>OX596236.1:15771070-16978257 GCA_951394345.1 Salicornia ramosissima | reverse complement strand
TAATATTCTAATCAAATTTAACATCTTTACAAACCTCACGGCATCCCTGTTTCAGCACATCTTCCTCTACCATATCACCCATCTGTTGTAGTCCTCCACTCCACCTTCTTTGTGTCATTATTCCTCCCCTCAACCTCTCCCAGTCGCAGCCCAACCACGGTCATCGCTACACATAGTCCACCTTCAAAGTCAAATTCCCATTCCATACTTTCTTTTAATTACTAAAGTTCAACATCTTCTATTGCGCTCATCCAAAACCATGTACTTCCATCTATCTCACCTATGAAAACTGATTCCAAATGTGATATATACAAAAAAAAAAAAAAGATTTCCTAAATTTTGAATCTTTATGTGCAATTGTTAATCCTCCGTATCCCATATGTTTCTCCTAGAGCTAATAAAGATCCCTAATGGAGAGTGGCCATGTATGTCCAGCAAATTCAATTCACTAATATCAAACAATAGTTGAGATTTGGTTTTATATGAAAAAACGAAAAATGTGGTTTGTTAAAAATGGGATGGATAAAACAAAATATGATTTTGATGAGAATGTTGAGCGGAAAAGGGCAAGGTTAGTTGCCCAAGGCAATAATCAATGCAAAGTTGTAGATTTTGATAAGACTTTAGCCCTGTTGTGAAACCAACAATTATACGTTATGTCGTCTCTCTTATTCTCTCTTATGGTTGGATAATTTGTCGATAGGATGACTCACCCTATCAGGGAGCCTTGACAATATATTTATAAGAGAACATTTATTACAACCTACGTGTTTAGTTACAGAAATACTCTTATGGTATACGGTATATTTCTCTATTAGAAACTAAGAGAGTTAACAAATAATTAAGACAATTTATGAAAGTTGGACTGAAAATGCGTTATAATTGGATTAAACTATGTATAATCCAACTACGACTCCAATTTTAAAAATCCTCACTACAATCCAACTCCGACATTTGACATGAAATGTTAAACATCACATTAAAATTACTCTATATTTTATTGCTCATACAAAATTAAATACAAGTATTTTACGTTATCAAAAACTTAATTAGTACCAATATCTAAAACAAGTATTTTACGTTATCAAAAACTTAATTAGTACCAATATCCTATAAAAACTATATCAATTAAATTTACTACAACTTAGAAAAATAGAAAATACGACTCCATATCGTATTTTTTCTAAATAGAAAAATAGAAAATACGACTCCATATCAAGTCCGATTGGTTTGATTTTTTCTAAATATCTGACTTCGACTTGGAGTGTCTAAAATTTATTTTATGAGAGTGTAATGTAAATTTATTTTTTTTCTTATGCATCAATTCGATCCGGTCAATCTAGACTAAAGTATCATCCTATATTATTACGAAGAGTCAGATTTGACACTATATTGTTATCAAATTTGGCAAAAAAAGGTTAGACATTACAGCCTCAGGGTTCTAAAACAGCCTGTAATGAGACGATGAGCACAACTTAATACAACGCATTTGATTGAACTACACATATATAAGTACTGGACCACTTCACTCATTTTGTCCCTAGTCATTCTAGCCTTTTGATGATTTCCACCATATAATCCTATCGTCCCTCAAGGCCTTAACTAATACAACTAGATTTTTTTTCGTTTGCAAATGAGGGGAACCAATGGATATTTTTTGCCCTTATGTATAAATTCTTTAAAATCTTGAATAATAATGTGAGCTATAAACTAATTCACGAGGTTAGTCTATTTTTAGCGGAGACATGCATATGTGATGGAAATGATAAGGTATTAAGGTTTATCAATAAATCTCATATTTCTGCAAAAACTTGAAAATGTTGATAGATGAGAGAGGTAAGAAAAGAGTGGTTGGTTTGTATGTATAAATACAACATTTCTATTAGAGGCGATCATGGGCCAGGTCGTGCTGGGTTCGGGCCGGGCCAATACAAAAAATCATGTCCATAAAGCGGGCTGGGTTCAGCCGGATTTAGTTTGCGTCTAAATTTCTTAGTCACAACGCAAAAATTTAGTGCCGAATTGGCAAGCTTTTCGGGCTTTTCGGGTCGGGCTGAAAATAGTAACCAAAAAGTCTAATTTTAAATGTCCAAGGCCCGCGTTAAAAAATTAAAAAAATCTGGTCTGGTCGGGCCGGGCTCAAGTTCGGGCCTAATTTTCTTGCCCAAAGCCGCAAAAAACCGGGTCAGGTCGGGCCAGACCTACGGGCCGGACCACTTTTGATCAGCTATAATTTCTTTGAATCAAAAGATATTAAAAAACTTAAAATAAAGCAAAATTGTTTGTATATAAAATATGGTAGATTTTATCCTATTATTGATGAAAGGTTTGTTTGATGAGAGGTTTGTGTTATAATGATGATGATGCACGCATAAGAATAAGCTTGAACTTTTTTTTTTATGGTTGTCGCCTTGTTGAAAATTAGAACTTCTAAGATCACCATGGGTAAGTGTCTCTCATTAAAATATTAGAAAAATGAAGACTAATATATTTGCTTTGTACACCACTCCTTAGTCCTTATATTACCTATTGGTTGCGGGTATAGACTAGACATGTATATAAAACGCCTTGATTAAAATTATGACGAGACACGTCATCATCGCTAGAGTGGAGTGACATGTGTCAAAGAAATTGAAAGATAAAATGTAGAGAAGATAAATACTATAAGAGATAGCTTGAATTGTAGTTTGAGAACTAGTGTAGATTTTGCATATTTTATAAAAGAAACTCAACAGAAGGAAAGAAACAAGAGATTCTCAAAACACATAAACCTTCTTGTAACTCAACAAGAATTAAAACTGTGACCCACTTAGGATTGAAGATGAGATTACTCTAACTTTTCAGAAGGAAGGGATTGTGATGGTTTACTCATTTCAACCGCCACAACTTCCATGAAGGTTCTAATTTGGAACTGCTGAGGCCTTAATGATCCAACAGGACCGACAGTTCAAGGCATCGAAAATTAGTTGGTATTTGGATCCGACTATTTATTGGTAATGGAAACTAAGTTCTCTTCTACCCTTGTGTTTAATAAGTTTATAAGTCTAGGTTTTAGCTTTTGGGTAGGGGTTGATGCTTATGAAACCCGAGGGGTTCTCTGGTTAAGATGGAAGTCTATTTCCCTTTTCTCTATATTATTCAGGTGTAATAACTTCTTTGTACGCGATTTCAATGATGTTATTATTGATTCTTAGCTTCTATTTTTTGTTAATGGGGATTGTAATATCCCTAATTTTGATATGGATTTTTGAGTGATTTATTGTGATTTTTATTCCATGGCTTTGATTTAATTATTTTTATTTTGGGAGTGTTTGATTTGCATTTTATTTATTGGGCTTAGTTTTTACTAAGTTAGAATTAGTTGTCCCAATTAGGCCACTAATCCCTCCTATTGCTGATCCTAATAAGGGTGATTACCCATGTTTTGGCTCCGTCTCTTGCCTATACCTCTATATATAGGAGAGCACTTGAGATTTTTAGGGTTCTTACTTCATTTGTAAATCATACTCACTACACTCAAAAACAAACACAACTCCATCTTCT
The DNA here is from genome assembly GCA_951394345.1 of Salicornia ramosissima. Lineage (NCBI taxonomy): Eukaryota > Viridiplantae > Streptophyta > Magnoliopsida > Caryophyllales > Amaranthaceae > Salicornia > Salicornia ramosissima. Next base: position 16,974,714 of record OX596236.1, on the reverse strand, counting down.
TCCTCTCATATTCACGCCAATTTCGACCCATATTTTCCATCAAAAATTCATCATCTTCTAACACCCAATTTTCCAAGATTCCATAATTTTTAGACTGTATATCTAGTGTAGTGTTAGTTTCTTCATAAACATTGCTCATGATTGTTGGTTTGAGTTTGTTTCGGGTTGGGTTTGAAGAAGGTATTTCGTGTGGGTTGTTCGATCGAGTTTCGTACGTGCATGGAGGTGGTCGTGTGCTGGTCATAGCTGCTCGTGGTGTTACAAAATTGACTCGCGGTGGTCGTAGTGGTTCGTGGCTGACTCACGGTGGCAGACTGGTGGTGTTCGTGGCTGCTCATGTGGGTTCGTGGGTGTTCGAAGGTGAACGTATGGTGGTGCTGTGTTGATCGAGCCGTGGCGTGCGTGGTCCGTGCTGCTCGTGCGTGGGCGTGTTTGGTTGAGTTCGTTATTGTTCGTTCATCATTGTTTGAGTATAAATCTTGCATTAATCCAGGTAACTGGATGTTAAAAATTGAATTTGGTAGTTAAGTTAGCATAGATTAACATAGGATTGAATCGAATAAAATGATGAACATATTCTCATATTTAATCAAGATATGTGTGTGATATGATTATGTATGTATGATTAATTCTTGATTGATTCATGTATGGTTTGGTAATTAAAAGTTAATTTAGTAATTCGATCATAAGTATTATGATTATTATGATTTAATTATGTTATTGATTTTATTGGATTAATCTCATATTAATTTGGTTCATGCGTGTGTAAAAATAAGTATGAGTTCTTGATGAGTTCTTTATGGGTTCCTTGATTTCTTTAATTCTTGAATAAATATTTTGAGGTTTTAATAATAACTTTTCGAATTAATTTTGAATTAAGTTATTTCTTGGAATTATATTTAGTTTTTGATTAGTTTCTTTAAAATAATCCAATTGTTGGTTTTCTTGGAATTTTCGAGTGTTTTGGACGGTTTCTTGGAGTTTTCGTTAAGTTATTATTTTCGAAATATTTTGGATTTACTAAGTCTCGATTATTGATCTTTTCGGTCATGTCGGTATTTTTCATATTTTCTGAGTCGCCTATCTTAGTAACGCATTGGTTGCTATTTTGGGTTAAAATCGTGGCCGCTGCCCTGTGTTCGATATTTGTGGGGTATTTCTTGGTCCTAGGATATGTTGTCGTCTAGGTTAGTGACGCAATGGTTGATAGCTTAGGAGTCATGGCCATTCCTTAGACATAGTACTCGCATTGGAGTGCTACAGGATTTGGACGCATTGGTTCGTCTCGGCATGTGTTAGGAAAGTTGGAAGGCGCATAGGTCGATCAACGAGCTAAGATTAGATTATCGGTTGTTTTCGAGGTCGTATTGGACTCTCGATTTTTTTAAGGCGTATTGGACTGTCGATTTTGGACTTTTGATTCTTCGGTTTGGTTTTGGTTTCGATTGAGATTTCGGATTTTCAGATTTGGTTTTCAGTTTTGGTTTCGGTTTCGATGGTTTTCGGTTTTGTCTCGATTTTGATATGTGATTGTATGTTGATTCACTGTGATTGAACGCCAGGTACGCTATTGTGTGATGATATTGATTCCGATGATTGATCTGTTGTATTAGTTGTTCATTATTCTATTTGATGATATTTTATGTTGTGTATGTGGCTTAAGTCCCACATTTGGGTTGAACAGCCTAATTACTCGCCACTAACAATGGACATATATATATATCCTTTTTCAGGTAATGATGACGAGTAGTTGTCTACTTGTTCTTGGGCTGGGATTGAGTGCGAGATACTTGTGGACTCTACTTTGTAATAGATTAGTTTTACTTTCCGCATTATATAGTCTTGTTTTCGGACTTTGGTGGTGTGGTTAACTAGATAGGTTGTAACTTGGACTTTGGGACTTTCGTACTATTAATATTGATTGGACTATGTTGGTTATGTAATTAGTCTTGTTTTGGGTTGATAAGTAGTAGTAATGACTCGTTTAGCTTGTGGGTATTAGTTTTATGTTAGTCGGAAAAGACAGGTCGTTACAGTTGTTATCAGAGCTGAAGTTTAAAGTTAATTATAAGTTACTTCACCATATGTAACCCGTGAGAAGTGTGCTTTATGTTTCCGAGGACATAACCTAGTTAGCCTAACCTAATTTAATTAAAGTGAGTTAACTGGGGTAGTAACTTAGGTTAGATGATTTCTTTTAATTTTCTTATCTTGACTTATGCTATCCTAGTTAACTGGACTAATGGATGGTTTGGTATGACATGTCTTACCTTGTACAGTATTTCTACCCCTTCTCATTCTCATAACACCCATCATAGACGTCGTGCTCTTGAGGATGTCATTCTCACTTTAGCACATAAGGGTGTGTCTTCCTCTGGAGGGATGAATGCCTTTGATAGGTTTGCACGTCATCGTCCTCCCACTTATGAGGGCACAGTTGACCCGATTATCTAGAGAATTGGGTTCAGGAGATGGGGAAGTTATTTGATGCAACGGGATGTCCCGAAGAGGAAAGAGTATCGATAGCAGTGTATTACCTTAAGGGCGAGGCTGATAACTAGTGGAACACGGTCAAGCCTGATTCCGAGTTGATCTGTCACGTGTACTGGTCGGACTTCACCGACAAGCTTCAGGAGCGAATTTATCCCGACGAGCTCCGCTAGCAGATGCAGGAGGATTTCCTTACTCTCAGCCAGGGAAGCATGTCCATCCAGGCGTATACAGACAAGTTTACCGAGCTATTTCGCTTCGCTACATCAGTCATTCCATCTGAGTCGGAGAGGGTGAAGCGGTACATCAAGAAGTTTGATCCCCTTATTCGAGCGCATGTGATCAGTAGTGGTGCTACCACATGCCAGAGGGCTTACGAGGTAGCGCTTGAGATCCAGGCTTCACGGATTGAGGAAGAAATGTCGAAGAAGAGGTTTCAGTCATCTCCAGCTTCGACATCGGGCGAAGAATTCCAACAGGCCATCTACTTTCAGGGGCATCGTGAAGTGTCCAGGCCGCAAGAAAGGAGTAAGGAGTAAGAGTAAGGGTTTCTTTGAAGAAAGGAGTAAGTAGTCATGGCCATTACTTAGACATAGTGTAATGACCCGTATTTTGGCAACGTTGTTTTCGGAGAAAACAACAACACGAGTCGGCAATAACCAAATACTTTTTAATAATAAATTAAAGAATCACAGCGGAAGCTCTAAACTTAATCATTTTATTAACTAAACTTTAAAAATTGTTCCAAAAACAATGGACTTGACTAGTCCTTATTACAAGCTAAAACTACTAAATAAGAAAAACAGTAAAAATAACAGGTGCCTAAATGCTCGCCAAACTCTCATCCCGACCTTAAGTTTTATACTAATCACCTGCAAAATAAAAATTAGGGTCCACCGTCTGTAACGACCCGACTTTTTGGACTTGTCGATTGACGAAGGAAATCGACATTCGGATCATTACTTAAACAATTTAAACTATAAATGGAATTAATTAATTAAAATTAAGCAACTTCTATTAAAAATACTGAACTAAAATCCAAAAGTCAAATAAGGCATATAGTGCCCAAAGTGTTACATGAACTAAGTAAATGTCTTCCCAACAGGCTGGACTTATAAATAAAAACTATATATTGTCTTATAAGTCCTGGAATAACTAAAATAAATCTAAACTTCATCCACACTCAAACCCATCCAACGGAAGCCCGTTTTATGCTGCTGCATCGTCACCTGAAACTGAGGGGGGGGTCCACCGTCAGTGGCGAGTAACTAGGCTGTCCCGCTTAATTGAGGGACCGCTAAACACATAATATCATAGAATATACACATGAAAACACACATAAACCTAATATAATGTATACAAAATATACGAGATACGTATAAAAATACGTACAAAAATACGTATACGAATACGTATAAAATACCTGCAGAAATACAGTTAGAAATACGTACAAAATACGTATAAAGGTACGTATACCATACGTATAATTATGTCTGCAAAATACGGTTAGGAATACGTACAAATACGAATGCAACACAGGTCTACATGTACACAAAACATACGATTACAAATACATATATCATTACATCATACGAGTATAAATACGTATGACGTACCTGTACAAATACGTACATCAAATCATACACAGCGGAAGACCTATACAATTAATCCCTAACTTATACTATATGGTTTCCATAATTCCGTAATCATATCATATCTTAACATTTCATTTCATCCATACCATATCTTATAATTCATATCATATCATTATCATCTTTCATTGGACCGGTCACTATAACTCGTTGTGGATCTCGTGTTTCACCACAACTTTCCTAGAACATGCCGGGGTGAGCTCGCGTACTCAACCCGTAGCAGATCTCGTGTTTCACCACTAAGCCTAAGCTATGGCCATAACTTCTAAATAGCAGCTCGTGTACTACTACTTAGACGACTACATATCCTAAGACCCAGAACTACTCGGGGGAACTCGTGTGTTCGTCCCATTGAGCAGTGGCTTCGACTTAACCCAGTCTGACTACTCGAGTCATCAGCTGGGCGTCCTTATCTTATCTTATATCTTTCAAATCTTATATCTTATCTTATATCGGGAAATATTAGGTGACCGTATTCGGAAATGAACCGTTCGAAGTCCCAGGAAAGAGAGGTGCGGCACGTATATTGGCCACCTTAAATACCAAGTCTTTCCTGGCCAGAGATCGAAACGATTCGTAATCCTCCTACTCTGTTTCCTTTCTTTCCCTATTAATATCTTATTATAACCTATCCCTACTGCTACTTAATAATAATATAATACTATTGATAATACTATTCGTAATACTAATTATAATAGCAATAGTAATATCTATCCCTTCATATCACAACTTATTCCTGATAATTCCTTTAATTGTAAATTTTATAATAATAATAACAATATTAATTACTAAAATTATCTCAATATTATTATAAGTCCGAAATTAAACTAAATTGACCAAAAATAAAATAGGCCACTCGACATTTTCATTAAAATAGCAATAATTAGATAAATTCATTCAATCATCATATAATCAATTTAATAAATCATATAAATTAACAATTAATTACATAAATAACCTAAAACATGATAAAAATACTATTTTTCACATAATTCTTTTAAATACTTAAATCACACGGCATTTTAGGGTTCAATCAAGGACAAGATTAAATTCAAGAATGCAAAATAACATGATATAATTAAAGATTAAATTAAAGATTACCAATACTAATTCAAGATTAATCAAGATTCATCATAAAAATCATATTTTTAACTCTTTCTTAATACTTAGGTCACTCGAAAAATTCAAGCATTAATAATAACATATTTTAATAATTCAATCACCCTACTTTACACAATCTGACTTTTAAAGAATTAAATTAAGAACGACCGTCTAAAGGTCTCGAATAATCGGGAAATTTTTATGGGAGCTAAATATAGGTTCAAAGTTTAACGTGCATAAATTTCGTTTAAAAATAACGTCATTTATTAATTTTAAGTGATTTTATAACTAACGAGTCAGATTAGGCTGAATTCGGTTTCAGATTTTTCTACCATAGCAGACGAACTTTAAAAATTACGAAAATTTAACACAAGATGTAAAATACTACTATTCACTTCCACCTAAATTTTCGTAGCCATCCGAATTGATTAAGTATCTTGAATAATTCGTAAACCAAAACTGGACAGTTTCACCGGTTTGAAAGATTAAATTAGTATAAGCAATAAAAGGACGAATTTTTCCACGAAATAAATCATAATTCATGATAAAGCAATAAAGAAACTGCCACGAAAAATTCATCAAGAAATAACAAGATTTGATTAATAAATAAATTCATACAAGTAATTATTCAACAATTAAAGATTTCAAGAAACTACATAAAATAATCTAGAAAAATAACATGTACATAAATTTCATGTAGTTCGAAAAACACCCTAACATGATACTAATTCTTTTTATAATTTTCATGCTTCTAATCCTAATTAACTATGTGAATAGGTTGTTCCGGAATTAAACGGGTTAGCAAAGTTACCTCTGATCGCTAAAATATTCCAAAGAAAAATCTCTCCTTTGGCTTATGGAGGTTCACGGTTTTTTTGATGAAGGAAGAGAGAGTATTTTTCATTTAGGGTTTACGAGCTTTAGCAATTAAAACAAATAACAATTGCTAAGCTACTATTTATAGAGTAAGAAAAGCAAAAAGGAACCCTAATAAAAACCCTAGGGCAGCCGAATGAGAGGAGGGGAAATAGGGGGAGTTGAGCTTATCAGGGAGACTTAGTTATTTAGGTAGACTAAGCTTTTTACAATTTAAAATAATAAATTAATTAATTTAATTAATTAAATAACATAATTATCTAATTAACCAAATAAATCAAAAGAAATAATAAGTTGGCCATACTAGAGAGAGGGCAGGCCAACATGAAGAAAAGAAGGACAAATTGGGTCACTGGCCCAATTTGAGAAAAGAGAGTAGAATAAAAACAAAACAGTCCAATTTTAAATGGGCCTTTGGACTTAGAATTAAATAAATTGAACTAATAACCGCGAAATTTTCTGGCCAAGCTCAAAATATTTAGATTGCTACACAAAATAACAATTAATTAAATAATAATCAATTAAATAGTTAATTAATTATACATTTAATTAATTAATAAAAATTTTAAAATATCCCAAATTTTCGGGGTATTACACCGTCAGTGGCGAGTAACTAGACTGTTCCACTTAGCAGTGGAACCAATCAACATAAAACATTAAATCGAATAGAAAGCACTAATGAACCCAAACGTAAGAGACAATATCTAATATCAGAATTATACAACAGAGATCACAACAGCGGAAGACTTAACTCAATGACAAGTACAAATATGAAATTCTTAAATATAACATTAGATTCGTTAAACAACAGCATCCATAAGAATTAAACGACACGACCGAAGTCGATACAACAAGTAATATCCCCGACACGATTCATCACTGATGAACCGATACGACACGGCGCAAGGCCGATACAATAAACAAGTCCCCGACACGATTCATCACAGATGAACCGATACGACACGGCACAAGGCCGATACAACAAAAAAGTCCCCGACACGGCGTAAGGCTGATACAACAAGAAAGTCCCCGACACGATTCATCATAAATGAACTGATACGACACGGCGCAAGGCCGATAACAACAAATAAGTCCCCGACATGATTCATCACAGATGAACCGATACACGCACGGTCTTCAACTGCTCGACACGACACGAATCAAAAAGACTCAAAAACGACAAGCAAATCATAACACAAGCTCATCACGCATTTCGTATCATCATGCCATCAATTACACGATTACAAGATCAATAACACGATTTGTTTAACAATACAAGATTAGCAATAAAAAAGTTATACACGTATGAACTCAATACCAAACATATAATTTGGTACTTCCACTAAATATATGAATATATGGTGTGACGACCCGACTCGCTTAAATCGGCGCGGAAGAAACCGACGAGTCGAATAGTCAAAACTAACAAACTAAAATACTTAAAATTAAAACAAAACCTCAAAGTATTATTACTATAACCTAAAAGTACAAATATCCACTAGTTTGTACCTTACTAATCCAAAAGTCAAACTACTACTACTAATAAACGTAACTCTAAACACATGTCAGAGTTATAGCAAAAATATACAAGTATCACTACTATAGTCCAATCTAACTGAAATCATTAAACAATAGAAATACAACTATATAACTATATCGGCGCTCGCCCAACCCATAGCTAAGCAAGAACCTCATCATCAGAATTACCTGAAAAGTAAACAACAGTCCACCTTCAGTGGCGAGTAACATAACTGTCTCACCCTAACGGGAATACACAAGCACATAGCATAAACCAAATATCCAAATCACAACATCAAATCATGCGAAATCATACCAATACATGCTTGACTCAACTAACTTATCCAAACTTATCTTTGGCGCAATCATTCGCATACTAGACCGGACTACGCACGTACGAACGCATCTTACGCGAACGAACTTTCCAACTATGCTAGGATTGAAAATCTTACTCCCAACCCCATGAAACCAATCTTACTGGAAATCCATGTCAAAGACGACATAGCGGTAATCACTATCCCAATACCGCGGTTAGGATAGGGGCAACGTCTTAACCCAAAAACATAGAATCTTACTCTAAGTTTTAGGCGTCTAGCTACGAAATCAAGCTAATCTTACATTCTTTAACTCTTTAATCCGAAGTTTACATTCTTAGTTACTTCTTAAGTTGCATCTTACGCCTTGACTTAAGAAAATAACATGTAAACCAATCATCTTACAACATCTTATCACTTTCTTTAACCTTTTCTTTAACTTTCTTTAACTTAAAAGACTTAATCAAGAACTCATAAACACTCTTAAAGAACTCATCAAGAACTAATCAAGAACTTAAAGAACTCATCAAGAACTCATCCAAGATTCAAGATCTTCAATCAAGAACTCAATCAAGATTCAAGAACTTCAACCAAGAACTCATTCAAGAATCAAGAACTCATCCATCTTCATCATATCACACGCATAAACTCAATTTTAACACATGAAATCATCAACTTTCTAGTATTCAAAATTCACCAAACTTGAACATGATAATCAACAACTTAATACTAACATAATCAATCATATTTACATAAAAACATGATAATCATCTTCATCATATTCAAACATAAAATCATCATTTAAACATCCCAAAATCATATTTACACTCATACATAAAAACATGATCAAACTTCATATAAACTAATCTTGTTCATTTAATCTATACTATGGAACATAGTATGCCAATTAGGTTGAGAAAGTATGTTACCTTATTGAAGATTAACACACAAAATCAACACAAACTTGCTGCCCGGAACGAGACACACACGGCCCTAGCAACACCGACCACCACACACGGCACGGCCTTGGCACGAACACCACCACGAACCACACGAGCACCACGGCTGCCCAGCACGGCTGCCTATCACGAACCACACGAGCACCACCGTCCCTTGCACGGTCCACACGACCCTTGCACGGCACCACACGATCACCACTCGAACACCCACACAAACACGACCCAAAACCAAACCTGAACTATAGATCTTGAATGCAAATTAGGTGGTTTAGATTGTGTTTTGATACTTAAAGATCAATGGAAGTTGAATCTTTAAGTTTGGGTATTGAAAAGATGATGAACAAATGTTCAACTTGGAAGAGCCAAAAATGGCGTGTGGATTGGGAGCAAATGAGAGGGAGTTTTGTGTTTGGATTTTTGATGGCAAGTGCATAAGATGGCAAATGTGTAAAGGGATCATTAAACCTCACTAACCCTTCTATTTAGGCTAATTGCACTCATGCAAGATAAATCATGCTTAAATCGTTTTTAGCCCAAAAATATTAAATAATCAATTAGAAAATTAAATAAATAAAATTCTAATTAATTAAATAATAATTAAAATAAATAATAACTTATCAAAATAAAATAATTCGAAATAAATCGAAATTATTCACATAAAATAAAATAAATAGTTCAAAAATAAATTTGAACCATACATAGCAACACATAAATACACATAATCATCCGGCAGAATTACCAATAAAAATCAGGGTCGTTACATATGGTCAATGCTTTATATTTAATTAACTAAGTCATGCTTACATTACTTCATATTCCATGGTTTGATGATTAAAAATAACAAGCCTAAATATTACACTTACTCGCATGGCTGTTGCAAAACAAAGACAATGCCACAGAATGCAATTAACGTGTCAAGTTAATCAAGGTTCAAGATTTAAAAGACCAAACAAGCACCAACACATCAAGGTTCATCAACCATCATGTAAGATTAACAAAGGAGCAAGATTTATGCTTTTTAAATTAAACAAGTACACACATATATTTTACCAAAGGCCACGCTTAAGAAGGACTATCATTTGATTCTTCACGCATCAGCAAGTTAATAAATAACTTCAAGAAATCAAGATCGTTGCAAGATCATCTTACTAGAATATGCACATGAACAAAATTAGGAATTCAAGCTTTGCACACTACCATGGTTCACGATTTCAAGATAGACAAAAATTCATGCTTTATTCAAATTATGCTATTAATCATCCAAGAATTCATGCTTTTAGATCAAGATATGCATCGGAAACAAATAAAAATTCATGTTTTGGAATCAATAAACCACATGCAAGACTACATCAAAGAAAGGGTTCAAGAAAGCATAAATTCATAGCGAGATTAATACTAACTAACATATGAAGATTAAACAACTCATACACGAACCAAGATTAATCAAGAAACAAATTTAACAAGTAAAGAAACTAATCTAAACTCCATACATCACTCGACATGTCACGCATAACAACATCAATGACAACAATCTATCTAATCTAATATTCTATATTGGTTGATCTTACTACTAAGTGAAAAAGCTAGTTACCTTTTGATTGATTTGGAAGGGATGGAAGATGAATTTTTTATGGGTTGTAAGGGGGGTTGCTGTGACGTATAAAAGAGAGAAGAGTGGTGTTTGTTTTGTGGTTTTAATCAAATAATGATTAAGGGATAAAAGGGGTTTTTTTTATGATATAAATAAAATAAGGGTTTACTAGATTTTAGGAGGAGGGTTACTAGATAATAGGAGTTAGTTTAGGAGAGAATTAAAGGGGAATTTAGTAAGGGAGCCGGCTAGGGTAGTTGGTTATAGGGTGTTTATGATCTCCTAAAATGTAGGAGAGAAAATAGGAGAATAAAAATAGGATTTTTGGATATGGTCAAAATTGATATTAAATGATAATTAAGGTTGGAAAATAAATAAAACAATTTAAGGAAATTGTTTAATGGGGCCGGCTAGGAGGGTTAGAAAGAGCGCTTTTGGGCTTGCTTCAACTAATAAAATTAAGTCTTTTGGGCCCAAATCGAATGATTCAGACTTTAAGGCTTAATCTTGCACGAAATTTTACGGCCCAAAAATCCTGGTCGTTACACATAGTACTCGCATTGGAGCACTACGGGATTTGGATGCATTGGTTTGTCCCGGCATATTTTAGGAAAGTTGGAAGGCGCATAGGTCGACCAACGAGCTAAGATTAGATTGTCGGTCGTTTTGAGGTCGCATTGGACTCTCGTTTTTTTTAAGTCGTATTGGACTGTCGATTTTGGACTTTTGAGTCTTCGGTTTGGTTTTGTTTTCGATTGAGATTTTGGATTTTCAGACTTGATTTTCAGTTTCGGTGTCGATGGTTTTCGGTTTTGTTTCGATTTTGATATGTGACTGTATGTTGATTCGCTGCGATTGGACGCCAGGTACGCTATTGTGTGATGATATTGATTCATAATGATTGATCTCTTATATTAGTTGTTGATTATTCTATTTGATGATATTTTATGTTGTGTATGTGGCTTATGTCCCATATGTAGGTTGAACAGCCTAGTTACTCGCCACTGACAGTGGACATATATATATATATATATATATATATATATATATCTTTTTTCAGGTAATGATGACGAGTAGTTGTCTACTTGTGCTTGGGCTAGGATTGAGTGCGAGAGACTTGTGGACTCTACTTTGTAATAGATTAGTTTTACTTTCCGCATTATCTAGTTTTGTTTTTGGACTTTGGTGGTGTGGTTAACTAGATAGGTTGTAACATGGACTTTGGGACTTTCGTACTATTGATATTGATTGGACTATGTTGGTTAAGTAATTAGTCTTGTTTTGGGTTGATAAGTAGTAGTAATGACTCGTTTAGCTTGTGGGTATTAGTTTTGTGTTAGTCGGAAAAGACGGGTCATTACAGGGATCCTATTTTATCTCAATGATCTTCAGTTTGTGATTCTCTATCCCATTGGATGACAGAACCATCGAAACCAACCCTTCTCATTGGTGATTTTAACTAATTTGACTCGATTGGTGTTAAATGGGGGGTTGGAATTAACTTAACATAAGAGGCCTTGAGGACTTTACGTCCTGGAAAAAACTTAGGGGCATGTGTGGGGTCCCTTAGCTTTTCAAGGACCGAAGTTCACTTGGACTAATAGGCGTTCAGGTGATGAACTTATTCTAGAACGTTTGGTTAAAGCGTATATGAACGAGTCTTGGAACCTCGCTTTCCCACAAGCCTTCATTCAACATTTTCCAATAATGTGGTCGGATCACGCCCCTATTATTCTTCAATCTACTTTGGACTCCCCACATAATATTACGCGCCCTTATAAGCTAGAACGCTGGAGCTTTAACTTTCAAGACTGCATTCAGTAGTCCATGACCATTGGAACAAACCGATTCGTGGCTCCCCAAGCTTACAGGTTGCGAAGAAAATTGGGAATATGAGGAATGCTGTCAAAGCATGGCCTGTCGCTAAGAGAAAGGAATAGGCTATGGGATGGGAAGAATTAGTTGATGAATCCATTTATGCCAAACTCATTTTGAATCCGGGGTCCCACTATCGATTCTGAATGAAGCAATTCAAATGAGCAACGAATTTGCTATCAACCAAGCAAAATACTAATAACAACATACTAAAGCTTCATAGGTGACGGAAGGAAATGCTACAACAAAGTTCTTCTTCAACTGGGTTAAAGGTCGTCAACCAAGAAATGAAATCAAGGGTTTGTTTAATGATCATGAGGAATGGATCACCACCACTCTAGATTTTCGAGCAATTATCTTGGACCACTTCAAGAGGATCTACCCTGATTATACTCCCCTTAATGCTCAAGAGACCGACGACTATGATCTCGCATGCAACAACCTCATCTCCTCTTTTCAAGTTTTCAATGTCTGGACAAACCTTTGAAAAAAAAGGAGGTGAAAAAGGCATTATTTTCTATGGCACCTTGGAAGGCTCCAGGTCCAAATGGCGTTCAGGCAGGGTTTTACCAAATGAATTCAAAGTGGGTTAAGTCTGATGTGGTTAATGCAACCCTTAACTAGCTCCATATATATTGGCAGCATCTTAAGAGAATTCAAAAAAACGAATGTCTCTATGGTTCCTAAGAAGGACAACCGCAACCGTAACTCCCTTAATGACTAACATCGCATTAGTTTGTGAAACGTCATTTACAAAATCAATTTCAAATACATAGAAAACATGAGACGGGAAGTCATAGGCTCTCTTATTGGCAAAAACCAAATTGCCTTCATTGTAGGACGCTAATTATCAGACAACATTTTGATAGCTCAAGAATTACTTGAGAACATTCAACACATCAAGACAAACAAGGCACAAAACAGACGCTCAAAACTAATATGAGCAAAACTTTTAATAGGGTAAAATGGGATTTTATCCACAAGGTCCTGATCACGACTAACTTTCCCTCTCACCTGATCTCCTTAATCATGGAATGTATTTCCTTGGTTCAGTTCATCCCCCTTCCGAATGGTAGTCCGGTGGGATAGGTTTCCCCTAGACACGAGCTTTGTCAAGGAGATCCTCTCTCCTCTTACCTTTTTCTCCTTTGTTTGGAAACCTTCTCACAGCACATTAAACACCTGGAAGCTGAAAACTTTATTTAAGGGATCAGTATAGGAAGGGGAAGCCTGTCACTCACCTTTTCTTCGCCAACGATGCAGCTTTCTTCATCAAGGATACTGACAAAGAATACATTGCCCTTCAAGAGGTTTTTCTCCTTTCTTCCATGGCTTCGGGTCAAGTCTTCAATTATATTAATGGCCCGTTTGGTAGCCGGTTATAAATGAAGGTAATGGAAATGAATTTATAACTAAATTTGGAAAGGAAATAAAAATCCATTCCCAGGGTGGTGCGACCTTTGCTCCAATTTATCTAATTTTCTTCACTAATATCCATTCCCATCAAATACCACCCTTCCCAATGGTAATGGGTGGGAATAAAAAATGAGAAGAAAATTGAAGCATGGAATTAAAATTTGTTTTACATGGGGACCATAAGATTTTTCCTTAACAAAATTACACTATAAATTCATTATTATTACTAAGATTTTTCCAGATTAGCGATCCACATCCTCCCTACTTTCAGGTTACCTAACTACATTGCGTATAAAATGAATAGGATAATTGAAAATTTCTGGTGGGTTGGACTTCGCCGCAACAAAGGAATTCACTGGCTTAGTTTAGAGCATATTACGCGGCCCAAAAACCTAGGGGCCTTGGAATCTGTGATGTTGGCACCTTCAATCAGGCTCTCCTAGCCAAACAAGGTTGGCGAATTTTAAGAAAGGAGTCTCTTCTCGCTGAAGTGGTAGGCAAAAAAATATAAACTTGATGAGAACTCCCTTTAGGTAAGGAATTGGCACAATATCCCGGGATGCTCGTAGGGCTAGAAAGGAATTAAATGCGGTTTGGAACATCAAAAATTATACTCTGGTTGGAATATCGTTAACGACAACATGGTTCACATCAAGGACCCATGGAGCAATGGTACCCTTCCTATACTAAACGAGGAAGTCGCCCAACTCTTAAGGATAGCAAAGTTGAAACTCTTATCAACTCGGAAGGAAAATGGGACCATCAACTACTCTCTTCTCATTTATGGACTGTTCCTGTTACGGGCCAAAATATGGTTCAGCAAGAAAAGTACATGAGGCCCAATCAAGCACAAAAGCCTAAGGATCAGCATCAGCCCAACCACAAGAAGCCCATCAGTGTCCACCACCAGAGGACACGTGGCGTCATCCTATAAGTACACATGGCAGCATCTTACTGGTACACGTGGCAACTAATTGAAGCAGCAACATATTGTATAACATTGAACAAAGACAACATCAAAGAATCCCACATTGATAGAATGAGCTATTACAAGGAGATATCCTGATATAAATGTATTCATGACTGATTGATGAAAAAAAAAGATTAGTTGATTTGACAAGACAGCACAAAAAGTGTATAAGTCCATTAATTGTCATTAAAGCTTAATCATATTTGATTAATAAGCAATCAACAAGTTATTAATAATATTATGGTATTCCTCTATTTTCTTATTTTATTACATTAATTTTCTTTATTATGTCATTTATTTTCATATTTGTACTAGGTAGAGTTTGTAGCATAGTTTCAGTTAGCCCTCACCAAATATCATAAAATCACCCGAAACATTTGGCACCGTCTATGGGGAGGGCACGAAAATATGGCAAACTTAGGAGAAAATACTCTCAAAATGCTTAAGTTTAATTTCCCAAGAGAGGAAGAGGAGACCGAGTCAGGAGACGGTCATCACAACGAGAGGCCATCCCAAAGGGAGAGACCTACCCCATGTGTGACCGAGGTCGAAGGCCCAACTCCACAAATGACCAGCCTGTCTCCCTCTTTAAGATCAAAGATTTGATGATCGGTTTCAGGCAATCACTTGTCTCTCAAGTGAAAGTTATGATTGGACAACATTCAAAGGATGGCAAAAATACTTTGAAGGCTCAAAATGGAAAAGGGGGTCTCAACTAAAGACAAGGGCGGTGGTAAAAAGGCTGCATCAAAGTCCAAGATGTGCAAATCTCCTCAGCCCAACTTGTAGAGCATCAAAGTTAAAGATTGGGATTGAGTTGATTAAAGAATGAATAAAGATTAATGAATGATGATTGGTTAGACTCAAGAATAAGGCTAGAGGCAGTTCTTGAGAATAACTTCGATGTTTTAGCTAGTTAATTTCAAGAATCAAGGCTTTAGGCAATTCTTGGATTTAATTTAGTTGGGTAATAATGATGGTAATATGATTAAGTTGATTAAAAGATTTAATTAATTAATTAGCTTGATTTCGTTTCTAGACGCCCTAAACTTAGAGTAAGATTCTTTGTTTTTGGGTTAAGACGATGCCCCTATTCCATCCGTGGTATTGGGATGGTTGGAGTCATACTATGTGATCTTTGTGAATTTCCAGTAAGATTGGTTTCACAAGACATGGATTTCCAGTAAGATTGGTTTCATGGGGTTTGGGAGTAAGATTCTCAAATCCGAGCATAGTAGAAAGTTCGAGCGCGTAAGATGCGTTCGTACGAGCACAGTCCGGTCTAGAAATTGAATGATTGTGCCAAGATAGAGTTAAGTTGGATGTCGAGTTGAGTCGGGATTGGGATTACGAGTTTGAGGATGTTCTCGTGTCTTTCTTTTTGGGATTTGATTGTGATTATTGATGTTTGATTTATGCTATGTACATGTGTGTTCCCATTAGGGTGAGTCGGTTATGTTACTCGCCACTGATGGTGGACTGTTGTTGTATTTTTCAGGTGCTTCAGATGATGATGCTCTTGCTTAGCTTTGGGTTGGGCGAGCGACGTTGTTTCTTGTGTTGTCTGATGTATTTACTGTTTTCTTAGCATTAGTTAGCGATAGTATGGTATAGATGTTATTATATTACCTTTGGACTTCTATATGTGAAGTTTAAGACTCTGACATGTAGTTGGAGCTAACTCGTATTTTTAGTAGTTATAGTTTGACTTTTGGATTTAGACTGTACAAACTTGTGGGTACTTGTACATTTTGGTTACTAATAATATTTCGAGGAATTAGTTTTATTTCCTAGGTTTGAGTTGTAGTTTCTAACTATTCGACTCGTCGGTTTCTTCCGCGCCGATTTAAGCGAATCGGGTCGTTACAACTAGTTTCTCAACACCCTTGTTCAACCTACAAAGACCGAGTGAGCAAAGATCGATCGGGGGCATGAAGAAACAAGTTCCTAAACATCCTAGTTCGACCCACAAAGTCCAACAAGGGGTATAAAGAAACAAGCCTTGCATTACCCTCACTCGATTGGGGTTGGCCAACAGGGGCTAATAAATAAAAAAAATGGTGTAGGGGGAATCTAATCCTTAGGTCTATCATGGGCTTGTACACCAGAATGGGGTTGTTATTAGGGAGGACCCTAACATTAAAGCTTATTGTAGGTTCTCCCTCATTTTAGTCCTCAGCATGGGTTACCCTTGGTTCATTTCATCATCCTACACATTCTCGGATCATAATATCTCTCGGCATTCTTTGAAGAAGACCTTAGCCTCTAAGTGTCAGAAGGACCTAGACCAACAGCCTACTCATCATCCTCAGCTTTGGTGTCCTCATGAATCTCTAGTCTCACGAAACCTGAATATCTGGGCTGGTCTCATGATTCTCATTCTCCTTTTCCAACCTTCAAATATCTTCAAAGATGTCCTCGGCATAGTGTTGTTTTGTAGCTGAGTCTTCAGGCAGAAATTTGGATCTTCAAAAATGTCCATGGTACACTGTACAGGTACAAAAAGTGGAGCTATTTATGGAGAGAAATGAGTTCTATGGTCGGACCAAGAGGGACACCTAGGGATGGATAACCTAAGAATCCTTATTTTTGGTGGGATTGGCCATTTTATCTTGATCAGGGCCAGCAAAATAGCCGGTTAATTGGTTACTAGCATTAATTACTGCTTCACTCATTCAAAAGGGAGGAAATTACCTAATTTCACCCCCTTTTGAGGGGCAAATGTTACGGGCCAAAATATGGTTCAGCAAGAAAAGTACATGAGGCCCAATCAAGCACAAAAGCCCAAGGATCAGCATCAGCCCAACCACAAGAAGCCCATCAGTTTCCACCACCAGAGGACACGTGGCGTCATCCTATAAGTACCCATGGCAGCATCTTACTAGTACACGTGGCAACTAATTGAAGCAGCAACATATTGGATAACATTGAACAAAGACAACATCAAAGAATCCCACATTGATAGAATGAGCTATTACAAGGAGATATCCTGATATAAATGTATTCATGACTGATTGATGAAAAAAAAGATTAGTTGATTTGACAAGACAGCACAAAAAGTGTATAAGTCCATTAATTGTCATTAAAGCTTAATCATATTTGATTAATAAGCAATCAACAAGTTATTAATAATATTATGGTATTCCTCTATTTTCTTGTTTTATTACATTAATTTGCTTTATTATGTCATTTAAAAATATTTGTACTAGGCAGAGCTTGTAGCATAGTTTCGGTTAGCCCTCATCTAATATCATAAAATCACCCGAAACAGTTCCTATAAAGACATTCACAGCATTCACCCACTCATGAATGGTTCAAGAAATCCTATTATTTGGTTGGAAAATCATAATGGTGATTACTCTGTTAAATCCGGGTACTTTCAACACTTCCTGACAACGAGTTCAGCACCACCGCAGGACAACCGACAAATTTTATCTAAACAAGACTCAAAGTTAATTTAGTGTTTGGATATTCCTAAGGATTGGAGTGTCTTCCTATGGAAACTTCTCAACTCGACACTCCAAGTTAAAGAATAGTTGGTAAAGAGAGGCATTGATATTGACTCTAATTCTGAAAACTGTCTTCGTCAAAATACTAAAAATTCGGAATCCTTAAGCCACATATTTAGAGATTGCGAGATTGCCAGCTACATCTAGAGAGGAGGAAAACTTGCCATAAACGCAGGAGACTATGGAAGCACCACCTTATCCCTTTGGATTTTAAATTGGATACGCCTACTCAATAGGTCTTGCAATGAAAGGGACTTTAAGCTCACTACTTATTTTATCGTGACCTTTACGAATCTCAAGCTCGTGACCCAACTACCATTATCCAAGCAATAGACCAAGAGGTGAGTATGATCACTAAGGCCTTCGCAGCAAAACCATCATGGATCCTCATACTCCTCTAGGGTTTGCAAATTATAAAGGAGTAATCTGCGAACTCATAAGAGAGCAAATTTGCAGAAATGGAATATAGATTAATTTTTCTTCCTGCCACCAACATTCTTTTGTTTTCTCTCTAACTTGGCATTTCAAGTATACTAATGACATAATCACAGGGCAAGCGATAGACCAAGCTGCAGATAAACATGAAGCAGAATGAAAAGCCCTTTAGACCGACCTCAAACAAGAACAAATCCTTCAAGCCCAGATATCCTTAACTCACTACAAGCATATGAAGCCCTCTCTTGCTCCTAAACCCTGAGGCCTCGGGAAAGAAACACAATCTCTTGTATTAGGGAATTACTTCCCCATTTTCACAGTGTTGTAATATGCTATCAGCCAAACCAGTAACAATGATGGCATTATTCTCCTCTTACCAAAAAATTGGTGAAAATGAGGACGGCAAAGAGTCTGCTCTTTTTTTTTTATCTATTAGGATCGTGCAATTAAAAACGATCCAAATACTTCTTCTACATATTTGTTGTTCAGTTTATTTGGATCGTGCCTAATAACGCACGATCCAAATAAGAGTTATATGGATTGTCCCTAAAAACACACGATCCAAATAGCTCTTTTTTGGATCGTGCCTGAAAACACACAATCCAAATAGCTCAAGGCACGATCCAAATCAACAATTACAAATAAGAATTTTTTTACTAGTGAATGTTAATCGCAGATTAGTAGAAATAGGAAGGGGAATAAGAAGGCAATTTGCAGGAACCATTCATCATCATCCTCATCCTGATCTTCATCAAGCCCTTCTTCATCATCAGGAACAGAGATATTATCATCATCATCATCAGATTCTTCTACAACCTCAAAAGGTAAATTTGTTGTTTCTGTTACTTTTTTTGTGATAGAATGTGATGTATTGTTGTGGATGTGAAGATGGTTATATTGATCTACTTGCTTTATCTGAGGTAAAGGAAACCAATAAACTATTCTAGCGTGAGAGTTGATAAAGTCCTTTACCTCATACTTAGTGTCACTTTGGTTGTGACATGCACCTGTCAAACTATGTAGCATTTTTCTAACCAAATCCTCATCATTGAAAATTTTAACCAAGAGATTTAAGGTCGTCATTTTTTATTGTCATTAATCTTCTAAAACAATCAATAATATTTTCATTTCTATTCATATTAAAAGCTTTTTACTTTAACATTAATAAATCCACCTTAGATCTTTTTACCTCACAGGTTCCCTCGTAGGCAAGGTCAAGAGTATCATGGATCTCCATGGTTGAGACACAATTAGAGATCTTGTTTGTCTCATTCTCACTAATTGCCTATTGAAAATTGACATTGCCTTTGTATTTTTCTCCGATTTCTTGAAGTCAGCATTGATGTACTAATCTTCTGTTTTGGCAACTGTTTTACCAAAGTCATCACTGAAGGTGATCTGCAACGGTTCGTTCTTCACAACTAGCCAACACTCATAATCTATACCGATTATCATGTTCTTCATTATGTTCTTCCACCAAGCGTAGTTTTTGCCATCAAACTTGCGTGTCTTGTTGTATGTCATAGTCAATTGCTCTTAACTCCTAGGAAGCCATGGATCTACTTTTCTAGGTTTTACCCTTACGAAAAGCACTTGCTCTTATACCAATTAAAGGTCCCACTAGTACTCAAGAGGGTGGTGAATTGAGTACTTGTTGAAATTTTCTAAACTATAAATTGTTCTAGTTTTTTAACCAGTAAACTAGTCTAGCAGTGGAACTATGACGTACAATAACACAGAATTATTACAATCATAGAACACAAAGATTTAATGAGGTTCGGTAATAGTGTCTATGTCCTCCTACCCTACTACCTTTTATTGATCAACTTAGAAGAAAAAAAGGTAGTATACTTGCTGATGTGAGCTCACACACCAGACGTTTCCCACTCTCAACCCAAGAGTGTTGTGTTTCACACTTGAACTCACAAGTATTCGCAACGGACCTCTCAATTCCTACCCAATCAATAACCCCTCTATTAGTGACGATTACAAAATTATTTCTCTCAAATTGTGTATCCAAAAATCTTACACAAGATTTTAAGATTTGAGATGAATGCTCTTGTAATCAATGGACTGTAATGCTTGATCTTTGTGGAAACTCTCAAAAATTCACTCGATAAATGCTGGAGAGTCTTGTGCAGAGCTTGTGATTAAGTGTACTATATTTATAGAGCTAGGAACCCTAAATTTCTCCGGCTAAATTTACCTTGGGCTGCAATATTCTTGTTCCTATTTTTTAGGAAATAAAGTTTTCAACCAAATATTCAATAATCAAGGATCCTAGAATATTTATTTGTTATTCCCTAGAGTTTTTGAAATTTTTTAGCACTTAATATTCATGCCAAACTGACTTGTAATCGCTCAGAATCTTAAGGAATTCCAAGATGAGTTCTTTCAAAAAATCTTTTACGAGTTAGCAAGTAAAGGTGTTGGTCTGCTGAACTGTTCTATGAATTGTATTGCTCATCAGATCAGACATGTTGGAACCATTAGATATTGGTCTATTGTTTGCAACACATTAAATATCAGTCATTACAACTCTAATTTTTTACTTAAGCATTCTTTGCAAGACAAAGACTAGAAAAAAAAAACAAAAAACAAAAAAAAAACCTAAGGCTAAAACTCTTATTTTCATGTTCTTTAATACTTGAACACTAGGTTTCTCCATTCTGGTTCACTTCAATCTTCTTTGAAATAGTTCTTCATGCCTCAAATACTAGTACACCTATGTATTAATTAATTATGCAAACAAATACAAGATTTAACATAAATAGATTGTTACTTAAAGTGAGCAACTAAAGCAAAGTGCTCTTCAGCTATTTCAAGACAACTGCATAAAAACTCATTAGTATTAACTGTTCATATCAATTGTTTGCATCACCCAAAACGCTGAGGAATATAACACAAGTAAACAATTATCCAAAGAATTTTCTAGAAATTGTTGAAATTTAAATAAACTCCATACATTTTTTTTCCATAATAAATTAGAGAAATAAACAAAGATAAGGATTAGACATTAAAAAAACCAAACAATATTAGTCCCCTCAAGAAAAAGAAATATAATTTGTTAGTGAATGGTGAGCAAAATATACTTAAAAAAAAAAAAAAAAAACAAGGGAGCCGTTGGGGGAGAAAAAAATAGAATGGTGGGACCAAAGACAACCCAAAATCAAATGTCATTTGGACGGCAATAATTAAGCCTACCCAAAGTCTTAAAAATTAAAAAAAAAATTAAGGTACAACTCATTAATCAACATCATTATACATTAAACATTACACTTAAAACAATAAACTCCTACATAAATACCCCTACATTACTAATCACTCTCTCATCTACACTTACTCCCACTCCCTCAACTTTCTCTCTCTCTCTAAACTCAACTTTCTCTCTCTAAAAAAAAAAGAAGAAGTTTTGCTAAAATGACGAAGGACATGGAAGCAGTGACAGAGCAGCAGCATCAGCAACCAGAATTCTCAGCAAAAGACTATCATGACCCTCCACCAACTCCATTGATAGATATGGAGGAGCTGACTAAATGGTCTTTTTACAGGGCTGCTATAGCTGAGTTTGTTGCAACTTTGTTGTTTCTCTATATTACTATCCTTACTGTGATTGGTTACAATGTTCAGACTGATACCACCGCAGGCGGTGATGACTGCGGCGGCGTTGGTATTCTTGGTATTGCCTGGGCCTTTGGTGGCATGATCTTTATCCTTGTTTACTGCACCGCCGG
Organism: Salicornia ramosissima; assembly: GCA_951394345.1. Taxonomy (NCBI): domain Eukaryota; kingdom Viridiplantae; phylum Streptophyta; class Magnoliopsida; order Caryophyllales; family Amaranthaceae; genus Salicornia; species Salicornia ramosissima. The sequence continues at coordinate 16,952,274 of OX596236.1, read as the reverse complement.
TATCTCCGGTATGTTCACTCCTCTCTACACTACATAATACTACTAGACTGTACTATAATATAATATAATATCTGTTTATAACATATTAATTGTAATAATTTGACATTTTTCTTTTTATTTTGGTCCGTTTGCTAGGGTGTAAAATATTTTCAATTTAAGCATAAAAAAATATTTTACAAAGGAAAACTTATTTTGAGAAGAGTTTTCCGTTGTTTGGTTGAATGGAAAATGAGTAATGAGAATAGAGAATGGTAAACGTATAGTTTTCGTATGATTTTGGAAGGAAAACGTTTTCAACTATGGTCTAACACCATTTTCCTTCTAACTTTATCATTTCAATTTTTAGTCTAACTAAATAGTGTAAAATGCTTACCAAACAGAAAATTTATGTAAAATCGTTGCAATTACTTTATTATTTTGTAAAGATTTAACGGTAAAACAAATCAAAATCCACTAAATATGGTTGAAGTTGAAGAAGAAGAAATTTTTTTACTTATATATCATATAAGGTTAATATAATATCAAACCCTATCAATTTTTATAGTCAATTTTCATCGAGTTTAATTCAGTCTAGTTTAGTTCATACAAGTTGATAAATTCGTTTGACTTGAATTTTGTGTAATTTCGCTTAGTTAAACTTATTTTTTTTTAACTCAATTTAGTTCAATCTAATTTTATAATTTACTATGGATCTCCCGGCCTCTTTTTAGTTGTAATATTATACTTTCTAGACTTGCCAAAATACAATTTTATTCCTTTATTATAATTATAACTATGCTTGATCAAAAAAAAAAAAATTATAACTATGCTTATGTAAACATTATAAAAATTAGAGGTTAATAAATTATGATAAATGAAATGAGATCTAGATGAAGGTATGTTTGTTTATGCATAAATTATATTAAAAAGAAAATTGTAAAGGAATTATGAATACAGAAGTTTATCTTTTGGTTATATTTTCCCAATTACATAACTTTATGAGGTTTTATTTTGAATGTTAAATTTCACAAGTGCGCTACATGCCTACACCAATTATCAATAGAAGATAAAAAGTTTAAAGTATTTTTTCCTTCTAGAGTTCTTACCAATTTTTTCTTAGCAATTAGCAGGCTTACTCATGATTATTTTACTGAATTAATCTGAAGTAATTTAATATAAATCCTCGACTCGGTAGCTAAACTGAACATAAAAGAATTAAATTTGTCTGAATTGAATTAAACTAAACTAAAATTTTAAATATTTTTGGTTCAAAAGAACATGTCATATTGATAACATGGAGTATTTCCTTTCTTCTTTTTTTTCCCATGTTTTTACCATTTTACCCATCTTGCTTATTGTTAAGGGATAAAAAAGTGTTCCCACCCAACTTAATTTATACATCAATATATACCATCATGAAAGGATGATAAAAAAAAAAAGGCATACCTAATCTTATTCTTTTTAGTCACAATACTTTAATTACGTCACTGTTTACTAATTAAACCTACTTTCGCCACTTTATTTTATGATCTATGCATAAAAAATTAAAAAAAAAAATTATATCAGTCATATTAGATTTCTTTTGATTTATTTATTAATATATGGTGGATAATTTTCACAAAAAAATGATGTGGTGGAGGATGTAATAATATGCAGGAGGGCACATCAATCCAGCAGTGACATTTGGACTACTTGTAGCAAGAAAAGTGTCACTACCAAGAGCACTAGCATACATGATAGCACAATGTTTAGGAGCAATTTGTGGGGTTGGTTTAGTGAAGGGTTTCCAAACTTCTTACTACGTTAACGTTAGGTATGGTGGTGGTGTTAATGTTATGGCTGACGGCTACAGCAAGGGTACCGGCCTCGGTGCCGAGATTATCGGCACTTTCGTTCTTGTCTACACCGTCTTCGCCGCCACTGACCCTAAGCGTAACGCTAGGGACTCCCACGTTCCCGTAAGTTTTCCTTCGCCGTGAAAATTTGACCTTTATCTGACGTCAATCAGTTTTTCTTGCTTGATTAAAAAAATAACAAATTTTCAATATATATATAGGAATAGGATAATGTAAAAACTAGACTATTAGTTGAAAACTAAAAACTTTGAATCTGCATCATTGAGCAATTCAAACTTTTAATGTGAGCCGTTAAAAATTAAAAGCGGATAAACATTCTTGTTGTTGGCTTAGCATCCTCTTTTTTATTAACCAGAATAGATTTCAATTGTTGATCTAAATCTAACGATTTATATCAATAATTTTTCTGACTTGATTATATTAAGGATTGTTAGACAAAGATTTGGCAATGAAATTTAATTTTCTAACTTGATTACTAATTAAATTTTAGGAATATACATTTCTAAAAATATTTAGATTAGCATATAATATATTCTTATGGAGGAGTATAAAATTTAGAATATTTTCTAAAAAATTGCCAACGTTTGTTTGTGTTATGTCTCTTAAGAGAAAAGGCAAATTGTTTCTGATTAGGGAGTTCGTGTAGAATTTATGATCACAAATAAACCTAAATCCCAAATTGTAGATAAGGTTGAGCCATGTGATAAAACTTCTAAATATGCTCTTCCATTGATTAGTTGATGGGACATCAAAATTGTAAGACGGGTAGTTTTGTAATTTCATTTTATATGCCCACCCTACATTTTTCTGATCTTTGTTTTTTTCTTTAACAAAATTATGGCAAAAGAGGCCTACACCCATCTGGATCTTGTTTGGTTGCTAAACGGAATTGTCGGGAAGAAAAATAAGTGGTGCAAAGTTGTCACAATAGGTTAAGAAATTGAGTACAATACAACTTTTATTAGGCAAGTGTTCAACTAACTTGACTGCTCAAAAGCCAATTATAAATAGTTGATAATTAAATTGATTAGACTCATTATATTCTATTTGTTCTTTAGTTGTTGTCACTCTTTGTTTTAACTAACGTGTGTTTTATTAAATAAAATCGATTAGAAATTTATATATATATATATATATATATATATATATATATATATATATATAAGGATTGACTAAAAATCAAAAGATGATTAAAAATCAGACAGAAAATGGTTTAAAGGGTACATTAGCAGTCGCAGGGATACATTAGATGTTTAAAGGGTACAAATGGTTTTTAGCGAAAGTTACTAATATTTACAAAGATTGTCATTAGTAATCACACGTGTACCCCTTTAAGTGTCTAATGTAGGGGTTTTTAGGTTGAAAACGTTTTTAGTTGATCCTCTTTATATATATATATATATATATATATATATATATATTTATTTTATTTTATTTTTTTATTTGTTCGTTATGCCTTACTTTTCTTAACTTACCTCCAACAATTAGACTCAATTAATTCTACAGTTTCCATACTTTCCAACAACTATTCCGTCTGTTTTATTTTTAAATGAAGAGCAATGTTATATGCAACCCTTAAAGCATTATATATATCCTTCTAGAATAATATTATTTTATAAATTAATGATAAAAACGCATGTTAACTAATGTAATAACTTTTTTAAGAAATGTTACTCTTTTAGCTTCTTTTATAGTGTTGCATTTATTTTTTTTTCATAAATAAAAGAAGAATTACTTTTAATTTGTTTCTTTTCATCATTTTGTCTTGTGTTAAGCAAAAATAACATTATAAAATCAGCATAATTTAGTTTTTATATGATTTTTTTTATTGACGAGAATGCTTATATAAATTATTTTTCTTTGTTATGTGAAGGTGTTGGCACCACTTCCCATTGGTTTCGCAGTATTCATGGTTCACTTAGCCACCATCCCAATCACCGGCACAGGCATCAACCCTGCTAGGAGTTTTGGGCCTGCCATCATCTACAACCAAGAAAAGTCATGGAATGAGCTCGTAAGTACTCGAATTTATTTACTCCTTCCGTCAAAAAATAATTCACACTAATATTTGTTTTGCACCACCCATTATATATATAGAAAGGGTGCGGGCAGTACCACTACGATTTTCAATTTTTGAATATTTTGTTTCAAAAGTCATATGAAATATGCCATATAAGGAATTAAAAATTAATGTAACATATTCAAAGTCATTATAATTTTGAAAACCCCATTTTCTAGATTTTTTTTTTATTTTATGTTTTTTCTATCAAAACAATAATAATAACCTCTAACTTAATTATTTTGTTTCTTTGTTAATTAAAAACAGTGGATTTTCTTGTTCGGACCATTCATTGGAGCAGCAGTTGCAGCAATCTACCACCAGTACGTTCTTAGAGCTGCAGCACTTAAAGCTCTTGGATCATTCAGAAGCAATGCTTAATTATTAAATCATTATTATCATTTGTGCTCAATTTGTGTTTTCTTATTTATTTAATGGGGTTTGAAAATGATGAAAGAGAGAAAAAAAGGACCATAAAACTGTAGATATCAAAAACAATTTGAGGTCAATGGGCTAATTAAATATTATTATGGCCTTATGGGTGTGTTGTATTTGGTTACTTCTCTCTCTTTCTTGGGCCTTTTTTTTTTCCTTCCTTTATTTTTCTTAATTTTATATCTTCAATGTTTGTTGTAAGCTTGGTTAAATTATTACTATGCAAATTAAAAAGAAGTTTTCTTGTGTACTTCTGCATTAAATTGTTTGATGATGATGATGATTTTGATTGCACATATGACATGTTAATGTTATAGTACATTATCCTTTATAATTTTTTAGCATTATCCTCTTCTTATGGTTATTAGAATATTCCTCAACCATTATGTCTCTCTTAATTTACTACCAAATTAAAATTATTGCTTTTCTTTCCACCCAAATGATAGAGAAAATGAATTCTAGGCTTTATGTTATTCTCCCACTTAATAATTAAATATAACACACTCTAGATGATTTTGCACAATAAATCATTAATTGATAAGAAATGAGGCACCCAAAAAAAGGATGATGATGATGATGCATTTGCCTAAACTATTTTGGTGAAGTTAAATGTATCAATAATTGAGTGATTAGCTTCACCGTAGATCTGAGCAGAAGATCGACTAAGATAAATTTTGCACAAGAAATAGGATGTCATCCTCAAATCGATGAATGTTCCAACGCAAGAGAAGCGATGCAACAAATCAAGAACAATTAGAATATGAGATTATTATCACCTTCAACAAAAATAGAGTATTAAAACCATTCTCTACCTTTTTCTTCGGCTAGGAGAAGATCATTGTGACGAGTAATTACTTGAGCGAGAATATAATGTGGGAGGTGGTGCCAAGGATGATAGGACATGAAGCTGCTAGACACCGATTGAGGTGGTTGTGGAGAAGATCAATACCTAGTGAAAGTGAAGCTATATTCAACTTGAAAGTCAAAATTAAACTTAACATACTTACACTACTGCACTAGAGTTGGAAGGGTCAAAGAGTGACTTAAATAACCAAGGAATAATAAAGAGGTGAAGGGGTTAGTTATTCTTAAATTAAAGGAAAATTTGTTAAAAATAAATCATCTTTACCGAGTCTTCTCAAATTAAATCACATAAAACATTTGATTAACTCCCAATAAGTCAGCTAGCTAACATTCATATTTACTGAGATTATGCTTTTTCATCGTTTACTGATTGAACTCTACTTAATTGATAGAGTTGTTGTTGGGTGTGGCCCAAATTTTTGGCCCAAATTCTACGTGCTTCTAGAATCTACTTAAAGATGGTGAAGTTGCATATAAGAATCAAGATTTTTCTAGAATGAAATTTCTAGAGAATGATGGAGAATACTAAAAAGAACCACCATCATTCTAGAGCTTGAATAATATAGAATATTCTAGAAAAATCTTGATCTATACACCACCTCCATAGTTCACCTATATATATAGGTTTACATGCACACACCCATCATCATCAACAACCAAAGAAGCCACACACATACTCACCCACAAAATACATAAGCCTTTCATATTAAACCTCCACCAAAATAATTAGTTTATAAGTCCACTATACCAATTGTAATACTCCTTTGTGAGTAAAAATAGAGAGTCTCATTGTAATACAAAAACCCTCAAAAGGGTAATTGTACTCTCCTATATTTCATATAGTGGAATAAAAGGCTCGTCGTCAAGTGGGTGTTCCCACACAAAATCGTCCATTTTTATCTTAATATTAGTCTTGCATATTTTCTCCCTTATTATATTTCTCGATCAATACATCTTCACTTCCGCTGCGCACTCTCGACCCCTAACAAGTGGTATCAGAGCCAAAGGTTCGTTGGAGTGTAACATTTGAAGATGTCTTCGGTAACAAAATTTGAGATTGAGAAATTTGACGGCAAGACTAATTTTAGCATCTGGAAAGTCCAGATGAAAGCCGTTCTTGTGCAGAGCGGATTGAAAAAGGCTCTGGATGGGAAAGCTAAAAAGCCAGAGTCAATGACGGACGAGCAATGGCAAGAGTTGGATGAAAAGGCATTATCCACAATCCAACTATCCTTGACAAAGGAGGTTCTACGCGAGGTCATTCACGAGGAGACAGCTGCCGGTCTATGGCAGAAATTAGAGTCATTATATATGACTAAAAGCCTCGCAAACAAACTTCGACTGAAGGAAAGGCTATACACTATCCGGATGGCTGAAGGTACATCTATTCAAACTCATCTCGATGAATTTAATTCAATTATTATTGATCTTGAAAATTTAGATATTAAAATCGAAGATGAGGACAAAACCGTATTATTAATTGTCTCCCTACCACCTTCGTACAAACACTTCAAGGAAATTATGCTATATGGCAATAGTGATACTCTTTCTTTTGAGGATGTCAAATCACATTTACTCTCAAAAGAAAAGTTTGACCTTGAAGTGAATTCAAATGAAAATTCTGAAGGATTAAATATAAAGGGGAGATCAAACGGCAATAAAAGTACCACTAAAAGGTCCAAATTCAATGGACATAAATCCGGAAAATCTTGCAAATATTGCAAGAAACTTGGGCACACCGTTGAAGAATGTTGGTTCGCAAATAAAAAGCTCCACAAGAAAGAGCAAGAAGAAAAGCCGAAAGAAACGGCTGAAGCCGATTTTGGAGAAATAGAGTCCGATGAGGAAGTCCTCTTAGCCACTGCGCCAAGAAGAAGTAAAAATTCTGATTGGGTTCTTGATTCCGGTTCTGCCAACCATATCTGTTCTCTAAAGTCTCACTTTACCGATTATAAAACGGTAAAGAATAGAACAGTTTCTATGGGCAATGGATATCGTTGCAAAGTTCGTGGTGTTGGCTCCGTTCGGATCAAGACCGAAGATGGTGTGATCAGGACTTTAGCCAATGTTCATCATGTTCCTGATCTAAAGCAGAATATCATCTCTCTTGGCGTCCTGGACTCTAAAGGATACGAGATTTCGGCTCAAGGTGGAGTACTCAAAGTGTCAAAAGGTGCTCAAGAAAAATTGAAGGCCATCAAAAATAGAAATCTCTATGTACTACAAGGGTCTTCAATAGTGGCTTCATCACACTCTATACCGAATCGGCAACAACACCCTTATAATACGGGTCCAAGAAAACTCAAGTAATGTCGATCGGGAAATATACGGCGAGCGCATACAAAATTTGGTCCAAGGTGGAGATTGTTGGGTGTGGCCCAAATTCTACGTGCTTCTAGAATCTACTTAAAGATGGTGAAGTTGCATATAAGAATCAAGATTTTTCTAGAATGAAATTTCTAGAGAATGATGGAGAATACTAAAAAGAACCACCATCATTCTAGAGCTTGAATAATATAGAATATTCTAGAAAAATCTTGATCTATACACCACCTCCATAGTTCACCTATATATATAGGTTTACATGCACACACCCATCATCATCAACAACCAAAGAAGCCACACACATACTCACCCACAAAATACATAAGCCTTTCATATTAAACCTCCACCAAAATAATTAGTTTATAAGTCCACTATACCAATTGTAATACTCCTTTGTGAGTAAAAATAGAGAGTCTCATTGTAATACAAAAACCCTCAAAAGGGTAATTGTACTCTCCTATATTTCATATAGTGGAATAAAAGGCTCGTCGTCAAGTGGGTGTTCCCACACAAAATCGTCCATTTTTATCTTAATATTAGTCTTGCATATTTTCTCCCTTATTATATTTCTCGATCAATACATCTTCACTTCCGCTGCGCACTCTCGACCCCTAACAGTTGTTATATATAAAATTCCATCCGATCCAAAATCAATTTTTACTTATTATAATCATCAGTGAAACTAATCAACTAAGAATTGGGATGATTGGTAGCTCTCCACCTTACATATACATATGCATAAAATATATATTCTATCACAAAGGTTGAATAAATCAACAAATAAAGGGTAATACGTTATATTTAAAAGCAAAAGTTGATATATATTCCCTCTGTAACGAATTTATTTCACCATTTATTTTTTTCACGCATTTTGAGGAAGCAATTAAAGGGTGTAAACGAATGAATTAATCAAAATGGTTTTAGTACAAGCAAGAATGTGATTATAAGTTACTAATATCAAAATTATTTTGATTCATTCGGCCGTTTATATCCTTAAATCGCTTCCTCAAAATACGTGAAAAAACAAATGGTGAAATTAATTCGTTACGAAGGGAGTACTTGTTTTTGTCAGAAGCATCCAGGCAAACTGGGACTCGAATATTTGTCATCCATTATGCTTCTCTTCAATTACTACCAAAAGAAAATTATTACTTTTATTTCCACCCAAATGACAAAGAAAATGAAAGCTAGCTTTGTTGGTGATACAATTCCATACATTGTTTCAAACGAATATATAGCTCATTGTCCTACATTGAAAAATTGAGTAGTCCTTTCATTTTTATTCCTTATATCTCATGATCATTTTTTATTTTTTACAACAATACAAGCAACACCCTAGTGAACCAGGGTATTAGTTGGGACAGGGTTACAACTTACAGAGCGAACTAAACATAGACAATAAAAAGTAGTCTATAGGGTCGAAATTAGTCTTTAGGAAAGCGTCCACGTGCCTCGAAGGTTTCATTTCTCTGTTTATTGTATCCACTAGATAATACTCGAGCAAATGCTCGGTTTATTTAACTGAAGTAAGTACTTAGATCTAAATTAAATTTTTATAAGCGAAAATTGGTAAAAAGTTATTGTAGATGTAAAATTTATCTAAGTACTTTATTTTAGTTATATTAGAAAACAAAGAATATGTAATGCCCGAAATGTACATAATTTTAAATTAACGTATTCAATGGATTAAAATTAGTTCACTAACTATAATTTTTTCTATAGTCATTTCGAATTTGGATAGATATCAGTCACATTACTTTATTTTCAAAAAAATTTATGTCTTCTAACGTTGACAATGAAATATTCTACATTTTTTATCAGGTTATGTAGTTATTTCTTGTATATAAAATTGTAATATTGTCAAAAAATCTATAATTACTTACAATGAAAACACTTATTTCAAACTTATATACAAAAATATAAATATATTTAATATAATGGTTCATCATTTTAGAAGATTTTTAAAAAATTGAAAAAAGGGCAAAAACCAAGTTGGAAAAAATCGAGTTTAGTCAAAGAATATCAAATAATTAACGAATTAAGGCTGACGAAAATTACTTTAAAAATTAAATAATGAACCCAAATAATAATTTTTTTTAAGATGGATTGATAGTATAGTTTTTATATGAAAGTAAAGTAGAAATAATTATAATTGTTTTAGGGAAAAAATAAAATAAAAACATCTTTGGAAAATGTGAAGCATTTAATATTATTGTAATGGGAGGGAAAAATAAAAGTTGGGTAATGTTATATGTAGCCCTTAAGGCTATATATAAGCATTGAATACATTTCTTAAAATGAAAAGTATTTAAAAATTTATGACAAATATGCACATCATTTGAGGCAATAAATGTTTAATTCAACATATTATTTCCATTTTAAACTTCTTATATGTAGCCCTTAGAGCTACATATATCATTTTGAGGGAAAACTTTTTTTAGTAGCTTGTACTTTAATATACAGTATAGATTGTTTATCTTACTAACCCTGTTTTTTCCCAACATTAAGCATTTTCCAAATGAATATATGCTACTCCTGACTGATCGGCATTTTCAAGGAAAGTGTCAACCCCAATGTTATACTTGAATCCCAAAACTACTCTCGATAAAAGCGATTCCTGGTCATGATGAAGGATGCGCCAAGCTTGGTTGGCCAGGAGTGCCCTGCTGAAAATTCCAACATATCTCTAATGCCTATCCCTTCATCGAGTTTAAAGCTAGAGATCCAGGATCACTTCCTCCAATGCATCCTTGTAGAGTCATCTCCTCGTCCTTTCCACCAAAAATGGGAAGAACTTTTAGAAACTGAATGAGTACTACTATCCATATCAGACTATCTGACCATCACATATAAACTTTTTGCTAAATGATTATAAATTTTTACATGATTAATTCAACTCGTTTAATTAAAATCAATAATTTATGCAAATAAAAGATATTTTTTTCCCTGAAAATAAGTTACCTCATCATACTATCAAACAGTATAACCGAAGATTAATCAAACATATGCTCCACTATGTGGCATAAATGTGTGAGGATAAATTCATAGCCCAGTAGTTAAGATTTCAAAATTTCAGGCATGAGGTCCTCATTTCTTTTGTTTCCCTTTTATTAAGAATATGTTTTTCTAGAAAAAAAAAAAAAAAAACAACTTTTATCAAAAACAAAAAACAAAAGAATTTAAGTTCCAATTCCAACTTGATAAAAAGATAGAGGTTTATTTATTTTATTAAAAAAAATAAAATCAATTATACAATCTTTTACATGCATTAACTTTTTTTTATTGTTGCTTTATGAGTTATATACTAAATATGAAGTGTCATAACATGCTCTCAATGGATGATAATTATTGGAGAAAATTAAACATAGATAATGACAACGTTTAGAACTATAATACTCAATCATATTCTGTGTTAGAGAGAGTATAAACACTTTGAAAAGCTGCAAAGAATAATTATTGTTTCAATCATGCTTGCACCCACAACCAAAAGTTGGGTGGCAAACCTTATCTCCTACATATTTTTATTGGAGTTCAATCCTATAAGAGGTTTGCTACATAAAGAAAGGCTGTCAAATGACGATGCATAAATAATTTAATTAATTCGTATGTCATCACTTGGATAGATTGTGATCAAGTAGAAAACCGTCCAATGACGATGTTGATACTATATATGTATTTTTGTTAAATTGTTCATGTAATCATATGAAGCTTCTACTATTAATAAAATCCTCATAGAGTAAGTACCATGGGATCAATATAAACCCACACAAATAAAGAGTTGTCGAGCGAGATTTCATTTTAAAATCATATGGTAGTAAGTATAGTAATTTATTGACTTGTGTATTGGTCATCATCTTTTTCATCTTTCAATGTGAGACACATATGGATTATATACACTCTTGACATTTCTCCTTGCACTCATATATAGTACATATTAGCTACCTTTGCTTTTGCAAACTGTCACATAGGTCACAAACACCTTGTTGGGCCGCCTTCCCCGGACTTCTAACCTTGTTGGTCAAGTAAACTCTAGATGGGGCACACAATTCTGTTAGAATATTTGCTCCAAACAAATCTCCGAATACTTTCTACCTTGTTTTTTAATAGGCCTTCCTACAATTAGACCAGCAATAGATTAGAATCGTTTTCCCTGAAACCATGATAAATTACTATGAGCTCAACACAAGTTCGCACAAGAGGAATGTTAGACCGCATACAAGCTCAACGAGTCTCGATCCTAAAACCATATGGTAGTAGGTAACCCATTGACTCATGTGTTGGTCATCGTTTCTTCCATCTTTCAATGTGAGACATATGTGGGTTATACTTGGAATAAAGCCTTAATAATCTGTTTTGTACCACTTAAATTATAAACCATAGTAATGAGAGTGAACTTTTTATGCAATAATTTTGTGAGGAAACTCAATTTTATTCTCATGTTAAAGCTAGGTCATGAGAAGTGTGCATTCTACCACTACTAGAAAAGATGTTATTTACGACGGGAATTCCCGTCGCAAAAAAGTGACCCCATCTTAGAAAACGGAGGGTCGCAAATGATTTTTCACGTCTTAAAAATATGACCTTGTCGTAGAAAGGGGGTTCACACATGATTTTTCCATCGCAATCCTGTCGTAATAAATAAATCAATTTTTTAGTAGACTTTGGGTTAGAAATTAGGTGAATTTTAGCGACGGACTCAAAAACCGTCATAAAAGATCTACATTTGTGACGGAATTTAGGTCCGTCATTAATGAGTACCCGTTGTTAATAGGTTAATTTTTTCTAGTGCGTATACTGAACATAAATTGATGGGTTTTTTGATAATTAGTTCATATAAGTTCAGGAAAGGTAAAATTAGGACTATTCAAATACAAAAGTTAAAATTAGGTATATTCAAATTTAACAAACTCAATAAGTTTTAATTAATCGCAATCAAGTCTAATAAGGTTTTTATTTTTATATTTTAAAAAGAATGAAATCTAATAAGGTTATATAAGCCTTATTCAGATCTAATAAAAGCTATCACAAGATAAATTCTTTAATTTTCTTACTAAATACACTTACGAAATTTATTTTCATTGTTACTATTTGTTACCAACTATTCCCTCTATCCCGTAAGAAAAATGTTCCAAAGGGTTTTTGCTCATTTTTAAGATAATACAATTTTCTCGCCTCATAATACTTTCGTATTGCAATAGTCGCTACATAATAAATATGCGATACGGACTTTTAGAAAAAAAAAAAATTTAAAATGAGATCAAATTTTTTAAGATAATGGAATGATTTACTGGCCCAAGCATATCTTAAGGGTATACTTGACTTTTTACAAGTGCACCGTATTATTGAAACTAGAAATGGATCATTCATTTTGTGAATTACTAAGGGCTTGTTTACTTCAGATTATATTCAGTTCAATTCAGTTCAATCCAGTTCATCTCTATTCAGTTCAGTTCATCTTTATTAAGTTCAGTTCAGTTCATCTTTATTAAGATCAGTTCAGTTCATCTCTATTCAGCTAATATAAACGAGTCCTAAATGTAATATAACGAAAATGTGTTAATTTTTAAAGCCGCACAATACTCGGTTTGGATGGGAAAAGTTCGGTATGGATGTTATTTATCGATTGTAAGTTGTTTTGTGCGTTGGAATAATTAATTAATTAATCATTACTTTCATGTATTACACACAATTTGTTAACATCCAAATTTGGCATGATCTTCAAGGATTGTCTTGCTAAGGAAACCCTTGGAAGATTATTTATTTCCATGCCATATCTACAGAATATATGAAATCTGTTTGTTAATTTGATTAAATGAAGCAATTAAGTAGTCATGTCCCTAGTTGGCTTAATTAAGAGATCTGCCCCATCCTCCGCTTTATCAGAGTAGGGATAGGCCTATGTTTGGGCGATATTGGGGAGGAATACGAACACTACTAATCATATTCTCTATGGGGATGGAGATGAGGATGAATTTTAGATACTAAGATTTGTTGGACTTTATTAAATTTTATTAAAGTTTATATATATAACCTTATTAACATACCAGGCCACCATCTTCATGGCATGTATGATTCCTATCCTCATCCAACCACCGGACAAACATGGCCCCATCTTTGCCTCGATGGGGCAGGTCACGTATTTAGCCTAATCAAATGAAATCCTTAAATATAAAAGCTTGTTGTCATACTGTCTCATGGTGTTACAGAACAACTTTACATCAAAAATTATAACTTTTAGCATTATAACGTTATATAATATTCCCCATAATAGGTGAAATAATGCAACAAAGATATATTGTTTGTGAGAAATAAGATGATCATATGTTGCATCCAACATATTAAAAAGGTAGTATAAAATAATCAAAGGTTAATTCAATATTTACAATTGGGAATTCTAAATCGACAATTAATTTGTATGGATAATAACATACGAGTAACGAATACATAATTGAACAACAATGGTATAGTTTAATTAGTTGGCTTCCACTTGTAATATGTGGGGAGAAAAATATGTGGCTTAAAAGCAATACTTATCTTTTTTTCTATGTAGAAAAAAATATCAGCCCCTAGAATGGATGAAATAACCTAGGGGCATAAAAGTGATGATAATAATAGTAGTTGAAGGAAAAGGAAAGAAACAACATTATAATAAAAGACATGATGATGAGCTGGAATCTAATTTGTGTCTTTTGTATTGGACTCACTTCGTGCCTTTTTAAATGCTATACGGAGAAATTGAGTGATTTTTAAGGCTGTAGTTAATATAGGTGGTTATAATATCAAAAGTAGTAAGTGTGAATTTATAGGTGGATCACAATATTAAAAGTTGTAAAAGTATAATTAATTAATGTTATGTTAAGGGTATAAGTGTAATTTTATAGGAAGGTCATAATATTAAAAGTAGTAAAAAGTAATAATGTAACATTTATTTTGGGACAGTCTAAATAGGAAAATAGAACATTTATTTTTGACGGATGGAGTTTTTTTTTTTTTCTTCTTTTAAATCTTTTGTTTTTATTTTATGCATTTTGCCCAACGCCTTCAATGCGTGGTTATGCGGTGCTGTGGAATCATAGATTCATAGGTCATAATAAGAAAAGAAAACTTCAAACAATTGAATTTTTTTACAGTATTATTGTTGAATAGTCTCAATTTTGATGGGTTTGTTTGTTTTTTTTTTTAAAAAAAAAACTAAATAATTCAAACTTATATTTTCTTGTAGCAAGTGTAACACTTCCGATTATGTTGAGAATGATGCTCTAAATAATGTTGGGATTATTATAGATTCATCAAAAGTTGTAATAATTTTGTGAAGATAAGTGAAAGTTGAGATTACTTTTGTTATTTTTAACGAAATTTTTTTTGGAGCAATGATTCTAAGATTACTTCATATATATCAAGTCTGTATCCCAACAAAATGCTAGGATAATCGCCAATATATAAGCTACGCTAGCAGCCTTTTAGGGTAGTAGCCTAACAAGAATTTATCTTCCGCTAGGTATTCATGGATGTACATACTCTTGGATTAATAAAAATTAGCTAAAAATTCTTCTATGGTCGTAAAAAAAAAAAAGACCACCGAAGTCAAGTAGATCTAGGCTGTTGATTATCTATGTTAATTAAGCTGATTTTGGTAATTAGATTTGATTTTTATTTTAAATAAAAAATATACATTTTAATTTTATTTTTTTGATAATATTAATTCATTTTTAATATTTTTGGATTTACACTAAATTAATTTTCGATTTTGATAATTTAATAATTAAATTAAAAATCTAAAATTAATCTATATAAAACCATAAATAAATTAATATTTAAAAAAATAATTTGAAAATGTTTATTTTTATTTAAAAAGTCAAATCTAATTACCAAGATCGACGATCTAGATTATTTTGACTTAAATGGTTGTTTTTTCGACGACCATAGACGAAACATCCTTAGCTAGCTAGTGAGCTAAACTCACATAAAATTAGAATATTAATTAATGTTTTTGAAATAATTTGGAGAGAGAAGTTTATGAAAATAAATGTTTTAAATAATAATTGACAAAAACAAATTATAGGAAATAATTAAAGTTGGTAATCCTCTAGTTCACTCAAACAAAGGCCAGGACAAATAGCACAACAGCAAAATTGAACACTCTGGAAATCAGATGTAGAATGAAGATGTAACAATTGTTGACACTCTGTACATTCTGGAGTGCTCTGCTCTCTTAAAGATTTGTGATTCACTTTTTTCCTAAAGTTTAAGTTTTTTTATTTTTTTTATTTTTTTAATGATGATTAGTGATATAATCTAATCTTATCTTCTTGTTACTTTAAAGTGATTTATTTATAACGTTTGAGTTAGGTAGGACTTCAGTTGTGATGATGCACTTGTTATATAATAAACGGATGGTCGGTTTTTATTTTGTTAATTGTTGATTATAAACTCAAGACATCCTTTTCTTTTCCTTGTTTATTGGAAAGCGAAGACTTATGGATTTGTCTAGGTCATAAAAACCAATATGAATAAGGGTACTGGTACAATACGGGTATGGATATGGGTAAGGGAAAACGCTAACTCAAAAGTTAATGATACAGGGACATGGGAAAATAATATTAAAATATCTATTTTTATTATTAAATTATTAAAAAAAATATATAATGAAGAAGATTTTTTTTGAAAAATTTGATTGTCATTATAATGTTAATTTTAATGAATATTCGATGATTTTCGTGATTTACATTTCACTTTTATGAACTCACTTCATACATTATAATATAAATTCTCATTCAAACTAAATACTACCTCTGTATCACAATACTCGCTACATAAGTAAATCACACGTACTCCTAGCCAAAAAATGGATTTAAGGAGAGAGGTAGAGTGAAAAATGAATAATTAATTGGGCTCACAACAAAAGTAAAGTTAAAAAAAATAATAATAAAGCAACATATAGGTAACTTTTATACTAAATATATTAAAAAAAGTATTTGTTGCAAGTATTGTGTTACAGTCTAAAATGGTAAATGTTGCGAGTATTTTGAAACAGAGGTGGTATATAAGGTTTAAAAGAAGTTTAGAATGTGTTCTATAAGTGTCCAATATGTGTCTCATAAGTGTCCATATAACTAAAAATATTGGACACGCGAGTTGTTGTGTCCGACAAATATTTAGTTGTGTCCGACGAGTGTAGGTGTCCGATATGTGTCAGACACGGGACACGTCACTTGTTAGAAGTGTCCGTGCAACCTAGTTATAGTAGGTCTTAATAGCGCTGTCAGATTGGGTCAAAACTGATTTAACTGAACTAAACTAACTGAAACTGAACTGTTTTGGGTCGACCTGAAATTACCTGAAACTGAAAGTGAACTAAATTGAATGAACTGATGACTGAAATACAACTGAAAAATATCGGACTGAACTGAACTGAAGCTGAAGCCAACTGAAATTGAAGTTAACTGCTAAATATTTGAAAATACCTGAACTGAACTGAAAATCGAGTATCTGAAAATAACTGAACTGAAAAGTATTTGAAATTAACTGAACTGAACTGAAAAAAGGATAACTGAACCTAACTGAAACTGAACTGAAAAGATGATAAATGAATCTAACTGAAACTGAACCTAACGCAAATAGAACTAAATTAACTGAAGTGAAATGAACCAAGAACCAAATGATTCATGACTGAAATATCAACTGAAACAAAATGAACTGCACTTAACTAAACTGAAACTGAACTGAAATCAACTGAACTGAAAAAGTTAGACTATTTAAAACAGTTTTAAACTGATCATAACTAAATTGAACTTCACTAAAAAATGTTTTACATTGTTAGTTGACTAAACCGAAATGAACTAGAAAAATGTTTCAAATTATTGGTTAACTGAACCAAAATGAACTGAAAATTGTTTAAACTGTTGGTTAACTAAACCAAAATTTCAATTACAAATTTAGCTCCCCACCCAAATGACAATTACAAATTAACCTTCCCTCCAAAATTTCAATTAACTTTCTTTCCCAAATTTCAATTATAATTAACCTTCCCTCCAAAATTTCAATAAGAAAATTAACTTCCCTCCAAAATTTCAATGAAAAAATTAACTTCGCTCCAAAATTTCAATGAAAAATTAACCTTATCTCCCAAATTTCAATGAAGAATTAACGTTCCTTCCCAAAATTTAATGAAAAATTAAAATTTTCTGCATTCTAGTATACAACTACAAGCCTACAATATCCTCAAACCTTAACTCTCTTACGCATATCACATATTATTAACTTTGTATTAGATTAAAAATAGGCTCAAATCTTATTATTGTTCTTGTTCTCGATATTGTTACTAATATTATTGTCATTATATTATTCATATATATCAGATCAATCACCATTATCATTGGTATCATCATCAATTCATTGTTGTTGTTGCTAATTGCTATCATTATTGTTATGATCGTTGTTATCGCCAATTCAGTATCACCCATCATCATCTTGACTGTCATTTACACTCGATATTAATACTCGATACACCCTTACACATTTACACCTATATTAGTACAAGGATAAATTGATCTATATAAAAATTAAAAATAATAAATAACATTAACGTACAACTGAACTAAATAAACAAATAAATTAACCCGTTGTAAGACAAAACACTTCAACAGCTAACCCAAATACGATCCGACCATATTATTTGGGGGAAAAACGCAAGAAAACTGGGGTAAACCCATTAATACTCGATATCTACCTTGATCAAAACCGTTAAAAATGTCCTTACAAACTGAAAATGACCATAATGTAACGCAATATAATAATTTACAATTAACTGATAATAACTGAAATCGTAAGGATAGAACCGTATTTAACCAAACGTAAACTGAATATAATTGGGACCGTTATATCAACCGTTCACAATGAACTAACAACAATTGAAATTGTACTGGTAAAAGTGAAGACCAACCATAACGTTATATCTGAAAAAATTAACTGAAATTGAAATAAAAACAAACTATAAATTAATTGTTACCAAATTATAATCTCAAATGACGTGAACTAAAGCCAACCGAACCAAAAAAACTATAACCAAAACTTAACTGAACTGTCGACATTTTGAACTGAATTGAATTCCACCCATTTGAATTTTTAACTGATTGGTTAAATTGAACAATTAACTGAAACTAAATTGAACTGAAATATGTCCGGACAAAAACTGAACTGAACTGAAATCAAAACTAACTGAACTGAATTGAAAAAAAATTAACTGAAATTAACTGAACTGAAAACGACCCAAATTGATTGGTTAAAACCAAAACTGAACTGTTGACCTGAATTGACAGTGGTAGCAATTAAGGTCATTTTTTCAAGTAATTTTTTGCCCATGTCAAGATTGTTCGCTTTAATAACAAAACTTAAAGGCTAACAATTTTTTTTTTTGAAGGGAATGCTAACTGTTCAAGGACGGTCCAACAATGAAGTAATTTATCCAATTAGTAGTTATTTTAATATCTATTGCATGAGCCTAGGCCCAATATGTAATGCTAATGATGTTAGTCCAGTATTTGTACTGCTGTAAAAAGGCTTTGTCCCAACACCACATTAAAGGGCTGATGCAAGAGGCAAATACAACAGTTATTCTAATAGAACATTACAAGTGCAACACATATATTTAATGTAACACTTACTTGTAACAGTCTAGTCTAATGTAACAGTTATTTGTAACATTTAATAGTAAGTGTTGCATTCGCACTATATATGCAACACTTATAATGATTAATACAACAATTTTGATTCAATAGTTGTGTAACGACCCGTATTTTATCAACATTGTTTTAGAAGAAAACAACAATACGAATCATAAATGAATGAAACTTATATCATAAAACTTAATATAAATGGCGGAAGCTCTACACTTAATACTTTTATTAATCAAAATTAATTAAACCAAACATAGAAAATGTCCAAAAATCACTTTAAAATACTAAAGTTCTACTACAACTACTAGAATTTAATAACGAGACTAAGTCTACTAAAAATGGCTAGCTAATGCTGCTACACTTGCTCGCTCATGAGACCCAACCCTCGTTATTACCCAAATTACTCTGCTTCATTACCTGAAAAGGGAATGGGGGGTCCACAGTCAATGGGGAGTAATTAGAATAATGTTCTACGTAATCGTAGAACGCAATCAAATATATAATAAACAGAACATAGCACATTCAATTCATAATAACAACATGGTTACACATTCGAATTCATAAATCATTAGAAAGCATCACACCTTCAGATACGTAGCGGAAATTACATAACATAACCAACATTGACTCACTAGCTAGGGCCACCTCTAGACTTTAGACTCCTTTAGACTCAGTAACTCAACTTTCAGTACTCAATTCCTTACTGTTCATCCATTCAATCTTACAAATTATATTTATTCATTATTGGCCTAATGGTCCGACATCCAACATACAACTGAAGTACTCCACCTTTCGGCATCCAACATACAACAGTTGTACTCCATCATTCCATTGGTCCTCATATTATCTTTCATGGGTTCAACATCCAACATACATCAATTGTACTCCATCGCCCCAATGTTCCGACATCCAACATACAGCTGTTGTACTCCACCTTTCGGCATCCAACATACAACAGTCGTACTCCATCATTCCATTGGTTTGACATCCAACATACAATATTTGTACTCCGTTGTTCCCTTTTCATCATTATTATTACTTTTACCATTAAATTTATTCACTTTGACTTTAGGTCAACTCACCTAACATCTAGTCAACTCTAGGTTAAACATTCATCTTAACTTTGACTTCTAGACACTTCACATGACTCGATCAACCCTTTCATATTCATTCGAAATCCAGCAATTAAATTCACTCAATACAATTCAATAAATTCATACATCAATCTATGAAATTTACATAATTCAATAGTTATAATCCATTCATCAAATTAATAAAATAAAAGTCAAATCATAGTCTATGAATCCTTCATAACACACGACATTCATACAATTACCAAACCAAAATCAATCTTTTATAATAAATTTTAATTAACTAATTAATTAAAATAATTAAGCCATAAAAACATACTAGTTATAACAATGCCAGGAATTAGTTCAAAATCTAATCTTCTTATCAATTAAATAACAAAAATCATACCTTTATTATTCTTCAAGTTCACGACAATCATAGGACAAAACAATTATGCTTTGAGATTTCAATTAATCAATTCTAAATATCATTAATCAAAATATCTTTAATAGACTAACTTAATAAAAAATCATACTTTAATAATAATTCCAAATTTCCGAACCAAACTTCATCAACATCATGTTCCATTCGACATTCTCTAATTATTAAACAAAAATTAAGACTTTAATTCAAGAACTTAAGTAATTAGTAAAATTAAATCAAGATAATCATAAGGAAACATGAATTGAACAAGATTATATCAAGAATCATTGCTCGAATCCATACATCACACTCGAACAATTCCAAGATCAATCAATCACCATTCGACTTTCATGCAAGAATTAGTTCATAATATTACACATCAAGATTCATGGCAAGAAACATATTATGAACATAAAATCATGAGAAAACATTAAATAAAAACAACATAAAATCCTATGATCAATTCGGCCAACCAATAATAATCATCAAACATGTAATTTTAATCTATTCTGAATAATTCTAAACTTGTTCTATTAATCCTATATTTAATTGATCCTAAGATTGAGTAAAACATCTAATTACCTTTATTGAAGGACAAAAAGATATGATTAAGATGTACTAGGGTTCGGCCTTAGCGTCACATGAGTAGGGTGATTGATTTCGCCTTGTTTCTTGCTTTGGTTCTTGAGTTAATGGTGTAGGTAAATTGTTGGGAGCCTTCAAGATGTGGTGTTTGTTTAATTATAGAAGAGAAAGAAGGAAAAGAAAATATGTTGCTTGATTTTTATTGAGGGTGCCGTGAATGAGTAGCAAGGGAGGGGTTTTATTCTTTTTACTAGGTTGTTGGGTGATTTGCTAACTTTTAGGAGAGCATGAGTAGAAAATAAAAGTAGGTTTTTAGATTAGCTTTATTGATTACTTAATAAAACAAAATAATCATAGGGGATTTAGTTGGGGTGCCGTTTGAGACTAATTGGCAAGGATAATCTGGGCCTTGGGCTCACAATTGGCAAGATGAGGTACAAAGTTTGGGCTCGGTTTTTAATTTGGCTTGTTTGATTTAAATCTTTGCCCATCAAATTAAGTAATTAAATAATAAATAAATAATTTAAAATAGCCCAAAATTTTGGGTTATTACAGTCACCCCTCCTTAAGAAAATTTCGTCCTCGAAATTTTTCCTAAGGAAGCACAAGCATTAAAGCAACTAATTAAAGGAAAAGAAATAACGAATTAGGAGATGGCTGAGACTGGGTCTTTAGTTCTTTGAGTTCTGTTGACGCCGTTCCGTAAGGATCCTTGGTATGGGTGCTTTTCCTGGGGCCAGATCAATGTTAAACTCCGCCCTTCTCCCTCGAAGTATTCCCAGTATCTCCTTGGAGATACGTTTTGCCAGAACTTTGATCACGGGGATCGCGTCGAGTTGTTCTTCTTTAGAAACGTCCTTCGCTTGATGTAAGAATGCCGCTTCGCCTTTCTGATGGAACTTCCGCCTCTTCATTGCGGATATGATCTTCACGCCTTTCTGTCTTGCAGGGCCGGGGTAGGTTATCCACTCTCCTTAGGGCCTACGCGTCTCACCGCTTGGTCTCTGCTTCGAAGTGCCGCTTGATACTTGGGCAACCAGTTCTTTCCGAGAATTACTTCGAATTCCATCATCAGTAATTCCTTTAAGTCTGCTGTTAGTTGCATTCCAGCGATGACTATAGGAACATCCTTAATCTCCCAATGACAGACAAAATCCTTTCCCGAAGGAAGAGTTACCATAGGCTTTTCAGGAGACTCTTTCGACAAATCAGTTTACAGGCAAGCAGCTTTGCAATAAAAGATATTGTATCTCCAGCATCAAACAATATTAATGCAGACACATTAAAGACTTAAAAATGTACCCTTGACCACATCGGGTTGCGCTGTTGTCTCTTCTTGGGTCATGCAAAATATTCACTGGTGCCTTGTTCTCGATTGGAGCTTGCTGTCCACTTGGACAGTTCCATACCTTGTGACCTTCCTTTCTGCACTTGAAGCACACAATTGCCGACTCGTTGCACTGCCTTCCGGGGAGAGGTTCTTTCTTACAATGCCTGCAGACTCTGGGACCTTGCTGGTAGGCCGACTGGTTATATTATTGTTGCAGTTCGCTTGCTGGTTCGTAACGTGGTTTCTTGTCGGGCACAGATGGTTGACTTGCGGAGACTCTCTTCTTTATCGCTTCTTCTTTGGCCAAGGATGCATGGATCTCCAAAGCCACCTTATAAGCTCGCTGAAAAGTAGCTGCTCCACTGCTGATCACATGCACTCTGATGCGAGGATCTAGCTTTTTAATGTATCTCTTCAGTCTTTCAGCTTCTGAAGGGATTACTGCCGTACGTAGCGAATCTGGATAATTCTGCAAACTTCTCCGTATAAGCCTGAGGTTTAATTCGTTTTGTTTTGCTTTCGTATATCTTTCAAATATGTTGTTATTGTTGTTGATTATTTAATTAGTTTCAATCTTTTGTTGTTATTATATTGTTGATTTATGGTTCAATTTTGGTGGGAAATGCTTTTGATTCACTATAATTATTCTTGTTAAATATTTTGTATAGAAAATTATCATTATTAGTTCTTGCCCACAAGGTGTTTGTCAAAATGCTTGAATAATGTTAAACATTATATTAATAGTTTTTTTTTTTATGGGAATATAAACACTTAAGAAGATCTGATTTTATATATTAATTGGAATATTTTTAGTTTATTTTTGAAGTTAAAAAATATACATAAGCATGGCTGATTTTTGTGGATATTATACATAAAAGAGCTACTTTTATTTCATAATGTACATAATCATAAGAAGAGCTGATTTTAGTTATGGTGTTAGGAATATATGTAAATATAATTAGAAATATGTGGGAAAATATATTCTTGTATTCTAGAATATTATTTTAGGGTTAACTAGCCCATAGGTTATGGTTTAGTTTGTGAATTGAAGAGTATAATGTAATGACCGACTTTTATAAGCTGTCGATTTTCAAGGAAAATCAACAAATGGATCATCGCTAATCAAAATATACTAAACAATTAATAATTCTAATTAATCAACCTTAATTCCAAAAGTCACTTTATTAAATAATTAACTAATGGAAAGTCCTAAACGAAACATGATCCAAAATTAATAAAGAAAATACTAAATTAAGAGTCTAAACCCAACAAGCTGAGTAAAATCATAAAAGAAATGGACTAAAAAGTAAAGTAAGGCTTGGGTTTCTTCTATTAAACTTGCAAGTACACACATCCCGACCCATACGAAAGCCCAATCAAACTTCTGCATCATCACCTGAAATGGGGGGTCCACCGTCAGTGGCGAGTAACTAGGTTGTCCCACTTAAATGTGGGACCATGAAGCATATAATAGGATAAAATCAAACATAATAACACATAACAATATTAAATAGTCATCATTCATCATTCAAATCATCATCATACATCAGACATACGCAGTGGAAGAAATAACATAACATGCATCAAATATAACAATTCATAAGATATCCCATAAATACCCCAGCTGTTACTTATCTTTTCATATTATTACCCAATACCACTTTTAACCCATCTTTAATATTCCATGGACTGGTCACTATTGCTTGTAAGGATGCCTGTGTACATCCCAACTTTTCTAAAATGCGCTGGGTAGATCCCGTGTATCCTACCCGTAGCTCTCCTTTGCAAGAACTAAGCCTAAGCTATGTCCATAACTCCTAGGTAGTAGCCTGTGTACTACTACCTAGACGACTACACATCCTTGAATCCAGAACTGCCCAGAGACCGCAGTAGGGAAGTGGCTTCGACTTAACCTGGTATAGCGACCCATGTATCGCCAAGCAGGCGTCCAATTCATAACCTTTAATTAATATCTTAACTCATTCAATCAATTCATTTAATCTTATCCTTTTATTATCATATTACCTCTTATCTTATCATCTTATCTTATCGCCATGGCCATCGTGAGACCAATAATCATCTTATCATATCATATTCATAATCAAGTCAACTTATCAATTCTTATAATTCAAACTTAACTTTCTTGTTTCTTTTTATTCCTTTAATTAAATTAATCCCTTATTAGTATTCTAAAGTTGAAATAAGCCAAAATAAATTCAGATTATCATTAATACTAATCCTATACTATTCGACTCTTTCAAAATAAATAAACAAAAATTAATCCTTTTCTTTATTCACATAAATAATTCAATTTAAATAATTAATAATCCAAAAATAAATTAAAGAATCATCAATCAACAATTAATTGCACAAGACATGATCAAAATTACTCTTACATACGTTTCTAAAGCTAACTTCACGGGAGAGTCTCTTGTTAAATCTGTGGTAACTCTACCTTCAGGAGAGGAGTATTTTTGTCGATAAGAATTCAAGGATGTTCCAATGGTCATCTCCGATGTTCAGATTCTCGCCGATTGGAAGGAATTTCCGATGATCGAGTTTGATGTGATCTTTGGTATGGATTGGCTATCGATATTTCAAGCGGCCATAAGATGTCAAGATCAGGCTATAGTGATATGCGGACCTAAGGGTAAGCGAGTAACATACTCTGGCACTTCAATGAAGAAAGGAGTAAGGTTGGTTTCGGCTCTTCAAATGAGAAACATGCGACTTAAGGGTGAGACGGTGTACTTGTGTCAAGTTAGGGACACCACTCAAGAAGCACAACTTCATACGATTCCTATAGTAAGTGAGTATGCGGATGTGTTTCCCGAAGAGCTTTCGGGAATTCCTCCAGAGAGGGATGTAGAGTTCTGTATTGATCTTTTGCCCGGTACTGCACCTATCTCCCGAGCTCCTTATCGCATGGCCCTGCAAAGCTCAAAGAATTAAATTCTCAACTCTAAGAGCTCATTGACAAGGATTTTTTTCAGCCGAGTGTGTCGCCTTGGGGTGCTCCGGTCTTATTCGTCAAAAAGAAGGACGGAAGCATGCGTCTCTCCATCGATTACCGATAGCTTAACAAGGTAACCATCAAGAATAAGTATCCTTTGCCAAGATTTGTTTGATCAACTTAGAGGGGCAAGTGTTTTCTCTAAAATAGATCTTTGATCGGGTTATAATCAAATCCCAGGCAAATTAGAAGACATTCCTAACCGCTTTCGCATAAGATACGAATACTACGAGTTCGAGGTTATGCCATTTGGACTTACCAATGCTTCGACAGTCTTTATGGATCAAATGAATCGAACCTTCCATCACTTACTAGATGTATGCGTGGTTGTCTTCATCGACGATATCTTGATATATTCGAAGGATGAGGTTGATCACGAGAAGCATCTTCGTTTGGTGCTTGATGTTTTACGAGCACCATGATGGTTTGCAAAATTGTCCAAGTGCGAATTCTGGCTCTGGGAAGTGGCTTTCCTTGGTCATGTCATCAAAAAAGACGGTGTCAAGGTTGACCCAGCAAAGGTCAAGGCCATTCTAGAATGGAGTAGTCCGAAGAATGTAGCCAAGATTCAGAGTTTCCTTGGTTTGGCAGGTAAATATTATTGATTTCCAAGTCAATTAATTTTAATCGCTTAAATTGTGGAGTTAACTTAAACACGTTCTTTGGCAGGGTACTATCAGAGATATGTTAAAGACTTTTCCAAGATAGTCCAACCCATGACTAGTCTCTTGAGAAAGGAGAGCAAGTACATGTGAACGGACTCGTGTGAAGAGGCGTTTCAAGCCTTGAAACAGAGTTTGGTATCAGCTCCTATTGTTGCATTACCGGATAATAGTCTGAGCTATGAGGTCTGTAGTGATGCGTCCAAGCATGGTTTGGGATGCGCCTTAATGCAGAATAGTAAGATGATTGCATATGCTTCGAGACAACTTATGGTACATGAGAAGAATTATCCTACTCATGATCTTGAGTTGGCAACGCTAGTGTTCGCTTTGAAAATCTGGAGACAGTACCTATATGGGACGACGTGCAAGATGTTCACCGAACATAAGAGCTTGAAGTACATCTTCACGCAGAAAGAGCTCAATATGAGGCAACGGAGGTGGCTCGAGTTGATAAAGGATTATGATCTCACTTTAGACTATTGTGAAGGAAAGGCAAACTGAGTGGCGGATGCACTTAGTCGCAAGAACCATTCCCTCAACTGTAGTCTTGTCCTTCCTGCTGAGTTGTGCGTTGATCTTCAACGTTTAAAGGTTGAGTTAGTTCCGCTCCAATGAGTACCTTTGTGCCATGAGTATGGAGCCCAGCTTGTATCAGGAACTCCGAACGAAGCAGAAAGGGGACCCACTGTAATAACCCAAAAATTTAGGCTATTTTAAATTTTTAATATTTAATTACCTAATTTGTTGGCACAACTTTTCGAATCAAACTAAGCCCAAATTAAAACCCGATCCCAAACGTTTTCCTTGCATTACCCAAAATAGGGCCAAAGCCCAATCCCACCTTACTATACAAACCCACACGGCTCCCCCCTTTACTTGGACTAATTATTTATTTTTTTTCAAATCTTTTAATTAACTAGATATAAATTAAACAAAAATTCTATTTTTAAATATTCTCCACCTATTTTTAGGAGTTCACTCAACCCATCCAAGAGTCTATAAAAACCCCCCACATCACCCAACTCCCACGGCACATGCAAAAAGAACAACACCACAAAATTTCTTCCACCTCTCTAAAAAATATCTAAACACAAAAATCTAAAGATCAAGAGACCGAAAAAGATTGAAGCAAGAAACAAAGGAAATAAAACCAAGCTTGTTCGAACTCAACACACGGCCAACCCAACCAAAAGATTCGAATTCTTGTACTACAACTTAAGGTAATTAGAAATTTTATTTAATTCTAGAATAGATTAGGTATATAGTTGTTAGAATATGTTTAGAATTGCATAGAATTGTTTGGAATTACTTTTGAATAAGTTGAATTGTTATGACGATTGATTCCTAAAATGTCGAACCACATATGATGAAGTTCAAAGTGTTATTTTGATGTTGCAACATGATTATATGTATGATTTATGATTCTTGCTGTGATTCTTGATAATTAGTTGATGAATTGTTATGCATATGAAAGAATTGAATCTTGCTTGTGTGTTCTTGAAGTTTTTGAGTATTTTAAGTTTGAAAAGATTAATTTTCATCTTAATCTTGTTCTATCTTTAATTATTAAATGTTCTTGAAATTAACCCTTGAATGTATTTAAGTTCTTGAATTAAAGAATAAATTTTGGTTATTAAAAGGGAAAATGTCGAGTGGCAAGAAGGTTTCAATTAATTTTTGGATCGAAGTTTGATTAAATTAATCAAGTATGAATTTTTATAAATTTAGAATAGCTTAATTTGTGATCTTTTATTTTGATTAATTAAAATCTTGAAAGTAAAACTTATTAAAACTATTTCGAAATAAACGTGTAAATTAAAGGTTTAATTCCAAAATTTATTTCTTCAAATTAAAGTTTGGATTTTTATAAAATTGTTTTAATTGAAAATTTTTTATCCACAATTATTTATGTTAAATTAATTAAATTCTTTTATTTTATGTATTATAAAAACCGTGTATTTTGTTAAATATATTGAATTATGTTAATAATTATTTAATTTAAGCTTGTATTAAACTATGCATTTACTTGCTTTATTTATTTTATGATTATGAATTGTTATGATTGTGTAATTTGTTATTAAGTTTAGAAGTCAATATAGGATGTGGACTAGAGTTGACTAAGTAGCAAGTTAGGTTGACTTAGAATTTAGGTTTAAGTTCAAATAAAATAATAACATAATAATGAAGGAACGGAAATAGAGTAAGATGATATTGTTTTGTTTCGATCTCTAGCTAGGAAAGACTTGGTATTATTTCACTAGTGGAAAAAAGGCTATCTACCACTCCATATCTGCTCCGCTATTTGAAATAGTGGAGCAGAAAATAGCATAATTATTTTCCATTTTAAAAAAAATAAGTATCTGCTCCTCTATTTTGTTATAGCGGAGCAGAAACTTGGAAAATATTATCTGCTCCGTGTCTAATGTCTAGCGGAGCAGATATATTTTTTTTTGAAAAAAAGGAACACTTATATAGTTATATACACTAGCAAAATAAAAACATCACTACATTGAATTTCTTCCTGCCCGCACCAGTCATCTCCCCTAAAACCCCAAAAAAAAAACGAAACCCTAAACGCACGACCAACCATCTCAGCGACGCCACGCACCACCTCGACTCACCGGACCTCCTCCTTCGTGAGCCGTGCGCAAGGCCGTTCGGTTGCTATTTGGGATGCTTCGTTCGAACACCACTGTTCTGGGCTGCTCGAACAAGCACCACCACCTGCCCTGCTTTGAGCGAACAACCACCAGCTGCTTCGCACGCTACTTTGCGGCTAAATCACCACCTCCTTCGCGCGCTGCACCACCAGCGAACTGCCACGGGTAAAACCCTAATTCATCTTTTTTTTTAAATTTTTTTTGGCCATTATAATCTTAAGTTTGAATTAGGGTTTTAATTAATTGTTTTTTGTTATAAATGGTTAATTGTTGCTTCTGCTTCTATCTTGCTGTTGTTATTGTTACGTTGCTTATTGCTTGTTGTTATTGTTGCTTATTGCTTGTTGTTATGTTGCCCTATGAAACTAAGAGCCTAAGACTATGTTATTTGTGAATGTTGCTAGTATACTATGGCACTTAGGTTGATTTTGAGGAGGAAATGTTGGCCATGATTATGTTGGATTTTTTTTTATTATATAATACTAATTTCACTAGTTTTTGTAGATATCATGTAATATTTGAAGATAGCGTGTTTAAATGTATAGTTAAACAATAATTAAAAGTGTGTTTAAATGGTTTTAATGGTATAATTGAAGATGCAAATAAGTTATATAATGTTTATATTAATGTTTTATGACATGAATAGTGATTAAAAAACAAGAGTTAGGTTGATTGGCACGAATATGGGAAAGAAAACATCCAAAACAAGGCACAAATGACCTATCTGGCTATTTTGGTTCCAAAATGCCCTATTTAAACCCAATTTGCTATTAATTTATTATATGATCATTGTTTTCATATGGAATGAAACTGGAAGCAATCTAATTTGTGTGTTTTACTATACTATTCATTAGCAAAAGTGTTTCATTAATTTGTCAATTTCCGAATATGAATAATATGAATTACCATAATTCATTGTAATATGGGGAGTGATTGATTAAGTTCAAACTTTGCAGGGATGGAGTTTAAACTTTGCAGAGTTAATTTAATTTTTATAAAATTATATGTAGTTGATTGTTTTTAGTCTTGCCTACACAACCAGGGGCGGCCCCAGGCTTGGACAACCTGGGTCGCACGACCCAGGTTTACTTGAATATTTCATCAGAGAAAAAAAACCAAAGGAAAGCAATAGTAGCAGATGGGAGGGCGAAGTGAAGGCTGTGACGCACTATGCAAAGAAATCAACAGCAACGAGAACGGAAGGCCACTACTGGCTGGCTGAACGATTGAAGCCATCACGCTGGATCTTTCAAGCAGTGAGCCATGGCCGCCGGTTGCCGGAAAGGCCCCAAATTAAAGGTACCATTTGAGTTTTAAATGATAATTTGAAACCCTAATTTTTTTCCCCAATTCAATTTAATGCAAGATTGTAAAGTTTAGTTTAGTTTAATTTAGTGTTCATGTTCATGTTAAGTACTTATTTGCTTAATTTGATTTTAAGATTTGGTTTGGATGTTGTATTTTCATGTTCCTTTTTTTTTTTATTTTCATATTCATATTCACATAATTTTATTTAGTTCAGAAACTCAGGTGTTCTTGTTCAGATTTTCAGATTTTGAGAGTATTGTCATGGCTTCATGGGTCATGCTCTAATAAAAGTAAATATATTAGAGTGAAATCTGATTACTCTTGCAGACAAAAAAAAAAAAAACTTATTACTCTAACATGACATTACCTGTTGCTGTTGGTGGCATATATACAGTAGGCATATTCCTCTGTTATGGTATATGTACAGTAGGAGTATTCATCTTTATATGAGCATTTCATAAGATGTTGGGCAACCCTCTTTCTAATAATTAAAGTTGAATATATTTAGTTCAGATGTTCATGTTTATATTTTCAAAGTTGTATAATTGTATTGTAAGATTTATAGTCATATATTTGTATTTTGTATGATATTTTAAGAATGATATTAAATATCAATATCATAACATGAAAACTAGCTAGTCATGTACCATTGTAATGGATTTTAGGTTACATATCCTTGATTATGTGGGATTTTTTTTATTGTATCAGGTTACATATTATTGCAACTAATTTCACTAGTTTTTGTAGATAGCATGTTTAAATGTAATTTATAAACATTAATTAAACGGTTCAACATATACATATACATATACTAATCAAATCCTTATTGAATAGATAAATTTATTTGTAATTTTTTGTTACGTTCAACATATACATGATATGTATGTTTTTATATACATTATTTGTAATATGAAACTGCCAGTGTGCTGAGGAAATTGCGTGGAAGTAGTGTTTTCTTTTTGTCCGACGATAATCCATAATGGAAATCAGTAAAGGTAAATTAAATAATTTAGTACTTAAAAATATATAAATTAGTTTAAGTTATGAACTTTCACTAATTTTGAGATATTTGTTTAATGTATGTCATCCAACCCAAGTGTGCACAACAAGAAAATGGTGTCGATTGCGGATCCTAAAACTTCACTTAAAACCTATTCGGCTCTGATACCAACTGCGACGACCCGACTCGCTTAAATCGGCGCGGAAGAAACCGACGAGTCGAATAGTCATAACTAACAACTCAAATACTTAAGAATTAAAACTAATACCTCAAATATTATTATTATAACTCCAAAAGTACAAATACCCACAAGTTTGTACAATACTAAACCAAGAGTCATACTATCAAATCTAATATACGAAACTCCAAACACATGTCAGAGTCCAAAACAAATGTATACAAGTCACTACTATAGTCTAATACTATCCAAAATCATAAAATAATGAAAATACATCTAAATCATAATATCGGCGCTCGCCCAACCCAAAACTAAGCAGGAACCTCATCATCAGAATTACCTGAAAAACAAACAACAGTCCACCATCAGTGGCGAGTAACATAACTGACTCACCCTAATGGGAATACACATGAACATAGCACAAATCAAATAACCAAACCAAACATCAAAACATGCGAAAATCAACCAATAACAAACTCGACTCAAATATCTTATCCAAACTTATCTTTGGCGCAATCATTCATACACTAGACCGGACTATGCTCGTACGAACGCATCTTACTGTAGACACCTGAATGTGTCTCCCCGACATAGAGACTAATGATGAAGCTATCAAAACACCAAGAAGTCCAATTAAATAGAATTAGCGACCAAAATGCAAGAAAAAATGAAAAAAGTAGGCCACTAATAGCATTCACAGCGTTTATGAGATTCGTTACTTTTTATATTTTTCATACTCATAATAGTATTTTGTTAGCACCTTATAAAAATAAAAAATAAAAAATATAAAAATAAAAAAATATATTTTAATAGCATTTTTATATTTTCTGTATTTTATTTTATTTTAATTTTTTATTTTTTTATTTTAGAACAGCACGGATATACTAAGACGCTCGGAAAATTCCGGAACACTCCGGAATAGCCTAGGGGGTCAAGATACCCGGATCAAAACTTAACTTTTTAACAAAAATTTCGAATCTCGTATAAACGCGTGGATGAATCAGCAGACAGATCAGAGGAGCGGGCCCTGCGTCTAGACGCAGGACGTAATACAAGGACCTGCGCCTAGACGCAGGTCGTATTACAAAGCCTGCGTCTGGACGCAGGTCATGTTACAACGTCTGCGTCTAGGCGCAGACGTGTAACGTGACGTGGCGTTGTGCTGGCGTTTTTGGCCTATAAATACCAGCTGATTGGACGAGTTTTGAAAAAAAAAAAGAAAAAAAAGAACAGATTCTGAGCAAAAACACTCCCTCACTGCTATACTATTATACTATACTATTCATACTCCACAAAATAATATTGTTTTATAAAGTTCAAAAAAGATTCAAAAAAAAATTTTAATAAGTGCATTTTGGTTGCTGATCTATTAATTGCATTCTTGAGGTACGAATCCTGAAGTCTCTATTTTAAATCTATTCATTCCAAGTTTATTTTTATATTTTCAATTCGTTTAAAATGGTGATTTTTGATAATGGTTAACATTTTCATTGATCTGATTTGTTTTATGTGAATTGTTTTTGTAATGTGAATTTTAGTATTTAAATTCATGTATGTCATATTAATGTTAGAACTTTAATTGTTGTTTTAATCAAATCGGCCGTAGATTGTAATTTTCTAATATCGATATTTCATGACTCATTCAGATCTGGTATCATATGTTAATCTTCTCTAACAACTTCATTTTTTATGTTGTTGATAAATTTATTTCTCAATATTATGATTTATTTATTAATTTGAATACTTCCAATAATAATGATAAAAAATCTGATTAATTAATGAATTATTTTAGATCCGGCCTGATTATGAATGAAATCACAATTATTGTTGTTAACATTGACATGACATCTGATTTTAAGTATTAAAAGTCACATTAATTAATTCACATATGTTTTATTTATATTTTTATTGGTTGAACCTGCACATATATATTTTTATTTTTATTTTATTATTTTTATGCTTTTATTGCTTTTTATTTATTTATTTTTATTTCATGCCTTGTTCTTGTTTTATTTGTTTTATCTTCTTAGGATTTTTTAATATGGATTTAATTTAAAGTGGTCACAAAAAGTTAGTTTTGATTTGTAAATAAATTTAAACCCACTTAGTAATATACGTTTCATAGGGTAAAATTGAGATATTTTTGTATTCGGGATTAATAATGATTTGACCACAAAAAGAGACCTAGTAGAGACCGCTCACAGGCGGGCGGGCCCAATGCACGATTGGCCCGTAACCTGTCCCCGAACCCATACTCTGGTGCACGACCATATGGGACCAATTGCTCCTGGCCTTGGTACTTCTTCGGTGTCCGTGGACCTCTAAAACCACGGTGGCGACTCCTACTAGTCCGTATTCATATACGGCGTTAACGAGCATTCAATGCACTCGTGAGACCGTAGGCGGCCGGGTAAAAAACGACCCCTACACTTACGCATTCGAACATTCTACTATGTTAGGAAATGAGAATCTTACTCCCAAGTCCCGTGAAACCAATCTTACTGGAAATCCACATCCGAAGACAACATAGTAAGACTCCAACTATCCCAATACCGTGGATGGAATAGGGGCAACGTCTTAACCCAAAAACATAGAATCTTACTCTAAGTTTTAGGCGTCTAGCTACGAAATCAAGCTAAATCATTAATTACATCTTTAAAATCTTAATCAACTTAATCATAACATTATTAATTTCAAGAATTGCCTTTGCGCCTTGATTCTCGAAAATAATCAGTTAAATCACTAAGTTATTCTCAAGAATTGCCTTTACGCCTTAATCTTGAGTCTAACCAACACTTAACCACTTTCTTAAAACCATTCTTTAACTATCTTTAACATTATCTTTAACTTTCTTTAACATCTTAATTACTTTCTTTAACTTCTAAGACTCAACCAATAACTCATCAAGACTCATCAAGAACTCAACAAGAAACCATAAAGAACTTATCCAAGATTCAAGAACTTCAATCAAGAACTCAATCAAGATTCAAGAACTTCAATCAAGAACTCATCCAAACTCATCCAATTCACACGCATAACTCAACATTAATCATGAATTACCAACTTTACTATTATCCAAAATTCATCAAACTTTAACATAATCATCGTGAACATAAACCAACATAATCAATCGTAAAATAATCATATTCGATCATCAAATCATCATTTAAACAACACAAAATCAGATTACATACATACATAAAAAATCATGATCAAATTTCACAATAAAACCCGAACATACATTTAATCTACACTATAATCATAGTATACCAATTAAGTTGAGAAAGTATGTTACCTTATTGAAGATAACACACAAAAACAACACAAAATTGCAGCCCGGAAAGTTGAACCACACGACCCACAACCACGCACACATGGCACGAACAACACGGCACACTTGCACACACGGCTGCTCAGCACGGCTGTGTCGCACGAGCCACCACTGCCACGGCCACGGCACCACGAGCAAGAACCACCCACACACGGTTGCTGCTGCACGGCTTCACCACGTGACCCACACGGCCACCCCACGAACTCGAACACCCACACGAACATGATCAAACCCAAACCCGAACCAACGATCTTGAATGCAAACCAAGAGATTTAAATTGTTTTGATACTTAAAGATCAATAGGATATGAATCTTTAAGTTTTGGGCTTAAGAAATTGATGAACAAAGGTGATGGATGATTAGCCAAAAATGGCGTGTGGAATGGGAGCTAATGGAGGGAGTTTTTGTGTCTTAAACTTTGATGGCAAGGGAATAAGATGGCAAATGTGTTTAAGTGGGTAATTGAGCAAAAGATCAACAAGCCTTACTAACTCATCTATATATAGAGTTAGTTAAGGTGTGAACACAAGGCAAGTGGCAAAACTTGCCATGCACAAGGAGGGGGCCGATTTTTGGCTTGCCACATGGGCCAAAATTGGGCTTTCGTGAATAATTGGGCTAATTTACAAAAACCGCATGACTAATCATGCTTAAACCGATTTAGCCCAAAATATTAAATAATTAGTTAGAAAATTAAATAATAAAAATTCTAATTAATTAAATAATAATCAACATAAATAATAATTGCAAATAAAATAATTCGAATTAAAATCGAAATTATTCACATAAAATAAAATAAAAGTTCAAAAATAAATTTGAACTATACATAACACCACATAAATACACATAAATCATGGCAGAAATATCATGAAAATCAGGGTCGTTACACCCACCGTGAGGAGAGCGACTGGAGCAGCGACCCACCACAAGGACAGTGGTTGGAGGAGCGATCTACCGCCAGGACAGGGGCTAGAGCAGCGACGAACCACGAGGAGAGCTGGAGCAGATTGGCTTCAATTAAGTCCTCATCAGATGCTGAGGAGCAGATGTAATTCGTAAAAAATAAAAAATAAACCTGAACAATAATGAAGAATCTAAGTTTGGTAAATGTAATCTAAAGAACATGAATGTTGAGGAGAACAGAGAGAGAAAGAGTGAGGGATGGGGATAAATTTGGGGGAAATAATGGTGAAAAATTTGATTAGCTACAAGAAAAGACACTTTATTTTCATAATGAGCAAGTAAAAAACAGCAAATTATATGTCCAAAGAAGATTAGCAAGAAACTCTATTTTGTATTTATTACATATTTCACATTGCATATAGATACTAGATTGTGGTTGGAATTGGACCTGAACATATCACAGGCTTTTTTTTAGATTTTCTTTTATTATCAACTGGGTATTGATTACTTGTTGCAGCAAGATAAAATATGGGAAATATGCTATTTTGTTCTTTGGGTTTCCTTATATAGTTTTTGGATAGATCCAAACCCTATAACTGAGGTTGCATCTTTGATGTGTTTTACTGCTGACAACCCATGTTGCTTTGTTTTGTTTTTGTACTTTGAATTTTTAAATTTTAACTTTACTTATTATATTATATTTTCGTAAGGTACACAACGATGCTGCTTGTGATGATGGGGCAAATGTTGAGACCGAAGATGAAAATCGGCTAGATGAGCTTAGAGTACAAAAGCCAAGCAAGGAGCCTTAAATTTATTACTAGCATATAGCTTTTTGGTTTTTTCTTTTCCTGGTTGTACTTTTTTTTAGACATATATGGTGATCTTTGAAAACATACTATATTTTGTGGAACAATTTATTCTAGTTGTTGATTAGTATTGTATTTGTCAGATATACGATATTGAATATATTTTATCTATAATATATATGTATATAATATAGTTTGGTATATTAAATTTTTACATTATTCATTGTTTGGATATCTATTATTGTATTATTTTTTATTTTTTTTTATTATATATAGTTGCTAACACAAAAAAGTGTTGAAATCACAACACTGGAATTTTTAATACTTTTAGTGGTGTAAATTCCAACACATAAAAGTGCTCAAAGTATGTACACTTAAATGTGTCCAGAAACGTATTGAGAATCTAAACACTTAATCGTGTCATGAAAAGTGTTGAGAATCCCAACACTTCATCGTGTTGAGAAAAGCGTTGAGAATCTCAACACTTAATCATGTCCAAAAAAGTGTTGAGACTCTCAACAATTATCCTTGTTGAAACTCTCCACGACCGAAATTTAGACACTTTGCATATGTGTTGAGAATTATAATATCAACACTTTAAAGTGTTGAGAAATAGCCTAAAATGTGTTGCAAAACCACTATTTCTGTAGTAGTGACCGCTAACGTCGTTGCTCGAAATACGGGTGATCAGTCCATTTTAGGACCTATTTTCCCTGCTCTTTTAGCTTGTTTTCCGCGCATTTTAGGCTTAGTTTTCCAAGTTTTAAGCCTTTTTAGCTTAGTTTTAGTTTATTTAGAGTTTTCGTTGAATAATGTCGTTTTATAATTGTTTTCGTCAATAATTTGAGCTATTTTGTGTTACTTATGCCTTTCGTTCTTTAATGTAGGTGTTTTGCGGGTTTCCAAGCAATTCTCGAAAGCCGACAAGGGTAGTGAGAGGTCCCAAGAAGCTTAGAGAAGCACGCCGCAAAGCCAAGACCACAAGACAAGGCAAAGTACCTCCAAAAGGGCATTTTTGTAATTTTTAAGGCTTGTCGGGCCCGAGGCCCGATGTCTCGGGAGGCGTGCCGACCCGACCCGAGAAGCCCGAGCAAAAGTGGGAAGCATTTGGGTCAAGTGATGGTCGCGGACAGAGCCAAGCGCGTGCCCACGCTAAATGACCATCACCCGCGACAGCCCCAAAAGAAAGCAGCGCCCAGGCCAGCTCGAGCCCTCACTCGCGGCTACGCCACCTCCAACGTCGCGCCCGCGCTGCCATCTACGCGCCCGCGCCACCCCTGCCGCGCGTCCGCGCCCGAGCTGGAAGCTACAGCTCTGTTTTCCTCGCGTGTTTGCTGCTGGCTCCTGCTATTTTGTGCTTGGCTCGAGCCTCTTTTATGCTATGCCCTCACTTCCCCCACTTGTATATATACCCTCTAAGGGTCCTTAAACAAAGGGGGCTCATAGTTTTAGGGTAGTTTTTAAATTAATTTCAGATTTAGCTTAGGGTTTGATGAGGAGAAAGAAACCCTCTCTTCCTCCTTAGTTTTTAGGGTTTATGCTTAGTTTCTTCTTCCATAGCTATAGATGTAGATTTAGCTCTAGATTTCAATGGTTTGTTGAAGATGATGAATGAAATTGAAGGTTTGTTCAAGTGACATGGCCAATCCAACGTTTTTGCTCATCAAAATTCAATAAGTTCTCTCTTTCTCTTCTTTACTTGTTCATGTTTTTCATTGCTTTGAATCATGTTTATTTCATAGTTTGCTTGTAGATTAGTGTTTAAATTATGCAATTTCATGTTTTCTTGGTTTATTTTCTTGCTTTTTGGTAGATTTAGTGTTTAATTTCATGTTTTTATGCTTGTTAATTAGTGTAATGTTCTTGTTCATGTTTAGTGAGTAGTTAATTTTCTAGGGTTTGAAGGTAATGGGTTCATGAATTGAAATTGGGGGTTTTCATATAGTTTTTGGTTGAATTGTGTTCATGGTTGGTTAATGTTGGTGTTAATGAGCTTAGAGATTAGCTAAAGGCCATAGTTGATTTCTTGGTATTTTTGAAGTATAATAGGGCTTTGTCTATGAGTTAATTATGCTTTGATTTTCATTGCCCAATGTTGCTAGTGAGACCATTACAACGGGAGTCGGTGGTCGAGCTAGGAATTCACTTTAGGTACGTTGTTAGTGAGACTATTACAACGGGAGTCGATAGTCGAACTAGGAATTTACTTCTAGTGAAACCTTGGTATAATTGTGATTATTGAATGTATAGATAACGTCCATTCGGGAGAAGTCGTTATTCTATTATTCATGCTTCAACTCTTAAATCACTCCGGGATGAGGTTTAGGTACATTAGAGGTTTAATTCCCCTTCCTTGATTTAGTTCGTTCTTTAAACTTTTTGAAGTAATTCCCCCGAAATCAATTGAACCCGGATGCGACAACCCTAGACCTTAGTTTATTATCTTTCGCATTTGTTTTTCTTGATAGTTTTAACTTCCATTTCAAACAACAAACAAAGATCCTCAATTGACCTAAATCGCACAACACGATTCACAACTTGTTCCCCGTGTTCGACACCCCCACTCATACTACAACGGGGGTTTTATTTGTTTGGTGAAAGAGCCCAAAAACCCCTTCATCAAAATGGCACCGTTGCCGGGGAACAACGGTTGAAAAGTGTTGTGTAATTTTTCTTGATTGAATTAATTGCTTTATTTTTCTTTTCTTTTGATTTTGTTTTCTTTTGATTTTTTCCCTTCTTTCCCAAAAATTTGAAAAAAAAAAAAACAAATTAAAAAAAAAACAAAACAAAAAAAGGGGTGTTTTATTTTGTTTTATTTTGGCTATTTATTTAATAATAATTGCTTGCATTTTTATCGAATTTTGGTTTCATGATGGTAAGCTTATCTATTCCTCAAATCGAAGGTGAGTCATTTTGGAAATATTTCAATAGAGTTCAAGGTATAGTCCCATTTAATTGGGATGATAATTTGTTGAATATTTGTGAGGTGATTTACATGGGTATGAATGCTTTTACTTTGGATGTTGTTGAGTCTATGCATAACGGTGAGTTTCGAGCTTTGACCCTAGGAAATGCTTGGAATTTTTATTGTTGGCTAGCCCAAGACACTTATGAATGGGACATGGGTACCCATTCTAGCCAAGTTCAACCCAACTTCGATTCATTTCCTCCTATTTCTCCTATTTGTAATGATGTGCACCCCACTTTTAATTCTTCACTTGATTGCACACATTACAATCAAGATTCTCATGTTTCTAGTGATGAGATTAGCTATGACCCTTCCCTTCTTGATGAGTTTCTAAGACCTTCTAACTTTGTTCATACAAGTGTTTGTACTCCTAAAGTGATTAAGGGGTATAATGACTTGATTGACATGTGTTTTAAGATTCTTAAATGTCTCCCATTAGGAAGTGAGGGAAGGCGAGTCATCAAAGTGAAAATAAGTAAATTAATAAAGAGACTTGAGATATTAGAATCTTGCTTAGAGGATGAGATGGATGATTTTGGATTTATGGTTGAGAGTGAGGGTGGTTGTGGCAAGGATGACCCAATCTCTTCTTTGAGGAATCCGATTCAAGAAGAGGTGGATGTCGCTCAAAAGGATGATGATGATTCCTTTGAA
Source organism: Salicornia ramosissima (assembly GCA_951394345.1). NCBI lineage: Eukaryota > Viridiplantae > Streptophyta > Magnoliopsida > Caryophyllales > Amaranthaceae > Salicornia > Salicornia ramosissima. The sequence continues at coordinate 16,912,180 of OX596236.1, read as the reverse complement.
CCAGTTTTGACTTCTCCCTCTCCTCTTGAGCCGACCACTCCTTCCTTTCACTCTTCACCTAAATCATCCAAGCTCCATGTTTCCATTGAGGAGGAAGAGGATTTATTGCTTTTAGTCGATGAGATTTTTGCATTTCTTGCTGACAACGACGTTGATTGTGGAGAAAATCTTAGGGTTTTGAGTCATTGTGAAGGTGGCATGGCCCATTGTGATGACTCTAGTGTTAGTGAGGATGAGGACTTTTGTTTTGAAAGTGAAAACCCTCTCTTTGAGATTGATGATGACACTTGCGAGTTTCTAAATCCTCTTTTTGAGGATGATGATGAAATTTGTGAGTATCAAAATCCTCTCTTTGGGAATGATGTTGTTAAGCCTCCCTATTCTATTTCCATCGAGTCTTTTTCTTGCTCCACCTCACCTAGGGCGTATGTCCTCATTCCTTCATCACCCGTTTCTCTTCCACATTTTGTGTGTTGTCCACCATTTGATGAGTTCTTACCCTCTATTGAACCTCATGACTACTATTTTGAAACCAAAGCGGCAAAAATGTATAGTAATGATATTTTTTCTTCTTTTACTTATTTTGATTTCGAATTTTCTTCTTATTTTTTTTATTTTCCTTTTTCTTTTAATTTTATCCCCCCCTCCCCCACGTAAGCAAAAGATGACACTCCTTTGTCATTTTCCCTATTTGATTCTCTTTGCTTACGTGGTTCTCTCTCGATTTAGTGGCGATGTCCATGACACGCTACTAAGAGCTCTGCAATGCTATTTACTAGGTAGCATCCTTCTTTCCCTTGTATATAGTTTTACTTGGCTTTCCCCTCCTTTCTTTTAATTTTTTTTTTATCTGTAATTAATTTATTTTTGGAGTTTGGTGTTTGCTTTCTCTTCTCTTGCAGGTTTGATGATTAGGCAACTCAAATGGATCATATATGGTGCTAAAACGCAATATAAAGGTTGTTTTGCTTATTTTGAAGCCTACTTTGGTGAGATCTTCCCAAACTCTCTTTTTATTTTCTTTGTTTGCTTAGTTTTAGGATTAGGTCTAGGAGGAGATGATTGTTCGAGGATGTTTGGCTTTTCATTTTGGCTCTTAAGCCCTTGAGGAAATTTGGATATCGATGGCGATGGGCCTCGATTTATTTACTTGTTTGATGCTTCATTGCTTATTTGAGAGTCATTCATGCTCGGATTTTGTTTTCCTCACTTTTGTATAGTTTTTCTTTTTCTTTTTTTTCCCCTTTTTCCGCTTCTTTTTCCTTTCTTTTCTTTTCAAGGCAAAGTGTTTTCATTTTTTTTTTAGTTTGGACTTGATAGTTTTAGAGTCTTGGACTTTGAATGCATTCCTTCCTAATTATTAGCGGTCCACATGGTTTGAGATGTTGGGGTTGATTTTCAAATATTGATATGCTAGGTTTTAGAGCTTTAGAGTTCATAAAACTTAAACTCTTGGGTTGTGGTATGATTGGTGATGCTTTGCTAGCTAGTTGAATCCCTAGAGGTAGTATTTGCAATCCACTACCCTTAACATGTGAAGAATTGTCAAATCTTTCAAGCCTTCAACATTGTTTAGTTTGAGTGGCTATAGGAACTTTGTCATAGCTTAGCTTGATCAATAACTTGATCCATGACTCTCCGAGACCGCGACCGAGCTACTCTAGGGGAGGACGGAGGCATTCATTTTCTTAGTTATTTTCCATTTTTTCCCTTTTTCATTTCCCTTTTTGTTTTATTTGTCTTGCTTCTTTCACTTTTCTAGGTTTTTGCTTTGCATTTACCATTTGGAACCCTTTGAGATTGGCCTTTCCTTTCTTCTAGCCACATTAATAGCCTTGTATCCACTTTGTTTTGTTTTATACCTTTTCGGTGTAGTGAAGCATTTGGAGCATCTTGGTTAGAATTTATTTTGTATTGAAAATTTGTGGAGAAGTAGGGAAGTTTTCCAAGCTAAGGTGTATGATTTGTATATTTTTGCAAGCAAAGTCGACCTAAGTTGAAAAAGGCAAGGTCATGTTGAATAATAATAAAAAAGGTGAAACATTGGACAAAAAAAAAAAAACTTTGAAAAAAAAATGAAAAGTTGAAAAAAAGTGAGCATTTTGTATGTATGTGTGTGGAGTATTAGGAGGTGTAATACGAAAAAAGCTAGGGGGCTGTTCCACATACACATCTTCTTTCAAATAGCCATTTAGAAAAGCAGTTTTAACATCCATTTGAAAGAGTTTAAAGTTCATGTGGGCAGCAAAGGCAATTAAGATTCTTATTGCCTCAAGCCTGGCTACTGGAGCAAAGGTTTCATCATAGTCTATTCCCTCTTGTTGGTTAAACCCTTGAACCACTAGCCTGGCCTTGTTTCTGACTATAGTACCTGAGTCATCCATTTTCTTTCTGAAGACCCATTTGGTTCCAATAACTGACATCTCATTGGTTCTTGGTTCAAGATGCCAAACCTGATTTCTTTCAAACTGGTTTAACTCATCTTGCATGGCCAAGATCCAATCAGGATCAGTTAGTGCAATCTTATAGTTAGTTGGTTCTATGTGAGATAAGAAGGAGAAGTAAGCACAGAAGTTCTTCCAAACAGAATTTCTAGTTTGGACTCCTTTTGATAAATCACTAATGATTTGATCCGAAGGATGAGAGCTTCTTTGCTTAAACATACTCTTCTTACAGCATTTGAGTCACTTAAGTTAGAACCAATGTCTGTACTGGTTCCCCCTATTTCATTTTCATTTTGAGAGGGTGGACCAGTTTCTTCAGTGTTCTCTCCCACTTCATCTTCAGTTGGATGGGCAGGAGAGTTACTGAGTTCAACAACCTGTTTAGCATTTCCCTCTGTTGCACCAGACTCATTGTTGTTTTCAGGAGGAGTTGGAGAGTCTGGTTCAGCAGTGTTCTCTGGTTCAGCTCCAGTGAAATATGTCATCCCAATTTCAAAGCCTTCATCATCATCTACCTGCACAGGCTTGTTGAACATGTTAGTTTCATCAAACAATACATGGATACTCTCTTCAACACACAAGGTTCTTTTGTTGAAAAATTTATATGGCTTGCTATGAGGAGAATACCCTATGAAAACAGCTTCATCACTCCTGGGGTCGAACTTGTCCAAATTGGTCTTACCATTGTTATGTACAAAACACTTACAGCCAAATATCCTTAAATGTTCAATGTTTGGTTTTCGACCCCTTAGAAGTTCATAAGGTGTTTTTCTTAGTATTGGTCTTAGCATAACTCTATTGAGTATGTAGCATGATGTACTCACAGCATCAGCCCAAAATTTCTTGGACAGACCACTCTCTAGAAGCATGGTTCTAGCCATTTCTTCTAGAGTGCGATTCTTTCTTTCAACTACTCCATTTTGATGTGGAGTTCTGGGGGCTGAAAAGTTGTGAGAAACACCATGCTCCATACAATAAGTTATGAAGCTAGCATTATCAAACTCTGATCCATGATCAGATCTGATAGATGCTAACTGATGATTGATCTTGTTCTGGACCTGTTTCACTAGAATTTCAAATTCATCAAAAGTTTCATCTTTGTATTTCAAGAATATGGTCCAAGTGAAACGAGAGTAATCATCAACTAAAACAAATACATAACTAAAGCCATTTCTACTTTGTACACGCATAGGTCCACATAAATCCATGTATACAAGTTCAAATGGTCTAAAGGAACTAACCACTTTCTTTGGTTTAAAAGATGATCTTACATGCTTGCACTTTGCACACTCTTGACAGAGCTGGTCTGCCACATATTTGATGTTAGGTAAACCTATCAACAAATCTTGTGTTCTCAACTTGTTGAGCAAAGTGAAGCTAACATGTCCTAATCTTTTATGCCAAAGCCATTGGTCATCCTCTACAACAGTAAGGCAGAGGGCACTGTTCTGTGGAATTTGACTTAAGTATGTAATATACACATTGTTATGCCTTGTTCCTTTACAGACCAGTTCCCCTGTCTTAGGGTTCACTATGTGACAAGTGTTTGATTCAAAATTCACTTTATTTCCCTTGTCACATAGTTGAGATATGCTCAAAAGGTTATGTTTCAAACCTTCTACATAGTAAACATTGTCAATTGCTTGGGAGAGTGACTTACCAACCTTACCTACTCCTTTGATAAGTCCTTTGCTATTGTCACCAAATGTCACGTGCCCTCCCTCGAATGCAGTGAGTGAAAGGCATTGTTCTTTATCCCCAGACATGTGTCTTGAGCAACCACTGTCCAAATACCAATATGGCTTTCCTTTCACTCGTACCTGCACAAGCAAACTAAAGGTTAGTTTTAGGAACCCAGACCAGCTTGGTTTCCTTGTTCTTTGAAACATTTTCAACCTTGACCTTCCTAACCCAAACTTGTTGGGTGTAGGTTTTATTTTTCTTGTCATGTTTCTTTTTGGTGAAACATTTGTTAGCAACATGACCACTCTTACCACAATAGGTACAAACATGCATAAACTTGGCAAATATATACTTGCCTTTCTTGAATTCATTCAACCATGTGTTGTCTCTGCCAAGAACAGTTGTAGAACTAGATCCAGAATACCCTAAACCAAACCTTTGAGAATTTCCAGGTTGGGATGTGAGGATGTTTAGGGTTTTCTGAGCATCTAACATTTTGTTCAATTGGTTCATACAATCTGTTAGCTCATTTTCCTTGTTCTCAAGCCTCTTAAGTTGAACTTCATTTTGTTTCTCAAAAGATTTTAAGTCAAGTCTAGTCTTTTGAAGTTCATCTCGTAGTCTTGAGTTCAGCCTCAAGATCACATATCTTGGCTATGCACTCATCATGTAAAACATCCAAAACCTCATCAAAGGCAGTGGGAGAACGAGTCTCTTCAGAACTCTTGAGCTCACTATGTTCCTTGTGTAAATCTTCAAGGTTTTTAATTAAATGGTCATATGCAAGTATGACATCAGATTTACTCAAGGTACATGTGTCTTTTAGCAGTTCAAAGTTTGAATTATGTGTGGTGAATTTCTTGAGCTCATTAAACCCCTTTTCAATTTTTTCAAGAAGTTCATCCTCTTTAGGGACTGGTTTGGAGTTTAATGTCTCAAGCTCCATTTTATGTTGATCTGCTGTTACTTCAAGTTCAGAAATTTTTTCTTTAAGTTCTTCACAAATAAGCTCAAGTTCAGCAGATCTAGCACCACATATTTCATATCCTCGAACTGTTTCTTTTAGTTTCTTTTTGTTATTCTGATAAGCAGACCCAACACTAATGCATTGATCAATGGTGAAATCAAGATAGTCAAGTAGTTCATCCCTATCTAGATTATGCATGTTTGCCTTTAAATCATTAAAACATACCTGGTTGTCATCTGAAGTGCTTCCACCAGCCATGAGACAGAGAACTTCTTCTTCTTGCAAACAGACCTCAGACTGTGCATGTGAAAGCAGTTAGACAGAGATTTGCTTCTTCTTCATCTTCCTCATTTTCCATGTTGGACACTCCTTGATTATGTGCCCCATTTCCCCACATTTAAAGCAACCAGCATTGGAACTGGTTTTCCTGAACTGTCCAGAACTGTTCCTTCCTTTTACAAACTTACCCTTGGAATTTGTCCTAAGGTATTTTTCAAACCTTCTGGCCATGAGACTTATATCATCTTCATCATCCTCAGATTTCCCTTCTTTGAGGACCATTTCCTTGTTTTTTGAGCTAGATTCAGCCTTTGAATCTACCAACATCTCATGAGTCATCAAGGAACCAATAAGTTGTTCTAGAGATAGTGAGGACAGATCCTTTGCTTCTTGTATGGCTGTAACATTGGGCATCCACTTCCCTGATAAGCTTCTCAATATTTTCCTCACCAACTCTTCACTTGAGAAGGTCTTTCCCAATGACTTTAGTTCATTTACAATGGTCATAAACCTTGTAAACATGTCCTTTATGTTTTCATCTCTAGTCATTTCAAAGACTTCATATTTTGACATAAGCATGTCAATTTTTGACCTTCTCACCTCAGAATTGCCTTCATATGCAAGCTCTAGTGTATCCCATATTTCCTTTGCAGAAGAACAAGCTAGAATTCGATTTACCTCACATTCTGCAATTCCTTGTTGAACAAGTGACATTGCCTTTGCATTTTTCTCCAGCTTCTTGTAGTCTTCATTTGTGTACTCTTCTTCTGTCTTTGGAACTGTGAGCCCTTCCTGATTCTTCTTGTGGATGAACGTGGGTCCATTTTTTACAATCATCCAGCATTCATAATCTATCCCAATGATAAGATTTTTCATGCAATTCTTCCACCAAGAGTAGTTAGTGCCATTGAACTTGGGGAGTCTTGAACTGTTTGATTCTTGAGTAGACATCTTCTTGCTTCTCTAGGTAGTTAAACTTTTGAGAAGTTAGGCTCTGATACCAATTGTTAGTTCAGTGTATACTCAAGAAGGGGGGGTTGAATTGAGTATGTGTGTTTTTTTCAATCGTTTTCAAGGTTTGTTTATCTTTTTGTGAGAACAACGATAGAACAGTAAATAAAGAGTAGGGACACAAACATTTAACGAGGTTCGGCTTCTAAACAAGCCTACGTCCTCCACTCTCTCACCAATATTATTAATCAACTCAGAATAATAACAAGGTTACATACTCAATTAAATGCTACAACTATGTAACACTTAATTCCCCAACTGTTAACTCTAACAGTTCACTCAGTGTTCACAGAACACTCCCCAACCATTTCCCTCTAAGTGGTTCAAATATTACAAACTTAAATCTCCGTAAGTTTTTCTCTTAAAGATGGATATGGAGATAGTTTTGGACTAAGGATAGACTCTTAGAAAATATGACTTGGTTTTCTTTGGAGAGCAAAAAGTCTTCTAGGGTTTTTTGCAAGGATTGTTTATATAGGCAAGGAAAAAACCGTCCACTAGAAGTGTGCTTGGAGACTTGCCTAAATTGTGCAAACAAGCTCAGCTGACACAAGTAGAAAGGCACCTATTTCAGACCTTTGTCTCCTTCCACTACATGTAGTGGGAAGTACACTAAAGTCCAAACAAGTACATTTCAAGGCTGATTTTGTAGATCAATTTGGCAGATTTCCAAAGTACAAGTGATCCAAATTTTTCAAATAAATTTTCAAAAATAATTTTGAACACCAAAATTTGTACGGATCACTTGCGTAATACTGAGGTTTGTTCTCACAGTGGTCTCAGTACTACTAAGTCTACATCTGGTAAAGGGAACTGTTCCAAGCTTGTTTTGTGCCTGTTCTTAGCTTGTTCTTGGCCTGTTCTCTTTATTGGATGTAAACTTAAAGTCTTTTTGCTCTTTACTTAAAAACACTAAGGATATTTTCCTAAGCCTATTTTACAAGAAGATCCTAGAAATATAAAAATAAAAAGCTCCAAGCTCTTGGCTTCTGATCTTCAAGTATCTCAAGGCCTTCATGGTTGCCTTGATGAGACCTCACTTGATTCAACCTGTTCATATACAAATATACATAGAAATTAAGTATAGAGGATTGGTTTGTCATCATTCAAATCAAACATGGTTTGTCATCAAGTATAGAGGATTCGGCAGACCAACCCGAAGTCGTCACAGGTAGTCTTTCTAGCTTGGCATGTCGTATTTGTTTGTTTACGTGTTTATATGTGCTTCCTTAGGAAATTTCGAGGACGAAATTTTCTTAAGGAGGGGAGATTATAATGACCCGGATTTTGGGGCTATAAAATTTCGGGTGAAATTACGCCTTAAAGCCCAAACATTCTATTTTGGGCCAAAGGACTTACTTATGTTGGATGTGCAAGCTCAAACCGAAGCCCAGAAAACCCCCTAGCCGGCCCCTTGCTACTTGTTATGCCTTCTCCTAACCTCTCCTAAAATCTAGTAAACCCTCCTAAAAACTAGTAAGCCTAATCTATTTATACCCCTTAAATTCACAACTTTGAACCTCATACTCATGATTCATCAAAGCAAACTAAACTCTATCTCCCCCCTTGGTACCTCACGGCTCAATGAGCCAATTCAACCAAATTGATTATCTTGCAAAGTCCGTGTTTTCTTGTATTGATTCTCTGGCTTGTTTTATACGTGTATCTAGGATGTACCAAGCATGAGTTTTTATTGTTTTAATGTTTAATCTTGATGAATCTTACTAGTATTTATTGTTTACAATCTATGCTTGATGTTTTCTCATATATTATTTATTTATTGGTTGAATTCTTGAACTTGTTTCTTGGTTGTTTAATGCGTGAAGTGTGTTAATCAAAGCATGAGTTTTTCTTATTCTTTTGTTAGTTATTTCATTGAAGCAAGCATGTTCCTTGAGTTTCTTGAATCCATGTTAAGTTTGAAAGTATAAAAGTTAGATTTTTTTATTGTTTAACCACTCGCCAACTTGGTCCTAGCATACCAAGATTGGAATTTTTAATTTGTTCTTTGAAAATCTTGATCATGATCTTGAAAGTTTGAACCTTTACGTTATTTTACGAATCTTGTCGTTCATCGTATGAATTGTTGTCTGTAATCTTGTATTATGATTCCATGTCATTTTGTGCTCCATTTTTTGGCATTTGAACCTTGCCCTGGAGAACCGTGTGTGTAATAACCCGAAATTTTTGGCTATTTTGAATTTTCTTTACTTAATTATTTATTAAGTTTATCCATGAAGTGAGCCCAATTAATGACCAAGCCCAAAACCAACCCAATTCCCTTTGCTAACTCACGGCCCCCATTATTATTTTCATTCATTTATTTTACTTTATTTTCTACCTAAATTAGCAAACTAGATCTATTCTATCTAATCCTAAAAACTCTACTTTTCCTAAATCACCTACTAAATTGAAGGAGCTTCCAAGCCAAAGCAAGAAACACCAAACCCCTCATCATACCCCCACGGTCCCCATAAGAAAGAAAAGCACAAAGTTATATTCTTTACTCTCTCTAAATTTCATAGCTCAAAAAATTCCTAAAACCTAAAAGCAAGTCCAAAACAAGAACAATCAAAGATTGAAGCAAGGGATTCAAGGAAAACTAAGCTAGGGTCATGAACCACTCGACCAAACCAAGGGTTTGAATCTTGCTATCAAACTTAGGTAATTAGTTGTTCTCTTTAATCTTAGAATAGATTAGTCATATAATTTTTTTTGAATAAGTTTAGAATTGATTAGAATTGCTTAGAACTAGTTTTGAATTATATGAAGTTGCATGATGATGATGTCGTGTAAGGGCCGAACCATTCTAGGATAGTTTTGATGTTTTTATTTTATATTTTGATATAAATTTATGCATGTTCTATGATTCTTGCCATATAAACTTGGAAGAATGAATTATTGAATTATGTAGCATGTGCATGTTGAATTATAACCTATGTTTCATGAAAGTTTCGAGTGTTATAACTAGTCAAGAATTGATCTTTATGTTATAATCTTGTTCTAATAATGTTGTTTGATGATTTTTCTTGATTTATTACTTAAATTAATTTAGTTCTTGAAAAGCAAAGTATGAATCTTGTTTTGTTGATGATAATGTCAAGTGATAGTAAATTCTTGTTAGGTTTTCTATTCTAAATCTTGACTAATAATTAAAGCATGGATTTTTTTTAAGTTAGTCTAATTTAATTGTTTTAATCTTGATGATTTTGGATAAAAAGAAAAGATTGGATTTTGTTCTAATTATTGAGAATAAAACAGTGTATTATTGGAGAATAAAAAGGATTAATTTTAATTGTTTTTATGATAAAAAGAATAGATTTTGAACACTTTCTTGAAATTATTTTGATTAATTTAATTAAAGCTTGTATCTAGTCAGTTAATTGATTTAATTGTCTAATTATGAAAGATTGATTGCTGTGAATATTTTGTGATGGAAGCCGTGTATGAAGATGATATAAGGACAAGGTTTGATTTCTATTTCTTATTTAATGAGTGAATTATAGTTATGGAATTATGATATTTTTATGCAAATGTCGTGTGAATTTTTTGAATTGAAGTAATTATGGTTGCATGGGAATTTTGAATGGTTACATGATGATATGCGTGTGTCACATGTAGAGTCTAAGAATCTTGAGTCAAGTAAAGTTGGACTAGAGTTGACTAGGAATAAAGTAAAGTTGAAAAAAGTCAAAGTTCTGAACTGGAAAGATTAATGAAAGAATGATTAACTATGGAGTGACCGCCCATCTAGTGGCTAAAGTGCCACGAACACGGGTGTAGTCGAAGCCACTGCGCCACTGCGGTATGGCGTCAGTTTTGGATCCCAGCGCTTGGAAAGTAGATCTTATGTGGTTGACCCGGCGTGAGCAAGGAAAGTTGGGGAAAAAGTTAAGGTTTTCCCCTACGAGCATATGACTGTGTCACGGATTAGAACGATAAGAAGAACTGGAATGTGAATGTTAAGGAATAAAAGTCTAGAGTCTAGAGTCAATACTAGCTTAGATGGAAAGTTTGGTCATAGCTTGGTAGTGTGTATTTTTCCGCTGCGTGTCTCGTGAATTGTATATGTTGTATGATAATGTTGATCTTATTGACTTGGGTGGATTTTTCCGTTTGACTTGTTCTGATTATTATATTTCTAATTGTGTTCTACTATTAAGTAGAACAATCTAATTACTCCCCACTGACTGTGGACCCCAAATTTCCTTTTTCAGGTAATGATGAAGATTAGATGGGTGTCGCATGGGTTGGGATTGAGAGCAAGCAAGTTCAGTAGCATAGCTACCCATTAGATATCCTAGCCTTTATAGTATTGTTTTTCATGGACTTTAGTAGTTTGGTGTTTAATAAGAGACTTTGTTTATTATTTTCTTATGGACTATTTAAGTTTATTAAATAAAATAAATAAGTTTAGAGCTTCCGTTTTTGTTATTTAAATTAATATTGAAAGTTTATAGTTAGCGATGATTCGTATTGTTGTTTTCTTCGAAAACAACGTTGCTAAAATACGGGTCGTTACAGTGTGGTTCGTGTCTCTTGGGCCAAGTTCGAATCCCAACGGACCTAGTTAATGTGTGTTGCCGGATCTACCATGTTTTAATCGTATGGTTAATGAAATTGTCGTTGAACTATGGTATGATGATTTGATGGCTATGATGCGTGTGGTTGGATTTGATTTCGTGTTATGAACTTGATGGCGTCTTTGAGTCTTGGTCAGAGTCTTGTTGTGTCTATCGGTTCATCGGTGATAAACTGAGCGGGTCTATCGGCTCATCGGTGATGAACTGAGTGGGTCATGTCTATCGGTTGAAGACTGAGTGGGTCATGTTTATCAGTTTATCGGTGATAGACTGAGCGGGTCTATCGGTTCATCGATGATGAACTAAGCGGGTCATGTTTATCGAATTATCGGTGATAAACTGAGGGGGTCTATCGGTTCATCGGTGATGAACTGATCGGGTCATGTTTATCGGTCTACGGTTGTAGATTCGAGCAGGTCATGTTTATCGTTCTACGGTTGTAGATTCGAGCGGGTCATGTTTATCGGCCTAAGGTTGTAGGTTTGAGCGGGTCATGTTATCGGTTGTAGACCGAGTGGTGTCATGTTGTTGAACTGAATCGTGTGTGATTTTTCTATGATGCAATTGTTAGTCCTGTTTACGTTTGATGATTGATGATGAATGTTGTGTTTCCGCTGCTTAATTCTGATGTTGGACTTGTTTGGTTTTATGACTGTTGTTGTAGTGTTTTGCTTCCTGTGTTTAATCTATTATTTTATGTTGTTTGGTTCTATTGCTAAGTAGGACAGTCTAGTTACTCGCCACTGACAGTGGACCCCTATTTTACTTTTTTCATGTAAGCAGAATAAAGTTTAGAGTTAGGTTGTGCGTTAGACGAGATTTCTAGGACCTGTTTTTCTTTCCTGTTCTAATAGTTGTAGTTTAATTTCGAGTTGTAGAACTTGGTTTTTGGGATTAGTTTATTAGTTCCTTCAATTGTTATTGGGTTTCATTATTAATATTAATAAATATCATTTTTCCATGAGTTTTAGTTATATTCTTGTTATTGAATCGATTGGTAATTGCCTGTTTACGACGTTATCACCACTAATGTCGTTGCTCGAAATACGGGTCATTACATATTGAATCTCCGTCATTTTTAGCAATAATTAAAGGACATATTTATGGCCTTATTAATCCTCCTCGTGACCCATTAGATATTTTATGGTATCAATTGATGCTTCAATACGACGGTCACAGGTAGGACTTTTTTTCAGTACATATGTTGCATTTGCAAAATTACTTGCTCAAAGTATCCAGATAAGAACTCACTTTCCAAAAAACGCAATCAAGAAGATAGGGCTTTATAACGTTTGATGATCTTTTGACATTTACATCGCAAACATTTAATGATTATTGTGTGTCAATTGAATTAAAGTGGAGTATCATGATGTCCATATGTTCATATAAAAAATGGCCAAGTAGAATTCCTAATTAAAGGGCTAAAACTAATTACAACACCTTAATTAATGAGCTCAAAATTGTCTTCATCAACAATACTTCATGTAACAACATTAATTAGACTGTGTCCAACAGCTTATCATAAGTCCTCACTGCCCTAGTTTGTCTCTAGGCAACTAAGCAACATGTATCTCAAATTTGAAATTTTTTGGTTGGGAAATGTATGTCACTATTGCTCCACCAAAAAGGAGAAAATTGAAAGAAGGATGCAACTTTATGTGGGATTTGATACTCATTCCATCATCAAATATATTGAGCTAATTTAATAACGGGTGATATATTTTCAACCATCTTTATTAATTGTCATTTCACAAAAACAATGTTCCCAGCCTTAAGGGAGAGAGAAAGTGGCTTACAAAAGAAAAAAAATTCTCATGGAACGCAACCCACCTGCAAATTTTAGATTGTAGACCAAATGCTTGCGAATCAAAAGTTATAAAACTGGTCCATTTACTAATTATTGCAAACCATTTGCCTAATACATTCATAGATGTTAATAAAATGACAAAATCACATATTCTATGTAGACACCAAAAAATGCCTCCCCTTGATAGCCTGGTACGGTGATATCTAAACTTGGCTCCGCTACTACCCTACTTTGCTCGATGAATGCTTCGTTATGGCAGTATAAATCGTCTCCAGAATTTCCAATAAGCAAAAAAAAAAGTCCTAAAAATAAGAAACAAAGGCTAAAACAACAAAAGTCAAACAACAATTAGACATTTAAAAAAGGCCAGGAATGACCTAAAACTGCAACGGTCTGGAGAGACCTTAAATAAGACACGATTCCCGATAGACCTTGAACTAGACAGTCTGGAAAGACCTTAAACTTGAAATTGTCTAGAAAGACCTTAATCTCTTAAGAAATCTGCGATGACTATAAACTACATACAATTAAACAACAAACTTAACCTACCAAAGGTCCATATATAACGGACCCTATAACTAAACATAAAAAACATACATACATGAATGGTATGAGACGACCCAAAATTATAGGTAGTCTGCGGCAACTATAAATAAGACACATTCCAACAGTGACCTTAAATTAGTAACATTTTGTACGAGAAGACACTAAAACTAGTAATTGGCTGAATAGAAGCTAAATCTACCTTCTGTTTGTAACTGACACTTAAACTAAGCATGCACAGCCGATATTTGGCTTTAAAAATCCCAATTATTAACCTCTATCATCAGGGATGATAAAAAAAACTACTTTACCCCATATTCCAACTTCGAAGGCTCTAAAAATAAAAATAAACTAAACTTAGCAAAATTTACCTTCACAAGTAATCCACCGAAAATCATCTGATTGGAGCACATAATAAGGCATTTTTAAAATTTTCTAGAATGACACAAAAAACTGCTTTCTGGGTCACATTTTACATATTTTGACACAAAAAAAATTAAAAAATATAAAATTAGTAAGTCAAAAACATCCAAAATTCTTTCAAAAATTTACGATCACGATCAAAATATACTAACTTTCCAAAAAAGTGACCAAAAAAATGGTTGGTTGCAAGTTCCTTGAGCATTCCAATGTACCAATCTAAATTTAATTCCGTGTCACGGAAAAGCGGTATGATTTCAAACGCTCCAGTCAAATAGTTACGTGATCAACCCGGTTTGTAACGATTAACCATGTATTCTCATTTTAGTATGATGTAGCCAACGTGCTAAGGAATAAGACAGTATAATTAAGCCAAGTCATTTGGGCCTCTTTATTTCACTGACATAGACATGCGAGAGCATAACTTAAAAAGTACAATGTTGGAATCTTTCAATTAATTAATTGAAAGATTCCAACATTGTACTTTTTAACCCTCTATTTTGGGAGTTATGTTGCTCTGAAGAACAACTTCAAATTTTAACCACTTTTTCCCGAGACATACAGCTACATCATGTTAAATTTTGAGCCAAATCCATATTGGGGAGCGCTATATATGGCTGCCCAAAGTGGCATTTCAAACACAAACCACCAAAAGAGCCAAAGTCATCAGCTTTCTTCAGCACTGCCAAAGCCAAAGAGCTCTTATAATTGATCGAGCAACAATTTTCATGTACACAAAAACATCACAAAGCATATATACTAGCAGCTCCATCATTCTTTCACACCTTTCCCCAAGCTTGGGCTCTATTCAATTCCCACTTTAAGCAAAGCAAAAAAAATTAGGTTACAAAGATTATATTGTTAGGGTATATGAGCGTAGCGGAAACGTAAATAAATCGAGAAATTAATCGAATATAAAATATGCAAGATAAACAATAAAAAGACGCACAATATTTAACGTGGGAAAAATCCTCAATAGAGGCAAAAAACCCACGGACGACGAGCACCAAAATTCCACTATATAAAATATTAGAGTACAAGATAGACCCTAAATATTAGGGTAGAAAAATTACAATGAAACTCTCACAATACAACTCTCAAAAGAGTATGTAAACAAAAGGGAATAGTGGAATAAGGAGGAGAGTATTTAAGAGTGGTTTGGTAGTAGAAAGGCTACTTTGATGTGGAAGGCTTGAGAGTATTTTGTGAATGCTTTTTGGAGAATATTTTTTTTTTTGTGTGGATAGATTGGAGGTAGAGTGTCATCCTCTATTTATAGGTGAAGATGGTAGGGTGATGTAGGTGGTAGAATAATCTAGAGAGGAAATATCTAGAATGGAGAAATCTAGAGTGAGGGGGGTCTAGAATAGAAATATCTAGACAAGAATAGTCTAGATAGAACACTCTAGATTAATAAGGGTGATGATAGAATAATCATCACAACATTCTAGAATATTCATTCACCTTAGAAAGTATGTAGGATTGGGCCTTAAGATTTGGGCCACTCCAACAATCTCCACCTTGGACCAAATCTTTGGGCAACTCGTCGTCGAAGCCTGAAGGGCCTAGCAAGAATGCATGCCCACTAAGTCCAAACAATGATCGAACTTAGTGGTAGGAAGTGGCTTGGTAAGCATGTCTGCTGGATTTTCGGAAGTGTGAACCTTCTTTACCACAATTTCACCCTCAGCAATTGTATCTCTGACATAGTGATATTTGACTGAAACGTGCTTGGTCTTGGAATGATATGCATCATTCTTAGTGAGGAAGATAGCACTCTGGCTATCAGAGAATACCACAGTGACTCCTTGTGGTATACCAAGATCCGTGACAAGACCACGCAACCATGTAGCCTCCTTTATACCTTCAGTTGCTGCAACATACTCTGCTTCGGTTGTGGAGAGAGCAGCAATCGGTTGTAATTGAGCTTTCCAACTGATTGCTCCAGAACAAAGTGTGAAGATATAGCCGGAGAGAGACCTTCGACGGTCGAGATCACCACCATAGTCAGAGTCGACAAACTCAACAACGTCAGTAGATTTTGTCGAGTGCTTATCAAAGACCAACCCCAGATCTGTAGTACCATTTAGGTAACGAAATATCCATTTAATAGCATCCCAATGCTCCTTTCCAGGGTTGTGCATATACCTGCTTACCAAGCTTACTGCATGTGCTAAATCTGGTCTAGTACAGACCATAGCATACATGAGACTTCCGACTGCACTAGCATATGGAATGCTAGACATTTTCTCTATATCTTCCTCTGTTTGAGGACAATATGCAGATGATAGTTTGAAATGAGCAGCAAGAGGTGTAGAAACGGACTTACAGTTCCTCATGCCAAATTTGTCAAGGATTTTCTCAATGTATTTCTTCTGAGTTAGAAATAATTTCCCAGCTTGTCGGTCCCTGTGTATCTCCATGCCAAGAATTTTCTTTGCTGCACCAAGATCCTTCATCTCGAACTCCTTGTTAAGTTGAGACTTCAATTTATCAATCAATGACTTGTCACGAGATGCTATGAGCATATCATCTACATATAGCAACAGATAGATATAAACTCCACCATATTGTCGGAAGTAGACGCAGTGATCATACTGACTGCGTATGTAGCCTTGTTTACTCATGAATGAGTCAAAGCGCTTGTACCACTGCCGCGGAGCTTGCTTGAGACCGTACAAGGATTTCTTTAAGCGACAAACATGGTTTTCCTTTCCAGGAACAATAAATCCCTCGGGTTGCTTCATGTAAATTTCTTCTTCAAGATCTCCATGCAGAAAAGCAGTTTTGACATCGAGTTGTTCTAACTCCATGTCAAACATAGCAACTATTGCAAGAAGGACTCGAATAGAGGTATGACGAACAACGGGAGAAAAAATCTCATTAAAGTCAATGCCTTCTCTTTGATTGCATCCTTTGACTACGAGACGAGCCTTCCATCTTGCAGGTTCAACACCGGGGATTCCTTCCTTCTGCTTGTAGATCCATTTGCATGTGAGCGGCTTTCGACCTTGAGGAAGCTCAACTAGGTCCCAAGTCTCATTCTTGTGGAGACTCTCAATCTCCTCGTTCATTGCCACAAGCCATTTAGAAGAATTCAGACATGTGATGGCCTCTGAGTAAGATGATGGCTCAACTCCGGTTGGAGTTTCTTCTGCAACTGATAATGCATAAGCAAGAACATATTCATCGTCCTTGTATTTTGAGGATTTTATAATTGGCCTCTTTGAACGATCCCTTGTGAGATTGTAACCAGCTTGCTGCTGAGAACTTTGAGGCTGGCTTGAAGCAGTGGTAGCTGGAGCATCATCATCATGATGTATGTCTTGGCTAGATTGTGGACTTGAAGGAGATTCAACCTCCATGCTTGGAGATTGACTACTAGTTTCCCACTCCACCTTCTCACCAGTTCCATCCTGATCTATGTTGGGAGAAACAACAACATCCGAACCAGAGGATTTTATCATAGCATTTTCGTTAAAGGTAACATCTCGACTAAGAATGATTTTCTTAGATTCGAGACACCACAATCTGTAACCTTTAGATTCAGAGGAATAGCCAACGAAAATGCATTTTACAGCTCTAGGAGCTAATTTTCCGTCATTAACATGAGCATAAGCGGTACAACCAAAAACTTTAAGAGGAGAATAGTTAACTGTTGTACCTGACCACACTTCCTCTGGTATTTTGAAGTCAATCGAAGAGTGCGGGGAGCGGTTGACAACATATGCAGCTGTGGAGAGAGCTTCTGTCCATAAATCACGGCGATGCCACAGTCTAGCATTTGAGATCATGCAGCGAGCTCTCTCAAGAAGAGTTCTATTCATCCGTTCTGCAACACCGTTTTGTTGAGGCTTGTAAGGTAATGTTTTATGCCTTCCAATACCTGCTTGAGAGCAGAACTCTTCAAATTCCTTTTCGCAGAACTCCAAACCTCGATCTGTCCTTAGCTTCTTAACTTTCTTCCCAGTCTGGTTCTCAACTAGAGATTTCCACCTTTTGAAAGTGGTAAATGCCTCATTTTTTTGCTGTAAGAAATATGTCTAGACCTTGCGGGAGAAGTCATCGATGATGGTCATCATGTAGCGTTTGCCATTGTAAGAGTTAACCCTTGATGGTCCCCACAGATCAGAGTGAACATAGTCAAGAATACCCTTCGTTCGATGAGTAGCTGTGGAGAAGCTTACTTTCTTTTGCTTCCCATAGACACAATGTTCACAAAATGGCAGCTTGCCCGTTCCAGGTGAACCAAGGAGACCACGTTTGCTCAGGATTTCCATGCCCTTTTCACTCATGTGGCCAAGGCGCATATGCCACACTTGAGTGTGATCAGAATCAGAAATTGAAGATGAGACAGCGACTTCACCTGTCACTGTATGTCCTTCTAGGACATAAAGGCTGCCACGTTTGTTGGCTTTCATGACCACCAGGGCACCTTTAGAGACCTTCAAAACTCCACCTTGAGCTGAGAATTTGTACCCAAGAGAATCCAAGGTACCCAAAGAAATCAGATTGCGTTTTAAGTCAGGAACATGACGAACCTTTGTTAAGGTCCTGACAACGCCATCATGAGACTTGATTTTGATTGAACCAATACCAACAGCCTTGCAGGAAATATCATTTCCTAACAAGATAGTACCACAATCGACAGATTCATATGTGGTAAACCAGTCCCTATGAGGACAAACATGATAGGTACAACCAGAATCAAGAATCCATTCATTGAAACTCCTCTTTTCGGAGATTGCAAGTAACACTGAGTCACTTTCGAAATCAGTGTCAACAACTCTAGCTTCGGCAGAATTTTGAGGTAGCTTTGATTTCTCTTCTTTCTCCTTTTTATTCTTTAACTTGTAGCAATCTGAGACTTCATGCCCTGTTTTCTTACAATAACGACAGGTGACATTCTGTTTTCGTCCCCTCGATTTTGATCGAAAATTTTTCTTATGTGTATTTTTCTTTTCACGAGATCTCCCTCTTACATTTAATCCCTCGGCTTTGTCTTCCGAATGAACTTCAAGGTCAAATTTTTCTTTTGAGAGTAAATTTGATTTTACATCTTCAAAAGAAAGAGAATCATTGGAGCCATATAGCATGATTTCCTTGAAGTGCTTGTAAGAGGGAGGTAAGGAGACGATTAATAGGACAGCTTTATCTTCATCCTCAATTTTGACATCCAAGTTTTCAAGATCGATAAGAATAGAATTAAATTCATTGAGATGGGTTTGGAGAGAAGTACCTTCAGCCATACGAATTGTGTAGAGTCGTTCCTTCAAGCGAAGCTTGTTTGCTAGGCTTTTGGTCATGTAAAGAGACTCAAGCTTCGTCCATAAAGCAGCGGTAGTCTTTTCGTGTATGACCTCGCGTAACACCTCCTTCGTTAAGCATAGTTGGATTGCCGACATGGCTTTTTCGTCCAACTCCTGCCATTGCTCATCGGACATGGTTGAAGGCTTCCTATCGAGAGCCCTTTTTAATCCGTTCTGAACAAGAACGGCTTGCATCTGAACCTTCCAGATGCTAAAGCTTATCTTGCCATCAAATTTCTCGATGTCGAATTTTGTAACAGTCGACATTGTCAACCTGGCTCTGATACCACTTGTTAGGGTATATGAGCGTAGCGGAAACGTAAATAAATCGAGAAATTAATCGAATATAAAATATGCAAGATAAACAATAAAAAGACGCACAATATTTAACGTGGGAAAAATCCTCAATAGAGGCAAAAAACCCACGGACGACGAGCACCAAAATTCCACTATATAAAATATTAGAGTACAAGATAGACCCTAAATATTAGGGTAGAAAAATTACAATGAAACTCTCACAATACAACTCTCAAAAGAGTATGTAAACAAAAGGGAATAGTGGAATAAGGAGGAGAGTATTTAAGAGTGGTTTGGTAGTAGAAAGGCTACTTTGATGTGGAAGGCTTGAGAGTATTTTGTGAATGCTTTTTGGAGAATATTTTTTTTTTTGTGGATAGATTGGAGGTAGAGTGTCATCCTCTATTTATAGGTGAAGATGGTAGGGTGATGTAGGTGGTAGAATAATCTAGAGAGGAAATATCTAGAATGGAGAAATCTAGAGTGAGGGGGGTCTAGAATAGAAATATCTAGACAAGAATAGTCTAGATAGAACACTCTAGATTAATAAGGGTGATGATAGAATAATCATCACAACATTCTAGAATATTCATTCACCTTAGAAAGTATGTAGGATTGGGCCTTAAGATTTGGGCCACTCCAACATATATTATTACAAAATATTAAAGGCCAATTTTATATTATTAGAAGTGAACCATCTTATTCCTAAATAATAATAAATAAATAAAAGGTACCTAAAAAGTGGATTATTCATTCCCTCAAAAAAAAAAGGTGGAATTATTTATTTTTGGTTACTTGAGGATGCTACTGTAAAATGATGATAAATAAAGAGGGGTAAAACCAAATTAGCGACCAATTAATTATGCCTACCAATGGTTATAATTACATACTTATCATTTATAACTACGCGTGTGTATGTATCATGACACCTTTGCTAGTCTTTCAAGCCAAGTCTACTATTCACTATTATATTTCTTCTTTCTGTTTTTCCTTTTTTTTTGGCATTGTGAATTAACTTTCACATCCTTTTTCTTACCATAATAATGTTATCTATGCTTCTCGTATTATTAAGCCATTACTAGGAATTATTATTATTATTATTTTTTTTTTGGTGTACCCACCCGGTTCACCCTTTTGGGCTAATCCGGATTCGGAGCGCGTCTCGAGGTTAAGGTTTTAAACTCCTCCCAACGTGCTTGCGGGGGATCGAACCGTGGTTCTCCCTACCAAGTCTAGCCCCTGGCACCACTAGACCAAGACAACGTTGGTAGGAATTATTATTTATGAGTGATAGGTTTTGTATACACATGATTGATACTCCGTATTGGATAGTATAATATAAATCAAGCTAGATAACACACTATTTTCAAACTATACAAGAATCAACTTACTAGATTCCATACTAATCATATATAGGAGTATTGCATACAAAAAATTTGTAAATTTCAGTCATGCATTTTCATTATACTACAAAAAATTGGTCTATTGATAACGGGTACACATTAATGACGGACTTAAATCTCGTCGCAAATGTAGTTTTTTTGTGATGGTTTTTTAGTTCGTCGCTAAAATTTCCGTAATACCCAACCCAAATTCTATTAGAAATAACTCATTTACGGCGAGATTGAGACGGGAAAAATCATTTGCGACCCCCTTTTCTGCGACGGGGTCATATCTTTACGACGGAAAAAATCATTTGCAACCCCCTTTTCTACGACAATATCACATTTTTTTTACTGGAATTCCCGTCGTAAATAACATCTTTTCTAGTAGTGAATATATTATGTATGTTATGCATTTTAAATACTATCTATGTATCGCAATACTCGCTACATAAGTATGTGATATGGACTCCTAGGCAAAAAATGGATTTAAAGAGAGAGATAGAGTAAAAAATGAATAATTAAGTGGGCCCACAACAAAAGTAAAGTTAAAAAAAGTTTCACATGGGTAATTTTTTCACTAAATATAGTAAAAAAATAGTTGTTGCAAGTATTGTGTTACAACCTATGATAACAAAAGTTACAAGTATTGCGATACAAAGGTAGTATTTATGTTGTACTCATATGAAAGCATAGATACCATGTCTCGGAGTGAATATATGGTTCCCACTTACATATTTTTCTAACTAACTATTAGAAAAATATGTAAGTGGGAAATCGGGTATTCATTCCAACGCAAGGTAACTACGCTTTCCTATTATTACTTTAATTTAATTTTAACCCACTAAGATCACAAGGTTACAAGGAAATAACTAATGAGATACAATGGAGATGTAATTCACTCTTATGATCTATGAAGTGAATTCTAAAAGACTTTATGGTTTATTTTATGTTTCACACTGCAAGAAAATTAACTAGAAGTTCAAAGAGCTAGCAATATGAGTAGTAAAACAAGAACATGGTGCGAATATGAACGAGGTAACTACCGTTTTTATGCTTTTATTACTAAAGTTTTTACTAAAAAAGATATGTTTATTCTTTGCTTATTTTCTGAAGTATGCAAAACCCCAATTGGATTTTAAGATTAGTATTTTATGACAGTGTTGTTCTTGTTAACCCAATTTTTAATTGTTAATTTGTACTTATCTATTATGATTGTATTGGGGGTAAATGTTGCTAATAGTGGAATATTGCTCCTTCGTTGTGTGATTCTGTGATTGTGGCCCATTTTGAGTGGAAAAAATTTAGAGTAATAATCCAATCTTACATGTCTTTTCATATTAATCCTATCTTTCAAAAATCTCAAAATAATCCGACCTTTTTGTATTCAATATTAATTTTGAGTCGGTTCCCAACCATGAATTGCATAAACTGGAGCTCTATGAACCTAGTGGATTGAGGTTTAATGAGAAAGTGTACGCTAAATGTTGTAAATTATTATTACAATAAATTCTCGAAAGAAATTATTTTAAAAGATTTTTCACTTATAAATTAGGGAATTTATTAGTATTTTTTAAAACAAAAATTTTGAGACATCCAGAACTACCTAACATTCTACATTCTAATATGAAAATACGGGTGTTACATATTTGGTCTGGGCTTGCCTCTATGCCTTGCTGTGTCACGATATACTTTAGGAATTTGCCAGCAGCTATGCTAAAGGAACAGTTGGCCAGATTTAATTTATTTTATACTCCCTTAGGACGTCGAATGTTTGTTTCAAATGTTCGACGTGTTGTTAAGCTTTGTTTGACTTGACTAGAGGTGTCAATTCAGTTAATCAGTTCAGTTATGGTTGGACCCAAATGGTTTGGTTGACTTCAGTTCAGTTGACTTCAGTTAATTTTTTTTCAAATTAACCAATGCAGTTTTAACTTTTCAGTTTCAGTTCCAAACCAGTCCAGTTATTTTTATTTTTAGTTCAAATCAGTTCAGTTATGGTTTTACCCATACGATTTCAATTGTTGTCAGTTCATTGTGAACAATTGACATAACAGTTCCG
Source organism: Salicornia ramosissima (assembly GCA_951394345.1). Taxonomy (NCBI): domain Eukaryota; kingdom Viridiplantae; phylum Streptophyta; class Magnoliopsida; order Caryophyllales; family Amaranthaceae; genus Salicornia; species Salicornia ramosissima. The sequence goes on along the minus strand of OX596236.1, from coordinate 16,889,393 downwards.
ATTGTATTCGGTTTACGTTATGGTTGGTCTTCGGTTTTACCCGTACAATTTCAATTGATGTTAGTTCATTGTGAATAGTTGATATATCGGTTCCGATTGTTTTCATAATTTTTTCAATACTTCTAAGTCATATACTTATATGGATTACAATGATTATCTTATGAAATGGGTTGATTAAATACAATTTTTATCAATTAACTTTAAATTATAACAATACTAAATTATAACAATATTAAATTTTTATTAGTTAGTTTTAAATTATTTTCTCCGTAAATGAATTCTTGCAACAAAGGATTTTTCACGTATATCGAGAAAAAATTTTGAAACTTCATATATCTAATTATGTATTTAAAAAAAATTATAATCATTAAATAATAAAAACTACAAGTTAAGACGAATCTAATGGGATCCCACATGACTATATTTCTTCTATATGTATAAGTGACAAATTACGATCAAAGACTCAAAGTGAAAATTGTGAATAGTGTCAAAAATAAATTTGTTGCAAAAATTCATTTATGGAGGAAGCATAACAAATTAACAATTCAATTAACTTTAAATTATAACAATATCAAGTCATTTTGGTTCAATTAATCAAAAATTAATAACAGTTTAATTAACTAACAAACCCAAACAATTTATAAGTCATTTCGGTTCAGTTGATCAACAGTTAAAAACAGTTAAATTAAATAATAAACTAACAAAACCAAACAATTTACAGTTAATTTCAGTTATGGTTCAGTTATGATCAGTTAAAAACAGTTATATTTAATCAACCTTTTCAGTTCAGTTGATTTCAGTTCATCAATCAGTTCAGTTAAGTTCAGTTTATTTTGTTTCAGTTGGAATTTCAGTTATCAGTCATTTGATTCTTGGTTCATTTTATTTCAGTTAAGTTCAGTTCAGTTCAGTTAGGTTAACAGTTGAACCAACAGTTCCTAACCAAACTGACAGCTCTAGACTTGACTAGCATGTCGTCAATATAAACTTCCTTGGTGTCCTCTAGCTGATCCTCAAACATCTTGTTGACCAATCTTTTTTACTTAGCACCTTCATTTTTAAGACCAAATGGCATAACTTTATAACAATAAATACCTTTTTCTGTTATGAATGTCGTCTTTTCTTTTCTCGGCGGAGCCTTATTTTCTTGTTGTGGAATGTCAGCAACTCATGTCCTGTGGTGGCATCAACCATGGCATCTGCGTGAGGGAGGAGGCATGCTTTGTTTAGGTGTGTGAAGTCTACACAGACTCTCCATTCGACGTTCTTCTTGCTGACCACAACGAAATTTTCTAACCAATCCAGGTACTTGACTTCCCAAACCTACCCTGTTTCGACGAGCTTCTGCACTTCTTCTTTGATTGGGATGTCAGCAACTCATGTCCTGTGGTGGCATCAACCATGGCATCTGCGTGAGGGAGGAGGCATGCTTTGTTCAGGTGTGTGAAGTCTACACAGACTCTCCATTCGGCGTTCTTCTTGTTGACCACAATGAAGTTTTCTGACCAATCCAGGTACTTGACTTCCCAAACCTACCCTGTTTCGACGAGCTTCTGCAGTTCTTCTTTGATTAGGACATTTCTTTCAGGTGCAAATTTCCTTCTTAGGTTTTTTGCTTTATGGGTTAACGTTGAGCTTATGTGTGATGATGTCGGGTTCAATACCTGTCATATCTTTGTGGGACCATGCAAAACAATCAAGGTTAGCTTTAAGAAAATACAAAATCTCATCTCTTGTACCTGAGTCAGGTTCTGCGACTATTGTTTGTGGATGTATGTTGCATATTTCGACTTTTTTAGTTTTAAGTGTACTGTTGTAGCATTCTCTAGATATCTTCCTTTCACCTTTGATCTCTTGTACTCCCCATTTTGTTGGGAACGTAATTGTTTGATGGTACGTTGAAGGCAAGGCTTTCATCTTGTGTATCAAGGTCGTCCCAAGATCATGTTATAAGCTGAGGGACAGCAAAGTTGAATTTGGTAGGCAGGTTTACACCTTTAGCATATGTTGGTAGCGTTGCCTCTTTGATTTGAATCAGAATAGCCCTCCGATATGATTATTAGGCCAAGTTAAATATTATCTTTGGGTTTACATAAAATAGACTGTGACTTAAATTTAATTTAGTATTATATTGTTTTGGGATAAATTAAATTCTTGATTTTGATTTACTAATCTACTTTAAGAATCTACTTTAAGTGTTTGGACAAATCTTCAATTGGGTCAATAACTTAAATTGATCTTGGACCCAATAACTTAAGCAAGCCCATTCTTATCTCTTCTTTTTATCTTATTTAATTTATTTAATTTATTCTAATTATTTCTTTTCATTACTTTTCATATCTTTAATTACATCTTGAGAAAGTATTGGGTCAGACGGTCTGACCAAACAATCTAGTCAGACGGCTGACCCATATACACAATTATAATAATGAAAAAGTTTGGGAGGCTATAACTTTGCGCTCGGGTGCCGGATCGGGGCATATAATATGTCGAAATTGATTAATTTTTGGAGATGAACGCAACTGCAAATAGCCGAAGGAAATTTGGCCACTGAAAATCGCCAAACGAGGCCTCTAAAGGCCTCAAAATGCAAAAAAATCGTATCCAGGTTATATTTTGTCCAAGTTAGTTACAAAATGTGTCCAGGTTTTACAATATGTGTCCATGTTTAAACAATAGGTATCCAGTGTTAACAATATGTATCCAGGTTTTTCCAGGTGTGTTCAGATTTGTTCATGTTTGTCCATATATGTCTAGGTTTGTTCACATTTGTCCAGGTTTGTCAACATTAGTCCAGGTTTGTCTAGGTGTGTCCAGATTTATCCAGATTTGTCCATGTTTGTCTAGATTTGTCCATATTTGTCCAGGTTTGTCCACATTTGTCCAGGTTTAACAACTTTTCATCAGGTTTACAAATTGTGTACAGGTTTCAAATGTGTCCAGTTCCGTTTCCAGGTTTACAAATGTGTCCAGGTCTACCAACACATGTCCAGGTTTAACAACATGTGTCTAGGTGAAACACATATGTGTTCAGATTCATCAATATGTGTCCAGGTGCAGTGGACTGGTCTGACAGAAACGTTACTGTCAGACCGGTCTGACAGAAACGTTACTGTCAGACCGGTCTGACACAATACCTTCTCTTATATCTTTTAACCTCAATATTACTTTTTAGAATATATTTTTGCCTCATATTTCTCCAAAGTTGTTACAACATCACTCTATAAATATAACTTACAATAAACACTCTTGATCATCAATTTCCACTCCTCTCACGTCTCTCTCCTTTTCTTTATTCTCTTGCTCTCAAATTAATATAGTCTTTCAAGTTAAAGATTAATTAATTATAGCTTTAATTAATTTAATTAATTAATTATGCCCACAAACCTCCATTTCCCCATGTTTAACCACCACTCACTACAAAAAAATGTGTTCAAGAAGGACAATAAAAATTATCTTATTTGATACAAAATTTGTCTTTTTAGATTATAATGACAATTTTAGTATTGCCCTCATGTTGTCCTTGTAACCCCGTTGTATTAGGTTTCAAAGTCAATTTTAGATGTTTTGCCCTCTTTGATTCAATTCAAAAAGGGCAAACAAAATTGCCTTCATTGATCATCAACAAAGACAATAAATTTTGCTTTCCTTGATTTAAACACTTTATTTATTGTCAAATAGGGCAAAGTTTCAAAAGTTTAAGAGGGCAAAATAATCATATTGTCTTCATTGTTAATATCAATGAGTGCAAAAATAATTGCCCTTATAGGCATCATTAAGTAAAACAATACTCATATTGCCCTTTTTAATCATGAAATTAAAAGTTGCCCTTCTTGTGTGAGTTTTTTTGTAGTGACTGCACCTTCACGACATCAACATCAAACACTCATATCTCAACTGCCACCACCCCCACAACCAATTGTGAGCAGCGAGAATTCGAACCCATAACCGTGAGAGGGATGGATCGGAGTAATTCGAACCATAACAATGAGAGGGAGAGAGTGAAGGGAAAAAATGTTTCATTCACTTTTTCACATCACAAAACTTTCAATATATTTTTTGTTGTATATAACAATAAATTGTAAAAATTATATATTTGAAATGAATGTATCGGAACAAATCAAATGAAATCTCACATGACTATGTTTTTTGTTACATGTATAAAATTAAAGAAAGTCAAAGTTACTAATTAAGTGAAAATCAATAGAAAACATTTATTTTGGGACAATCAAAGTACATTTTGCTATAATATGGTAAATATGGATTATATTTTTTAAACAACTTCATTGTCATGCACTCATGCATTGACAATATTCTAAGCACTGTTCACGTATTTTATAACATTTCCATTGACATAGCTAGTCAAATATTTGTTAGATGTAACACACAATAAATGTAACAATATATACTTTTCGAAATTTGGTACAATTTTAGATCTTAAACGATAAAAGTATCGCTAACTTAAAACTTAAAGAAACATATATTCTCTCAAATCTTACACATTCTCCAAAAATACTTTACACGTCATATTTTCTCTATTTTAACACATTTGTTGCAATTAAAGCGATATAAAGGGAGTATACCTCATCAATATTGGTCAAACTGCCTAAGTCAATAATTTATATCACATACATATACCTTTTCTAGTGACATTTTTTTTAGTTCAATTTGCGGCTCCATGTAGAAAATTTGTTAAATTTGTTAAATCTAGAACTCGGAGGTAGCATTGTTAAATTTGTTAGCCTTATAAAACCCCTTAAAACTAGAACTCTTTGGATAACTTTTAATTAAATTGAAACTGAACTAAATGAAATGAAGTCAATGTAAACTAAAACTGTATTTATAATTTAAATTGAAAATTGAAACAAACTGGAAGTGAACAACTGAAACTAAACTGATAACTGAATTGATAATGATCTTAACTAACTAAACAAAACAACAATAATAACAACTGTAAATGAAATGAACTAAAAAGAACGAAAACTAATTTGAAGTGAAGTGAACTGAAACTGAAACTAAAACTAAAACTGATCTAACCAAAATCGATTTTAACAAAAATTGAACTGAAACTGATTAATTTAAACTCAACTAATTTTAAATCATAACTCAATTGTTATTAAAACTCATTACAAAAATCTAACTGAACAGAATCAAAACTAATTAGACTCAACTAGTTTAAATCATTATTAACTAAATATTGAAAATAAACTTTATGCTCGCCCAAAATTAATCATAATTGATTATCATTGTTAACATCCATTAATTATCATCATCGTTATCATCATGAACTGATTATTGTAACAGGTCATGATGATTAATTATTGCGATGTACAACTATTTTTGGGTAGAAATATTGTTCAGCTAGTTAACTTATTGGTCATAGTCTGAAATAAATTGGAACTAAACTGATTGAATAGAAGATACATTTGAAAAAAAAAGACTAAAACTAAAAACCAATTGTTGCAGCCATAATTGTTTGGGACGCAACCGTTGAGTTTTTACCTATTTGGATATAAACTAAAAATAAACTAGAAACATAACTAAACTAAACTGTAGACATAAGTCAACTGAAAATGAACTGGACAAAAATCAAAATAAACTAAATTGAACTATTTCTAAATTTGAACGGCTTTAAACTAAACTGATAAAAACCGAACTAATTGGATATAATCATAATTGGACTGTTGAACTGAATTGAAACATCTACTTGGAATTCTCTATAATACACAATACATGGATGGAATGGACCAAGCAAAGCTCACAAAAAAGAAGTTTAATACCACAACATAGAAGCATATCCTAGTTCTTAAAGCATGCTTTTCCAGAGGTGATGATCTCGCTTCAATCCTCCCCAACGATAACGGGGATTCTTGCGCGGATCCACTAAACTTTTCCTTCCAAACAAAAGAAGAAATTTAACAAATTAAGCTATTCTTGCAATGTCAATGTTGTGTTTAGTGTTTAGTTTATTGCCCGATTTCTCAAAACTTTTAAGATACTATTTGGAAATTTTCTTATATTTTGTCGCATTATTAACCATTCTTTAATTATTACAATAGGTAAATGACGTAGCATTTCATAGGAACGTGTGTCTAGAAGAAAAATATAGAGAAAGAAAAAAGAAGGGGTTTATGGAAACCATGCGATTAACTGAATAAAAAAATTCAATAGGATGTTACAATTAATATGGAGTTTTGGAATAAAAAAGTTTGCAACGATAAAACAATCCACAATGCCCCATTTTCGATCAACAATGGAGCTCATTAGTCTCTCCATTCTAGTAATAGAATGGATGTAAGATGTGAACTAAGGCTGCGTTTGATTCAACTTATATAAGCACTCATGTGCTTATTTTCAGAAAATTCATATCAGATCAGATCAGAAAAAATCAGATCAGATCAGCATTTTGTTCTTTGTTCCTTATAACTCAATTAATATTATTTCTATTTTTATAATAAAATAAAATAATATAATTATAATATTATGCATACTCATGATTAGTTATATTTATTGATGACAAAAAAAATTGAATAGTTGTGATATTTTAGCTTATATTTTGGAAGTAATACTATAGCCATAAATTAAAAAAAAAAAATTACGACCAATTTTGAAGGATAATATTAATTATTTATTATTTACATAATTTTTTATTTGAAAGAAAATTATATACATAATACACAATGATGATATTAATTTATACATGGAAGACGTATGAAGCAACTATTTTTATTTTGTTTTGTTTTTATCCTTATTTTTTTATTTTTTTTTATTTTTTTTTTGCTTTTAATTTATTTTTTAGTTTTTATTTATATTTTTATCTTTATTTTTTATTTTTTATTTTTTTTTCATTTTAATTTTAATTTTTTATCTTCGGTGTTCAAAACTTCGAAACTATGAGTTAGGCAAAAGAGCTAAAGACAAATGAAATGGAAGCTATGGAGCAATGATATACTCAGTGAAAAGAAGCATGTATAAGTATAAATTTCATAGGCTTAGTTTGTTTTTCATTCCTAAAGAAATACAGTACATGTCAACACTTCCCAAGTTACTCAATAACTGTAGGCCAGTATCACTGTGCTCCAGTAATTATCTAGCATCTCCACTAATTAATTAGCTGATAAAAAAAATTCGCTTACACCACACTTCTAATTATAAAACTAATAACAAGATTACGCAAGCAAAGACTAGTTTTTGATGATACTCATCATGGGTACTATTTGTTTTTATATTTACTTAAACTAATCAATTTGAATCAAATTTCGGCCTCCATTTTTAATTATTCACCTTTGATATGAGCTGAGCCGTGATTTGTTGAGTTACTTGAGTACTCCGTATATGGCTACAAGAAGGTAGCCACTTATATCATTAAAATGGTACACATGCTATGTAAATTAGCTCAATTTTAATAAACATTATTACAAGGTTTAATGAGCATTATTCTAATTTAAAATTAGACCAAATAAACATTCATCATCAATTTAATGAACATTTGTATGAGAAATACGATCATCTAGATATTCATGGGAGTACCTTCTCTAAAGGGTAAACTTACAGATACAATGGTTCTATATATAAAAAAAAATCTCACATACAATGACTTTTTATTGGTTAATTATGTGGGTCCCCAAAACTCACTCTATTTTTCTTCGATCCCTCCTTAATCCCTTCATTCTAAAATCTCATTGACAATTGTATGTGGGGACTACATACAACAATTGTATGTGTATCATCTCTCATCTCTCATCTCTGAACTAACAAGAGGTGCACCAACTTCACTTATTACAAAAAATAATAATCTTTGTCAATTCTTACCCCAATACTATACACTATTTAATTATATTTGAAACAAATCATTTTGCACATATTTTAAAAATTAAAAAAAAAAACTTTGAAAGTAAGCCAATAAATTAATTATCATAAATTAATACTAGCAAAAGGGGAATTTTTAAAATCATCCTTAAAATATGTGCAAAACATTTTATTTCTATTTAAAGGCAATATATAATTTAGGAATTTGATGCTCAAAATGAAAAGAAAATTTTAAATCAAACATTTATTACAATGATTGTTCTGTTGTTTTGTTTTGTTTTTTCAAATTGCTTCTATTTATAGTATTGTACTTCATATTAAATTCTTATACATAGCTAAGGGTTCTCTAATATTATCCTACAGTTTGAAATTTGATATACATAGTCCTTAGCGCTATGTATAAAATGCTTAAAATAAAAAAAAATTTAAATCAAACATTAATTAAAATGATTATTGTGTTGTTATGTCTTTTTAACTATACAACATTCTCACATTATATTTAGGTAAAAACTTATATTTAGGGTGCGTTTGGCATTGTTTTGGTTTTTCAGTTTTTTGTTTTTTAAAAACTAAAAACAATTTTCAATTTGTAATTTTCAGTTTTCTCAAAACTGTTTTCATTTTGTTTTGAATTTAAATCTTGTATCATGTATAAGTTTTAACTTATTATTATAATGTTGTTGTTCTTATTATTATTTTTTCAATTTTTTATTATTTATTTCACAAAAAAAAAAAAGAATGTATACATAGTAAAAATAAATTTAGTGTTGATTGAATAAGATTATAACAAAATTTAACCGAGAAAAAATTATCAATAAAAAATGTCAAATACAATAAAATTGTTTTTTTCTTAACAATAGTTTTCACTATGAATTTTGTCTATCCCACAGACGTTTTCAATAATGTAATGGCATCATCTTCAAGTTCGACATTCTCATGCGCATATTGTATAAACAAAGGATCCAACAAAGAAAACAAAAATGCAGATCATTCAACTTTACCATCATCAAATTGACGAAAAAAAACTCAAAACCCCGATAAACAAAATATCAAAAATTTGAAGGATGAACCATTACCTGTAGTAGATCAGTGAAGAAGAGAAAGAAAGACAAAGGTTGGTGAAGAGGTTGAACAATCAACCCTAAAGTTGAAGATGAACCTTGACGTTGAAGATGAACAAAGAAAGCGTATTTTTAATGGAGAAATGAAGTCTCTTGGAGAAATGACCGTGTTTTAAATAAGAAGAAAAAGCCCAATTTTAAAACAAAACCTAGAAAATACCTTTTTGGTGTTTTGTAAAAACTGTTATGGTTTCCTTAAAGTTATTAAAAAGTTGTTTTTTAAAATTACTTTGCCAAACACAAGTTTTGTTTTATTTTGGTTGTAAAAATTTTTTTTAAAAAAAAAAAAAAAACAAAACTAAAGTGATGTCAAACACACCCTTGACGTCAGCGAGCTGATACACTCGTGAACAGCTCGCGAACAAGCTCGGTCAAAGTTCGTTCGAATATAAATAAACGAGTCCGAGCAAAATTTTCAAGCTCGATTAATAAACGAGCTTTACTCGAACAAGGTTGTACTCGGCTCGTTAAGGCTCGCGAAAGCTCGTTCGTAATCGTTTAAAAGCTCTTTAAAAACTCGTTTATATAATTCAAATTTTAAAATATTTTGAAAGCTCGATTATATAATTCGAATACGTAAACGAGCAAGCTCGAGTCGAGCTCGAACATGAAAAAATTAAACGAGCCAAGCTCGAACAAGATTTTTGAAAGCTCGATTATGCTCAAGCTCGACTTGAGCTCGATAAATACTAATCAAGCCTAACTCGAACAGGTTACTACTCGGCTCGGCTTGGCTCGTTGACATCTCTACGTAGTGGTTTTTTTTAAAAAGAAAATAAATGAGGCACTTCACAACTAGGATGTTCAAAATGATCTAATTTGAGCAATCTGACCCAAAAAAACGGATAATTTTTATGTAACAAACAATTCGAATATTTTGTATTGAATATTCGAGAACTTTCGGATCAGATATGGATCAGTAAAAATGAAGTTTCGAATATCTAAAATATTCAAAAATTTTAATATTTTGGATTTAAAATCAACGTCTTTGGATATTTTGGATCAGATATCTAGAATTTTATCGGATAGTTCAAATGGGTAACTAGGATTTTCAATTATGTCAAAACGAATACCTGGATTTTTCAAATATTTCAGATCGGAAATCCTGATACATATATTAGAAACACACAATAAAATATAATTTGGGAAAAAAACTAAGACCGGATAGGATATTACAAAAATTTTGGGTCGAGATTTGGCCAATCAAGATTTTTCGAATATCCGGCATTTCGAATCGGATCGATCCGAGGGAACAGCCCTAAACACGACCTCCATACCAACATACTCCACCACCATAACCTAACCCGGCCCCACAACCATAAAAGTCACGTACCTTACTGTCTAGCCTCCACTACCCCTCATCTACACACCACCTGAGGAGGATAGGGGCGACGAATTGGTGGGAGTGGGACGGCTGGGTGGTGGATTGGTGGAGGTTAGGGTTAGGATTGGGTGGTGGAGATTATGGATAGAGTATGGTAGTGGTGTAACATTAGGAAAAGAGAATGGTAAAGATAGGTGGGTAGAGGGTTTAGAGGTAGATGACTTGGAGAGAATCGGGAGGGGAAAAGGTATGAGAAAAAATGCATTATAAACATCAAAGGGAATAATGATTGTTGATTCTCGTTCCCTTTGATGAAAACTCCAAACTTAACGGCCCCTAATTTTTTTTTCTTTTTACATTATTTTTTGGGAGTAATAAAGCCAACAAGCTAAGCATTATTCCTTATCTCGCTATGCTAAAATCAGAAACTACAATGGTCGTAAATCTCCTCCAATAACCATCGAGTGTCAACTCCGTTCAATTGTGCCATAGCATGGGCAAACTCATTACACAAGGTAAGAAAACTTATTGATGGAAAATAAAAAAAATCAATGCACATATGCAACTCTAAAACAAAAAAAAAAATTAAAAAAATGGACAATTTTTTAAAGCAATTACTCCCTCCGTCTCCCATTCTTTGCACCATTTTACTTTATTGATAAATGGTGAGGGCCATATAAATATCCTAACAATTTCCTTTGTACTTTTTTTATTATATATATATATATATATAGGGTTGGGTTCCGGTGAGAAAATTTTTTATCGTGAGAAATGTGAGAAGAGATAAATACATTAACTAAAACCTAAAAGTACATTGACCACCAACTATAAGTACATTCAACACATACTATAAATACATTGAGTAAAAATACACTGATTTTATGTTATAGATACATTGACTCTAAACTATAGAAGGAATAAGGAAGGAAATTCAATCTCAATCTTAGCCATTCATTTGTCGATCAAAGGGTTGAGATTGCTTCTCACCCTTCTCACCAAAACTACAGTTCTCACATGAGTCTACTTCTATATATATATAGAGAGAGAGTTGGATTATGGTGAGAAATTTCTTATCGTGAGAAATGTAAGAAGAGATAAATACATCAACTATGACCTAAGAGTACATTAATTAACAATTATAAGTACATTCAAAATATACTATAAATACATTGAGTAAAATACATTAATTTTATGCCATGGATAAATTGACTCCAAACAATAGATGGAGTAAGGAGGGAAAATCAAATTTAATCTTAGGCATTCATTTGTTGGTCAAAGGGTTGCGGTTGCTTCTCACCCTTCTCACCAAAACCACATTTCTCACATGAGCCTACTTCTATTATATATATATATATAGGGTTGGGTTCCGGTAAGAAATTTCTTATCGTGAGAAATGTGAGAAGAGATAAATACATTAACTAATACCTAGAGGTACATTGATCACCAACTATAGGTACATTCAACATATAATAAAAATACATTGACTTTATGCCATAGATACATTGACTCTAAACTATAGAAGGAGTAAGAAGGGAAATTCAAATTTAATCTTAGCCATTCATTTGCTGATCAAAGGGTTGAGATTGCTTCTCACCCTTCTCACCAAAACTACATTTCTCACATGAGCCTACTTATATATATATAGGGTTGGTTCCGATGAGAAATTTCTTATCGTGAAAAATATGAGAAGAGATAAATACATCAACTATAACCTAGAGGTACATTGAACACCAACTATAGGTACATTCACCATACACTATAAATACATTGAGTAAAAATACATTGACTTTATACCATATATACATTGACTCCAAACTATCAAAGGAGTAAGGAAGCAAAATCAAATTTAATCTTAGCCCTTCATTTGGTGATCAAAGGGTTGTGATTGTTTCTCACCCTTCTCACCAAAACTATATTTCTCACATGAACCTATTTATATATATATATATATATATATATATATATATATATATATATATATATATATTTCCTCCGTTCCAAAAAAACGTAACAAACATTTTACACGCATTTTAAGGAATTTATTTAAGGGCGTAAATGAGCAAATTAATCAAAATAATTTTAAAACAAGAATGATATTATAGGTTACTTGTCTTAAAATTACATATATTAATTTGATCGTTTTGACCTTTAAATCTCTTTCTTAAAATGCGTGCAAATAAATTTGTTGCGTTTTTTGGGAACAGATGAAGTATATATTGGGAGAAAAAAAATAAGGGGAAGTATATACTACCTCCGTATAATTTTGTTCGTTACGTTTAGAATCCTTTTGCAAGACTACTCAACAATGTGAAACGGAGAGGGTAGTATTCTTATTGGTCAAAATTGGATCTTAACAGAGCAAGAACAAGAATTACTATAGCTAGGGTGGTTAACTGGGTAGAAGAAAAAGAAGAAAGTTGAGTATCACAGGTGAAGTACAATTATATATTCATGTAGTTCTTGTGTATATTCCCCATGCAAAACCACAGAGCTAACAGTCACGGGGATAACACACACCTGAGGTGATCATCTTTATCAGCTGCCATAATTGAAATCACTTATCTCATCATTTTGTTCCCCCCTTATCTCTCTCTCTCAATTCTATTCTTTCTTTGCACTGACTAAAATTTCACGCCAAGCAACAACGCACTACTGTAATTATATAAAAACCCTCAAAAACAGCAACATCATACACACATCTTCACAGTCTTACCCAAACCCACCTTACTAAACATCAACAGAAAAAAAAAAACCTCTCCCAAAACAAACCCTGTTACTCTAAACCCTTGTTTATCAACCGAAAATGATACAACGAACTTGTTTCTTCATTCTCTTGAACCTTTTCTTGCTTACACAAGTAACAGGGCAAGGTCGAGCACCCCACGGGCTCGCTTACCAAAAACCCATCGCCTTGTCTCCCACGGCGTATGATTTCTTCCACCCGAATGCTCGTCCTGACCCGTGTACGTCATCACATTGCGCGCCACTTCCACTGGCGGCCCACATACATGAAACTAAATCAGAGACAAGTTCAACGTCGACGCCACTAACAGGCACCACTTCTTTTGGAGCCGGAACGATTGCGGGACCCGCTTTCGCAGCCATAATCATTCTATGCTTGGCGATGGGTGTCTACTTCGTGGCAAAAACTCGTCAAGATAACATCAGCCGAACTAAAACTATTGAACCTAATGTTTGAAAAACCTACTGATAAGAGAAATCCTAGAATGCACGTATTTATATAGCCTCATTTTGTACCTACATGTTTCCATCCACTATGAGTAGTTCTATTCAGTTTAAGGGAATGATCGAATCCCCATCGATCTTGAAGATGGGAGATGAGGGGGACTACCATATCCCTCTATGGTGCTCCTCACTGTAATATTACTTGCTGCTTGCATGCATTAGAATGTTTTTTTCAGTACTAGGAAATTCCTGCAGTAGCTAATCTATTAGCATGTATGATTTTTGAAGCATCAATAGCTTATTCTTTTTATGCTTGCTTTTCATCTCCCTCCCACCATTTGGTTCTCTATTGCATTCTCAACTCTCAAGTGAAATGCTATTAAAGTTCAAACAGAAATTATTAAGGCAAAATAAAATAATGAAAAACAATAAACAAATCCTAAACAGTGAAAATGTAGTTATAAAGCAAAACCAAGCAGAAAGAATGACAAATCAGGGACAGAGTAAACATGATTAAGGCAAATAAATTTATGGTACCAGTAACTCATAGTGACTGAAAAATCCTTCAGGGTTTAACTATAGCAAACAATTTCAATTTACAAATACTAGTCCTATTGAACACCTGATTATTTCATCACAAGTGTGTGCAGTGCTGTCGATTTACAATCTTGATGACAGAATTTTTCTTCAATAATTTAATTAAAGTAAAAGTACTCATGAGCAAATATAAATGCTGTTATAATTTAACCAAGGACCATATTTGATAACAAGCAATTAAGTAAAGGTGTACCGTATACGTACCTGATTAACTCGTTGAAATGCTCAGCAGTTCCACCGACCAATGACGGTGGTTACAATTTCTTGCTAAATGCATCCATTTAAAATAGCAGCCATGAACTTCATTTTAGTTTCATGTGATAACAATGTCTCAACAATCATGTGATAAAGAGGGCACAATCGTTCTCTGAAGTCTGAACCTAATCAGAGTTCTGGAGCAACAAAGCTATTTCAGTAATTGACTCCATGGAAATGCAAATCCATTTCATCTATTCAGAACTCAGAAGTACATGAACAAGTGTAATTAGCACATAAAACGGATAACATTCCAATGGTTCCTGGACATTCAGTGGAAATGCAGCTTGACTGGGTAACATGTTGAAAGCAGTGAGTGCCACGTAGTTTTATAATGCTCCCGTTGAGTTGGACCATATTTCATAAATTCACAAGCAATAAGTACCCCATGATTATATACATGTACAAGCGGTAGATATACTCCAAAATGTGAATGGATTCAATTGGATAGTCATACAAAAAAAGTCAATCTAATACAACAATCTGGGAGAGGAACAAAATATGACAATTGCAGAAAGTATACATAAGCCAGTTTTTGGCACCCACATTCATTTCCAAATTTACTGAACTAAAAGGTTACAACACTTTTACCACCCACGAGAACTAAGAGTTGAGATCGCAGTCCCAAAAGTCTTATCTATCACTTTGTTCCACAAATGTGCAATATCAAAATGAGATTTTGTTTCAAAAATGGGCCTCTTTACCTGCAAAACAAAACATGCAAGAGAATGTTAGAAACAAGTATCGCTCCCATAAAGATGAACGGAGATACAACAACAACAACAAAGGTTGGGGGGGAGGGGGAGGGGGAGGGGGCTGGGCTTTCACAATCTACAATCCAACCAGGTTACACGTAAAACAGAGCACCCGTCCCTAGAACAAAACAAGAAAATTCTAAAGTTCCCAACTCAAACAAAAAAAAATGAAAAGAGTTCAATTTTTCTCATCACTTTTGAGGCTCAGATTTCATAAGCAACAATTTATAATAATTTACATTATGGTTAACTTGTTTCAGTTGAAAGATTTTCTACCCAACAATATTTTCCCAGAGATATTTACATCCAACAGGAAAAAATAAAAATAAAAAGACCAAAATAACAGGGACAATAAGATGAAACACCATGGTGGATGTCAGTGGCGGACGGAATGTAAATGTTCAAGTATTTGGATAATAATCATTTACGAACCTCCTATTCTACTATAGAGTCACATTTTTGTGACGAGAAAAATCATTTACGATCCCCCGTTTCTACGACGGGGCCCTACATTTTTATGAGTAAATAATATATTTTTAACCAGTGCAATCAATCAAGAAAAGTAAACTATTCAAGTTAAATACATTAAAAAAGGAGAAAATTGTAAAAGAAAAAAAAATTAAAACAAGCAATTTTGATGCAAAAGCAATTGCTAATTAATGTACCCATGGGCCATGAGTCCCATGACTAGATGACCTCATGCGTGTAGATTAAAAAATGGAAAAGAAACCAAGGTCACTGGGATTCGAACTTGGACTTCAAATGAAATATCCGTCCATTTATACCGCCAGGCTGCATATTCTCGTTAGAAAATATTCACACACATTCTATTTATCCCGTTTTTTATTTATATTCAGTTCGTATTTTTCGAAAGTGGGGGGACAGTGGTCCCCCCTTGTTCCAACGTGGGTCCGTCACTAGTGGATGTTGTTTGTGACTTAGCGGAGTAAAAGCATTTTGATGGAACAAACTAGATCTAGGTCGACACTAAGTTGGAGCTCTCAAGATAAAAGATAGGGTCACAAGGCTTTATGCTGAATCAAAGTAAGACCAGGCTCATGAAATATTGGGCGTTTAGGAAAGATAAGTACGCCTATTCATATGGATGTGCTGAAACACTTAATGAGACTAGAAGGTTATTGAGGTTGAGACAAGGGAAAACAAGTTATGTTGGTTCATGGCTTCATGCATGTACAATTCCGTTCAGATTTCATAATAGGTTCGAACATAGCAAAGCAGAATGTTGGGATTACGGGGACTTGGGAGAAGCCATGAATGATGACTCGTTGACTTGGATAGTTGGATTGAAGGAATTAAATATATGAAAAAAAAATAATAATAATTCCCAAAAAGATAGCAAATGTAGACAATTTGGGACATGAATCCCTTGGTTAAACTTAAGGGCAATCTTCTCTCTTATGTCTATGATATTCAAGTCATTAAACTTCATAAATATATGAAGACCGGATCTAGGGTTAGAACATAAAACCGTAGATCTATAATCAAAGCATCAACCAAGGAATACAAAGGATTCTAGAATTAAGCCTAACCTCAAGGATAAAACAAGTTTATCACTAGCTTCAATTATTAGTTGACTTTTTTTTTAGTAAATAAAAGTATTTTATAAATACCAAAGAATAATAAACAATCTATTCAGCCTCTTTTTGGAGAGATAAGTCTATACATAGCCACCTTACCACCTCCTTGACATGCTAACCAAACTACAACAAAAAGACCCTACTTAGAGTTTTACATCATAAGCGGTTCCCTACAGTTTGCATTACATCTACATACGACAAGGAAAATAATTATTAATTGAAATATTGCAAATAGAGAGCATACATAGAGAAGCATGAGTATCAAGGTTAGGGGTGAAGGGGAAGGGTGAAAGTTTAACCATACATAGTATTAAAAAATCAAGGAAATTGATCCTAAAAATCCAACTTCAATCTGCTTGAGACATTCCCAATTTTCGATCAATTAAGAATGATCCTAGTTTCCAACCTTCAAGGATTATCTTCTCAAAATGGTTCTAATAGTAATAACCTTAAAGGCTAAAACCTAACAAGCTAGTAACTTTTTTTAAAACAAGTCAAACCTTTCTTCCCGTACTGGTCAAGACTGCCATCAATATTCAAAGATCGAGCTGCCAAAATACAAATACTATGTGAAGTCATCATGATTTGATGATAGCAATCAGAGTAGAACTGTAGAAGAGATATGGATTGCAGATTTAGAGGTTGAATTTGGAGAGAATATGTTGATGACGGTAAAAATGGATGTACAGCATAGAGAAAGCTACTTACCCATAAGTTAGCTGATGGTCCATTTTAGGACCGATTTTCCGGGCTCTTTTCACTTGTTTTCTGTTGTTTTTAGGCTTAGTTTTATTAGTTTTAGGCCTTTTTAGCTTAGTATAGGTCTTAGTTGCATTTTCATTGAATAATGCCTTTTCTTGCCGTTTTTGCTAATAATTGAGCACTTTTGCGTTAGTTATGCCTTGCGTTCATTCATGTAGGTATTTTTTGTGTTTTCGATCAATTCTTAAAAGCCGAAAAGGGTCGTGAGGGGTCCCGCAAAGTTTTGAGAAGTGTGTCGCAATAAAGCGAATACCACAATCACCACTTTTGGAGCATAGGTCAACTTTGAAAGGCCATAACTTTTTACATACTTATCATTTTAAGGCGATTCAAGTTGGAGGTTAAAGCTCGTTCCGATAGCTTCGAAACGCCTGGTCATAAGCTAAATTTTGATAAGAAATGAAGGAGTTATGTCGTTTTCAAAACTGACTGCCAAGCAGTCCAGCATCCGCTGAGATCTCCAAGCGCCCGCTGAATTGGCCAGAACAAACAATAGCTCATTTTTTTGCTGCAACGCCCGCTAGAGAGGCCAAGCGCCTGCTGAGAAGGCCCTGTTCGTATCATTTAATCTGTTTTAGGTCATTTTTCATGTATTTTAGGGAGCACTATATATACTCCCCTCCCCTCATTTTGCTCAGTAGCTGATGTTAGAGGCTCAAAGACATAGGGTTAGGTTAGTTTTAAGCTTTCTCCTTCAATTCCTTATGCAATTTACATTTTCGTTCTTAGTTATGCAAAGTTCTTAGTTTTTCTTCTCTACTTGCTTGTTCTTCATCTTCTCCAAGGTATTTTTCTAGTTTTCTTGCTTTTTATCTTTATTTTAATAGCTCTACTAAATGCTTTTGTTGTTCTTGTTAGTAATTGTTTTTGCTTGTCTTGTTGTAGTTAATTGTAGTTTTTGTTTCTTTAATTTCTAGTGGTTGATTTTAGTTGGTGTTCTTATTTTCTAGGTTTTTAGTTGTTTATGTTTGTTGCTCTTAGATTTTAGGTTTAATTTATGAATTTAATTTTAGTTTTAATCATGTTTTTATTAATTAAGTGTGATTAGTTAATTTCTAAGGTTTGAGTGAAACTTCTCAAATCCTCCATGTTAATAGTTTAGTTGTTTCTTGGACTTGGATTGTGGTAATGTCGGTACAAAAGGATTCAGTATTGTTGAGTTTTGTGTCTAGCTAACATAGAATTCATTGAGGAATCCCAACCGAAGGACCGAAAGGTGAACGTGGGTGATGACTTCCTTTGCCCGATTAATGGAAGCACCACGAAAGCTGGGTCTTTGATCAAGGGAAAGTTCTAAGCTAGGCTATGGGATAACTTCCTTAATATTGCTGCAGAGTTCCAAGACTTTAGTAATTGTGATGACATTTCTATGTCTCGAGACAATTCCAAGAGAAGGGAACTTCTAAGCCAGGCCTTCATACAACACACATACTGGAAGCAGAGAGCTACTACCAAGTGGGATACTTTAGGGGATCAGTGCACCAGGTTCTTTTTTAAAAGTGTCAAGTCCAGGAAAGCTAGAAATGAGATAAAGGGTTTGCTCACAACTGATAATATATGGGTTCACGATCCGGAATTAATAGCTAAAGAATTTATCTCTCATTACAAGTATCTCTTCAAAGCAGATGACCAACCTCCTCAGGATAGTCATTCTGTTTATTTACAACCTTGGATACAGTTGCTTCCTACCTTCTCCTCAGCGAATATTGATTACCTACAACAGCCATTCACCAGGTTAGAGATCAAGAAGGCATTATTCTCAATGCATCCACACAAATCACCTGGCCCTGATCGCCTCGCCCCTATTTTCTTCCAAAAACAGTGGAGCACAGTGGAAAATGAGGTTTGTGATGTTGTCTTTGATTTTTTTTCTCCAAAGGATACCATTTGAAAAGCATTATTAAAACCCATCTTAACTCTCATCCCTAAGGTCAAATCACCCAACAGGCAACAGCGTCACTGACTTCAGGCCTATAAGCCTTTGTAACACTTTCTATAAGGTTATTTCTAAATGCCTTGTAAGAAGACTCAAAAAAGTCATGACCACTTTGGTGGGAGAGTTTCAACATGCCTTTGTCACAGGCAGGATTATGCAAGACAATTGCATTCTTAGGCATGAGTTAATCAATCATATCAAAAGGAGGAAGAAAGGCCCTATTTATGAAGCCATCTTGAATGTAGATCTAAACAAGGCATATGATAGAGTTAATTGGGATTTTATTCTCCAAATCCTCCAAGCAATGAACTTCCCACAAGTTTGGATCCAGTGGATTAGAGAATGCATCTCTACTATGTCCTACTCCATCCTAATTAATGGAGAACCCTATGGTTGCATTTACCATAAGGTGGGAATTAGACAAGGGGACCCTCTCTCTTCTTACCTTTTTATACTATGCATGGAAGTCCTCTCAAGAAAGCTCATTCAGTTGAAGGCTGACACAGTCATTAAAGGCATCAAAATCTCACCTAGAAGACAGGCCATCCCTCCCCTATTCTTTGCAAATGATGCATTGTTTTGTTTTCAAGCTAACCCAGTTAGTTGCAACGCAATTCACCAAGCCATTTAGGATTTTTTCCACATTTCAGGTGAGATGGTTAAGTATAATAAATCCCATGTGATTTTCAGCAAAAACACTCCTCCTAAATTCATTAGATTCCTTAGGAAACCCCTTAAGGTCTCTAGCAGAAATGAAGTTGGTACTTATTTGGGGGTTCCTATGGATGTAGATGATAGATCTCAAGCTGATTTTAAAATTTGTCATGAGAAAATCATCAAAACAGTTTCTTCTTGGAAATTCAAAGCTACTTCACATCTTGGGAAAGCTCTTCTAATCAACAGTGTACTTGCTACCCTCAATGCTCAAATAACGTCTATTTATCTCCTCCCTAAGTTAATAAGAAGACCTCTTCTACCATTCTTCATTTTTTCTGGGGTACCCATTTGGATAGGAAACCTATCTATTGGAAAAAACAAGGAGGTCCTTCACACCCCAAAGCATGAGGGTGGTTTAGGACTTAGAAAAGAGGAAGGATTCAATATTGCTCTTTTGAGCAAGCAAACTTGGAGGCTTCATGAGAAGCCCAACCTTTTCGCAAGCAGGGTTCTTAGAGGAAAATACAAAAACAGTTTTGTTTGCATAGCCCACAGGAATGGCAAACTACCAAGCATGGCATCCTGGACTACTTAATGCATGATGAAAGCAGTAGATAAAACAAAAGAGGGCATAAAGTTTAGAATTGGCAGAAACTCAGAAGCAAGAGTTTTCTCTGATAAATGGGCTTCAGGTAAAATTCTCCAACACATGGAAAGGGTGGACAATATGCGTTGTAGGGTGAAAGATCTCTTAAACAATACTAGTTCATGGAATTTAAGGCTAATCTGGAAGATTTTTCACAAAGATGTTTCATCTATCCTATCTACCTATATTCCTAAATATCAAGATGAAGACATCATTGAGTGAGGACAAGCTTAGAACAATAAATTCACTGTCAAAAGTGTCGATACTCTATTAATATCCCACTCTTTTCCTAAGCATGCCTGCCCCCAACCATTGTTCTGGAATTATTTCTGGAAACTGCCTATAGCTTTTAGGTGGAAATGGTTTATGTGGAGAATCATGCATCAATGTCATTCTACAGGAGCTAATTTGCTTAAAAGGAATTTAAATGTGCAGGGCTCATGTGCTTTCTGTGGTGAACTAGAGACAGATGATCATCTATTCAAGTTTTGCAATTTCACACAGAAAATTTGTAAGTGCGGTTTTCTTAGCATCAATAGTTCAAATAATAGCCATGTCAATTTAAGAGTGTGGATCAGAAATTACCTCCTCTATTTTGATAATACGGCTCAGTGTTTGAAAAGGCGCGCCTAGGCACTAAGGCGCAAGGGGGTAAGCGCCTAAACTGTTCAAGGCAAGGCGCTTGTGGCTAGGCGCAAGCAAGGCGCGCCTAGGCGCTCTGAGGTGCACCATAAGGCGCATTTCTGTTTTTTCCCCAGATTTTTTCTAGCCTTTTTCCCCTTACTTCTTAGGTGCGCCTCACTTCACTGAGGCGCCTTTCGCCTTGGTGCACCTTACGCCTTTTCATACATTGATACGGCTAACAGAGAAGCTGAAATTCACTTCATAGCATCCATGTGGGGGATATGGCTCGCCAGGAATGAAGCCATATTCAGACATTCAAACCCTAAAACTTCTAATTGCATGCTGATAATCCATTCTCAAATCCAGAGGAGGGCTAAGGCTTTCAAGTTTCAACCAAGCTCCTGTTAAAAAGGATAGTTGAATTGCAGATTGAGAGGAGTCCTAGAAGACTTGGGTATTTGGTAATAACAATGAAGATGTGGTTTGCAAATTTCAAATTGATGGAGCATGGAAAAGCAATGATAAGAACCACAAGAATTGGAGAGCAGCATATGGTTGGAGAGCAAAGGATAATCTAGGACAAGTTTTTCAATCTGCAGAGCCAATCTATGCCAAAACTCCACTCTAAGCTGAGGCCATGGCTGCTTTGAAGGCCATCCAGTTCGCGAAGAACAAATGGAGTTCAATCCACTTAATAACAGATTCTGAACTCCTTGTGAAAGGGGCTTCATGATATTACCTTATGTTATACTTGTTCTATTTCTGTGATTAGAGACATTATAGTTTTAGCTAATTCCTTCTGTCTTTGCAGGATATCTAAATCTAACAAAAACATGGTTGGGATAGTCCACACACTTACTCTTAGTGCAAGGAAGGGCCACCCATTTATGTACTCCTTCCGTAACACAAAAATGTAAACTTTGTAGAAAACACGGACTCCCATGTAAAAGTTTTATGTGGGTTAATTGTGTTGTAATTGTGTAGAGAATAGAGAAATAAATAAGAAAACACGAACTCTCATGTAAAAGTAATGGCAAATGTGTAAATTGTATGAATTTTTTTTTGCCATATATAGAAAGTTTTGTAAAAGTTGATATTTTTGTGTTATACCCATATTTAGCAAAAGTTTATATTTTTGTGTTACGAAGGGAGTACTAATTTTCTTGCTCCCTTTGCCAAAAAAAAAAAAAAAAAGACATATGATGACTCTATCAGTGAATGAAATAGCCAAAAAGGAGCCTATTGATACCAAATCCTCAGAGGTGCATCACCACAAATTCAACTGAATCATAAAAGCTACAAAGTTGGATGAAAGAAACATTTACCAAGCAAAAGCATGATCAATCCAATACAAATTCGAACTTCTCAACAACACTAAATTATCAAAATCGAAAAACAATACGGAAGAAAATTTCGCAATTGCCTATAAAATAAAGGGCCTGAATTCTACGGTTCCTAAAACGGAACGAAGCATCAAATTGAGCAATAAAAAAAAGAACCTAAAGCATCAATTTGAGGATTACCTGAGGCTGATTGTCGAATTTAGCATTATTCTCAGAAATTGTTCGGTAAATATTTCGACGATTTTCGAAAACGATGACGGCCATAAAAGCACTTCCGAGTGCAGCACCGAGTAATCGCTCCTGCAATAATGCAATACATAAACAAACAAAAAATAAGATTGAAAGAAGATCAAAAACCTATTTTTCTGTGTTTATTGTTGATGAACAAAATCGAAACCTGAGCAAGAACGCTGATCATTGTGTGTTTTTTCGATTGTTTCTCAGATACCAGTTTGCTGCCGGTTTCGCAGAACGTGATTGAGGTGATTTGCTACTTTGCTCATACGAAGTATGACCAAACGGGTTGGACACTCAGAATTGGGCCCTTTGATGGTTTGACCCGCGCCTCGTACCTGGTTTCTTACCGAGTTGGGTCGGCTTTGTCAGGAAATTTTTATTGGACTACTCTGTTTTGGTAAATTTTCAATGGTACCATCAAAATTTTTTTAATCCCAACGGTAATACTAATTATGATTAAATTCTCAAATGTAGCATAGTTGATGAATATTTCGTTAATTATAAAAATAATAACTAATAATAATTAAAAAATAGTCTGCTCAAGATTTTACGGGTGATTTTAGCCATTAAAGGGTCCGATTTGATATTGGATTGTGGAAAAAACGACTCGATTAACCCTAATTTGCGTTTTCGATTAGTCTCAATTTACGCGCATTGATCTATGTGTACATAAAATAGTTCGTTCAAGGTTTTACGGGTGTTGTTGAAAATTGCCAAAAAAAATGATCGGATTAGCCATAATTTACGTTCCCGGTTCGCCACAATTTTTACGCATTGATGTAACCAACTTGCTCACCTTCTTGCTAACCTGGGGTACGAATTAGACGATGATCGAAAGATTTTTATGGAGGTTCCTTCCTCGCTCAAGGAGGCCTATCATACTAACCTTGTTGGCTACTTCCACTACATGTAATGTCTTTTTGTTTAGACAGTTGTTGCCATTTTAGCCTTCTTTTCTTAAGCTTACATGTTGTTCAGGTGTTCTCTACTTTAACGTTTTATTTCATTTCTAAACTACTATATTGGTTCGCTGGTCAACTTCATTTCTGGAGTTGGTTTCATGCTTTTTAATTAATTAATGCTATTCTGTTTCGTTTTAAAAAAAAAATTATAGGAATTTTTATCCAAAACTACCTTAGTTACACCACATTTTGTGTGAAAACTACCTTATTTACAAAATTTTGTAAAAAATTGCATTTTTATGCATTTCATTGTTGACAGTACCACTCATCGGCATTGGCTTCAATTTTTCATTCAATAAAATGCCATGTGCCCTGCACATGCTTAGGTTTTTTTTTTTTACTAATCATACCTATTTTTTGCCTATCACTAAATTGGTAAAAAGTGAAAATAGAAAATAGGTAAAAAAAAAATAGGTGTAATCTAGTAAAAAAAAAAATAGGTGTAATTTAGTAAAAAAAAAAATAAGCATGCTCCCTGCACATGACATTTTATTGACTGAAAAGTTGAAGTCAACGCCTGAAAGTGATGAGTGATAATGGTCAACAACAAAATGGATAAAAATGTAGTTTTTCACAAAATTTTATAAATAAGATAGTTTCTCACAAAATTTGATATAAGTAAGGTAGTTTTGGAAAAAAAAATCCTATTTTATATAGTTGGTAAGAAAATTTTGAAAGCGAAAAAAAGAGAGAATTTTTCTTAGCAAAAAATTACCGATTACTCATATGAAGGAAAAAAATACGAATATAACAATTTTGGTAAAAAAACAATTATAATAATATTGTTGATAAATATAATTCAGAAGTTACACTTAATAATAAGAGAAAGTAACAACGATTGAAAGTTAAGATGTAGGAAGAGGAGGATTAAAAAAATAATAATAAGATAGTATTTTTAAGAGAAATGATTTTTGGATACCAGGTATCAATTTAATAAATTGATATTATGGCACAATTGTAATTTAGGGCAAATATGGGGGCAAATTCTCATCTCCTCCTTCTTCCACATTCCTTTATTTCTGGTCCCTCTCTCTCCTCCTTTACTCCCTCTCTCTCCTCCTTTACTCCCTCTCTCTCCTCCCCAAGTCTGGGTGGGTCGGTGTGGGTCGATCTGGGTGGGTGGGTGGGAGGGTCTAGTGGGTTTAAGGTCTAGTGGGTGGGTGGGTCTAGTGGGTTTAGGGTCTAGTGGGTGGGTGGGTGTCTAGTGGGTGGGTGGGTCTAGTGGGTTTAGGATCTAGTGGGTGGTTGGGTGGGTCTAGTGGGTGGGTCTGGGTGGGTCTAGTGGAGAGAGTGTTGAGAAGATAAAAAAAAAAGTTCACTTTAATTACCAAAATGCCATGGTATCATTTTATTTCATGGATACCTGGTATCCATGTATCATAGCTCTATTTTTAATGCTATTAATTATTAGGTGGTAGAATTTCTAATTCAATAAATAAAAATTTTGTTTTTTAATTAATTTATTTATTTTTTTTTTTTTACTAAAAAGGCAAGAGGTAAGGGGGAATTTGAGAGGGAAAAGAGTTAGATTGTGAGGGAATTTTAGTGGTTTGTGTTTTAGTAGTATAAAAAATAATAAAAGAATAGAAAGAATAAAAAGAAAGATTGAATACCATTACCCCTAAAGTGGGCTCCGTTTTGGGCACACACGTGCGACATTTGGAATATTAATGTTGCATTTGTTTTGCATATTTCGAGTATACTTGTAGGGGTCGTTTTTACCCAGCCGCCTAAGTCATGAGTTGATTCGAATGCTCGTTAACGCCGTACGTGAATACGGACTAGTAGGAGTCGTCACCGTGCGTTTATACGGTCCACGGACACCGAAGAAGTACCGAAAGCCAGGAGAAATCGGTCCCATATGGCCGTGCACCAGAGTATGGGTTTGGGGACAGGTTACGAGTCAATCGTGTATTGGGCCCGCCCGCCTGCAAGCGGTCTCTACTAGGTCTCTTTTGTAAGATCATTGTTCAATTTCAAAGCAACAGAGATAACTCAATTTTAGCCCTAATTTGCGAATTACTAAGTCGGTTCAGATTAATGCACAAATTAGCCTAAAATTGTTTCGTGACCACATTGAAATTAATCAATATTATTATACTAGAATGAAGCCAAAAGTACGGGAGAAATTAAGGGTCAAATCGCATAAATCGCATAAAAAAAGGCAACACAGCGATGGCACGAAAAAGTGAAATTGAAAGCGCGAACGTACCTTGAATCCCGTGCAATTAGATTAGTAAAATAAATAATAAAAAAAGCTACATGGAATGACATGAAATATGCAGAAAAAAGGGATGACATGGATTAAAAATCAAAAGGGTTACATGAATCCGAACATGGATTAACACAAACATAAAAAAAAAAAAAAAAA
This sequence comes from Salicornia ramosissima, assembly GCA_951394345.1. Taxonomy (NCBI): domain Eukaryota; kingdom Viridiplantae; phylum Streptophyta; class Magnoliopsida; order Caryophyllales; family Amaranthaceae; genus Salicornia; species Salicornia ramosissima. Next base: position 16,863,210 of record OX596236.1, on the reverse strand, counting down.
ACGCATGTTATCATGATGAACACAAGTCATAAATCAAAATGAAATTTAAAAGAAAAGAAAGCATATTGACATTGAATAGAAAAGGGTCTCAGAAATGTGTACCAGAGTGTGCGACAGTCGATTACGGCTTAGAGATTAGCACGCCAAATGCCAAGTGACAGAGTTTTGAGTTGATTTTGACAGAGTTTTGAATTGATTTTGATAGAATTTGAATTGATTTTGACAGTGTTTTGAAGTGTTTTTGAGAGAGAGAGAGTAAATAGTAGAGAGAGTAGAAGTCAGAACGTTGTATTGTGTTTCTGAAAAGGTCGAATGAAGGGTCGTATTTATAGGCGAGAAGAGGCAAAAACAGACCCGAAATGGCACCAGACCTGCGCCTAGACGCAGGTCAGTATTTGTGACCAGCGTCAAGGCGCGGGTCCTGTAATATGGACCTGCGTCTAGGCGCAGGTCCAGGCTGGATCCGGGTCGTTTTTTTGCTTGATTTTGACGCGTGATCTCCGAGATATTATGCGATTATGATACGATTACGGGAATCATTGGATGATTACATAATATTATCATAATATTTGAGATTCTGGGACATTTCGCGAGGTTCCGGAATAATTCGGGCTATTCTAGGCTGTTCTTGGGCCATTTTCGGGTTTTTCGGACTATTTTAAAAAATACGCTAAAAATGCCAGAAAAATATGGAAAAATTCTAGAAAAATATAAATGAGTGAAAAGTGGAGAAAAAGTTGACGATGCAGTTGTAAAATTACTAAAATGCCCCTAAGAATGGAAAATGTTTCAAAAATTCATAGAAAATAGATAAAAACTCAGAAAATTGTGGAAAAATTACCAAAAAATCTATAAAAATGCAATTAACCTAGGAAAATTATTTGATTCAATGGAAAGTTACTAAAATGCCCTTAGAAAATAAATATGCATGAAAAATAATAAAAATAAATTAATAAAAATCCTAAAAAATGTCCGAAAAATCCTAAAACGCCTATAAATGGTGTGAGAGTGGTATGAGAGGGGTAAAGAGTTGGCATTTTGGCATACTAGCTCAAGACCGGACCTGTGCAACAGGGTACATTCATCATAGACCGTTGGGAGCTAACTGAGGTGCTAGAATTAGGTGTCTACAGCTAGCCCCCCCCCCTTTGACCGAGTCGGGAGAGACGAAGTCTTGTAAGACGAAGGTCAAAGGTGCGCTACGCGACTTATGTATGCTGATCCCAAAGGAAATAACTAATGAACTAACCCCTTTGAGACCGGTGTAACTTGATGATAAAAGTGATGTTCAAAAGCCACTTGATTTGACAATCGAACGAGCATGCAACAGGTAAACACTCAAACATGTAATCACGCAGCAAGAAATGCAGTGAAGTGTAAACAGTTAGAAGTTTCAACAGTGAAGTGTAACCGTGAAGTGACAGATGTGATTGAAAAGGAGTGGCAAGATAAGATTCACTAGTAAAAAAATCAGTAATTGTAACTCCCTTATTGTAACTTGCCTTAAATTTGTTAGTTGCAATTAATTAATTTGTAACGGGCATTTTAAATGTTAGTTACAATAAATCATAATAATTACATAAAAAACATTTATTGTAACGGGCATATTTTGGCCCGTTATAATAGGTTTCATTAAATTGAACACAATAATTAAACATACCTATTATAACGGGCTTCCTAACTGCCCGTTACAATAAATTTTGCAATTTTTAACAAAAAACCCCCCATTTTAATTTCACGAGCAGTTCAACAAATTCAGAAAAAAAAGCTCTAAACCCTAAACAACCAGCGAGCAAAAGCCACTAGCCACGCACCACCGGCGTTCGCCACCAGCCACGCACCACCGGCGTTCGCCACCAGCCACCAGCACGCACCACCAGCACAGTCGAATTCACCACCAGCACGCACCAGCACAGTCGAATCACCACCAGCACACACCTCCAAGTCGCACCACCAATTCACGGTTTAGTTCACCTCCAATTCGCGCACCACCACCTCCTACCGACCGTCGTTTCGTGCCTCAACCTGCTGTTGGTTCATTTGTTGCTATTTAGAAGGTATACACAATCACTTAATGTTGTTATCAATTGATGATTCAATTTTTTTCAATTATAATCTTGTTTATAATTGTTGTTTTATGTTTAAATTGGTATAAAATAAGTTTTTATGGCTTAATTTGAATTTTTAGGGCTTCTTGGTATAATTCTAGGGCTTATTGGTATAATTTTAAGGCTGATTGGTATAATTTTAGAGCTAATTTTAGGGCTGATTGGTATAATTGGTATAAAATCATTTTTTTAAGGCTGATTTTTATACTTTTAGAGTTGAAATTTATTTTTTCAGAGTTGATTTTTAATTTTTATGGTTGAATTTTATTTTTTAATGGTTGAATTCTATTTTATTTAGGGCTGATTTTATCTAAGTAAAAAAATTCTGTAGAATTATATACGAGTAGTTTTTGAATAATATATAAAGGCCCCATAAATAAAATTGCACAGGGCCTCTATTATCTTTGCCCCGCCCCTGACTGCATTCAATTTTAATAACATGTTATATAATGCGCAAATGAAATTTATGTTTGATGTATGTTGAGTATTTTAGAACAATGATATTAAGATTGTAATACAATTACCATTTTGTAATCCTATTAAAGTGTTCCCCTTTTATATTTTTAGAGATGAATCGCAGTTGGATGTACGGTGATAGACGGGATAGAAAGTACCAAGATGGGGTTAGAGAATTCTGTAGTGTAGCGTTGGAGCATCAGAGGCTTACTAATGAGCCAACTATATTCTGCTCTTGTCGTGAGTGTGATAATGGGAGGAGATGGATTGATATTAGTAAGATATAGGAGCACCTGATTTTTCGTGGGTTCACTAGTGATTATGAGACTTGGTATTGGCATGGTGAAAAGTTAAATCATGCAAACAAGTCATTTTATGCTTAAATAAATGTTATAGGACATGTATAAACCTTACAAATCATTAATTGGTTGATTGGTAAGAAGATGGGCATGAAAACACTCAAAACTACCCAAAAATGACCCATTTGCCTTGTATTTGTTCCGAAACATGCTATTTTTGTTCATGCTAACATGGGAAAGATAACACTCAAAACTAGCCAAAAATTACCCATTTGCCTTGTTTTTGTTCCGAAACATGCTATTTTTGCACAAAATCATGCAAACAAGTCATTTTATACTTAAATAAATGTTATAGAACATGTATAAACCTTAAAAACCATTAATTGGTTGATTGGTAAGAAGATGGGCATGAAAACACTCAAAACTACCCAAAAATGACTCATTTGCCTTGTATTTGTTCCAAAACATGCTATTGGTGCCCAAAATCATGCAAACAAATCATTTTATGTTTAAATAACTGTTATAGGACTTTTTTAAACCTTGAAAACTTGAAATAGGTTGGTTCATGCTAACATGGGAGAGAAAACACTCAAAACTAGCCAAAAATGACCCATTTGCCTTGTTTTTGTTTCGAAACATGTTATTTTTGCCCAAAATCATGCAAACAAGTCATTTTATGCGTAAATAAATGTTATAGGACTTTTTTAAACCTTGAAAAGTTGAAATAGCTCGGTTGGTGTGATCATGGGAAAGAAAACACTCAAAACTAGCCATAAATGACCCATTTGCCTTGTTTTTGTTCCGAAACATGCTCTTTTTGCCCAAAATCATGCAAACAAGTCATTTTATGCTTAAATAAATGTTATAGAACATGTATAAACCTTTAAAACCATTAATTGGTTGATTGGTAAGAAGATGGGGATGAAAACACTCAAAACTACCCAAAAATGACTCATTTGCCTTGTATTTGTTCCAAAACATGCTATTAGTGCCCAAAATCATGCAAACAAATCATTATATGTTTAAATAACTGTTATAGGACTTGTTCAAACCTTTAAAAGTTGCAATAGGTCAGTTGGTGTGAACATGGGAAAGAAAACACTCAAAACTAGCCATAAATGACCCATTTGCCTTATTTTTGTTCCAAAACATGCTATTTTGCCCAAAATCATGCAAACAAGTCATTTTATCCTTAAATAAATGTTATAGGACTTATTCCAACCTTGTAAAGTTGAAATAGGTAGGTTGGTGTGAACATGGGAAAGAAAACACTCAAAACTAGCCATAAATGACCCATTTGCCTTGTTTTTGTTCCGAAACATGCTATTTTTGCCCAAAATCATGCAAACAAGTCATTTAATGCTTAAATAAATGTTATAGGACATATATAAACATTAAAAACCATTAATTGGTTGATTGGTAAGAAGATGGGCATGAAAACACTCAAAACTACCCAAAAATGACCCATTTGCCTTGTATTTGTTCCAAAACATGCTATTAGTGCCCAAAATCATGCAAACAAGTCATTTTATGTTTAAATAACTGTTATAGGACTTTTTTAAACCTTGAAAACTTGAAATAGGTTGGTTCATGCTAACATGGGAGAGAAAACACTAAAAACTACCCAAAAATGACCCACTTACCTTGTATTTGTTCCAAAACATCCTATTTTCGTCCAAAATCATGCAAATAAGACATTTTAAGCTTAAATAAATGTTATAGGACATGTATAAAGCTTAAAAACAATAAATTGGTTTATGGGTAGGAATATGGGCATGAAAACACTAAAAAGTATCCAAAATGACCCATCTGCCTTGTATTTGTTCCAAAACATCCTATTTTCGTCCAAAACCATGCAAATAAGAAATTTTAAGCTTAAATAAATGTTATAGGACATATATAAAGCTTAAAAACAATAAATTGGTTTATTGGTAGGAATATGGGCATGAAAACGCCCAAAAGTATCCAAAAATTACCTTATCTCCTTGTTTTTGTTCTAAATCGTCCTGTTTTTGCCCAAAATCATGTGAATAAGTCATTCAACGCTTAAATGAATGATATAGAACATGTATAAACCTTAAAAAACCATTAATTGGTTGATTGGTAAGAAGATGGCCATGAAAACACTCAAAACTAGCCAAAAATGACCAATTTGCCTTGTTTTTGTTCTGAAACATGTTATTTTTGCCTAAAATCATGCAAACAAGTCATTTTATACTTAAATAAATGTTATAGGACTTTTTCAAACCTTGAAAAGTTGAAATAGGTCGGTTGGTGTGAACATGGGAAAGAAAACACTCAAAACTAGCCAAAAATGACCCATTTGCCTTGTTTTTGTTCCGAAACATGTTATTTTTGCCTAAAATCATGCAAACAAGTCATTTTATGCTTAAATAAATGTTATAGGACTTTTTCAAACCTTAAAAAGTTGAAATAGGTTGGTTGGTGTAAACATGGGAAAGAAAACACTCAAAACTAGCCAAAAATGACCCATTTGCCTTGTTTTTGTTCCAAAACATGCTATTGGTGCCCAAAATCATGCAAACAAGTCATTTTATACTTTTATAAATGTTATAGGACTTACTCAAACCTTGAACACTTGAAATAGGTTGATTGGTGCGAAAATGGAAAAGAAAACACTCAAAACATGCTATTTTTTCCCAATATGATGCAAATAATTCATTTTATGCTTAAATAATGTTTTAGGACATGTATAAACTATAAACCATAAAAATCATATAAATTGGTTGATTGGTAGGAAGATGGGCATGAAAACGCCCAAAATTAGCCAAAAATGACCCATTTGCATTGTTTTTGTTCCCAAACGTCCTATTTCTGCCCAAACTCATGCGCACAAGTTTTTATTGATTAAATGAATGATATAGAACGTAATTATGTCCAAATAATATTTGGATCATTTATATTTTATCATCATACAATTATTGTACTGTATAATTGTAACGACCCGACTCGCTTAATTCGGCGCGGAAGAAACCGACGAGTCGAATAGTTATAACTACAACTCGAAAAACTTAAGAATTAAAACTAATTCCTCAAATGATTATTATTAAACCTCAAAGTACAAATACCCACAAGTTTGTACATTACTAATCCAAAAAGTCAAACTAGAAATACCGAAATACGAATAACTCCAACCACATGTCAGAGTCCAAAAATAACGTATAAGAGTCCATACAATAGTCCATAACTATCTAAAAACAACAACAATAACAAAATAAAAGTACATCCAAAACACAAACAAACGCCGCTCGCCCAACCCAAAGCTAAGCAAGTACTTCGTCATCAGAATTACCTGTAAAACAAACAACGGTCCACCATCAGTGGCGAGTAACATAACTGACTCACCCTAATGGGAATACACATGAACATAGCACAAATCAAATAATCAAAACATCAATCCAATATACGAGAACAACCAAATATGAACTCGACTCAAACCAACCTAACCAACTATCTTTGGTGCAATCATTCATATACTAGACCGGACTATGCTCGTACGAACGCATCTTACGCGATCGAACTTTCTACTATGCTAGGATTGAGAATCTTACTCCCAACCCCATGAAACCAATCTTACTGGAAATCCATGTCCCGTGAAACCAATCTTACTGGAAATTCAAAGGATAACATAGTAAGACTCCAACTATCCCAATACCGCGGATGGAATAGGGGCAACGTCTTAACCCAAAAACAATGAATCTTACTCAAAGTATTAGGCGTCTAGAAATGAAATCAAGCTAATCATTAATTAAATCTCTTATCATTTTAATCAACTCATTCATAATTATATTCAAGAATTGCCTTTGCGCCTTGATTCTCGAAAATAATCAGTTAAACACGAAGTTATTCTCAAGAATTCCTTTGCACCTTGATCTTGAGTCTAAACAACATTAATCCATTACTTTAACCAAATTCAACTCAATCTTTAACTTTCTTTAATTATTAGACCACTTTCTTTAACTATCAAGATTCAACCAAGAACCCATCAAGACTCAACAAGAATTCAACAAGAACTCAAAGAACTCATCAAGAACTCATAAAGAACTTATTCAAGATTCAAGAACTTCAATCAAGAACTCAATCAAGATTCAAGAACTTCAATCAAGAACTCATCCAACTAACTAGCATCACACGCATATCACCAAAAATATCCATTCGAAAATTACCACTTAAACTTATCCAAAATTCATCAAACTTTAACACATTTATCATGATCATAAAACAACATATATTCAATCATAAAATCATCATATCCATCATCAAAATATCATTAAAACAACATAAAAATCAGATTAGAACACCATACATAAAATCATAATCAAACTTCACCAATTAAACCATACATGCATTTAATTTATACTATAATCATAGTATGCCAACAAGGTTGAGAAAGTATGTTACCTTATTGAAGATAACACACAAGAATCAATACAAAAAGCTGCCCGGAAAATCGAGCCACACGAACCCACAACACACGGCTATCCACGGCCTTGCACGGTGCACCACCACCACGCACACGACCTGCTGCACGGCTGCCTTCCCACGAACACCACCTGCTGCACGGTCCACCACACGGCCCTGCTGCACAATTCGAACACCAACACCACACGAACCCCACACGTGCACACAAACACGAACCCAAAACCAACCCGAACTAGTGATCTTGGATGAAATGATTGTGTTTAAGATTGTGTTTGAACACTTAAAGATCAATAGACTTTGAATCTTTAAGTTTGGAATTCAAAAGATGGATGAACAATTTGATGGTGATTAATGCCAAAAATGGCGTGTGGAACTAGAGCAAATAGGAGGGAGTTTGTGTTTGAATTTGATGGCAAGTGTGATTAACGGCAAATGAGCAAAATGGTCTCATGGCTCACTAACTACTTCTATTTATAGAAGTTAGTTAAGTGTGAAAGCAAAGCAAGTGGCAAGCCTTGCCACCCTTGGAAAAACCGGCCAAATGGATTAAATGGGCCTAAAATGGGCTCTCGTGCTCAATTGGGCTAATTCACATAAATTACATGATTAATCATGCAATAATCAATTTAGCCCAAAATATTAAATAATTAATTATAAAATTAAATAATAAAAATTCTAATTAATTAAATAATAAATAACATAAATAATAAAAACTGCAAATAAAATAATTCGAATTAAATCGAAATTATTCACATAAAATAAAATAAATAGTTCAAAAATAAATTTGAACTATACATAAATACACATAAATGCACATAAATTATCGGCAAAAATACCAATAAAATCAGGGTCATTACAATAATAATTTTCGTAATTATTTGTTTTTAAGGATTATATTGGAAGATCGACCGCCTACAACACTGAGGAAATCGGCGAAATTCAAGAACAATGGGCTGATTTTTTTAGGAGTAACTTTTTAGTGAATTAATGTATAGGTTTTTCTGTTGCTTTTTGGATGTATACATAACATTAGCACGCATTAAATGTGTGCGTTTTGGATTATATTCAATTGCTAGCTAGCGATATATATTTTGATGATGAATGAAGTTATTGACGGCTAAGCCATTTGATATTGCGATCGATTGTGGGCCTCGAAGCATAAATCATTAGTATTATTATTAATAAATAATATATATATTTTTATTTTAAAAAAATAACACTATTGTAACGGGTTTTGCTACTCAAAGCCCGTTACAATAGTGTTATTTTTTTTTAAAAAAAAGCTTCATTGTAACGGGGCACAACATGTGTTAGTTACAATAAATGACTTACTGTAACGGGCCTATCAGGTGCCCGTTACAATAAGTCTGTTTATTGTAACAGGCCTATCAGGTGCCCGTTACAATAAACAGACTTATTGTAATGGGCACCTGTTAGGCCCGTTACAATAAGTTATTTATTGTAACTAACAGATGCCCGTTACAATAAATAGTAGATATTGTAACGGGGCCAATTGTAACGGCAGATGACCGTTACAATAGGCCATTTTTGCGAGTTACAATAACTACTTTTTTTACTAGTGATTTATACAACGCAATCCTATGAAAGTCGAGTCTATCACAGGAAATGAGTCTGAGTCGGCGCCGGTGTCGGTGTCAGCGTCAGCGAGTGCGAAGGTCAGATTTATCGCACGGAAAAGAGTGGAAAGGTCAGACTTATGCCACGCAGCCCTGTGAAGGTCAGGCTTATCACAGGTAAAGAGTCGGTGTCTGAGTTGGTGCAAAGGTCGGATTTATCGCACGAAGAAGAGTGGCAAGGTCAAATTTATGCCACGCAATCCTGTGAAGGTCAAGTTTATCACAGGTAAAGAGTCTGGATCGGTGTCTGAGTGAGTGCGAAGGTCGGGTTTATCGCACAAAGGAGAGTGGCAAGGTCAGATCAGGTTTATGCCACGCAATCCTGTGAAGGTCAAGTTTATCACACGTAAAGAGTCTGGGACGGTGTTTGAGTCGGTGTCGGTGTCGGTGTCGGCGAGTACGAAGGTCGGGTTTATTGCACAAAGGAATGGCAAGGTCAGATTTATGTTATGCAATCCTTTGAAGGTCAGGTTTATCACAGGAAAAGTAAACTGAGTCAGAGTCGGTGTCTGAGTGAGTGCGAAGGTCGGGTTTATCGCACAAAGGAGTGGCAAGGTCAGATTTATGCCACGCAATCCTGTGAAGGTCAGGTTTATCACAGGAAAAGTAAATTGAGTTTGAGTTTGAACTGGAAATTGTAGTTGTATGAGCTTTGACAGTGATCAGTGGTAGTAAGAGTACTTTGGTTCAGTGTAGGTCTCGGCAAGATTGACTTACAAAGTTCTGGGATTATTGCAAGCTAGGATGATGCCCATGCAAAGGAGGAGACCGGATAACTCAATGTCTTGTCACGGGATGTTAATGGGAATGACATGAGAGCGACTTGTGATCAGAGGTTGTCCTAGATACGGTGCTTGACCTAGCCACGAAATTTGACTCAATTTGAATTGGGATGTGAAGAAGACATGGGGTCCATGAACAGAGTTCCTTGATTTCAGCTTGATGAGATAGACTGTAACACCCCAATAATTCTCATCAAATTATAAATGCTATTTTCAGGAAATACTAAGAATTATTAAAGTATTATCGCCACGTGTGGAAACATATCGGCTTACTCAGAATTTTGCAGTGGAAATAAAGTACGAAAATTAAATTAAAATTTAATCTATTACAACTTGGAACCATTGAGGCCCTGGAATCATTAGATCAACTTAAATGAAAGATGTTGTAGAATTAATCCAACTTGGTAAAAAGAAATGTCTACAGTAAATCGAACTTAAATGTTAAATCAAACTTAGAAAAATATTTCTCAAAATTAATAATTGTTTTTTTTTTTGGAAATACCACTCATCACTCAAGCGCATAATCGTCTCTGTAATCCTGCACAAACTTACCTTGACCCTGAACGACTGCTCACCAATATTGGGTCATCACAGGGTCAAGATATTAACAAGACCAAATTTGTACGACGTCAGCAAAGCTGAGTACGGCAATTAAATAAACATACAGATCTATTACATATAACAATCACATCAAATATTATCTGGCTGTGGTGAGTGATTAGTTAATATTTCCTTGTTGAACACATTTATTATTAAGTGGCCCTCTAGAGCCGAAGCTGGTGTAAGCACCGGGCGAGTTGTATATGCCTAGAAGGTGACAATGGGAGCTACCCACGTCACAAATAAAGGAATGAGCTCAATCCGCTAATGGAACACGTGGATCCTTCGACTCCCTTAAAGTCATGAGTCCTGCCGTGACCCCAACCCACATCCATGCCAATACTCTAGATGTGCACTTGTCAAGAGTTTTAATGCTTACCCGAATCTTTCACTTTAAGTGATTAGTGTCTTGAGAGTTGTTACACATAATAAGCACACACATACAATTCACATAACACTTGTTTTAATTTGTTGTTCAGATAAAACACACTGAACTCTTGTCTATTTAGCGAGATTCCCATTAAGAACTTATGCCTTAAGTGGTATCCCAAAGCTACTAAAAGGGCATGAAATATTCGGAGAATCTATTCATGCATTAATAATAAACTTAAAAGGGACAACCTGTCCATATGCAAAATAAATTGCTACTAATGAAGCATGAAATATTCATGCAATATTCTTTTTTATAATTGGAAACATTAAATAATCCTTCCTATTCTTTTCTTGATAGGTTTGCAAATACAAGTTATACAAACAACTAAAAACACCATAAATAATCATGTTCCACAAAATCACATATCTTGACAATCATGATAGAAATATGCAAAGTCCTAACATGATACTACGTCTGAAAGCTTATCAATTACGCGTACCTTGAATAGATTTGGCGACTCTCCATCTTTTCCTAAGAAATTGCATAGGAAATTCTCCTCCCCTAAAAATAAAGTTTAAAATATAAAAACCGAGTCTTAAAAAAAAAATTCCAGCAGCTCTAACCTACCTTAAAACCTCTAAAACATACTTAAAAAGACCTTTAACTTTCTTGTATTGTAAAACGTATAAACCCTTACAAATTCATACATTTAACCCTTAAAAATCCGTTCCTTTAGTTATCAAAACATCATTTAAAACATAAAAGAAATATTTTTTTACCCTAATGAGTAGTATAAATATTTTTATACTCTACAATATATTTTTAGATATTTTATAAATTCTGAAAATACCTTTTAATTAAAAAAAATTCGTAACAGAAACTAAAACAGGCCGAAAAGTGGGTCTAGAGTCTGAATTTGGCCGTGAGAGGGTGGTGCTCAATACCAAAGGTAGTGAGTCTTGTTTGAACGCCGTTTCCAGTCAGAAAACACTATTTTTTTGTCTAATTCGGATCAGTTTAGGCAGAAAACGAAAATCTGATTTAATTAGTGTAATGTGAAAATTATCTTTTGTAAATTAACACTTAACAAGGCTGATAATTTCTGAAAAATCTGCATTAATAATTTTCGAGTTTGAAAACATGTAACTTTAGAGATTCGTTTCAAATCATAAAATAACATTTTTCATATAGATTAGCCTAATTTTAAAAACTCAAAGCTTTATCTAAACTATTAATAATATAATTTTAGATCTGAAATATTTAACCTTTAAAATTTAATAAATCAATTAAACATGTTTTATATCAATTTTAGGGTTTTAGAATCAGATTAATTCAATAATTAAAATAATAGTAAAATTGAATTAAAAAATACAAATATAGTAGTAAAAATAAGTGAGAAAGAGAAGAGTCAAACCGCAAGTGGTGGTGTCGGTGGTGCACCGGTGGCTCGCCGAAGGTGCGCTGGTGGCTCGTCAGAGGTGCGCCGATGGTGGTGGTTTAAGGGGTTTAAAATTATGGTTGAGAAAAATTAGGTTTTTCTCTCCTCCTTTTTCTCCTTTCTTTTCTTTTTTTTTTCTCCTCTCTCTTTCTTTCTTTTTTTTTTCCTTGTTGGGGCTGCCTACCTCCCACTCCCTTTCAATTTATTATTATTATTTTTTTTTGGTTCTACGATTAGGGATTTTGGTGGGTTTAGGCCCAATTATGATTTAATTGAGTTTTATGTCCCTTTTTAAGAATATTTTATGGGTAATTAAATATCTAACTTGCCATAATATATGAAATGTCCTCTATATAAAATATTTTTACTTTCGAAAGCAGACATATTAATTTATTTCAATAATTAAATTCATAGTATAATTTAAATACGTTAAAATCACTTTTAATTATATATGCAGGAATGCAATTATTATTCTTTGAAAATACGGGGAATTACATTCTACCGCCCTTAAAAGAAGTTTCGTCCCCGAAACTTTGGTACTAGTAACTTTCAAAACCAAAACGTTAAGTAAAATCTAACGACTAGAGCTGCTGATGTAACTTGACTTCAACTTTCTATTTCTACTACTTGCCCCAGGAAATATGCCCAAAGACACTTGAGACTTGCCTAAAAGCGAGGAAAATCTATCGTACCAAATGCAGGCATAAAAAAATGGTATCTAAAATGCTATAAAAATGATGTAAAAAGTGCGAATTTCTATCGCATTCTACCCCCCTTAAAGAAAAAGAGTTACGCCCTCGTAACTCACCTCATTGAGCACTTCGGGGTAATTTCCTCATTTCCTTTATACTCACATGCTTGCTAGTGAATTTTGAAATTCGTTTCACATATACAAACTTATTCACACTCTTGATAACTAAATCAGTCTTATTACAATGACAACTATATGAAAATAAATTTCCAAAGATATGGATGTCTTCTTCCTATATCAACTAAAATCACATAATATGCCTCATATATAAATATAATTCAATTGTTTCGAAATATCGAACAAATAAAGTATCTTTTGATTTCATGAGTAAAGTTATTCTATAGGGAATTTGTTACCCTTGCTCTCACATGCCTCATGCAATCTTATGTACTTTAAGCTTAGCTTTCCCTTTTGCCAAACAAACACATATGTCATTAATCTCTAATGCAACTCAAAATGAATCTTCCATCATTGGGTCTGTTCTCTATGATGGCCTAACACCTACAAAATGAAACAATATGCTTGAATTTAGTTCCTAAACCCTGTTTCACCCTTCTCTAAAATTTCGATAAGACCTCAACTCACTTGTTACCTTACTAATTCCTCTAGATTTGATATATCCATCTATTATAACCAAGTTATGTGTTTCTTCCTTTCTCGCCCTAGATATCTCATTTGTGGAAACTTACACATTTGAATTCTATTTCCATATCACAAATTAATGATTACACTTTATTTACGGAGGCAACATTAACCATTCTTTCCCTCTTTTGACAAACTGAATACCCCAAAATAAATTAGATAACTTCATAATAAACACTTAATTAGCTCATCGCATAAATAACTCACTTCTTAGTAAACAATAAATAACATGCTATTTTGTGATGCTCACATAGTTCTCACAATCCTGAAACATATATTACTATTTGATATACATCAAATTCCCATAGCCCAAAATGTTAAGGTTCCACCTCCTCTCCCTGACCCACATCACTTCTTTGTTTTCTAGTCCTCATCCATAGCTTGGTTTCTTAACAAAAAGTATAACACAAAGCATAATTCTTAAACAAGCGTCCAATACCCTCTTCTCCGCTATATCATTATTTAATCCAACTAAAAATTTACATAGGTTATCATGTCAAAATCATCATTGTCATTAAAATTCAACTCCTTACTTAAAAATTTCATCACCCGCTTTCAATACTGTAAATAAGCCATAATCTTTGACTATCTCTAATCCTCATGCTTGCTTCATACCTAAGTGTCTTTATAAACATGTTACTTTTAGTTCTTATGGTCGATATGTATGTCACAAATCACACTATACCACAACATCTTAAGATTCCTAAGCTAAAACCATCATCATTGCATCTACATTGTTTATAGTGTATCTAACCTCATATAGTTCTATACTATATCTTTATACAATAAGTTTTCTTTTCTTTTAATGGTCTCACTTCAAATTAGTAACTCCTCACCACAAGCTACACCTTTAATTCCCAGAACAAAAGTTGGTGCTCTATATAGTTGATTTGTTCCTCATGAAGGTTGGAAACCACACACACTAAATAACCATTCAATCTTCGGTTGTTTCTTCATCGGATTTATAATAACGTCTACAAATCCCTAGAAAGCCTCTCATAATAATCAACTAAACCCCAAGTCACGTAGTCTCAAACATCCTTTAAGGTATAAACCACTTGATAATAATGGCTTTAGTCTTTACTAGCTCCATCAATGTACTTTCTTTTTTTTTTTTTAACAATGTACCATAGTTGTAATTCCTTTAGTCATAATTACCTCACACTAAGGTCCCATATATATCGATTCTTTCAACATGACTTCCAAAGCACTCCTTGATCACTCATTACACTTTTCTTTAATCCTTTAAAATAATCTTACATCAATAAGATCTGTCTCCCATATCTAATTAAGAATCTTCGAGCACTTTCTTCATTAAGTCCCAAAAAGGTATCGGATGGTCATCTAGTTGATTATCTCAATGATATTGATTAACCTTACATCATCTACATTAATTCCTTAAACATCATACTCGATATTCCCCATCAATCATTCTTAATTACCTAAATTCCTCGATCCTTCAAGTCATCCCATAGTCAGTTGATCCTGGGCCGTGGATACTTAATAAATCATAGTACTGCACTATCCTCTATCTCTTTTAGCAATGTAAAGCCTCATAAATTCATTTATTCCTTCGTGCTAAAATATTTGTTCTTCTCCAAGTGACTATCATAACTTCTAATAAGTAATTCTCATAATCAGTCTACACTTGCTCATCCTATAGGACACTTTCAAACTTATCATGGCTCTAAAATGTTTAAATTGTTGATAATTCGATAACTTCCTTGGACGATATTTCCCAAAACATAACTCCCTAAATAAAGACAAATGAAATTCATTTATGCTTAAAGCATCCGCTATCTTCCTTTTACTTCACTTTTCCCTTCTTTGTGCCAATATCACATAGACTAAAAGTAATTAAGATTCCTTTTAGAACGAACTCTCTCATCTACACTGCTAAGATCTCCCAAATGCTTAATAACTTCCTAAAGTACAAATAAGAAATGAAATCCTCCAAGATTTCCCCAACGAAACTTACGCTCTTCACACTTCATCCTTATTGGATATCTATACAACATAAATCCATTTCACAACAAATCCATCGTTTTTAATTTAGATTCTAAGGGGTTAACATAGCAACTACATCCTCTTATAACAACAGATAATCTACTAGATAATTGGGTATGCATAATAAATCAAACTTAATTTCTCATTCCTTGAAACGAACTTGGATAAATCAACACACATACTCCTATTCCGAACCAAACTTTAACTAAAGCAAAGCTCTAGGGGATATGATATTGAATGAAGACATTCATAAACTGATCACCTTCCTCCTCGCCCATCAAGGCCAACTCATTCATAGTATAGGATCCCCTTCTTCCGTAGGTTCTAGTACTTCTCACTTCTTCCCTTGGCAATGGTAACTTAAGCCTTATATTCTTCTTATTTTTTTTAAGAAGAAAAAAAAAATAGATAATTATAAATTTCCTCTTAGGTATTCCGCGAAGTACCCAAAATTCCTTCGATGACAACTATGGACATTAACTATTGGAATTATACTATTGAAAAAACTTTTGGTAGCTTCGATTTCTGAGGTCATCAAAACTACTAAATAACTTTAATACAAATCAAGTAGACACCTTTTATAGCATCAACTAAGACATTCTCCCTAGTAATCATTCTAGCACATGAATGCAATAAAATTGAACTTTACTCAATTCTACTTAATGCAATGGAAAATTCATGAAAAGCTTGCTTATTCTTGTTGGCTTAGAACCAAAGAAAAATTATTGAAATTCTACTAATTGCATAACCAAAGTAACATGATAAATGACATAACAATCATTACTCAAAGAAATATATGAAAATAAGAAAGTTAATTGAAATATTCCTTGCTTAACTATTCCAAAAGTGGTTGTGCTTAAGAGAAATTCCAATCTTATATACTAAATGGCCTCAACCTTTCCTCAAGAACATTAAAAATACCATGACATAACAACTTACTATGCAAAGTACACTATCATTCTAAGACTAAATCCCCAAACATTTGTATCCCCTTTATAGTCCAACCACAAATAACACTCTATAACATCAAATCACTCATTGTCAAAAGGCCGCTTCACACTTTTTATCACTATTTTCCATCGTTGATACTAATGTATGTCAGCATTTTCGTCACTAAAATCTCCTAAGGCTTCACGATCATCCAAATGCTTTCTGCCCAATTTTCATTTTATGTGTCCCTAGATCTTACTAACTTCCAGTTCCTCATTACAAATTTCCTTAACAATCAATTTGACTCATAATCATCCAATTTTATTTCTTATTCATCCCCAATTATATCCTTTGTTGAAATGTATGTTCTTACTTCTTCCTCTCTTTCATTCCGACTTTCACTTAGAAATACATAACAAATTTCATTTTGCACCAAACTCTCTCTTAGTTCCTCTAACTATCATCCTTATCAATATCACCCACTCCAATGATAATACTTTTGACATAGTTACTTTTATCAAAATGAGCTAATTTACTACCTCGGATCCTTAGAAACATATAAAAATTCCCAAAGTAATCAAAGAAACCTCATCATCATTTGAAAGATAATTAAAAAAAATCCCAAAAATAAAAATATAAATACTCACATAATCTTTTATCTCAATTGAATCAACCCAAACATAAGCATGCGTTTAACCTCAACTACCCTTAAAGATTTTTCTCCGTTTCCAACTCTCCGATGGTATAAATAGAGACACTTCTTAAATAATTATAATTATCCTTCGATTTCTTCATCCTTAAATGTTTACTAATGATGGAAGGGACAACTTGATAACCTAAAAAAAAAAAATACATGATCCCATGGAATCTTAAATGAAAACCCAAAAATAACAACATAACCCCAATAGTGCAATCATTACTGCAATGCGGCTACCATATAGTTTCAGGAGATATGTTTGGCTCACAACAAATAAAGGCATATAATACTGCACATATTAACCACATACAAGCAATGTAAGAATGCAATAAAATGATATGCTTATGTTCTACATGTCCTTCCCAAAATTTGCACTAAAACTTTCTTTTAAACTTAAAACACAACATGTACCATAGCATTTTAGGAATACATAAAAATTCCACACAACCATATTGAGACACTATAGAACACACATAGAAAAATAAACTACTCATTTTCATTCCCTTCCCAAATCCTCACCAAGGTCAAAAGAAAGAAAAGTTAAATTTAAATGTTTTATTTTTCTTTTAAATTATCCTTTGTTTTCGTAGATGAAAATATATTTAGAATTTAAAAATATTTTCACGTTTTAAATTTATTTATTTTTTTTTTTGGATCAAAACCTGAGGCTAACTGATACCACTTTGTAACACCCTAATAATTCTCATCAAATTATAAATGCTATTTTCAGGAAATACTGAGAATTATTAAAGTATTATCGCCACATGTGGAAACGTATCGGCTTACTCAGAATTTTGCAACGGAAATAAAGTACGAAAATTAAATGAAAATTTAATCTATTACAACTTGGAACCATTGAGGCCCTGGAATCATTAGATCAACTTAAATGAAAGATGTTGTAGAATTAATCCAACTTGGTAAAAAGAAATGTCTACAGTAAATCGAACTTAAATGTTAAATCAAACTTAGAAAAATATTTCTCAAAATTAATAATTGTTTTTTTTGGAAATACCACTCATCACTCAAGCGCATAATCGTCTCTGTAATCCTGCACATACTTACCTTGACCCTGAACGACTGCTCACCAATATTGGGACATAATAGGGTCAAGATACTAACAAGACCAAATTTGTATGACGTTAGCAAAGCTGAGTACGGCAATTAAATAAACATACAGATCTATTGCATATAACACTCACATCAAATATTATCTGGTTGTGGTGAGTAATTAGTTAATATTTCCTTGTTGAACATATTTATTATTAAGTGGCTCTCTAGAGCCGAAGTTGGTGTAAGCACCGGGCGAGTTGTATATGCCTAGAAGGTGATAATGGGAGCTACCCACGTCACAAATAAAGGAATGAGCTCAATCCGCTAATGGAACACGTGGATCCTTCGGTTCCCTTAAAGTCACGAGTCCTGCCGTGACCCCAACCCACATCCATGCCAATACTCTAGACGTGCACTTGTCAAGAGTTTTAATGCTTACCCGAATCTTTCACTTTAAGTGATTAGTGTCTTGAGTGTTGCTACACATAACAAACACACACATACAATTCACATAACACTTGGCTTAATTTGTTGTTCAGATAAAACACAATGAACTCTTGTCTATTTAGCGAGATTCCCATTAAGAACTTATGCCTTAAGTGGTATCCCAAAGCTACTAAAAGGGCATGAAATATTCGGAGAATCTATTCATGCATTAATAATAAACTTAAAAGGGACAATCTGTCCATATGCAAAATAAATTGCTACTAATGAAGCATGAATTATTCAAAGAACCTATTCATGCAATATTCTTTTTTATAATCGGAAACATGAAATAATCCTTCCTATTCTTTTCTTGATAGGTTTGCAAATACAAGTTATACAAACAACTAAAAACACCATAAATAATCATGTTCCACAAAATCACATATCTTGACAATCATGATAGAAATATGCAAAGTCCTAACATGATACTACGTCTGAAAGCTTATCAATTACGCGTACCTTGAATAGATTTGGCGACTCTCCATCTTTTCCTAAGAAATTGCATAGGAAATTCTCCTCCCCTAAAAATAAAGTTTAAAATATAAAAACCGAGTCTTAAAAAAAAATTCCAACAGCTCTAACCTACCTTAAAACCTCTAAAACATACTTAAAAAGACCTTTAACTTTCTTGTATTGTAAAACGTATAAACCCTTACAAATTCATACATTTAACCCTTAAAAATCCGTTCCTTTAGTTATCAAAACATCTTTTAAAACATAAAAGAAATATTTTCTTACCCTAATAAGTAGTATAAATATTTTTATACTCTAAAATATATTTTTAGATATTTTATAAATTCTGAAAATACCTTTTAATTAAAAAAAATTCGTAGCAGAAACTAAAACAGGCCGAAAAGTGGATCTAGAGTATGAATTTGGCCGTGAGAACGCCGTTTCCAATCAGAAAACACTACCTTTTTTCTAATTCTGATCAGTTTAGGTAGAAAACGAAAATCTGATTTAATTAGTGTAATGTGAAAATTATCTTTTGTAAATTAACACTTAACAAGGCTGATAATTTCTGAAAAATCTACATTAATAATTTTCAAGTTTGAAAACATGTAACTTTAGAGATTCGTTTCAAATCATAAAATAACATTTTTCGTATAGATTAGCCCTAATTTTAAAAACTCAAAGCTTTATCTAAACTACTAATAATATAATTTTAGATCTGAAATATTTAACCTTTAAAATTTAATAAATCAATTAAACATGTTTTATATCAATTTTAGGGTTTTAGAATCAGATTAATTCAATAATTAAAATAATAGTAAAATTGAATTAAAAAAATACAACTATAGTAGTAAAAATAAGTAAGAAAGAGAAGAGTCAAACCACAAGTGGTGGTGTCGGTGGTGCACCGGTGGCTCGCTGAAGGTGCGCTGGTGGCTCGTTAGAGGTGTGCCGGTGGTGGTGGTTTAAGGGGTTTAAAATTATGGTTGAGAAAAATTAGGTTTTTCTCTCCTCCTTTTTCTCCTTTCTTTTCTTTTTTTTTTCTCCTCTCTCTTTCCTTGTTGGGGCTGCCTACCAGTAGCTCCCACTCCGTTTCAATTTTTTTTTTGGTTCTACGAATAGGGATTTTGGTCGGTTTAGGCCCAATTATGGTTTAATTGGGTTTTATGTCCCTTTTTAAGAATATTTTATGGGTAATTAAATATCTAACTTGCTATAATATATGAAATGTCCTCTATATAAAATATTTTTACTTTCGAAAGCAGACATATTAATTTATTTCAATAATTAAATTCGTAGTATAATTTAAATACGTTAAAATCACTTTTAATTATATATGCAGGAAATGCAATTATTATTCTTTGAAAATACGGGGGATTACATTGACCTGAGACAGTTAGATTATAGAAACAAAGGAGCCCCCCAAGTGTAGAATGGGGGTGATGTTGTGAAGAGACAGGAGCAAGGACAACATGGTTATGAGCCCCCAAATATAATGTGCTAACCTTCAGTAGAGTTAGGTGGCTATACCTCCTTGAGAGTTTAGTCAAAGAGTCTTTGAAGGTGTCCAAAGAATGGGATAGGGTTCGAAAAATAAAAGGTCAAAATTTTGTGACTCGAGGTTGAAAATGGATGTAGCTAAGATGCGGGTTCAAGTTTGAGTCTATGTACGGGTCAAAGATTAGCAAATGTTATTATCGAACTCTTAGCAGGTAGAATCACTCGGCAGCTAGGCTTCGTTTGATTTTTTATTAATGTGGTCGGATCTCGAGTAGAGGCTTCCTACGTATCCTTGCGGAATCAGACCATCGTAGTTCTGTAGGCCTAATTTTGAATTAAAAGTTGAACAATGCTTATTTGGAAAGGACTTTTGAGGTTGTAAAGTAAGGCTGTGGTTGAAGGTGTAGAAAGGAAGGATAAAGGATCAAAGTTCCCGATGTAGCCCTCCATGGTGCGCAGTGTGCTTTTTTGACTCTTTTTTTTAATTGAATTGAATGGAATTGAATTGAATTGGACTTTTTTTTTTGAATTGATTAGGAATTTTTGTTTTTTGAATTGAATTGAACTGGACTAGAATGAACTAAAATTGAACATACTGGACTTTTTTTTTGGACTTTTTTTTTTCTTTTTTTGAATTGAATGGAATTGAATTGGAATCTTTTTTTTTTGAATTGAATTGAATTGAATTGGACTTTTTTTTAATTGAATTGGAATTTTTTTTTTTGAATTGAATTGAACTGGACTAGAATGAACCGAAATTGAACATACTGGACTTTTTTCTTCTTTTTTTTTGGCACATATCTTTCCTACACACCATTTGATCCCGTGGGTGAGGTAGATGTAGGTGAGGAAGGAAAATAGGCTTATTTATGTGTTATGGCTTAAAGGGGTTGCAAGGGATTGAATGTATGCCGGTGATGGGAAGGGATGCTTGTTTTGTAGAGCTTTAAGGAAGGATGGCCTTTCAAACATTATTTAATTCCATTTTATTAGTCAGTTTTATTGATTAATCAATTGAAGCCGTGTAAGTGATTGGACCTGCTTAGAATTGAAGATGACATTGCTAATGGGAAGCAGAGGATATGGAAATGTGGCGGGCCATTCGGTGGAAAGTGGAAAGGTCAAAGTATATACGACATAGACTCGAGATGGAAAGTGAAAAGGTCAGTGGGCTAGGATGAAGACTCATTGATTTAACTCACAGGAAGGCCACATGGTTCATTCAACCATGCTTTGGGGTGACTCATAGGGTTATAGATGGACTGGATGTTTGGGCTATTTGTATGTGGTGTTGGGCCTTTATGATTGTGGTGCTTGGTCATTCTCCACTTGGTTCAAGGTGTAATTGATCTTTTTTGTGGCTATGGAAGATGATGAAGGGTCAATGGACATCGTCTTTTGTGATGTGGATGGGTTTTGTGGAGATGGGCTTAAGACTTTTCATTGCTTTTTGGGCCAATTGAAGGAGCCTATGTTTATTGAAGCTGAAACCAAGAGAACCCTGTTCTAGAATGTGAATGTGGAGGAGCTGACACTGGACTGAGATAGACATTGAACTAAGTCCGGACCTAGATCGATTTTAAGGTACAGGACGTTTGGCGTAATTGACACTGAGAGAAGCTAAGGTGAACCTATGTCTAGTTAGGACCACTTGTGAACGGGACTGAGATGAGACTGGCGGTGAACTATGCTGAGACTGTGAGGTGAGCTACACCTATGGAAAACTAAAGTGTGTTTGGACTCGAGAAAGTTATGAAATTGGACTGGACTGTGATGGACATGGACCCCATTTTGAGAACTAGACTTGGGACTTGGACTGGGGAAATGCACTGTGAACTATGAGTTGGACCAGCTACTTGGACTAAAGAACTTGACTGGGGAATGGGCTAAAGAGATTAGACTTATTGAACTGGACTGGTGATTTGGACTGTGGACTTGACATTGAGTTATCCTTATGGTTGATGAGTGAAGTAAACTGGGCCGGGCTAATACGACTAGACTAATGGGTCAAATGCACACATAGCACACTAGTCCTAGAATATGCAAATGATCGGTCTCCTAAGGTCAGTCCTGGGTGGTCAAAAGGTGCCATGACTAGAGGGAAACTGAACCGATCTAGTCACTCTTCACAGTGAATGACACACGGTTAAAAGATTCCTCATTATGATCTCATCGGGAATGAGGATCATGCGTCATGGCCGGGATGGGCCGATTATGATTATTGAGGTCGGGCACCACAATTAACCATAATCGAACCCCCGGGTCGGTCTCGAGCATAGAACATGCTCATATGAGACGTGGGCCTAAACGTGACCTTATGCGGAAGGTCACTATGCCATATGCTCAAAAATTGAATAATGATCTTACGAGACTTTTCAAGTTTGTCCGCACCACTAAGGAGTGATACTCCCAGTGGAGTCGTTTTTACCCGGCAGCCTACGTCACGAGTTGATTCGAATGCTCGTTAACGCCGTACGTGAATACGGACTAGTAGGAGTCACCACCGTGAAAGCCAGGAGCAATCGGTCCCATATGGTCGTGCACCAGAGTATGGGTTCCGGGACAGGTTACGAGCCAATCGTGCATTGGGCCCGCCGGCCTGCAAGCGGTTTCTACTAGGTCTCTTTTGTAAGATCATTATTCAATTTCAGAGCAACAAAGATAAGTCAAGTTTAGCCCTAATTTGCGAATTACTAAGTCGGTTCAGATTAATGCACAAATTAGCCTAAAATTGTTTCGTGACCACTTTGGAATTAATCAATATTGTTATACTAGAATGAAGCCAAAAGTACGAGAGAAATCAAGGGTCAAATCACATAAATCGCATAAAAATAGGCAACACAGCGATGGCACGAAAAAGCGAATTTGAAAGCGCGAACGTACCTTGAATCCCGTGCAATTAGATTAGTAAAATAAATAATAAAAAAGCTACATGGAACGGCATGAAATATGTAGAAAAAAGGGATGACATGGATTAAAAATCAAAAGGGTTACATGAATCCGAACATGGATTAACACAAACATAAAAAAAAAAAAAATGCATGTTATCATGATGAACACAAGTCATAAATCAAAATGAAATTAAAAGAAAAGAAAGCATATTGACATTGAATAGAAAAGGGTCTCAGAAATGTGTACCAGAGTATGCGGCGGTCGATTACGGCTTAGAGATTAGCACGCCAAATGCCAAGTGACAGAGTTTTGAATTGATTTTGACAGTGTTTTGAAGTGTTTTTGAGAGAGAGAGTGAATATTAGAGAGAGTAGAAGTCAGAATGTTGTATTGTGTTTCTGAAAAGGTCGAATGAAGGGTCGTATTCATAGGCGAGAAGAGGCAAAAACAGACCCGAAATGGCAACAGACCTGCGCCTAGGCGCAGGTCCAATTACATGACCTGCGTCTTCAGTATTTGTGACCTGTGTCAAGGCGCAGGTCCTGTAATATGGACTTGCGTCTAGGCGCAGGTCCAGGCTGGATCCGGGTCGATTTTTTTTGCTTGATTTTGACGCGTGATCTCCGAGATATTATGCGATTATGATACGATTACGGGAATCATTGGATGATTACGTAATATTATTGTAATATTTGAGATTCTGGGAGATTTCGCGAGGTTTCGAAATAATCTGGGCTATTCTAGGCTGTTCTCGGGCCATTTTCAGGTTTTTCGGACTATTTTAAAAAATACGCTAAAAATGCCAGAAAAATATGGAAAAATTCTAGAGAAATATAAATGAGTGAAAAGTGGAGAAAAATTTGACAATGCAGGTGTAAAATTACTAAAATGCCCCTAAGAATGGAAAATGTTTCAAAAATTCATCGAAAATAGATAAAAACTCGGAAAATTATGTAAAAATTACCAAAAAATCTAGAAAAATGCAATTAACCTAGGAAAATTATTTGATGCAATGGAAAGTGATTAAATTTCCCTTAGAAAATAAATATGCATGAAAAATATAATTATAATATGTTATTAAAATTATAATTATAATTTTCAATTTATTAAAATTGAAAATTCGAGCGCTTGTTCAAAGATTATCCGATAACAAATATGTTCTTAAAATCAATTAAATTATATTAAGGTTAAATTGGTATTATTATAACAAATAATAAAATCTACTAGATTCTTACTTTTAAACCATTAAACATGTGTCAATATATAAAATGTGCTAAAAATCAATTTTAATCACCTCATGAGAATTTTCTTAAAACTTCTAATAAATTAGTAGACAATTTAATTACTTTATATCATCCATGCATTGCATGAGACCTAAATTAGTTATTAAAATTATACGATAATATATTCATGACTAAAATTATACGATAATGACCAAAATCATTTCCGGCCTGTTTTATGACTGTTGGGTTTTACCCTAATATAATCAGAGTGCGGAAACAAACCCTATGCCTAGATCTATGTATAATTCAAAAGATTAATCATAACAAATAACCTACACTAAAGATTATACCTTTGATGTGTGCTTGTTAATACGAACGAAGCCAAGAACCGCAAGTGCAGTCCTCTCTAGCGAAATCCACCACACGTTCAAATCCCCTTGAGTGTAATAGCATAGAATATCGGATAAGATCACTCAACTTTTTGCGTTTAGATCTCAGGTTCTTACTTTTATGGAGGTTTAGAATCTAATTCTTATGTACGTATATGCTCATCTAATGATCATAGGTTTTTATAATAAATAAATAACCTCCTTAAGTAACCCTAGTATGATAAGGATTAGGAAAGTTGTTTAAGGAAATAACGTTTCCTTTGCAAGCAAACACACGGGCCCATGTCATGCACCCAAAAATGGGCCACGACAATAGGCTTTGTGCCTAGGCCCAAAGCGAGGCTTTGGGGCCCTACTCTTCGTCGCTTGACTTCCGTCGTCGTTTTGCGATCTACCGATCCAATTTACGACTTGCGTTTGGACTTAGCGCATCTAAGCACAATGTCCATCGCTTTGATCTAAACTACATTTAATTTATTTGACGTGTTTGGGTCTTTATCCCAACCCATCTCATGATTCGATTTCGTGCTTAGGGTGTGATCCGATAGGTTCGGTCAAGAGCAAGCTGTGAGATGAATTATATTATTCTCACTGATCAGAAGCGACCTCCAGCTAGGCATTCCGATCACTTGACTTCACTAAATATTCAACTTCGTAATTATCTCAACCATCTATTGGAATAATACACTTGACCAGAGGACACTATTCCTTCAACCTCCCACTTGTCATTCTACACAAGTGTGTTTATATGTATTGCCCCTTCCTATGTCACGTCATGTCTCTTCTTGAACATAAGGTAAGTATCATCGACATGCTTATTGTGTTCAAAAGTGTTTCTCGAATTCCCGACTTCAACTGTTAAATACAAATGATTATACCATAATCCATCTGAGCATGGACATGCATTTTCACAGTTCTCCCTCTCCGAGAGGCCTTGTCAACAACAAAGACATATGCCCCATAATTCAATAGGAGGACATTTCCATTCTTTTATACTTAAGCTTCACTTACTATGAATCATAGTTGTCCGAATGTTGCCTTTATTGTCTCCTTGTACAGTGCGACGTTTGACAACATCAAAACAAACTAATCCTCAAACAATTAAACTTAAAATACACATGTTTTAAGGAAAAGGTACCAATAGCTTTAATGAGATAGATACTTATGACATTTTAAATCTCTTAAAGTTCTAAAAGGTCAATATGGTATAAGTTCTAAACGAATACCATGCAAATGATCTATGACATCCAATGTCCTACTAGTCCAAGAAACAACGCTATAAATCATACGACAGACTAATCCTTTTTGGTCATTAATAGTCCATCCTTTAAATGACCTAGATTTAACATTCAAG
Organism: Salicornia ramosissima; assembly: GCA_951394345.1. Taxonomy (NCBI): domain Eukaryota; kingdom Viridiplantae; phylum Streptophyta; class Magnoliopsida; order Caryophyllales; family Amaranthaceae; genus Salicornia; species Salicornia ramosissima. The sequence goes on along the minus strand of OX596236.1, from coordinate 16,836,700 downwards.
TTCACTTAAGGGTGCGTTCTCTTCACCTTAAAAAAATAAGTTTCAGGTTTAATAAGTTCAGATAAGTTCCAATAAGTTATATCAGGTCTAATAAGTTCTAATAAGTTGCAATAAGGTCCAATAAGTTCTAATAAGTTCCAATAAGGTCTAATAAGTTGCAATAAGATCCAATAAATTCTAATAAGTTCCAATAAGGTCTAATAAGTTCCAATAAGGTTTAATAAGTTCCAATAAGGTTTAATAAGTTTCAATCAGGTCTAATAAGTTCCAATCAGGTCTAGGTTATTATTTTTAATTATTGATTAAATTAAATGAATAATTACCTTAAAGCATTCTTACACAACATAAACTAATTTTATTTTATCATTCTTCTTTTATAATTTTTTTAGAGAAACCAATCAGAGTTAGATTGAATTAAACTATTTTTTATATTATCAAATAAAACTTATTTATTTATTTTGGGTTTGATTTAATTTTGGTCCAAATTAAACTTTACCCATCCTCCATATTATTATTATTATTCAATCCGTTCTAGTTTGTTAATTTTACTACAAGTGAATTAAAAAAATTAAATATGTAGATAAGTTATTATTGGAATTGATAATATTAATTAATAATGGGTTTGATATTACCTTCTTGAACGTAATTCAACAATAAAAAAGAATATAGGTTCAAATGTATAAAATATTATCATTATTATTATTATCATTATTATTATTAATTATAATTTATTTTATTCAATCATATAAAATAAGTTTCAATTAGGTTTAATAAGTTCCAATAAGGTCTAATAAGTTCTAATAAGTTAAATAAGGTCTAATAAGCTAAATCAGGTCTGATAAGTTCAGATAAGTTCAGGTCTAATAAATTGAAGAGAACGCATCCTTAATAGGTGTCTCTTTATCCAAGACTTTTTCTCGATAACATATTTGAATTTTGTAAATCAAATGCACTCATCATCATTCAATTCTAAACCCTATTAAATGAATATGAAATAATAATAGTAAAACTTAAATTATTTCATGAAATAATTGGTTAACTAAATGTTTTACAATAACGTATCTAATACTTAATTAAAACATAGGGTCAATCAAATCCACTCTCCAATATGTTTGATTCCCATTGCCTCAATGTGATTGTTGTGTTTCACTTGTGGCAAAGGTTTAGTTAATGGATCGACAACGTTTTCATCTGCCCCGACTTTGCAAAACTCTCCTCGATCAACCCATTATTTAACAGATGGACTCATAAAATATTTTTTGAAATAATTCATTTTTGGATTCATTAAGTTTTACATGAGTACAAGTCAGTTTGGAAAGGATATTAAGTGCTAAAAACTTTCTAAAATTTTAGTGAATAGCGAACAAATATTCTATCTCCAGTATTCAGGGTTCTTAATCTTTAAAAATACAAGCACTTAATGTAACGACCTGCCTTTTCCGACTAAAAATAAAACTAATACCCACAAGAATCAATTCGTTACTACTAAATATTATCCCAAAAACATCGACTAATCAACACAGCCAGTATAGTTCAATCCACACCAAACAGTACAAAAGTCCAAATTTTCAAGTTACAACCTATCTAATTAACCAAACCACCAAAGTCCGAGTACAAAAATATAAATGTAGAAAGTAAATCTAAACTATTACAAAGTATAGTCCACAAGTCTCTCGCACTCAATCCCAGCCCAAGCACAAGTAGACAGCTACTCGTCATCATTATCTGAAAAATATATCCACTGTCAGTGACGAGTAACTAGGCTGTTCAACTCAAATGTGGGTCTTAAGCCACATACATAACATAAAACATCATCAAATAGAATAATAAACAATCAGCGTACAACCGATCAATCATCACGGATCAATATCATCACATAATAATGTACCTGGCGTCCAACGCAGTGAATCAATCATACATATACACGACATATACAAAAATCGAGACAAAAACCGAATCCGAAACCGAAATCAAAACCGAAACCGAATCAAAACCGAAGACTCGAAAGTCCAAACCGACAGTCGAATACGACTTAAAAACCAAGAGTCCAATACGACCTCGAAAACCAACCGATAGTCTAGTCTTAGCTCGTTGGTCGACCTATGTGTCTTCCAACTTTCCTAACACATGCCCGGGATGAATCAATGCGTCCAAATCCCGTAGCACTCCAATGTGAGTACTATGTCTAATTAATGGTCATGACTCCTAAGTTAGCAACCAATGTGTTACTGTTGGGACCCTTTATGTTTTGAGTGATGACAAACAGATGAGTCAAATAGGTGTGACAAACAGCTGTTAAAAATAGTTGATAGAAACAGTTGTTATTGAATGAGTTCACACAGTTGTATTGAAACAGCTGAAGTGAACTGTTCCTGAGTTACTAGCTCATTTAGAGTAACATTACCTTTCATGTCATATATTGTATATTGTTTGTGCATGTTTGACATACAGGTATTCTAGTACTTGAGACATGGAGAATAGCTTCATCAAAACTGAAGTGTGCTAACAATGGAGAATCTAAGTGTCTAAGTAGTGAAGAACATGAAGACTGAAGAGTGGCCTTAGGGTTTTTACTTTGTCTTTTTGTTGTATAGAATGTTTAAGCAGTTTAGTAGATTTGTGATGTTTGATCTTGGTTTGTTGCAAACACCAGACCAGTGTCTAGTGATTGTAACACGACTGATCTGAAGAACAGTTCCTATAACAGTTCAGCAGACCAGCTGTTTAACAAACTGATCCACGAAATAATTTGAAAGAATTCGATTCTCGAATTCTTTAAAGATCTTCCATGTGGTTAAGTCAGTTTGGTAATCAATGTTAAGTACTAAAAACCCACGTATCTTTATGAGATCTCAGCAAATCTTCGAGATTCTTGATTTCAAATATTTGATCTCAACATTAAATGGTTTAATCATTATGGTTACAAAACCCTTTTGATTGGAATAATCAGGGTTTTTCTAACTGCCTATATATAGTAGCACTTAATGATAAAAAGTGGAATGAGTGAGACTCTCCATAAACCTCATTGAGCAATATTTTTGAGAGTAAAAAAGATCAAATAGAACAATTTACAAACTTCAAGAGCATTCAAAAATCCAGATCTTAACTTCATCTCTTGTAAGCTTTTGAGAAGCAAATTTCTGAGAGAAACTTTCTATAATTCGTCACTAACAAAGGGGTTAGTGATTGGGAGCATTTGAGAGTTCATTTGCGAGTGCTTGTGAGTTCAAGTGCGAAACAACACTCTTGGGTTGAGAGTGAGGAAAGTTTGTCGTATGAGTTTACGATAGCAATTATATCATCTTTTGTTCATCATAGTTGATTAATTAAAGATTGGTAGCGAGAGGAGGAGGATGTAGGCACAGTTGCCGAACCACATTAAATCTGTGTGTTCTTTATTTGCTTTACATTTTATTGTTTTACTGTTCTAGATATTTCCACTGCTAAACTAGTTCTCTGGTTCTATTGCTAGAACAATTCAAAAAAAGTTGATAAAGAAAATTTTAAAGAAACACTTAATTCACCTCCCTCTTGAGTGCTATTGGGATGTAATGACCCAGATTTACTGGTATTCATGTCATTGATTTATTTGTTATTTATGTTATTTTATGTATGGTCCAAAATTTATTTGGACTATTTATTTTTATTTTATGTGAATAATTTCGATTAATTTTATTTTTGGTTATTATTTATTTTATTATTATTTAATTAATTAGAATTTAATTATTTAATTTTCTAATTAGTTAATTAATTTTTGGGCCAAATGCTAATTAGGCATGATTAATCATGCATGAGTGCTATTAGCCCAAATGATCACAAAAGCCCATTTTTGGCCATGTCATAACCGGCCCCCCTTGTAATTAGTGGCCTAATTGCCACTTGCCTCATGTTCACACCTTAAACCACTTCTATAAATAGAAGGGTTAGTAAGGCTTGGAAGCTCATTTTGCCATCTTAAACACTTTGATCATCATTTTCCACAAGCAAAAGCCAAACACTCTCCCTTGTCTTAGTTTCCACACTCTATTTTTGGCTATGAACACCCAACTATTGTTCATCATCCAATCACTTCCAAAACTTAAAGATTTAATTACTATTGATCTTTAGGTAACTTTAAACACAACAATCTCCATATTTTGCAATCAAGACTTCTAGTTCGGGTTTGGTTTTGGGGTTGTTCGATTGGGTTCAAGTTTGTGGGGTGGTCCGTGTGGTTCGTGTGAAGGACCGTGTTGGTTCGTGTTGGCCGTGCAGTGGCAGCCGTGCAAGCTGTGGTGGTGCTGTGTTGAAGCCGTGGTGGTGTCGTGCAAAGCCGTGGGGTGCCGTGTTCGTGCGAGTCATGCTGTGTGTTTTGGTTTTCCGGGCAGCGAGTTTGTGTGTTATTTTGCTTTTTCATAAAAGAGGTAACATACTTTCTTACCTTAATATGTGTACTATGATTATAGGATAGATTAAGTAATCATGTTAGATGAATTTTCGATGTTTGTTTATCATGATTTGCGTGATTTTAAGTATGGATTTGGGTAATGGTTTTATGATGATTTACTTAAGTTTTCATGCATGTTTTTGATGAAGTTTTCGTGTGGTTTTCGTATGAGTCGAGTTCTTGTTGAGTTCTTTATGAGTTATTGATGAGTTCTTGATGGGTTCTTGATGAGTTCTTTAAGTTCTTGGTTGAGTCTTGAAATCTTGAAAGTTGGTCTTATGTTCTTTTAAAGTGCAAGATTGTTGATGTTTTCTAAAGTATTGTTTAAAGATAAGTAAGTTTTGTAAAGATTTTGAAAGGTAGTTTTAAAGAAGTTAAAGAAAGGATTAAAGATTTGTTAAAGATTCGATAAAGAATGATTATGAAGTAGTATTGATTTTGGTTAAACTCAAGAAAAGGCGAAAGAAGCGATCTTGAGTATAACTTCGATGTTTGTAAGTAAGATTTAGCTTAAGTTTGCTTTTAGACGCCTAATCTTGGAGTAAGATTCTAAGGTTTGGGTTAAGACGTTGCCCCTATCCTAACCGCGGTATTGGGATAGTGTATACTCGCTATGTTGTTGGTTTGATATGAATTTCCGTAAGATGGGGTTCATGGGTTTGGGAGTAAGATTCTCATTCCTGGCATAGTAGGAAAGTTCGTTCGCGTAAGATGCGTTCGTACGTGCATAGTCCGGTCTAAAATGTAAATGGTAGCTGTTGACATATTCCTTTTATGTTTTGATGATGACATAAACCTCAAACTTAAGTACTAATAAGTATCTTTGAGTTCTTGGAGAATTTTAGATCTTGAAGATAAATAAGCATTGAAGATTCAAACATGAAGATTCAATCATTTGAAGAAACAAGATGGTGATTCAAGTGAAGGTTCGAATTATGGATCAAAGATGTTGCTGTCAAGTTTCTACAGAGAAATCAGAGAAGTTCCTGAAGAGAATTCAGCAAGGAACATGAGAAGAACTTCAAGTATTCCAACGAATTACTTGTTGAAGAGAAGAGAAGCATCCATGAATGTTATAATATAATGTTCTAGGGTAAATGTAAGTATATTAATGCATTTAAGTTTGGTTGGAACTTAGTTGTGTCTGTCAGAGGAACTTTGGGTCATGTTCCTAGAGGAACTTGTGTCGAGTCAGTTGTTATTATGGTCCACGACTGTTGCTACTTTTTAGGGTCAGTTTAAACAACCTCTTGACTGTTTTAATTTGTTTAAAATGTTCAAAAGATGACTGAATTAGTGCTCCCTTAATTTTAGGAGTAGTTGGTGAGTGATTTTGAATTAGTTAGTAGTCAAGTTAGTTTCCTTTATTTTAGGACTAGGTTGGTTATTGGTTTAATTCTGATTTCTTTTTCTTTTATTAGTTTTATTTTTGTTATTAAAATTAATTTGAAGTTTTTTTTTTAAAAAAAAAGAAAAAAATTCGGAAAAATTAAAAAGAAAAAAATCGGTTTTGTTTTTTTTATTAGTGTTCACTGAGCTAATTTTTAGGAGTAGTTTTTTAATTTTTCATTTCTGATTTTTGGGGTCAAAATAAGTTAGTGAGTGTCCTAAGTTTAAGGAGTCAAATTTAGTGGGGTTGTGTTAGGAGTAGTGGCCGGTTGGGGTGTGGTTAGTGGACAAGTTTTTGCTTGTTCATCAATGCTTTATGACCATTACTAATACACATAATTCTGAATTTTTAGAGATACACAACTAGAGCTTTCATTGAGTCAAAAATACTTAGAGTTTGTGTCAAGTTCCAAAGTTCCAACCCAGTTTCTTATATGCATTTCAATATACTAGAGTTATTGTTTTGAGTTGTATTTGAGAAAAAGAAAAGAGAAGTGTGTGAGAACATAGAGAGAACAGAAAGAAAGAGACGTGAGAAAGAGAAAGGAAAAAGAAAGAGAGAAAGAGAATAGAATCGTAAGTTCCTACAGGAACTCACGAGGTCCAGAGAGAAGTTTAGGATTGTAATAGTTTACAAGGCCTATATATAAAAGTGGAGTTTATCTTCCGTGGGCCAGGAAGTTTTTCTCGTTGAAATTTGTCTCTTTACATTTCGTTTTTCTCAAAGTTCCTTTCGGTTTTTAATTCTGACGAAAATCTGTGCTGTAAGTTCCTCACAGCAATTCACCCCCTCTTGCCGTGTTCCTATAGGAATAACAATTGGTATCAGAGCAAGAAGTCAGACCGTTCAAAACACCTTGACGAGAGATCCGGGAAGTATGAACACTTGCGAGAAATTGGAAGAAGGGTACTCATCTCAGAGACCTCCCATGTTTAATGGGAAATTCTATGCATACTGGAAAAATCGGATGGAGATCTACATCAAAGCCGAAAATTATCAGGTATGGAGAGTCGTGGAAGTCGGTGACTATCAGGTAACCAAAACTAATGCTAATAATGAGATAGTCTCTAAGGAAATTTCTGAATATGAACGTGAAGACTTTGAAAAAATGGAAATTACTGCAAAGGCCATAAAATTGCTTCATTGTGGTCTTGGACCCCATGAACATAATCGTATTATGGGGTGCAAGAGTGCAAAACAAACATGGGATTTATTAAAGATAACTCACGAAGGTACTAATGATGTTAAAAGGTCTAAAATTGATTTATTGATCTCTAAATATGAAAGGTTCGAGATGAAGCCTAAGGAATCTATTCAAGATATGCTTACTCGTTTCACTAACATCATAAATGAGCTTGTTTCCCTTGGAAGAGAAATACCCATTGATGAACAGGTTAGAAAGATCTTAAGGAGTCTACCACAAGACGATAGATGGAGATCTAAAGTAACAGCACTTATGGAATCAAAGGACATGACGAAGTTCAACATTGAGCAATTGGCGGGTTCTTTGCTAACCCATGAACTACATCTGGGAACCAGCGGAGAAGGTTCCAAGAACAAGGGGTTAGCATTGAAGGCAGAAGATAGTGATACTGAAGAAGACGACGAGACTGCAATGCTCGTTAGAAAATTCAAAAGAGTCTTCAACAGAAACCGAAGTTCCTTCAGGGTCTCTGGAAAGAAATTGACGAGTTCCAAAAAGGACTTTGGATGTCACAAGTGCGGCTCCACTGATCACTTCATCAAGGAATGTCCAAAGTGGGAAAATGAGAAGACAAAGTCCAAAGGGAAGGAATCCTTTAAGGAAAAGAAGGATTACAACAAAGAAAAATACTACAAGCCTTCGTATTCCAAAAATGATGTTCGAAAAGCGATGATAGCTGCATGGGGTGATTCTGAATCAGAAGAAGAGGAGGAGGAACAACCTGAAGAGGAAACGACTCAATTGTGTTTAATGGCAAGATCTGATGTGCCAGAGTTCCCACAGGAACTCGACGAGAAGGTAAGCCTCAATCCTTATTATTTAAATTCTCTACCTAAACAAAAACTTGTTGATTTAGTTATTGATTTTCATAAAAACTGGATGACTGTTAAGAGAGAAAAGAATGAGTGTGAAAACGCACTCAAAGTTAGTAGGGAACATAGTGATTGGTTTAAGGGTAATAAAGTTGAAACTGAAAATAGATTCTTTGACCTATTTGATAGAAACAATGTTTTAATGACTAAGGTTAAAAATCTTGAAAAAGAATTAAGCCAAACAACAATGGAACTTAACTGCTATAAGTTGATTAATCTTAGTTTGAAATCTGAAAATACGAATGAAAGTTCCTCCAGGGCTTCTGATCTGAAGGAACTTAAGACTGATCTGGAAAAAGCAAAATCTGATAATAAGAAATTGACAGAGGAACTTACTGAAATAAAAAGGGATAAAGATAATCAACAAGAAGTTCCACAATGGATTCTGAATGCCCAAGAAAAGAGGGCCGAAGGTCTAGGTTTTAATTATAAACAAAAAGGGAGCAATCAGAAAAAATATGTGGAACTTCCAAGCAGCAGAGTCTGTCTGTTCTGTGGGAACTCAGGTCATTTGAAAGACCAGTGTTCCAAGAGGAACAACAGCTTGAATCAGAATCATAGACATGTTAATCTGAAATGGATTGAAAAAAGTTATGATGATGTGTCTACAAAGGAACCCAAGGAAACCTGGGTTCCTCAACCTAACCACTAATTATGCTTGCAGGAACTAGTGAGGGGGAACACCACATGGTACCTCGACAGTGGATGTTCCAAGCACATGACCGGAGACAAATCTAACTTTCTCTCACTAGTAGCCTACTCAGGGGGAACTGTGACGTTCGGTGACAATCAAAAAGGTAATATTATTGCCGTAGGTAAGGTAGGTAAGTCAAGTTCCCATAGCATAGATAATGTCTTTCTTGTAGATGGTTTGAAGCATAACTTGTTTAGTATTTCGCAATTCTGTGATAATGGAAACTCTGTACATTTTACTAATGAGTGTTGTAGAATCATCAACAATGACACTAATAAAATTATTCTTGAAGGGAAACGCAATGGGAACACATACACTGTGGACCTTGAAGCGATTCCCAAAACTACTCTTACTTGTCTAAGTGTCATTGAGGATGATTCACTACTTTGGCATAAATGAATGGGACATGCTAGCCTTTCTCTACTGGATAAATTGAGAACAAAGGAACTAGTTGTTGGTTTACCAAACATCAAGTTCCAATGTGATAAATTGTGTGATGCATGTGCTAAAGGCAAGCATGTTAGAAGTTCCTTTAAAAGCAAAAAGCTCGTGAGCACCACAAAACCATTGGAACTTATTCACATGGATTTGTGTGGGCCCATGAGAGTCCAAAGTAGAAGTGGAAAATTGTATGTCTTAGTCATAGTTGATGATTACTCAAGATTTACTTGGACAATGTTCCTTCATAGCAAAGATGAGACTTTTGAAGAATTTGTTTGCTTTGCTAAGAAGATACAAAAGTCGAGTGGTTATCAACTAATTCACTTACGATCTGACCATGGAACTGAATTTGAAAATCAAAAGTTTGATGAGTTTTGCAGGGAAAATGGCATGGATCATAACTTTTCCGCTCCTAGGACACCACAGCAAAATGGTGTTGTGGAGAGGAAAAACATGACTTTAGAAGACATGGCAAGAACAATGCTCATTGCAAGTGGATTACCTAGGAACTTCTGGGCTGAGGCCGTTAATACGGCATGTTATATAATCAATAGAATCATGTTAAGACCCATCACAAACAAAACTCCCTATGAACTAATGAAAGGAAGAAAACCTAACATTTCTCACTTGAGATCTTTTGGTTGTAAGTGCTTCGTGCACAATAATGGTAAAAGGAACTTAGGGAAGTTTGATGAGAGAAGTGATGAAGCCGTGTTCCTAGGATATGCCACTGATAGTAAAGCATATAGAGTTTATAACAAGAGGACATTAAGTGTCGAGGAAAGTGTACATATTTTATTTGATGAAACTAACCCAAATGTAAATAGTTATACTAACATTTTGCAGGAACTTGAGGACTTAGAGATAGGCTTGGTTAGAAAGGATCCAGATGAAGAAGAGTTAACATCCAATAAAGAAAGAGCAAATATTCCAGAAGAACGACCTCATGTTGAAAGACAAGAAGAGCCAGTTCCTGAAGGAACTCAGGGGGAAGTTCCAGAGACTGAGGGGAACTTAGAAGAAGAGATCAGAGTTCCTGAAGAGACTGTAGAAAGACCAGTTCCAATCAGAGACTTTGAACCAAAACCTTGGAAACATCAGAAGTCCCACCCTCTTGATCTTATCACAAGTGATATAGGGAAAGGAATTCAGACCATAACTCAGATCAGGAACTTCTGTGCCCATGGTGTGTTCCTATCCATCATTGAGCCTCGAAATCACATAGAAGCACTTGAGGATGCAGATTGGATACTAGCCATGCAGGATGAACTCAATCAGTTTGAAAGGAACAAGGTATGGCACCTTGAACCAAAGCTGGAACACCAAAAGATAATTGGATTGAAGTGGGTGTTCAGGAACAAGCTAGATGAACATGACACAATCGTCCGGAACAAGGCCAGGTTAGTTGTAAAAGGATACAATCAACAAGAGGGAATAGATTATGAAGAAACATTTGCTCCGGTAGCAAGGTTGGAAGCTATTAGAATTTTAATTGCTATTGCTTCTTTCATGGGTTTTAAATTATATCAAATGGATGTTAAATGTGCTTTTTTAAATGGATTCTTAAATGAGGAAGTATATGTGGAACAACCTCCTGGTTTTGAAAACTCTAAATTTCCTAACCATATCTATAAGCTTGACAAGGCTCTTTATGGATTGAAGCAAGCTCCTAGAGCATGGTATGAGAGGTTGTCCAAGTTCCTTTTGGAAAATGAATTTAAAAGAGGAAAAGTTGATAAAACTTTATTTTTAAAATCAAAGGAACTGATCTTCTCATTGTCCAAATCTATGTAGATGATATAATATTTGGTGCTACTAACGAATCTTTGTGTCAGGAATTTGCAAATTTAATGAGCAAGGAATTCGAGATGAGCATGATGGGTGAGTTAAATTTCTTTCTTGGCTTGCAAATAAAGCAAACTGAAAAGGGAATTTATATTCATCAACAAAAATACATAAAGGAACTTCTAAAGAAATTTGGGGTGGAAACATCCAAAATAAATCACACTCCTATGGGAACTAACACCAAATTGGATGAAGATCCCAAAGGAACTAGTGTGAGTGAAAAGAAATATAGAGGCATGATAGGTTCCTTATTGTATTTAACTGCTAGTAGACCAGATATTTCTTTTAGTGTTGGTGTATGTGCTAGGTTCCAAGCAAATCCAAAGGAGTCACATCTCACTGCAGTCAAGAGGATATTGAGATACTTGAAAGGAACTGATGATCAAACTCTGTTCTATCCTCACAATGACACGTTTGAACTCAAGGGATTTGCTGATGCGGATTATGCCGGTGATTTGGTAAATAGGAAAAGCACTTCAGGTATGGTTCAGTTCCTTGGAACGTGTTTAGTTTCTTGGAGTTCCAAGAAGCAAACACAGTTGCTCTATCCACTGCAGAAGCCGAATATGTAGCAGCTGTTGCATGTTGTTCACAACTGCTTTGGATAAAACAACAACTAAGGGAATTTGGTATTAATTATAATTGTATTCCTATATATTGTGATAATACTAGTGCCATTTGTATATCAAAGGATCCAGTTCACCATTCACGTGTGAAACATATTCACATACGTCATCATTTTCTAAAGGACAATGTAGAAAAAGGATTGATAAAACTTGAATTTTGTCAAACTGAAGATCAAATTGCTGACATATTAACTAAGCCATTGAATAGAGAAAGATATGAGAAATTGCGGATGGAACTTGGGATGATCAAATTAAAGTAATTTGCCAAGAAGTTCCTCCAGGTACGTCAAGTCAATTATTAAAGTTCCTAGAATAATTTTCATTGCAATTATGGTGCGAAAGCATGTTCCTGATGGAATTTGAGATTATACTCGTAAATGTCTATCAATATTACTCTTATTTTCATGATTGCTATTTGGATGATGAATTAAATGTGTGCATCAATATGTTCCTATGATTTTTATTTTTTCTTTCTTTCTTTATTCTTTTTATATAAATTAATTTATTCCACAAATTAATTTATTTTTTTTTTCACAAATTAATTTTATTTTCCACAAATTATTTTTCTTTTGTAGCTAAAGAAAACTACCCATTAAGAGAGTCCAATTAGAGTGTCACCATGTTTATGTATATAACCATATTTCAAATGAAAAAAAAAAAAAATCAGAAACTCCTCACGTGGGTTTCTAACCCACTAACTCACTCCCCATTACTCACTTTACCCACTTTCATTTCATTCATCAAATTAACCCAACTCTATTCTCTCTCTCCTAAACCCATGTAAACCCCCTCCATCTTCTTCCCCAAATTTCTTCTTCTCCATTACTAATCTCCACTCCACTTCAACAATGGCTTCCAATAATTCTAACTCCCAATCAACCAAAGACTCCAATGCTTCCCCCACTCACCAATCTCCTCCCAAAATTGCACAAACACAAACCCTAACCTCGAAAAAAGACCACGCAAGGAGGACGAAGGAGCTTCATCTCTTGATAGTTTGGAGATGGGAGAAGTAGGCAACGACACCACCAAGGAGCTCGACCAAATGGCTAGTCACTTCGTTCCCGTGCTTGTGCTAAACCGCGAATGGTGTGCTAAAAATGGGTATGAACAAATCTTGCATGTTTTTCAATCTCAGAATTGGGATAAGTTGCTTGGTGATTATGTAGAATTTATGTATCCTGAAGCTATGAAAGAATTCTGTGATAATTTTGATTCACAACAAAGAGTCATTAAAAGTACCGTGAATGGGGTTGATATTGAGTTTGATGTGGATGTGTTGGCTAATGTTTTTGAGGTTCCAAATGATGGTTATGATAAATACTTTAAAGGGCCTTACAATTTGAAAATTAATGGAGTTGATGATGAGGAGCTTAAGGATGATGCTAATGAGAGCATGGATGCTAACACGGAGAACATTCTTCTTCATATTTTGAAGGAGATACAACACTTTCGGGAAAGAATTGAGGTTTTGGAAGAGCAAGCATCCACCTCTCGACATGATGTAGTTGAGTTGAGGGAATCCAATGATCGACATCATTTTGAGGTTATGAAAAGCCTCGAGTCTCTTCAGAGAACTGCTTCTGTTCCTTCGGGGCCTCCTGCTCCAAACCCTGTCAAACCTCGTGCTCCTAGACCTGCTGGAACTTCCTCTGCTGTTCCTGAAGGAATTTCTTTGAGAAACATTGCTGGACTTTATAGTGATGCTCCTCAGGACAACGATTGATCTCTTTCTTTTCTCTTTCATTCAAACAATTTCGATATGGTTGTAATATTTTAAACATGGTTTAGGTTTTCTTATGTTTTCGTATTGACATTTTCATTTCTTTCTTTTACATCCACGTAGTCGGGTAGTAGCTACTTTCTATTTTTCTTTTGTCCCTGGAACATATATATGCTATGTTTTTCTAATTTCATCCATGATGCTTTTATGATGACTAATATTGCTAGATTGATACTTGAGTTGTTTTCTTATTCTAGAGATCAGGTATCTGCCATTACTGGTTTAATGGTGATGTGATGAAAAATGTTTGAGGCATGATGATTTTGATTTTGATGATGCCAAAAGGGGGAAGAATAATTGGCAAACTAACTTTATTCTTTTTCGTCTTATTTTCTTTTTCGTCTTATTCTCATATGAAATCGTTCCTAACTTGTGAATAGTTTACTAACTTTCTTGATTCCATGTGGAGTTAAGATGTATATAAATTTGGTAGTATAATTTAGTTCTTAATTAGTTTAACTTGCATTAATTTAAAAAAAAAAACCAAAAACATTAAAAATTAAAAAGTCAAAAAAATTTAGTTTAATGTTTTTATGTTTTATAAAATGGAAAAATAAGAAAATTAAAAAATCTTTTTCAACGAGTATATTTGTTTTAGTTGTCAATTAAGTTTGCCTTGGTTTGTCATCGTCAAAAAGGGGGAAATTGTTGACATATTCCTTTTATGTTTTGATGATGACATAAACCTCAAACTTAAGTACTAATAAGTATCTTTGAGTTCTTGGAGAATTTTAGATCTTGAAGATAAATAAGCATTGAAGATTCAAACATGAAGATTCAATCATTTGAAGAAACAAGATGGTGATTCAAGTGAAGGTTCGAATTATGGATCAAAGATGTTGCTGTCAAGTTTCTACAGAGAAATCAGAGAAGTTCCTGAAGAGAATTCAGCAAGGAACATGAGAAGAACTTCAAGTATTCCAACGAATTACTTGTTGAAGAGAAGAGAAGCATCCATGAATGTTATAATATAATGTTCTAGGGTAAATGTAAGTATATTAATGCATTTAAGTTTGGTTGGAACTTAGTTGTGTCTGTCAGAGGAACTTTGGGTCATGTTCCTAGAGGAACTTGTGTCGAGTCAGTTGTTATTATGGTCCACGACTGTTGCTACTTTTTAGGGTCAGTTTAAACAACCTCTTGACTGTTTTAATTTGTTTAAAATGTTCAAAAGATGACTGAATTAGTGCTCCCTTAATTTTAGGAGTAGTTGGTGAGTGATTTTGAATTAGTTAGTAGTTAAGTTAGTTTCCTTTATTTTAGGACTAGGTTGGTTATTGGTTTAATTCTGATTTCTTTTTCTTTTATTAGTTTTATTTTTGTTATTAAAATTAATTTGAAGTTTTTTTTTTAAAAAAAAAAAAGAAAAAAATTCGGAAAAATTAAAAAGAAAAAAACCGGTTTTGTTTTTTTTTATTAGTGTTGACTGAGCTAATTTTTAGGAGTAGTTTTTTAATTTTTCATTTCTGATTTTTGGGGTCAAAAAATAAGTTAGTGAGTGTCCTAAGTTTAAGGAGTCAAATTTAGTGGGGTTGTGTTAGGAGTAGTGGCCGGTTGGGGTGTGGTTAGTGGACAAGTTTTTGCTTGTCCATCAATGCTTTATGACCATTACTAATACACATAATTCTGAATTTTTAGAGACACACAACTAGAGCTTTCATTGAGTCAAAAATACTTAGAGTTTGTGTCAAGTTCCAATCAAGTTTCGTATATGCATTTCAATATACTAGAGTTATTGTTTTGAGTTGTATTTGAGAAAAAGAAAAGAGAAGTGTGTGAGAACATAGAGAGAACAGAAAGAAAGAGACGTGAGAAAGAGAAAGGAAAAAGAAAGAGAGAAAGAGAATAGAATCGTAAGTTACTACAGGAACTCACGAGGTCCAGAGAGAAGTTTAGGATTGTAATAGTTTACAAGGCCTATATATAAAAGTGGAGTTTTTCTTCCGTGGGCCAGGAAGTTTTTCTCGTTGAAATTTGTCTCTTTACATTTCGTTTTTCTCAAAGTTCCTTTCGGTTTTTAATTCTGACGAAAATCTGTGCTGTAAGTTCCTCACAGCAATTCACCCCCCTCTTGCCGTGTTCCTACAGGAATAACAGTAGCGACAAAGATGTTTTATGATTTTTAGGTTGGAATTATTTAAAGTTGGTCAGTTTTATGATTAATGGTATTTCGACGTTTTTGTCATATGTTGGTTGGTAGTCTGATATGTGTTGTTTGATTTGTTTTATGATTGTGTGTATCCATGTTATGGTGGGACTTATGTTGCTTGCCACTAACAGTGAATTGTTGTTGTTTTTCAGATAATTCTGATGATGACTGTGCTGCTTAGCTATTGGTTGGGCGAGTGCCGATATAGTACTCCTGTTTTAGATTACGTTATGTTATTAGTTTGGACGTATAGATTTATCTTTAATGTATTTTGACTCTGACAGTATTTGGAGTTATTTTCTAGTATTGGTACTTTTGGGTATAGTATTGTATAACTTGTGGGTATTGTACGTTTTTGGGTTATAGTAATAATAATTTTGAGGTTTTGTTTTAATTTTTAGTAAGTTTGTTTATTAGACCGACAATTCGACTCGTCGGTTTCTTTCGTGCCGGTTTAAGCGAGTCGGGTCGTCACAATTGGGACCTTCAGTTACCAACCTAGACGACAACACACCCTAGGACCAAGAACTACACCTCACAAATATCGAACACATGGCAGCGGCTACGACTTTAACCCAAAATAGCAAACAATGTGTTACTAAGATAGGTGACTTAAAATTACAAAAATACTAACATGACCGTAAAGATCAATATTCAAACTTATAAATTCCAAAACATTTAGAAATATCCAATCTTAACGAAAATTCAAGAAACCGTCTATAATACTCGAAAATACCAAGAAACCGACCAAATCAAGATTATTCAAAATTATTCAAGAAATCCAAGAATTATTCAAAATTATTCAAGAAATCCAAGAATTATCAAGATTAAAGAAACTAATCAAAATTAAAATATAAATTCAAGAAAGAACTTACTTCAAAATTAACTTCGAAAAGCTACTATTTAAATCATAAAAATTTATTAATGAATTTAAAGAACTTAAAGAAATCATAAAGAACTCATCAAGAACTCATCGTCAATATACACGCATAATTCAATCATTAACATGGGATTAATTCAATAAAATCAATACATAATTAAATCATAGCAATCATAATACTCATGATCGAAATTACTAAACTAATTAACATCTAATCATCAAATTATACATGAATTAATCAAGAATTAATCATACATACATACATCATACCACACGCATATCTATATCTATAACATAGTAAAAAGCCAATAAGCAGTTACTGTTCATAGATGAACAGTAACTCATCACGTGTTCTTCACGCTGAAAAAAATCACTCCACCCCCCAACTCGACTCCCCTGTTCTATTCCTCCTCCTTTGTTCCACTTCAACGCATCTCCATCAGCAAATTCTAAGGTGCTTCTGCCTCCTTTCTTCTCCCTTCACATATCTCTTTCTGCTGTTCATGTCTCTCTTTCCGTAAGTTTTCCCCTTTCCTTTTGAAATATCAAGTGTCGAATTTGATTTAAGTGAAATTGTTTATAAATGTTGGTTTTTTAAGGGTTTAAGATTTTGGTGAAATTGTTTGTTTTTATTTTTGTATGGGGGCATACCAGCACACTGGTATGACTATACCCATTCGAAGCATCCCTAAGACGCCAGAGCAACTAGAGACCACCATATCTCATGCCGGCATCCCAAGGCCAGAAGAACCCAGAACCTCCGCCAGACTGGGGAGGATACAAACTTCCCCAGGGACGGCGGAGGTCTGGTCCCAGCTTCCACGTGGCACCCCTCAAGGCACCACTTGAGCACCTGGGCCCATATCATAACAAACTAACTAACTGGTTAAAGAGAGGCGTACACGTGGCGGCTATCTAGGTCACCACTCAACATAATAACTAACTAAGATTCTCAGGCTGGCACCGGCCAATCACGGACTGACACGTGTCACCCAGGGTGCCGGCATCTACTAAAATCCTCCTCTATAAATAGAGGAGGATGAACCTCATTTAAGGTACATTCTAATACTCATACTCTCTCTCTCTTCTCCTTTAGATCGAATCCCCTTGCTGACTTAAGCATCGGAGGGTCTATCCCCGGAAACAACCCCGGGGTTAGCTCACCGTTGTTCCTTGTGTGCAGGAACAACCACGAGGACCACCACGAAGAGGCGTTCCTTCGGCCAAGCTTAAATAGGACGGAACAATTGGCGCCGTCTGTGGGGAATTGACAAAAGCTCGTCCTAAAAAAAAAAACTAAAAACACACAAAAACGACCGTCCTAAAAGCTTCGACGATGGACCAACAACCACCACAAAAACAGCCCTCCCAACAACCTCCTCCACAACAACCACACAACTCCACACAAAAACAACCCTCTGTCTCTGTCCATACGGACAGCGAGAAGACGAAAACCAACCCAAAGCTCAAAAAGAAGGCCGTCACCAAGGAAGAATCCTCAAAACCATCCAAAACGTCCTTCCTGGAGGTGATTCAGCAACAATTCACCCCTAAGCAGCTGGTCAGTGCCGCGGCCATCTTATCGGCACTAGCAACAGCCACCCCTATTACCCAACCAGAAACCCAACCAAAAACTACGGTTGGGGGCAATGCCGAGGCTGCCGTCCCGCATTCCCCAATCAGAAGTATGCAACCCCTGACCTCAGCCAATGAGGCTCAGGAGGAAGAGGTAGAAGAAGAGGAAGAAGAGGGGGACGCTGAGTCCAACCCTGTCATACTGGAGGACCCACCTCGGGTCCCACGGCAGCCCCAGTAGAATGTTGTACAATTTCAGACTACCTTCACCCCCCTGGCAGCATCCCAACAATGTCTGGCAGCGCACTGCCGGAGGAGTTCCCGGAGGGCCCACAGCTCCGGCCCACCGCGCTGGAAGGATTACTCCACAAGGCTCCCCTTTCTTTCATCATATCCTGGATGAGGATATGCCCCGGATAAAAATGCCCATGTGCCGTTACGATGGCACCTCAGATCTGGGAGACCACATTTGTGCTTATGAAGGGCATATGCAGCTTTACATAACGGTGGAGTCGGCATGGTGTAAAGCATTTCAACTGACCTTGACAGGGGTCGCCCAGAGCTGGTTCAAATCGATACCGGCATCTTCTGTGGCTACTTGGGAAGAATTATCTATCAGATTTCTAAATCACTTTGTAAGCAATAAAAGGAGAGAAAGAATGACTGGGGAACTGTTGGGGATAAAGCAAAAAGAGAATGAAAATCTCCGAGCATTCATCACACGTTTCAATGCTGAGGCAGGGCCATTCCGGCAATACTTGGGTCGAAAGAATTACAGGACCTTAGCGGAAGTACTAAGCAAGGCCAATGAGTATATCAGAGCTGAAGAGTTCAGCAAAATGGGCAGCGGAGCTGCATATGCTGGCATCTCCGAAAAAGAAAAGTTTGGGAAGAAAGAGTTCAAAAGAGAGCTCCATACTGACAGCAAGGATTATTATGGGCGGAACTCTGCGAAGAAGGAGGTCGCCATAGCTGATAAGAGGCCTAGGGCGGAACGGTATGACAGCTACACTGAGCTAACTATTCCCAGGTCTAAGGTATTTGAGTTGCATAAGAATGAGGACACTTGGCGGAGGCCAAGAAAAATGCATTCCCCAAACAGGGACAAGAACAAGTGGTGCGAGTTCTATGAGGACTACGGACACATGACAGAGGATTGCCAGCACCTGAAAGACGACAAAGAGGATCAGGTGCGCAGGGGGTACTTCAACAAATATAAAAGAAAAGCAGAGGTGACGTACAAAAAGCCACGAGGTGGCGGTGGAAGCTGGAAGGGCAAAGGGAAACAGGACCAAAACGAGATTCTGGTGATTACTGGGGGGCCGGTATACGTTGGTACCTCTAGCGGTGCTAAGGCAATCTTGAAAGAAGTCAAGCACCAAGTGAACTACAACAACCAACGGCACTGGCCGGCACCTCCCGAGATCCTAGACATGTCTTTTACAGCGGAGGACACCACGGGGGTAATCTACCCTCATGAAGACCCTCTGGTTCTCTCCTTTACTATCTCTAACTGCTTGGTCCACCGCATCCTGGTCGACGGCGGATCTTCTGCTAACATCTTGTACCGGGAGGCCTTCAACAAAATGGGCCTAAAGTTGCAGCACCTGAAACCAGTCCATTATTCTATCAGCGGTTTTACAGGAGCAAGGGTGACACCGGACGACATCATCAAGCTGCCGGTCCAATTGGGGGAGGGTCGCCAAGTTAGGAGAGTCATGGTGGACTTCCTAGTGATGAATGTGCCGGCGGCCTATAATGCTATAATTGGCCGGCCACTGATTGGCGACATCCAAGCTATTCCGTCAACCTATCACCAGACCATGCTATATGTGGCGGACGATGGAAAGCCAACAAAGATCAGGGGTAGCCAAGAAGGGGCCAGGTCTTGCTGTGTGGCAGCTGTGAAGCCCCCACCACCCCCACCCATTGCGGATAAGAAGAGGAAGAGAGAAACTCCGGTGGATCCTATACCACTGGAGGATCTGCTGCAACCTGGGCATGAGGAGAAGCCTAAGCCGGAGGAGGAAACAGAAGACGTCCAACTGACGGATGATGATGTCACCAGAACTGTGAAGATTGGGAAAAACCTCTCACCTGAGCTGAAGGTTAACTTAGTTAATCTATTACAACAAAATTCTAATGTATTTGCTTTTTCTGCGGATGAGATGCCTGGCATCCATCCTAGTATTATAGAACATAGACTCAATGTAATAGATGGAACTAGGCCTGTAAAGCAGAAGAAGCGAGCCTTCTCTGCAGAAAAGAATGATGCAATTAAATCTGAAATAAACAAACTTTTATCAGCGGGGTTCATTAAGCCCTGTGACTATCCTGAATGGCTTGCTAATGTAGTGATGGTTAAAAAAGCTAACGGACAATGGCGGATGTGTGTTGACTTCACAGACCTCAACCGCCATTGCCCAAAAGATTGTTATCCACTTCCGCGCATAGATGAATTGGTGGACTCTACTGCCAATCACGCTCTGCTAAGTTTCATGGATGCCTTTTCTGGGTACCATCAAATAAGTCTTTGTGAGTCTGGCAGACCCAAAACAGCATTCATTACGGATGCCGGAGTGTACAATTACAAGGCCATGCCTTTTGGTTTAAAGAATGCTGGAGCTACCTATCAGAAGTTGGTTAATAAAGTTTTTGATAAGCAAAAAGGCCGTAATGTGGAAGTGTATGTAGATAACACTATTGTTAAAAGCAAGACAAAAGTCGACCATCTGGAAGATTTAACAGAAACCTTCCAAACCCTCCGTTATTATCAAATGAAGCTTAACCCTAAAAAGTGTGTGTTTGGGGTCAAGTCAGGAAAATTCCTAGGTTTCATGGTTTCTGAAAGGGGAATTGATGCTAATCTTGACAAAGTCAGGGCGGTGTGTGAGATGCCGGAACCTAAAAAGATAAAAGATGTCTAGAAACTAACGGGAAGAATGGCATCTCTGACAAGGTTCATAGCAAAGTCAGCAACACAAGCTCTCCCATTCTTCAAGGTTCTAAGGGCAAACAAAAAGTTCGAATGGGGGGAAGAACAGAGCACGGCATTCTGGCACGTCAAAGAACATCTGCAACAACTGCCAACAATGACACGACCAAAGGTAGGGGAAACCTTACAACTATACATATCAGCTACTGACACGACAGTGGCAGCAGCTTTGCTGGTTGAAAGAGAAAAACAACAACTGCCAGTTTACTTGGTAAGTCATATGTTGACTGGGGTGGAGACACGCTACCCATCCATTGAAAATATGGCTTTGGCTATAATGGTGGCAGCACGAAAGCTCCACCCTTACTTTGATGCACACCCGGTTGTCATCCTCACGAACCAACCTCTGGAAAAAACTTTCTAGAAGTGGAAGGCTTCCGGCAGAATGATGAACTGGGCAATTGAACTATCAGAATACGACTTCAAGTTCAAACCTCGAACCGCCATCAAAGCTCAAGCTCTGGCAGACTTTATTTGTGAAGCCAACTTCACATCCGAGGCGGCACTTCCACAATGGACTGTTGAAACAGATGGTTCATCATGCCAGACCGGTTCCAGGGCCGGTGTTATGATCACGAGCCCCGACGGCACTCATCACAGATATGCCCTTCGCTTCGAGTTTAAAGCTACAAATAACGAGGCTGAGTACGAGGCTGCCATTACCGGCATACAATTGTGCATGACGGCTGGGGCAGAAAATGTAAAGCTAGTCATAGACTCTCAACTTGTGGCAAATCAAATGGATGGGTCGTCAGAAGCCAAGGAACCTACTATCATTCAGTATCGAGACGAGCTCAAGCAATTGGAATCTCAGCTGACAGCCTTGGATATTCATTTAGTCCCAAGGGCTGAAAATAAACATGCAGATGCTCTGTCCAAATTGGCTAGCTCCCCCATCTCCAATCTGGGAGAGGGTGCCATGATCGAGGTCCGGCAGACCAGGGCCATAGCGAAAAAAGCAATTGTCAATACAAAAGTCTCAGACAAAGAATGGTACGATGACATGAAAAATTTCAAGGAAAATGGCGTTGAGCCAACAGAGAGGGCGGAGGCCGCCAAGTTACGACGGCAGGCTCCCTGGTATTGTATCTTTCAGGGAGTCCTCTACAAGAAATCCTTTCATAGGCCCCTTCTCCGCTGCGTGTCTAAGCATGAATCCATCAAGATCATGGAGAAAATCCATGAAGGCATATGTGGAAACCATATTTGGGGTAAAGCTTTGGCCTTGAAGGCCATACGCGCCGGTTATTATTGGCCCACTATGATGCAAGACTCACAGGAGTATGTTAAAAAATGTGACAAATGTCAAAAATTTGCACCCATGATTAATGCACCACCCAATGACTTGCAGCCTATCCTCAACCCCATTCCCTTTGCTTAGTGGGGTATGGACATCTTGGGGCCATTTACCACAGGCAAAGGGGGAGGGGGGGGGGAGGGGGGCGGAGGTTTTTGATAGTAGCAATTGACTATTTCACCAAGTGGATAGAAGCCATCCCAACTGCCAGCATCACGGCAGCTTAAGTGAAAAAATTCATCTGGGAGCAGGTGATAACAAGGTTTGGCCTACCACAAGCCATGGTATTTGATCATGGCACTCAATTTGATTGCAAGCCTCTTCAGGCGTTCTTGGAGCCATTTAAAATAAAGATGGCATATTCTTCAGTCTCTCACCCTCAGAGTAATGGCCAGGCGAAGGCTGCAAACAAACAAATACTAAATGCACTCAAAAAGAAGCTTGACGACCTTAAGGGCAAGTGGGCCGACCTGGTTCCAGAGGTCTTGTGGGCCAACAGGACGACGGAAAAGGAGGCCACAGGAGATACCCCTTTCCGTCTCACTTACGGGCACGAGGCCGTTCTCCCAGTTGAGGTAGGTCTGCCCTCTTTCCGGGTGCAAACTTATGATCCAGAGGCTAATGATGCCCTCCTCTGTGAAGATCTTGACCTCCTCGAGGAGGTAAGGGTCATAGCAGAGCTCCGGCAGACCTCCTACAAAGATCAAATCCGCGGTGCCTACAATAAAAAGGTCCAACATTGTCCAATGGATGTTGGGGATTTGGTGTTACGACAAACTGATGCCACTGGCAAGCAAAACAGAGAGGGTAAGTTGTCAGCCAACTGGGAAGGTCCATACCGCATCACAAAGACGATAGTCCCCGGAGCTTAGAAGCTGGCAGATTTGGATGGCAAAGAATTAAAGAACACGTAGAATGCAAAAGCTCTAAAGAAATACTATGTATAAACAATGAATGTATCTTTATAGCATTTCTGCCTTTTTGCATATGTACTAGACTTTGATGGTTAGCAAAAAGTGCTAAGATGAAGACCACTGCCATCTTAAAAGTCTAAATTTGTAAACACAAGCCATCAGGGTTAGTTACAATCAGGTAGCTAAGGCGAAGGCCATCGCCCTGTTTGCTTATAGTAAATAAAAGATAGAGCTCGGAGTTTGTGTTTGCAATTTACTTATGGTTATTTATTTTGCTGTAGTAAAAAATAAAAAAAAAGTAAAAAAATAAAGATAAGAGTTCATAGAGCTACTGCCATGAAGAGGGCAGAAGCTCTATGCATCTGCTAACTAAAATAAAGATAAGAGTTCATAGAGCTACTGCCACGAAGAGGGCAGAGGCTCTATGCATCTGCTATCTAAAATAAAGATAAGAGTTCATAGAGCTGTTGCCACGAAGAGGGCAGAGGCTCTATGCATCTACTATCTAAAATAAAGATAAGAGTTCATAGAGCTGCTGCCACGAAGAGGGCAGAGGCTCTATGCATCTACTATCTAAAATAAAGATAAGAGTTCATAGAGCTGCTGCCACGAAGAGGGCAGAGGCTCTATGCATTTGCTATCTAAAATGAAAGATAAGAGTTCATAGAGCTGCTGCCACAAAGAGGGCAGAAGCTCTATGCATCTGATATCTAATGAATGATAAGAGTTCATAGAGCTGCTGCCACGAAGAGGGCAGAAGCTCTATGCATCTGCTATCTAAAATGAATGATAAGAGTTCATAGAGCTGCTACCACGAAGAGGGCAGAAGCTCTATGCATCTGCTATCTAAAATGAAAGATAAGAGTTCGTAGAGCTGCTGCCACAAAGAGGGCAGAGGCTCTATGCATCTGCTATCTAATGAATGATAAGAGTTCATAAAGTTGCTGCCCCGAAGAGGGCAGAAGCTCTATGTATCTGCTATCTAATGAAAGATAAGAGCTCACAGCACCGCTATCCCAAGGGTAAGGGTCTGTGAAGCTGCTATCTCAAAATATGATAAGAGCTCACAGCACCGCTATCCCAACGATAAGGGTCTGTGAAGCTACTATCTCAAAATATGATAAGAGCTTACAGGTCTGCTGCTTGACAGAGGCAGGAGTTCCATAAAGCTGCTATCATCAATACGATGAGAGCTCCCAGAGCCAACACCCAAAGAAAAATAAAATAAAATAATAAATAGATATAATAAGTTGTAAGGATATAGTCAAAAAATATCTTGTAATATATTCAGTTGATGCCGGTAATGACCGGCGGCATTTTACAATCCAATCACATGGCTTGCATTATAACAAGTGTTACACAATGCTACAACAGTAGTTACAAGTAACCTAATCTATACAAAAATTACACTAGTAAAAAAGCAAGAGGCTGCCAGCTAACCAGCTGAGAAAGCGCCGTTGAAGTACTTTGTCAATAATCGCAACATAAAATTGTGGTACTCAGCTGATCTGCCATGCATCAATGTTGGCAAGCCTAAGCGACCAATATACCTAAGGTGCGATGGCAGACAACAGCGTTTTCCCTAAAGCAAAAAGGCCGCCAGCTTGGAGTTGGAAAAAGTATCACTGAGGTGGCTCTGGAGGCTTGGAGTTGTCAGGTTCTGCTTCTGGCACCGGCGGAGGCACGACGGGGATCCCGGTACATACCGGAGAGAAGTTCCCAGCATGTTCAATGGGGAATACATCTGAATCATTTAGAGGTTGCGCCCCTATTCCATTGTTGAAGGCAATTTCGACGGCATCCCAGTCAAAATCTGGGTCAACAGATAGGACGCACCTCATGGCGGACACCCATCCCCCATCGAACCGATCAGTACAATATTGGCGGAGATCAGTCAAGGCAATAAAATTTTGAACAGCTTCCCGGCTCGACGACTCCGCCATCTCCTCAGCTGCCTTGGCACGACTCTCCGTCGTCTGGGCTTGAGCTTGAGCTGCCTTGATATGACTCTCCGCCGCCTGAGCTTGAGCTTCAGCTGCCAAGACGCGGCTGTTTAGCAACTTCAGAGCATTATCTTTTTAAGTACTCTGGGCCAGGACATCATCAAAATCCCTCCCCAGGTCCTTGTTAATGGCGTCTTGATCCGCCAGCTCGCGAGATACCCGGCCAACCTCCTCAACATGCTCTGTAACCCTCGTCTTTAGGGTTTTAATCAGCTCAGCATCACTGGTACTCTTAGCCAGGAGGCTGGCACTTCTCCTCCTCTTCTCCTCCAACTCCTTCCTCATAGCTTCATTGGCGTCCTCCGCAGCCTTCTGCACTGCCTCTCGACCCTTTTTTCTTTGGCAAGCTCTGCCCCCTCCCGGGTCATAGTATCATTTTGTTTTAGCAGAGGGTGGATCACCTCATAACAAGGATCCAAGTCGTTGTAGAGGCTCTGGTAGGCTTGCGTCAGCTCTACAGCAGAGTTGGCAGCCTGCAAACATGAGAAAGTACCTCAGTGGATGAAATATTGATCAATACAAGGAAAGTAGAGGGTTACAAATACTTACGCAGGCAAGATCGTGGCATAACACCTGGCCAGGGTTGGTCCAGACGCCACGACTGCATTCAGTTGGCAGTCGGACACCCTGTAGAAGACGGAAACCCAGGTCCCCTCCAGGGACTGACAGGTCCGCCATCAGGGACTCGTTGTCCCTCACGTCTAAAGTCGGGCGGAACACCTCCCCTGAACCACACATAGGGGGCAGGAGCTCCGCCGGCATCCTTTGGCTTTGCACCCCCAACTGCCCAGGCTGCACATGGACATTTGGGGGCAAGGTGAACCTCAAGGACCCCAACCACCCATCGGAGTCCAGAGATAGCGTACCTCCGGCTCCGTAGTGGGGTACTCCAACGCCCCGGTAAGCCACGGAGCCATCCAGGGTCCTCACTTCACGAGACCCACTGGTCTCTGTATATATCCCTGGCACAAATAAATAAAGCAAATAAGCACTTATTCATTATCTAACAAGTGCAAAAACAAGAAAGCCCCCACCCAGTGAACATGCCGTTACAGGGTCTGCAAGGCGTACCTTTTCTTGATGACGACGCATCTCTGCATCGTTGGCTTCTAAGGCCGCCACCTTCTCTAAACGACGGAGGCATTTCCTCTCTTCCACCTCAGCTAGGAAGCTCTGCAATGCTTCCGCGCCCAGCGGAGGAGCAGGTTCCTCTTCTTTCTCTTTCCCCTTGTCAGTGGCCACAATACTCTGGCTCACTGACTCCTCTTGGACGATGGCCTCAGGCTCGACCACCGTCAGATCCCCTACGCTGGCGAACCCACCATCCGCTATCGGAGATGGTGCGACGACAGCAGTATCACCAGCTTCTCTAGCCTCAGACGCCAGGAATAGATCATCTGTGGTCACCCCACTTCGACTGGGGCACCCTCGTTGCCACCCACAGGGGGATGCACATCCTCCACCATGGCTGAGGCCCCACCTACTAGGACCTCCCCTACCACAGTGGTATCATCACCCTCCGGCACGGTTGATGATACCACCACAACTTCATCCTCCTCTGGGGGGATGGCAGCTCCAGAACTGCCTCCGCCGAACTCCCCTTCCAGAGATTTGACGGCCCGTTCCCAGTCTGCCGTCGTCATCCTTGGCACCTTCGCCGGACACGGCGGCGTCGGCTCTTTTTCCTTCCTTTTCTTCTCATGCTAACGACCAGTTATGGTCGCCGTCAGCCCACCTCTCCTAGAGGGTGCCCTTACAGCCGCGGGCTCCCTAATAACAATACCGGTGGAGGGAACGTTGGTTCCACTTCCGCGGACGGAGTTTCTAGCACCCCGTCCACCCCTCCTCGAGACACTACGCCCCCTGGCCGCAACTGTCTTCTCCTGGGTGGTAGCTACCTCTCTGCCGAACCTCTCTGCCACGGTCACCTCATTCACAATCTTGGCGACCTCAGCAGGAGTCTTCAGCTCGTCCATGTTCAATTCTGCACAGAGCAGAAAACATTATGGTCAGTTTTTCTTTAAAAAAAAATGCATGGAGGAAGAATTATAAAAATGCATAAAAGGTATAAGGACGAAGGCCCTTGGTTCATTATCAATACATTACCCTTCTCCTCGACATACCACCGCCCACACAGCCCCACAAAGGCTAGGGCGGCATGCTCACCCAGGATGTAGTCACAACTGGGCAACCAATACCTCGGTCCCCCGCCGCGACGCGTGCGGAAGTACTCCACAGTCCTCCTTTCCTCCGCCGTAAGGTCACGGGGGCGGAGGTGCTCCATCCTACCTTTAGGATGGGAAAAGAGGCGAGGGAATATCATCCTTACTGATTTGGACGGGGCCAACCACACCCATTTCCCCACCCAATCCTTCAGCCCACTCTTGTCCGGGACGACGAAGCAGTGCCCCCCGGTGGAGTAGATGACGTACCAACCCCTCATGGAGCTGTTCCTCTTCACCCCCATCATCTCCCGGATGATGTCCAGGGATAATGCCATCCCTAGATACCGGCAAACCCAGAAAGCAGACAGCAGAGCGCGGAAGGAGAGGGGCATCAGCTGGGCAAGGGTCACGTTGAAGTGGGTAAGGACGGACATTACCGTCGAGTCTATTGGCAGCCTCAATCCAAATTCAAAGTTCCTCGTATAGGCACCAAAGTACCCGGGCGGCGGGTTAACGATGCTGTCCTCTGGCTGAGGGGCCCTAAGCCCCCAGCTCTTAGGGATCAGATACTTTTCCCGGAAGTCCTTTTCCCACTCCTTCGCTGACGTCTCCGCCAACCACTTATCACTAGGATGGACGGCGGAGGGACTCTTTTCCCCAAAATTTTCATGAGCGACGAAGTCCGTCGCAGGGAAGCTTCGTCGTTCATTCTCGAACCATTCCCTTCTGGCGGCCTTCCAGGCCGGCTCAGGGCGTTCCTCCTTTCCGTCACCTGCACATATAGACAAGGCACAAACAAACATATAAATGTTACAACAAGGTTAAAATTACCTAGTGAGGGCCTCCCACTGGGTTTTTCCCACCCCCATTTGACTTTCTTCAAGGCAGCAAAAGGATTCGGGCGCCCCGGATCATAGTTCGAGCCATACTGATCAAATTTCTTGTAATAAGTCATAGAGGTGAACCAGTATTTCTCTGCAGCAAGCGGCGGAGGTCTGCCACATCCTTTTGCTGCTCAAAGTTAAAGTCAGAAAGCCCCCTACTCCAGTTACGGGCCCCTCCTTGTTGTCCCCCGTACGCCCTACCTGGATGTAGTCCAGCATCTGCCTACCCCTAACGCAAGGAGGAGGCAACGGAGGGAGGCGATTGCCCCACTCCGCCCTCTCCGTGTCAGGGCGCGACGGAGGTGGACGCACCGGCGGACGACGGTCCAGGATGTCCTTCCTCAATTGAAGAGGATATCCTGCTCGAGGACGGAAGAGAGAGGATGACTTAATGCTTGTCATATATGGAGTATCCTTACCTGACTTAGCTCTCTTTTGAGCAGTAGAAGTTTCGGCTGTAGCAGCAGAGGTCTCCACCACAGCCACAGGGTTTGCAGCTTGATCTACTTCCTCTGCTGAGGAGGCGGTAACACTTGTCTCTTTAGTCCGAGAGGAGCTAGGCTCGCTGCGAACCTGGTCATCGCTTTCTTGATTCTGGCTGTCGCTGGTGTCTGACATCTTTGATTAACTGGCAAAAAACAGTACAGTAAAGCAAAGACGACAGATGATCAATCATAGCAGTAGCAGACATAGCAGAGTAGCAGACCCATCCGCCAGCCAACGCAGCGGAGGGGTTAATAGTAACAAAATAAGTTAGGACGCCGTCTGGGCCTAGCAGACCATGGGCTAGGTATCATAGCCTTGCCACGTGGCCAAAGTTGCAGACTATGAAGGGACATAAAGCTGAAACGTCGCATCATTGTGACGTCAGCAACAACGTTTCAGTCCTTTCTGAACACAGAGAGCGAAAATGGGGCTTTTTTGTTCGAAATTCACCCCCATATACGCTTAAAAATGCTTAGAAACAAGATGAGAAAGCAGCAAAAGCAAAAACAAGTAATTTAATCCTAATTTCAACAAAACAAAAGGAGAGCAGGAAGAGAAGGAGGCAGTTACACAGCAAAAAATGAAGTTCAGCAAAAATAACCTCAAACGAACAAAATGTACAAAAGGGAGGAATTACCTTGTATTATTGTTCGAAACTTCGAGATTAATAGATTTTTTGCTTCTGCGTTGGAGGTTACACTTGAAATTTGGCTTAAAATGCTGCAGCTTTCTTCAGAAATCACAAATGGTGAACAGTTTCTCAAGGATGGATTTTAGAGAGAGAAAGACTTTGGAAATTCTGAATTTCGAAAAGAGTGAAAAAGAGGGGGAAAGGCGTCCCAGCTATTTATAGACAAAAAGTTGGGCCCCACCTTGCTACAGTACGAGGCTACTCGTATTCTTGTGACACCTGTCACACGCCTACGTATGGGGACCTACATATCACTCCGACGTCTTGTGGCGCTTCCACTTCTTAAAAAGCACCGCCAACTCAAGATTTCCCGGTACTTTTGGGGAGGCCAGTTGTATGGGGGCATACCAGCACACTGGTATGACCATACCCATTCGAAGCATCCCTAAGACGCCGGAGCAACTAGAGACCGCCATATCTCATGCCGGCATCCCAAGGCCAGAAGAACCCAGAACCTCCGCCAGACTGGGGAGGATGCAAACTTCCCCAGGGACAGCGGAGGTCTGGTCCCAGCTTCCACGTGGCGCCCCTCAAGACACCACTTGAGCACCTGGGCCCATATCATAACAAACTAACTAACTGGTTAATGAGAGGCGTACACGTGGCGGCCATCCAGGTCACCACTCAACATAATAACTAACTAAGATTCTCAGGCTGGCACCGGCCAATCACGGACTGACACGTGTCACCTAGGGTGCCGGCATCTACTAAAATCCTCCTCTATAAATAGAGGAGGATGAACCTCATTTAAGGTACATTCTAATACTCATACTCTCTCTCTCTCTCTCTCTTCTCCTTTAGATCGAATCCCCTTGCTGACTTAAGCATCGGAGGGTCTTTCCCTGGAAACAACCCCGGGGTTAGCTCACCATTGTTCCTTGTGTGCAGGAGCAGCCACGAGGACCACCACGAAGAGGCGTTCCTTCGGCCAAGCTTAAATAGGACGGAACAATTTTGGTTTGCAATTTTTGTTTTTTAATTCATGCGGTTGTTCATGGATAGAACAAGATATATTTTTTTTCAAATTCAGTTGAAGGTTGCTAATGGTTCTATTGAGGATGGAATCATTTTGTAAGGTTGAAGCTTGGGGGTGGATTTTGCATCTGGAAGTTAAAGGTAAGTTCTGTTATGGTTTTATTTTTATTTTTTTACTTTTTTTGGGGATGGCCAAATGTTTAAGTTGCAGATCTTGACTTATTTATGTTATTTATTGTAATATTGATTGTTAAATTTGGAGTTTAGCATGGTTCTTGGCTTGAAATTTGGGATTTAGGGTTTCAATTGTAAAATTAGTGTGTATCGCTCAATCTCAATCTCGATTGTCGATTTATTAACTAAAACAATGGATTTGAATGATTGAATTTTTGAATTGGCTATTTTTTTTATTGTGTGTTTTGTATTATTGCTTGCGATGGCTCATTGAAATTGTATGTAATCGAACAAGTTTTTGATGTTTATAAGGTTATAAAGAAGATAAATTGGATTTTTTTTCCTTATAAATGTACTGGTAATAATCACAGCATGCATTGTGGCATTCTTGGTTTAAGATTTTTAGTTTAATGAATTAATAAAATTATAAAATTGTGGAGTTAAAATTTTCATTTTTTCCAATTGATAAAAAATCATATTTTGTACATCAGTTAGCTACTTAATGTTGTATGAGTATAATTTTTTCAGGAAGAGGAACTAAAAGAGCAAGTGGAGAAAATTGAGCATGCAGTGCAACGATTGGAAACTCTAAATTATGAGTTGAAGGTACATTTGTAATAGCTTGTTTTGTACTTCAATAAGATCTGATCTTTAATGCTTCAATGCTTTTGAACTTTTGGATACTATGAGGGCTCAAAATGATTGATATGCAATCTATTAAGCAAGGTTTTGCAATGAAATAATGAATTTATGCTGTAAATGAATTAAAATATTTAGAACATGAATTCTTGATCTATGCATATTGAAAATCTTTTGGTTTATTTCAGCTTTTCAAATTTCATTAATTAGATCTGCTTCCTTCCATTGATGTGAAGTTTTATTGTTTAGTTATTATTATTTGGATCTCTCCATCAGGACCTCTTGAATTGTAGCACTGACATTTAAATTAGAAGGAAGATTTGGTCAATTAACATTGTTGAGGTATACAGATGAGATATTGATCTATTTTGTTTTAGATGATTATTTCTTTAATATTTTTTATCCCCCTGATGAGATGTTGATGTGTTATATCTTGTTTTGTTCTTGTTGATGATGGATGTTAAACTGTTAATGGTGTCCCTTTTATTTTACTCCATTGAGACCAATTACAGGTTTCTAATTATTTTCGTATGAATTTAATTAAAAGCATACAATTTATGACTAAAAATTACTGACTAGATTCATACAGGAAGGAGGGTTCATTTAAACCTTAACCCTGAAGACTTGACATTTAGCATTGCTAGCTTAGGTTCATACAGGAAAGGGGCCGTTTTTTTTCTTCTTTTTTTTTAACTTTTAACTGCAGAAATTTGATTAAATTGTTATATATTTAGGTGTCTTCATTTACGGAGCTGAAAATTGGGCACTTTATGTATGTCCTCTTAGTTAATTGAACTGAACTTCTGTTGACACCTCAACAACTTTTGGACTTGAGTGATCGTTGGTTCATACATTATTGTATTATGAAGTTTTAGTTTGTCTGGATTTTATGATGTTCAGATCTTCAAGTGAGGTACTGTTGGTCTGTTGTAGAACTTTTTTATTCATTTATTTTGCTGTATAACTTTGTGATTCTTTCTCTTTATCTTTGGAGACAAGCCTTACTTGTTGCCATCCTACGTTAAGGAGTGAAGGCGCTATTCTTTTAGAATTATTTACATATAATTTTAGTTCATTTCAACCCTACTCCTGCTAAGTCTAGCTTAGGATTTTTTTCCCCTTAAATATATGTTCAATTCATTTCAAAAATTTATTCAGTCCAAAACAACAAGGCATTAATGTCTTGCTAACGGTGCAACAATAATTGCTTCAACTTGAGAAATTTTGTGATTGAGTTATGAACTTGAGAGGAAGATATGTCTGGCATGGCATAGTTTTGATGTTGTACCATGTTAGTAATGAAAGGAAGATAATTAATCCCTTGATATAACTTTCCAGAATTTTTAGTGGCTTTGTAGTTTCGGGAATGAAATGTTGATTTTGGGCTGTTTTTAGTGTTTTAAAATTTTGAATGATGAATTACTATAAAAACTTTAGCGTATAGACCTTATTAGGATTGTAGGTGACACTAAATAACTGAAAGTACTCGAGTATTTGGCGCTCTTATAGTGATGAGTGATGAGACTGCCTTTTGTGGGATATGGAGGGTGCAATACGTGGATTCTTCTTGCATCTCAAAGTTTGATAATTCAATTGACAATTGTTGGGAAATGAGTATGTAGGGAGAAAATAACTTGTGCAGAAATGTAAAATCAAGTAAAAATTAATCAATTGTTAGGAAAGTTTTTGTTTTTGGGTTTTGGTTTTTTTTTTTTTGGTTTTTGGTTTTTTTTATTTTTTTTAATACTATGATGGGATTGCTCACTTTTTTCTATGAAGTTATTCTACCCACCAAAAACAAAACATTTTAAATGTATCTTCTAATTTGTCTAAATATAAAAAACGAAGGTTATTTGTTCGAAAAATTTAAATATTTGTCAAATTCACACTAATTCGCATAATCATAAACAAACTTTTTTGATTTACTATGTTTATTCGGCTATCAAATTTCTACGATAATCGAAAGGTTAAATTTTTATGTGATAAACTATATCAATATGGATATCTATTTATAGAGAATTTAAAAATATAAATTTTGGTATTTTAATATATTTTTATGAATTTTATATTTTATAATATTTTCATTTTAAAAAGTTGAACATTTGTAATAAATTTTTGGACAATTTCGATAAATAAATAAATATATATATATATATTCGTATCCATTTCAACATCTCGATTCTCGAGATCATTATCGCACCTAAAAAATCAATCACACACGAAAATAAATAAATAATGTTGCTCAAATTTAATTTAAACCAATTACAGAGACTCTATTAACTTTAAAATAAACTAAAGGATAATTACTCTAATTCTTTTTTATAAATGTCACTTCAATGGTTTTCGACCTTGCTCTAATTATTTATGTAGAATAGCATATCAAAATGTTAAAATTTAGAATATAAAATTCAAACCTTTAAAATTAAAATCCAAATTCTTGAAACTCTTAGCATTTAAAATTGTGCATTCTCTAATTACTTGCATTTAAATAGCGTTGCATAAATCACTATTTGTGATACAACAAATTCTACATTCGTTTACACCAAACTATAACAACTTGCTGAAATTTGCCAAGCAATGGATGTTTACTAAACTACATGAATGTCTCATTGGCTATGGTTTATTACATTCCCCCCCCCCACAAAATATACGACTTCAACATTTAATCAAACCGCTTGTAGTATTCTACATTCACGTACTATTGCCAAACGATTTATTGTGTACAATACCTTGCAACAATGACAGTCAAGCATTTCCTGATACATCCAAACGTTCGACGATGTAGTGTTGGACACGGCGCGCATCGCGCGCCGTGGACAAATAGTCATGGAAAAATATGAGAATTATTCATCATTTCTTTTAAATCAACCCTATGTTAATCTATGTAAATTTAATTACCAAATTTTATTTAAACATCTAGTTACCTGGTTTAACGCAAGATCGATAATCAAACAAGAACGAACGAACAATCAACGAATTGGTCACGAACACGACCCTAAATACATGGCCAGAACCACGACACCACACTGCAGCCACACGAACCACTCGTGCCACCACGCACGACCACCGCGAGTAGGGGCTGCTACTTTTCAATCACGCACGGCCTTCCATTGAACCACCACGACACGGCCACGATCACCAGCGCAACACGCACGGCCTTCACGAGCACTCACACGACCACGATCAACAACCCACACGAACACCCACTTCGAACCCAACCCGGAACAAAACCTGAACCAACAATCTTGATCAAAGTTTTTGAGGAAACTAATACTACACTAGATATGTAGTCTAAAAACTATAGAATCTTGAAAAATTGGGTCGAAGAAGATGATGAAATTGAGTAAAAAATGGCGTGAATAAGGAGGAGGAAGATGGAGTTTGTGTTTGCTTTGATTGAAGTAAGTATTTTGCAAATGATGTAAGTAACCCCAAAATCCCAAATGCACTCATATATATAGAGGTGTAGGCAAAAGAAGGAGCCAAAACATAGGTTAATTACCCATAGAGGACCGGCCAAAGGGGGGGGGGGGGACTGGCCTAATTGGGACAACTAATTCTAACTTAGTCACAACTAAGCCCAATGATTAAAAATGCAAATCAACCAATCCAAAAATAAAATTAAATAAACCAAAGCCATGAAATAAAATCACAATAAATCACCCAAAAATCATATAAAAAATTAGGGATATTACACTTAATCACAAAAACTCTCTAAGACCCTCCAACACCATATTGAGCGAATTTTTTAGAGTTCACAAAAGATCAAGCAGAAAAGTTTACTGATTACAAGAGCATTCATCTAAGATCTTAAACTTCATACCCTGTAAGCTTTTTAGAAGCATTGTTTGAGAGAAACTTTTTGCATTCATCAATAACAAAGGGTTTAGTGATTGAGAAGCATTTGAGAGTTCATTTGCAAGTGCTTAAGAGTTCAAATGCGAAACAACACTCTTGGATTGAGAGTGAGAGAAATCTGTTGTGTGAGTTCATAACAGTAGAGTGTACTGCTTTTTTTTCTTTTGAGTTGACCAATAAAAGTTAGTAGCTAGGATAGGAGGACGTATGCATAGTTTCTGAACCTCGTTAAATCTTTGTATTCTTTGTTTGCACTATTATTTTCCCAGGTGCCCCTGAGGTTAGACCTAATAGCCAGAATGCCCCCACTTTTTTTAAGTTGCATTAGGTGCCCTTGAGGTCAATATAAATGGCCAGAATGCCATTACTGCAAATTTTGACCTCAAATCATGACTAATCTGTTCGTTTTTTGCAAATTCTGACCTCAAATATGATCCTTAAGAGAGTGATTATTTTATAACACATAGATCAAAGTGCAAAAATCGAGGCGAATTATATCCATGCAAAAAATGTCATCTTAAGGTTTTACGAGCCATTTTGACCCTTAAGGGAAGGGTCCGATTTGAGGTCAGAATTTGCAAAAAAGAATAGATTAGCCCTGATTTGAAGTTGGAATTTGTAGTAATGACATTCTGGCCATTTATACTGACTTCAGGGGCACCTAATGCAACTTTAAAAAGTGGGGACATTTTCATTTTGGCTATTAGGCATAACCTCAGGGCCACCTGGGGAAATATCCCTTTCCGTTTTTACTGTTCTCCATATTTTCGCTGCTAGACCAAAAAGCGCAACAATTTACATTCTGGTATGTTTCAAAATAAATGCAACAAATTTTTATTTCCCTTATATGGTAAACTTTTGATGCTTAAAAGACATAAATGCCCTTACTGGTTTATTAATTGTCCCCCACTTTTTCTCTCTTTAATTCTTTAATTGCCCACACCTTTTCTCACCATTTCGTTAATTGTCACTACTTTTCTCTCTATTTTATTTTAATCAATTACCCTCCACTTATTCTAATTACCGAGAACAAAAAAAATCTTAGGAGTTTGTGCCATAACAATTGTTGCAGCTATAATAATCTATAATCTATAATCTAAAATGTATGAGGTATGATAGGTGGATCTTAGGTATCAATAAACTTGGTTGATACCATGGCACAATTGTAAATAAAGAGAACTTTTTTTTTTTTTACCTTTACACTTGGAGACCCACCCAACCCCCCACCACTAGACCCACCCAGCCCCCCATTAGACCCCACCACTAGACCCACCCAGCTCCCCACCACTAGACCCACCCAGCCCCCTGTATCACTAGACCCAACCAGCCTCGAACCCGAACTCAGCCCCCCACCACTAGACCCACCCAGCCCCCCACTAGACCCACCAGCCCCCCACCACTATACCCACTCAGCCTCGAACTCCGAACCCAACCCCCCACCACTAGACCCACACAACCCCCACTAGACCCCACCACTAGACCTACCTAGCTCCCCATCACTAGACCCACCACTAGACCCACCCAGCCCCCCAACACTAGACTCACCCAGCCTCGAACCCCGAACCCAGCCCCACCACAAAACCGAACCCCCCACCACCGAACCCAACCCCCCACCACTAGACCCCATCCTATCCTCGAACCCCACACCAAATCTAAACCCGAACCCAGCCCCACCACAAAACCCAACCCCCCCACCACCAAACCAAACCCCCCACCCTTTTCGAACCCATATACCACTGCGCCCCTCCCATTCGAACCCAAATCCCGCCCCGCCACCCCGTCACTCCGAATCCGTACCCAAATAACACCCTCTTCGAACCCTCACCGCAACCCCTCTTCAAACCTCCATATATGCAATGATACTCCTTTTTTTTTTGAAGTCTGCTGCAAAAACTAGTGAAGAAGGAGATGAGAGGAGAAGAAGGAGTAGGAGAGAGAAAAGTGGGGGAGGGAAGAGAGAGAGAGAGAAAGGTACTCTTTTTTTTGAAGTCTGCTGTAAAAAGAAAAAAATCTTAGAATCTTTTTAAGTCTAAAGCTTTTGCCCTTAAATGTTTACTTAATTACCATATATGTCGTGGTATCAATGAACTAAATTGATACCTGTTATCAATCAATACTTTTTCATAATCTATAATTTATAATTATCTATTTAAAACAGAAAGTTTTTAAGTGCCACATGTCATTTATTTGTTAATCCTTGCTTTAGCTCTATCATGTGTCATTTTTAAGCTTAATGACTTCTTTTTTTCCCTTTTTTCTCAAGACATTTTAATTTTAGCATTAGATCTCTAAAATTCTTTTATTATTTCTTAATTAATCTCTTTTAACCTCTACACATTTTAAACCTTATTTTAAAAAAATAATAAAACAATTAGATGAATTCTCATGGTGATTATTGGTTGATTTAGGGCTTGTTTACTTCAGATTATATTCAGTTCAGTTCAGTTAATCTCTATTCAATTCAGTTCAGTTCAGTTCAGTTCATCTCTATTTAGTTCAATTAATACACTTCTATTCAGTTCAGTTCAGTTCAGTTCAGTTAAGTTCAGTTCAGTTCAGTTCAGTTCAGCTCTATTCAGCTAATGTAAACGAGCCCTTAGTGTAAGCATTAAAATAAATAAAAACAATAATAAACTTCTATATCATTTCTAAAATTAATTTTGATTTTTGGTATTTTTCTAAAAAAATAGCCCGTGCCTTGCACGGGCTCAAAAACTAGTTTCATATGTAAAACAGGAACTTCTTTTTGCCAAGTGTATCTTTTTACAACAATTATTTTTAATATTTTTCTTTTCCTTTAAATAATATTAATTATACCTCTTTTGATTACCCTTTCATCAATTATCATACCCTTTTCGATTTCTAATGTTTTATGCATTAATTTTGAAGTCGACCTCAGAATTCTCATGTTGATCATTGATTTGGTATAAGCATTAAAAAATAAAATACAATAATAGAATTCTATATTATTTTCTAAAATTAATTTTTATTTTTGATATTTTTTTTTAAAATAACATGTGCTTTACCCGGCTTAAAAGCTAGTTTTTTTTATAGAACAGGAACTACTTCCTCCGTTTTGAAAAAACGCAACAAATTGGATGATACAAACTCCTAGTCCATTTTTTGTTGTGAGAGTAAAAAGGATAGAGAGAGAAAGCGGGGTATGTGATGATCTGAGAGATAAGAAGAAAAGACTTACAAAAATAAAAAAAAATTAGGAATAATTGCTTCTAATAATACAACATTTCGTGGTTTCGCTACGAATAAACCAACCTTTTGATTATCCTTTAATAAATCAACCTTTATACCTAAATTTCTTTCAGTAAACTTTTTTATCTGCTACCTTAATAGCAGGTAATTCTAATTTTTTTTAAAAATATTTTATGAAATTTGTTTTTATTTTACAAAAACCTATTTTTATTTTAAAAAAACCAACCACCCTCCCTCCCCACCTCCCACCACCATCCAGCCACAACCACCACCACCATCTAGCCCCCCCCTCACCACCAAATCGGATCGCCCAAAGCTAACCGCCCTCCCTGCCGACCCCCTAACCGCCCAAACCCTAGCCACCCCCACCCCATTCGAACCCCCCCACACAAACCCATTAGAACCCCCACCTAAACCTAAACCCACGAGCTAGATCCACCCACTGCAATCCGCCACATCTCCACCGCCACTATCAACCCCCTTAGCTTCCAACTGAGCCCCCCACCCCGTGCAAAGAGAAAGAAGAGAAGAGAGAGAGAGAGTGGTGGTGCGGTGGTGACGTGAGGGAGGAGTAAGTGTCGGTGGTGGTGGATGTGGTTGGGAAGAGAGAGAACATGAGGGAGGAGTGGTGGTGGTGGCGGCGGCGACAGAGGTGGTTGGGGGAGAGGAGAACTTGAGGAGAGAGAGTGGGGAAGGAGAGAGGGTGGGGAAGAAGAAATAGTGGGGAAGAAGAGATGGTGGGGGAGGGGGGTGGGTTTACGGTTTTCGGTTTTTTTTTTTTTTAAAAAAATCTGATTTTTTTTAATTTAATAAAAAAATTGTAAAAAAATAAAAATAGACCAATTATAACATGTCATGTGTCTCAGTTAACCTGTTACATAAGTTTCAACAGGTTTCGGTTCATTGAAAGAAATTTGGGTGTAAAGATTGGTTTATTAATGAATAATCAAAAAGTTGGTTTATTCGTTGTTAAACCACTAAAGATTTTATTATTAGAAACAATTATTCCAAAAAATTAAAATTGTTATATATATTTCCAAATATCATAAAATAAAAATTGTTGCGCTTATTTCAAAACAGTAGAAACAATATTTTATTTTTTTAATTTTTAATATAAACCGTGATCTAGTTAAATAATAGGAAGTGTGAACGGAGAAAAAAGAGTTAGGCGCTCTGCCGGTAATAAAAAACGTCAAGCACATTCACGTTGATTTCCTTGATACCCACCATTTGCTGCTGGATTCGCTCTCGTCTTAAAACCCCCTTTCCTTCTTAATAACTCTCCCACTCACTTTCTAACACTTCCACCAGATCTCACTCCACTCCCACCGTTTTCCGCTCTCTCTCTTTTTTTTTGGATCCCGAGCTTTAGCTTTCTCCATTAATGGCGAAACGTTTCATCCTCCTCCTCTTTCTCTGCTCTCTCCTCTTCCTTTCTCTCTCCTCCCTATCTTTCGCCAAGAATGACGCCGTCGACGACGACGACGACGAAGACCTTAGCTTCCTCGAAGATGACGAACACGACACTAGCGACAACAGCGGTTTCGTTTCTCCGTTGAAGGATGGTGAGCCTGATGAAATGGATGAATTCGACGATGATTTCGGAAGTGATGAAGATTTCGACGAGTCGCAATTCGGAGGCGGCGATTCGGAGGAGTACGCCATTCCCGATGTCGATGAGAAAGATGTGGTTGTTTTGAAGGAGAGGAATTTTACTGATGTTGTTGAAGAAAATAAGTATGTTTTAGTTGAGTTTTATGCGCCTTGGTGTGGACATTGTCAATCACTTGCCCCTGAGTATGCTGCCGCTGCTACTCAACTTAAATCTGAAGGTGTTGATGCTGTGCTGGCTAAAGTTGATGCTACTGAAGAAACTGAACTTGCTCATCAATTTGATGTTCAAGGGTTTCCTACTGTTCTTTTCTTTGTCGATGGTGACCACAAGGCTTATAATGGCCAGCGTACCAAGTAAGTCATTTTTTTTAATGTGAAATCTTCAAATTGATTAGTAATTAATTGATTTAGACGGTACATTTGTTAGCAAGAGTGTTTATTAATGGTGATGTTGTTTACATTTTTTATTTTTTTGCTTTTCTGGAAGGCTTGGTTTTGTTTGTTTTATTGTGCCTGTGGAGTGTTGAGTTTCTTCTTGATCAGAACTAAGAAATTAGTTTACTCGGATTACACATGTGTGCCGTGATGAAATTTTGTGATTCCCATCCTCAATTCCCTTGAGATTCGCAATTTTGCATTATGTATGTATGGCAGAAGCTATGAATGCTCCTAGTCGTTAGTTATCTAGAATCTCAACAAAAAGTAAAAATATTGAACAGTTGTTACGTTGTTGGAGTAACTATGTTAGCACCGTGCGATCTTTAAACTATATCTTGTAATTAAAAGTCGAAATTAATTAAAAAAATAATAGTTTTTGTTACCTTAATATAGTTGTAACGATGGATGTAAGGTTATCATCAAAATTCGAATTTTTAAATGTGTCACAGTTTAATTTTTTTTCTTATTCTATTAAATGTGAATTTGTAAATGGTTAACTCTAATATTATAAAGAAATTGTGTTGTAATTTTTCCTATTAATTTTTAATTATTCAACATATTCTAAAAAGCTATTATTTCTTCAAATTTAAAAATGAATAAACATGGGCGATTTGACGAAAAAACATATAAACAATGCCCATATGTATAGATAATATTATAGTTAGCAAAATTTGTTTTATTATGTAGCAAGGTTACACTTGAAAGTTTACAATCTTTAAAAAATATTACATTTTTATAATTTTAATTTTATTGTAATTAGATTATAAACATGATTTGAAAATTTTAGTGCAAACTCTTAGGAAGTCCTCGTTCCATTGCTTTGGGATTAAGGTGCTTCGCAAGAAGGAGAAGAAGAAAATTATGTTATGAAAATTTTGGTAAAGATTGAATCTTGTTATAGTTCAGCTATAAGTATTTAAACGAATATTGATATTTAAACACAAATGAGTATAAATTTTTTTCAATAATATAGAGAGAAAACGAATTTCGGAAAGGAAAATATTACCCAAAAAACTAATAAATAGAGAGAAAATTTTGAAAAAGAAAAAAAAAAGGAGTCAAATATAAGTTTAGGGGGGAATTTTTTTAATGAGGAGGTAACACATGTCCAATGATAATGTTAGCGGGTTTTGTTTTAGGAATAGTTATAGGTAGGATCTTCATTTATTTATCTCCATTTTCTATCCTAGGATCAATGGATCATGACACCTAATTTAAGCTTAAAAAAATTCAAAAACCTCATATTTTTCTGTTGGTACATCCTCAACCATTGAGTCATTGATTTAGAAAATGGACTCTATAAGAAATTGAGAGGATTTTGACTCGTTGTTGGATGCATGGTTTTGACATGCACTTCAAATTTAAGTGGATATTGAATTTTATGTAACACCTTGACTCCCTGAGGCAATCGTTTGTAAAGTTATAAAAAATCCCCATCCTAACAAAGCCATCAAGATCCCAGTTGTTTACGAATATCAAGATGAGCATGATATGGTCAATGTTTTCTAACATGTAAATGGTTAACTCTAAGTCTCTAACTTGTCATTGACTTGCATTTCCAAAAACCATGTGTTTGTGAGGTGTTTACTGATTTCCATGGGTGCCCTTGGGATTTTGAATTTTTTTTTTTATGTGTTTTCAATGTTTGATCTTCTATGTATGACAATTTCGATAATCTTGAACAATACTATATCTATTTTCTAATTTACAAGTTGATAGAGGATTGATTCGAAGGGTTTGTTGCTTGGCTTGACTCTGCAATGTTTCAGAAATGCTAGTTTCGTTTGCTTTTGATTACAGCTGATAATGGAATTCTGTTGGGTTTTTTTTTATTTGATCAGCGAAGGTTGCAAATTGCAAGTGTGTCTGTGCCTTCTAATGCCAATGCAATTAAAAAGAAATTTTACGGAGTACTAGTTTTAATAATTAGTTTTGGCTTATTATTGATGTTTATATTTGTAGGG
The DNA here is from genome assembly GCA_951394345.1 of Salicornia ramosissima. Lineage (NCBI taxonomy): Eukaryota > Viridiplantae > Streptophyta > Magnoliopsida > Caryophyllales > Amaranthaceae > Salicornia > Salicornia ramosissima. Next base: position 16,794,508 of record OX596236.1, on the reverse strand, counting down.
ATGCTATAGTGACATGGATCAAGAAGAAGACAGGGCCTAGTGTATTCAACATTACAACAACAGAGGAAGCTGAAAAGATTCTAACTTCATATGAAAAAGTTGTTTTGGGATATCTGAATTCATTGACGGTAATTTCATTTTCACAGTGAATCAAACTATTATAAGATGTGCTATGTAGTTGAGAATATGATTTATGAAGTCCTGCAGGATGTTCTGTATGTAACATCTTATATATGCTCTACACTGGTAACTTTTGATAGGTTTACTGTTTATGGCAACCTGCTTGATACATCTCTTTGGAAGCATATTCTTTTGGTGTTGATAATTTTGTGTTTTGATCTTTTAGTATTCTATTTATTGGGCTAATGGGCTTCATGTCTTCATGATCTTGCTTAAACTTGAAACAAGCGGGTTTGCCACAGTTTTTTCCAGCTCACCATGGACCTCTAGAAAAGCGTTTTATTTATGAATTTGCATGTGAATTTTGTTAACTTGATGCAGTATATGTCAATTAAATGTAATGGAATTAGAATTGTGTTTTTTTCTTTAAGTGCAGAATTGTGATTTTAAAATCAATTTGGGTATACTGCTGATATTGGCCTCTGATTTGTAACAATTATCTTACATAGACATCATGCTGCTTTGAGTTGGATGGTTTTCTTGCCCCGAAGCTTCACCAAGACACCAACTACTTAAAAAAGGGTTACTACATTAGTTGTTAGCTTTCATTTCAAATGACATCTTGGTTAGCTTTTGGTAAACCATGAATGAATTGAGGTTGATATTTTTATTTATAAAATTAGGTTTTGCCAGTGGTATTGAACTAGACTAGAAATCAGATCCTTTTTAATCCCGCATTGGTGTTTCAATAATTCAATGAAAATACTTCAATGTTTCAATTGCAGTATACATATAGGGATGTGACATTGATGGGTTTTGATATCAAGTTTCTGGCTAATTGACTTGTCTGATTAGTGGTTAAAGAGACTCATGTATGTAGCCTTTGTTGTGAGTTGTGAATTATGGTGGATACATCTGTTTAACTACAAATTTTAGAATAAAATCCTATATTTAGAGTTTCTTTAATAGGATAATTAGAGACAGTGGGCTACCTTTGTGTATAAATATAGGGGCTGTAATCTGACACATTGAGCTTATTAGGTTGCTAGTTATAGTTGAAGGTTTGTTCAAATTTTAGCTGGATATTTGCTTGTAACTTGTGTCTTTACCTTGTATACATTTTCTACTGCATGGTTTCCTTGTTGATTCCCTTTCCTTTAATTGCATTAATTTGACCTTGTGCAGGGACCGGAAAGCGATCAGCTTGCTGCTGCTTCAAGGCTTGAGGATGATGTAAACTTTTATCAGACTGTGGAGCCTAATGTGGCGAAGCTTTTTGAGATTGATGCGGATGCAAAACGACCTGCCTTGGTATTGCTGAAGAAGGATGTTGAAAAATTTAATCATTTTGGTGAGTTTGTTTATTCTGCTTATGGTTTACTTAGCTGATTGTTCTGTTATTGGTTCATTTATATCCATGTTCATCCCAATTTGAAGTGAGCTGTTGACTTTTTGCAGATGGAAAATTTGAAAAACCTGCTATTTCTGAGTTTGTTTTTGCTAATAAACTTCCGTTGGTGACAACATTTACTAGAGAAAGTGCTCCTTTGATTTTTGATAGTCAGATTAAGAAGCAGGTGAATTTCTGATGTATTTATGTATCTTGTAATCAACTAATCACCCCAATCCACTTCAGCGATTTCCTTAAATTACCAGTACCACTAACTAGCTACATTTATATTCAGCTCCTGTTGTTTGCCACTTCAAATGATACAGAGAAGGTTCTTCCAACATTCCAGGAAGCTTCCAAATCATTCAAAGGGAAGGTAGGATGATCATATGGTCTTTACTCTCTAAGTACGTTGATATGCTTGCATGATGTAAATCATGTAACTAATACCTGTGTCTATTAGAATGAGCCAACCTGGTCTCTTTTCCAGGCACTTCTCGGAGGCTATAAAAAGTTGCAAATTGTGTTTATGTATGATATTTGTTTGCTGGATAGGTTGTTGCTTAAAAAGAATTATAGTTTCTTAATTACCGCTTTTCATTTGCAATCACTCACCTATCTTGTCTTTCCAATTGAAATCCTTATCCTCTTTGGCACATCTCAATGTCAAACTGCTCAACTCAGCTTGCAATTTGTGTATAGGAAATCTCTGGTCATATCCTTTTATCTTCCATTCAATACTGGATGAGGTGGCACTTTAGAAAGAATCTTCTGTTTCTGCAGAAATAATCATGTCTTGCTTAGCTGATAATTTCCTTGTTGATCTGTAATGCAGATTATCTTTGTTTATGTTCAACTAGACAATGAAGATACTGGTAAGCCTGTTGCAGAATATTTTGGTATCGCAGGAGATGGTCCACAGGTAAAATAGTTCATTATATAGAGTATATAGGGATGTATTATAGCTGTTTTTTCTTGTTTCAGTTCTTAGACATTTAGTTTCATTGAGAGGGACCATAATTGGTAGCATTGAAAATCTTGGTTCTCTGTACAGGTTATTGCATACACAGGAAATGAGGATGGCAAGAAGTTCTTTCTCGAAGGAGAATTAAATCTGGAGAATTTGAAGGTTAGTCAAGTTCATTTCTTTTGTGAAATGTCCCCTGATAATCTGATCCCTGCATTATTATTGTTCTTCTCTTTTATATTTATTTCTAAAGCGCTTATCTGAAGAGGTGATAATAAGGCGTTATAAGTTCTTACTGCTTCCTTCATTTCATATAGGCTTTTGGTGAAGGCTTTGTTGAAGACAAGCTTAAACCTTTCTACAAATCTGATCCTATCCCTGAAACTGTGAGTTTATTTATTTATTTTTTTTGATAAAACTATTCTTTCTTGCATTTCATTTAAACCCTTTTGGCTTTGCTTATTCAAATCTATTTATCTAATCTTTTTGCTTTGTATCAAACAGAATGATGATGATGTGAAGATAGTAGTTGGGCATAACTTTGATGAGATAGTCCTGGATGAGTCAAAGGATGTTCTGCTTGAGGTCTTATTCCCACGACTTGAGATATAGCTGACCTGGTTAATTAGCAATTGGCTATTTTGAAATTTTCTTGTAGCATCAGGTTCTTACTTCACTGCTTTATTTTCCCACCAGATTTATGCTCCATGGTGTGGTCACTGCCAATCATTAGAACCCACATACAATAAGCTAGCTAGGCATTTACGCGAAATCGACTCCATTGTCATAGCCAAAATGGATGGAACAACAAATGAGCACCCTAGAGCAAAGGTATCTGCTGCAGTCTAGCTGTTACTTTATTTCTTTGTTCTAATAATGCCTGCTGCGTTTCTCGTTTTCTTTTTTCCTTTCTTGGTTGACTGCAACCATCTTACTGTTTTCAAAAGTAGTAACTCAGTTTTTGTTTTCCAGGCCGATGGGTTCCCGACACTTTTGCTCTTTCCAGCTGGAAATAAAAGCTTTGATCCTGTAAGTAATGTAGGATTGTTTCATGTGTCTAAACTTCATATTTAGATACAGATGAAAAAAAAGTCCCTGCTTTAATGTTTTACTGATGTGTTTAGTTCAAGGGATTTTTGCTAAGCTAGTTTTTTTTTTTTTTTTTGTTTGTTAAAAAAAATATTGATTTGAACTTATTGCCTGCTTTGTCGAAATTTTGAATATTTATACACTGATACAGTGATACATCAGAAAAAAATATATCAAAATATTCAAATGAGATCTAATTTTATTTGTATTAACGAATGCTTTTCAAATGTTTAGTTTTTATAATATTTTCCGTTACAGAATTAAAGATTTTTAAAGTTTGAAATACTCAAATAAAATTAACCAACCTGATCTAAACTTTATTTTTCTAATCTGATATGAAATAAAGCGAACTTAACATTGCCTTGAGCCGTTTGATTGATGATGATTGCATGAATATTGTGACATATGCAGATTACTGTTGACACTGATCGTACTGTCGTGGCATTCTACAAGTTCTTGAAAAAACATGCGGCAATACCATTTAAGCTTTCGAAGCCAGCATTAAGCTCAAAGGCAGAGAGTTCTGTTCCGGTAGATTCTTCAACGAGCAGCGATACCAAAGATTTAAAGGATGAATTGTAAGAAATTTTTTTCCAACATGCTATAAGTTAAATGGGATGTTAAGTCGACAAATTTAAACGGAATAGCATCACAGTGAATAGTTGAAGAAAGGTAGTAAAGTTAAGCTGTAGAAAAACTTTGCATCGTTTACATCCTTGCAGTCCACCCTTGTAATGGATGTTTTTTACATTACATTTAAATAGTTTTCAGACTCAATTTGTTGCAATTCTTGCCCCTTTGGTTTTTTAGGAGTTTGACCCATGAATATGATGATGTTGTATGTACGGTTGGTAGTTTGGGTCAAAACTGAATGGAACTGAACCGTTTGATACTGAATTACTTTGGTTGACCTGAAACTGAAAGTTAATTGAACTTAAACTGAAAGTTAATTGAACTGAAACTGAAAAGAATGAATAGAACTGATCTGAACCCAATTTGAACTTAAGATAAAACAAAAGTTATTTATACAATATCAAAAAATAATTGAACTAATAAAACTGAACTAGAAATGGATTATCTGAAAATAACTGAATTGATAAAAGGGTAATTGATTCTAACTGAAACATAATTGAAACTGATGTAAATTGAATATTATTAAACTGATCTGAAACAAAACTGAATGTAACCGAAACTGAGTTGAGCTCAAGTTGAAAATTATTTGATTCAAACTATTTTGAAACTGAACTAATCTGAACATTAAGTGAAACTGAATTAAACTGAACTGTAAAAAAAAAAACTAAACTAAATTGAAAGTGTTTGAATAATTTATAGAATCATATATGAGTATGACTATGTTCAGTTTAACTTATTTAAGCACTCTAATGCTTATTAAAAAACTAATAAAAAAATTCAAACAAGATAAGAAAAATTCAGATACCATAAGAAAAAAATCAGATCAGATCTAAAAAAATCATATCATATTCGAAAGATTCAAACCGGATAGAAAAACCAGATCATAAATATTCCTTAAAAAATAATAGTTTAGATCAGATCAGAAAAATTCAGATTAGACCAGAAAAGTTCTAATCAGACCAGAAAAGTTCTAATCAGATCAGAAAAGTTCAGATCAGATTAGAAAAGATCAGATTAGATTAGATCAAAAAAATTCAGACGAACTGAACATTGCCTATGTTTGGAAAAATGTCATTATTATTTATTTATTTGTGCAGAACTTCTTGCTTGATAACATCAACAAGCTAAGGGTGTGTTTGGTTGGGGGTAATAATCAAAGGGAATGGGAATCAACTGCCCCCATTTCCTTTAATTGTGTTTGTTAGACCACTTTTACCATTCCCATTCCCTTACCCATTCCCCTAATCTAACACTTTTCTAAACCCTCCTCCCCCCCTATCTTTTGCATTCCCTTTCCCCACCCTTCACCTAACCACCACCCAACCACCCCACCCCCACCCCCACCCAGCCCCAGCCCCAGCCCCACCCAGCCCCACTGCCACCCACTCACCCACCACCACCCCCACCCCCACCCGCACTGCCACCCAACCCCCACCCACACCCACGCCCACTCACCCACCACCACCCCCACCCACACTCACACCCACTGCCACCCAAGCCCCACCCCCACCCACGAACCCAACCACTCAGCCCCACACTACTAACCCTAACCACCCAAATACCCAAATTAAAAAAACAACTCCCAACCACCTACACCACCCCCAGCCGAACCGCCTCCCCCCGCTGCCCCTTCGCCACCCCCTCCTCACCACCCTACAGGGTTTTTGAATTTGGGGGTTTTTGGTTCGTGGGGGGTGGTTGGGGGCTGTAGGGTGGTGGGGAGGGGGTGGCGAAGGGGCGGCGGGGGGAGGCGGTTCGGCTGGGGGTGGTGTAGGTGGTGGTGGAGGTGGTTGGGAGTTGTTTTTTTAATTTGGGTATTTGGGTGGTTAGGGTTAGGGTTTTAAGGGGTGGGGGAGGGGAGGAGGCTACCGTGGTGGAGGAGGGGGTGGTGCCGGCAAGGGGTGGGGGAGGGGGGGTGGTTTCGTTGGTGGTGGAGGAAGTGGGGGTTGCTTTTGAACTTGGGTGGTGGAGGTGGGTTTGGGGTGGTGGTGTTGGAGGTGTATTTTTTTTTAACAAACAACCTTTTAAATCTAACACTTTTGTTTTCCATTCTCCCCCATTCCCATTCTTAAAGTGATTCTCTTTCCCCTTTGATAACCAAACACACCCTAATTATGCTGGAAAAAAAAGAGGAATTGGAGTAACCTAGGGAAAATCACAATCAAAAATTAAAAATCCCTTTTCTAACCTTTGCCGATGATACAATGATTTTTTCTAAAACAACCTTTGAAAGTTGCGACATCATAAAAGCTTAGACGATTGTTATAGAATATATGGACAATTGATTAATTTTCATAAATCTTGATTCCAATGTACACAGTGGTGGACTCAAGATTTTGAAATTGGGGGGACAAAATGTAAATGTCCAAGAGCTCGGATAAAATCAGGTACTTGGATGCAAAAAAATTACTAAAGCACATAAATTGTTTGATAATTAAATTTTCATTCTAAAATTTAAAATGCGAATTTTTTTACAACCCATATGATATTTTTAAAATGGGAAAAGTTGATTTCTAATACTCTCACCTGTTGATAGTCTGCTCAAAATATTGTACAGTATTATTTTATCAAAATACTCTTACATTTGTATTCCATATACATAAAATAAATCATTTTACTTACAACCTATTGATTAGATAAAATTTATGTGTTTTCCTTATAAACCCTATCTAATGAGTCCAAATATCAGGCTATCACCACCTGTATATTCATTTACTCGGGTAAAAAAAATATGAAAAAATTGAGACTATTTGGGATTGATCTCTGATCTCACGTGAGATTGACTAAAAATTGGTTTTAATGGTATTTAATATATTTTGTTTGAGGTTTTTAAAAGTGGGGGATAGTGGTCTTCCCTTGTTTCAACGTGGGTCCGCCACTGAATGTACAAAATAAAAACCCACAAGAAGACATTAGTAATTTTCAGAATATTCTTCAAATGTAACAAATTGACTCATTAGAATCTTACATCGGGTGCCCAATCATAGATAAGAAGGTTAAAACCAAACTTTCCAAAAAAACTTATTAACCCACTATCACAAGCTAGAACTCTCTTATCTCAAACCACTGTTTCAAATAAAGCATGCTTCCACATGCAAAGCTTTATACTCCTTAAACATATAAATGCGGAATTAGACAAAATCTACAGGAATTTCATTTGAAATAAACCCTTAAATAGAAAAAACAACCGAGTGGGATGGGATAAAATTTGCAAGTCAAAAAAATTTGGGGGATTAGGTTTTAGAAAAGCGAGTTTTAACAATGTTTTTCAATTAAAACTCTAATCTAAAATTAATCACGTCTTCAAATAATAATTGGGTAAAACTTATCACAAAAAAATCTAAAGAAATACACTAACGGATCCATTAACGGATCTAAAAAAAATCTAAAATCAGCTAAAAATCTAAAATTTTAGAGGAGAAATTACCCTCCCATGAAATGCAACTCTTTTTAATGGATCCGTTAACGTTGAGTTAAAGGAGTGGGCATTGTTAATTAAGAAACTTAATTTGGGGGGCATAACTTAGAAGTTTGAAAAAGTATGGCACAACTTAGAAAGGCGAAAAACTCAATGGTATAGCTTAGAAAAACCCAAATTATTTTTTTAGATCTTTGTAGATTCCTTGCCTAAGCTACTTAAGAAGGCCTTGATAGATGCAATGTAATAGTTCCTTAATATTGTCAATTCTTCAACCATCCAAGCGAATCTCTAAAACATATCCCGTTTTACTATACTTTCACTAAGGATACCTTTGAAGCTCTGAATTATATATAGAAATTGCCCTATTTTGATTTTAATCGAAATCACTCAATAGTAGACAACCTTGGAACGCATGCTTATGCTGAAATTGCAACAATTTGGTGGTTTATCTTGTTTGTCTGTAACTCTATAGTCTTCAGAGATAATTCCACCTATATCCTCCTCATATTTAAACAAATAAAGAATAATATAAAGTGTTGGAATAAAACTTCTTAAGATGAAAGCCTAATTCCTAAATCAAATTACATAAACTCCTAAGCTAAATCTCCTATCTATGTCAGTTAGTCCTATCCTCTTTGTGAGACATTCAAACTAAATTCTGATGGCTCAAAATATGGAGAAAATAGTACAAAAATTAGATTCTTTTAATAAAAAATTATAAAGGTGAAATTCTGAACACAGGGGCCAAAAAAAATCCATGAATCAAACTCCATTTTAGCTATTTGCTAAAACTTTGGCTCTTCGAGATGGAGTTAAAAATGCGCTCGTCTTAGGCAAGAAAAAATGAACATTGAAGGAGACAATACTGGAAATAGTCCTTTAAAGTTGGGTTAATTGTGTTGTCGGTGGTATGTTCATTTTCTTATTTTACAAGATCAATAAGTAAATTATTAAATCAAATTATTAGTTATTTAGCTTCCTATTTTACTTAGTCAAATTAGTATGTTTAGGAGTAGTGGTGGGCTACAATTTTGGGCATTATCAACTTCCCAAGTTATAAAAGGTTGGTTTTCTTTGTAGTTTAATTAATAATGAGAATGCATAATATTAGTATCTTGATGTTTCTTTTATGCTCTACATTTTCTACTCTATAAAATTAAAAGACAACCTTACTATAATTTGACAAATCCTTTGAGAAATTTGTAGTCTTATTCAAGATATTACTGAAGTCAATATTACTGAAGTCAATAAGGTAGCCGACTACTTAGATAACAAAGGTCATAAGTATCAAATCATGACTTTCTCATATTATCCTTGCGACAATAATCTTTCTTTAATCATCCGTAAGAATTCTGGTGTTTGGCTATTCGAAAGGGGCTACTTGATTTTTTATTTCCTTAAAAAAAACATAAAATTTTCTTTATGAATATTTACTTGTTTTAAGTATAATACTACCTTCGTTTTTTTAGTTTACTCAGATTAACTTTGTCAGTATTCAGAAGTATACTTTGACTATCGTTTGTGATTTATACATAAGATAAAGTATAGTCACTATCTTAATCTTCAAAGTTTTAGCTCAACAAGTGTGAAAAGTGAGGTGAATAAATTAAAAAAAAAATAAAAATATCAAGCGAAATTGCAAAATGAGAAATATGAAGGGCCAAAAGGGGTAGAGAGAGTCTCTTATCTCTACTATACTGAGCTAGTGAGCTGCCTATAATATACATGAAACTCAACTTACAAATTGGTAGGAAGGAATTTCAAAATTTCACAAGTAAATTTTACCAAATATGTTTACAAAAATAAGAACAATCAAACTGCCAACAAATCCAACCATATCAAAACAGCTAGTCAAACCAGCCAACAACCAATTATGAAACTGGGCCTAAACCCTTCACCAAAACACCCACAAGCCCAGAACTATAATGATGAAACTATCCATAAACACAATAATGAAATACAAGCATAAGATGATATAATGATAAAAACTACTCCCTCCGTAACATATTAATGACAACGATTTGACATAAAGCAGAGAGAAAAAAATGTCAAATCGTTGCCATTAATATGTTACGGAGGGATTATATATTGAGAACAATATTTGTTTATGTTTATGTTTTTTTGGGAGTTATTAAAATTTACTCTTGATCCATTTGAAGCTGTTGCGAAAAGTAGATTTGAGCTTACCCTCGACGGCATACATGTTATAAGATGCCACTCGCTTCTTCCTCTTCGACTCCGGATTCCCAGATGATCCAAACTCATCCTCAGCTTTGGCAGGGCCGTTGAATGAGTAGGCTCTTGGACGCTCTTCTATTGCATATTCGCCTTTTACATAACAACAACTGTATGATTTGCTTTTCTCCATCACCTATACAAGATATAGTTTGTCTATAAATGAATGAATAGATCGAGGAAAAACATGGATATATAATATATAGAAATAGGATTAACTGAAAATGTTTTCGGCGAAAAAACTCCTACATTAGACCAAAAAAGCTAAGGTAATCGTACAATTATTAATGACTAATTCGTAAATAGTGACTACTTTAGCTTAAAACTTTGCGTATCTTTTTTTTTTTTTTTTTGTCTAATGTAACATTATAAACGTCTAATATATATACCCCTTTTATTAGTCTTATGCGTTCATCACGGCTTAGAAAGAGACTTGGTAGATAAAACTTATTGGTGAGAATTGGGCCAAGTCGGGTTGGGTTTGTGTCAACCCGTTTATATAAACGGGTTGATTCTCCTTGACCCTAACCCGACCTGTTAAATAAACGGGTCGTGTCGACTTGTTTACTAAACGGATTGAAACCCTTCAGCACAAACCCGTTAATAATGGGTCAATTTCATGTCGGGTTGGCGGGTCGTGTCTATTTTTTATAATAATAAGTTGACAATTTAAATGTAATCGTGTTGTGCTAACCCGTTTACTTAAACGAGTTAAAACTCCCCGACTCTAACCCGACCCGTTTAATAAACGTGTCGTGTTGTGTCAATCTATCTGTTTACTTAAATTAAACGGGTCGAACCCCTTGACCCAAACCCATTAATAACGGATCAATTTTATGCCGAATTAGCGATTGGGTGGTATCAAATTATCCCACCTCTAGATAAAACTATAAAAGGATTTCAATCGGATGATCATTATGCAATGGTTGGCAGTGGTGGTTAAGGAACACGTGGGGCTGATGAAATTAAATACTAGTCTATAATGGGAGACCACCTTTTTATTTGCACAATATGCGTGCTGCTTGTGCTTTTAGCCTTTTAAAGTTCTAAAGCAGTGGTGAGTGATAGAGTGGTGGGGGATACAACAAATTGGGATAGCAAGCTACCACTATTATGGATGGCCGGGTTCATGGATCCACCAGCATAGTAGCTAGAAAATGGCTACTGCGCCGATTCTGGTCTCGAGGGGGGCCATAAGTCCACTATTATCTTAGGAGTGTGTGTGTTTTACCAAAATAATGTTGAGATCGAGCAAATATATTTATTAAAATAGTGTCAAACCAACGAACTATATTTATTTATTAAAATAAAATAATGTTGGTATTGGAAGCAGCTTTGGGCTGTCAAGGATGTTTTTAAACCTGGTTATAATAGGGGTAATTCTTAGCTTGGAGATCTAATCCTAGTGATTATATATATATATATTCTACTTCTAGTGGTTATGATTGGGCTTGGAACAGTTTTAATATTCCCAAGCATAGTTTTATCCTTTCCTTTGAATTGGCTAGCCTTGTGGGCCGGGCCAAATTGAAGGTCAAGCATTCCTTGAAGCAGTTGAACGAATTGATTGGAGATCAGATGATACATGTCCTCTTTGTGGCCGGCCTGGCGCTTGTGCTGATACTATTAATTAAGCACTTGTTTTTTTTATTTTTTTATTTTATTGTTGCTACAACCAGCTTTGTATATATTGGTTCTAGAAGCTTTCTGAGTATGTGTGTTCGTTGGCATTGTTTACTTTATTTGGTGCCAAAGGAATTGAACAATTCGGTTTAGATCGGAATGATGCTGTGCTGAGACCTAAAACAGGCATATCGTGAAGCAACTTTAGAGGAGCATCTGCTGCATAATTTATTTGGAGCATTATGCAAAGGAAGATTAGCTGTAGGAATAAGTCTTGGTTTAATGCTGTAATGGCCTCATTGCTTGTTGTTGTCTTCTTGGTAGTTGTAGCTGTGTTGTTATGGCTTTTGCTGTTTTTATTAGGCCACTGTCGTGCTGTTTGTGTGTGAGGCACTTCGATCACACTGTTTTGTTGTTGTTTTTGAGCTCTTAATAAATCTCTTTGTTGGAAGTTCAAAGAGTGAAACACAAGGGTGGGAATGTGGATAGTTTATGTGAGAGAGAGTTTGTCCCACATTGATAGAATAGGAAGAGTTTGATATATTTATATATTTGAGCTTACCTCTATTTTCTAAAAGCTTAAGTGGTAGGTGGGTTCTTAACAAGACACACGCGCACACCGGACCGGACCGGGCTTGGGTCTTAAGAAATGCGATGTGCGGTGTGCGGGTTTGGGTTAAGCTTTGGGCCACTCTACCTTTTCAGTCAGCCATTAATCCCATGTTTCTCTTCCACTATTTGACCAATGGTCATGTTGATTATTTCTCTCCCACTAATAATTTTATTATGGCTACATCTAAGTTTCTAGTTCCTGACACTACAACATTAAAAGCGGACGTTATTTTGAAATGAACGTCTGCTTTATTTAATTAAAGCGGACGTTAACTTCCTTGACACGACTTAAAAATTCGCTTCTAAGGCGGACGTAATATATCAATTGACGGACGCTAATTTTTTTTTTTTTATTAATTTGAATTAATAATATTCAATATTATATTTAAATATAATTATTACATTCATAATTTATAATTATTTGCTTCATCCGTGCAATTCACACGTTTTTCCATTCGTTGACTATCTATCTGCTTCATTCATACAAATACCTGTTCCATTGCATATTATAAATATCCATACACAATTTTTCATACAAAGTTTTTACTAATTAATATTTCATATAATACCAATCCAATCTAACACAATTAATATTTATACAAAGTTGTTGGTACTATTTTCAAATACTAATAAAAAAAGAAAGTAAACCTAGCTAAGTTGCACACATGTTCCGCTGGCCCCTCAGCCGTCATCTGAGCCGCCGCCCGGTGGCCGCCGAAACTGAGACATGTCTACACAACTACATTGGCTTAAGACATTGCCGTACAACTCTAGCAACTTTTGCATCTCGGCCACCTTCTGTTTTTCCTCATCTCTCTCTCGCTCTATATCAGCAAGTCGGTTATTCAATTGATCTATTGCGGAAGGAGTGTTTGAAGGGTTGTTCGCTCGACTTTGTCTCTTGTAGTACATGTATGCACTGCTCCCCAATCCAGCGACTTTGCCCCTTTTCCTACCACCAACAATCTCAAAAAAACCCTAATTTGGGGTCTTTTTGACACCACTTGCTTCACATTTAGCAAGATTTTTTTCATAACTCTCCTACAAACATTGAGATACGTGCAAAACATATAATCAAGTCATTTCATGATTTCAAGCAACGTGCATGTTCTAAAACATATAAGTGAATAGATCAACACTCATTGGCATGGTTTAGGTCACGTTAAGAGTATTTCGGAACGATAAGTAGCCAAAACGGCCATTTTGTGTCGTTTTGGAGCGTTTTATGACCCAATTTCAATCTAATCAAGTCATTTCATGATTTCAAGCAACGTGCATGTTCTAGAACATATAAGTGAATAGATCAACACTCATTGGCATGGTTTAGGTCACGTTAAAGGCATTTCGGAACGATAAGTAGCCAAAACGACCATTTTGGGTCGTTTTGGAGCGTTTTATTACCCAATTTCAATCTAATCAAGTCATTTCATGATTTCAAGCTACGTACATGTTCTAAAACATATAAGTGAATAGATCAACACTCATGGCATGGTTTAGGTCACGTTAAAGGCATTTCGGAACGATAAGTAGCCAAAACGGCCATTTTGGGTCGTTTTGGAGCGTTTTATTACCCAATTTCAATCTAATCAAGTCATTTCATGATTTCAAGCTACGTGCATGTTCTAAAACATATAAGTGAATAGATCAACACTCATTGGCATGGTTTAGGTCACGTTAAAGGCATTTTGGAACGATAAGTAGCCAAAACGGCCATTTTGGGTCGTTTTGGAGCGTTTTATTACCCAATTTCAATCTAATCAAGTCATTTCATGATTTCAAGCTACTTGCATGTTCTAAAACATATAAGTGAATAGATCAACACTCATTGGCATGGTTTAGGTCACGTTAAAGGCATTTCGGAACGATAAGTAGCCAAAACGGCCATTTTGGGTCGTTTTGGAGCGTTTTTGTAACGACCCGACTCGCTTAAACCGGCGCGGAAGAAACCGACGAGTCGAGTAGTTAAAAACTACAACTTAAAATACTTAAGAAATAAAACTAATTCCTCAAATATTGTTATTAAACCACCAAAAGTACAAATACCCACAACTTTGTACATAAACTAATCCAAAAGTCAAACTAGAAATACTAAAATGCGAGTAACTCCAACCACACGTCAGAGTCTAAAAATAACGTATGAAAGTCCATACAATATTCTAATACTATCTAAAAACAACAGTAATAGAAAATACAACCAACAATAGCAGAAATAACAACGTCGCTCGCCCAACCCAAAGCTAAGCAAGAGTATCATCATCAGAAATACCTGAAAAATATACAACAGTCCACCATCAGTGGCGAGTAACATAACTGACTCACCCTAATGGGAATACACATGTACATAACACAAATCAAATAATCAATATCAATAATCAAAGTACGAGATCAACCCACATGTGAACTCGACTCAAACCAACCTAATCAACTATCTTTGGCGCAATCATTCATATTCTAGACCGGACTGTGCTCGTACGGACGCATCTTACGCATCCGAACTTTCTACTATGCTCGGATTTGAGAATCTTACTCCCAAACCCCATGAAACCAATCTTACTGGAAATCCATGTCCCGTGAAACCAATCTTACTGGAAATTCACTAAGATCACATAGTATGACTCCAACTATCCCAATACCGCGGATGGAATAGGGGCAGCGTCTTAACCCGAATACAATGAATCTTACTCAAAGTATCAGGCGTCTAAAAAATGAAATCAAGCTAATTTAATTAATTAATTAATTTAATCATCTTAATCATTTTATTCATTATTATTACCCAACATAACTAAATTAAGTTCAAGAATTGCCTCTAGCCTTGATTCTCGAAATTAACTAGTTAAATCATCGAAGTTATTCTCAAGAACTGCCTCTAGCCTTAATCTTGAGTCTAACCAATCATAAATCATCATTCTATAATCATTCTTTAATCGAATTAAACATATTCTTTAACTTTCTTTATTCTTTAAATCAATTTCTTTAACTTTCAAGATTCAATCAAGAACTCAAAGAACTCATCAAGAACTCATAAAGAACTCAAAGAACTCATTAAAGATTCATAAAGAACTCATTCAAGATTCAAGATCTTCAACCAAGAACTCAATCAAGATTCAAGATCTTCAACCAAGAACTCATCCAAACTCATACATAATCACACGCATGATCCACGAAAAACGTCACAAACTTATCCAAAAATTCATCAAACTTTGATACTTAAATCATGATCATATTACAACATAGAATCAATCATAAAATCATAAAATCCATCATCAAAATATCATGAAAACCACATAAAAATTCAGATTAGAGACAACACATGAAATCATGAATAATCATCACCAAACAACCCATACATGCATTTAATCTATACTATAAACATAGTATACCAACAAGGTTGAGAAAGCATGTTACCTTATTGAAGATAACACACAAATTTACACAAAAAGTTGCTGCCCGAAATAAGACACACACGAACAACAACACGGCACAAGCACGAACACCTCGTTCTTCAACACGGCACCACCGCACGAGCACCACGAACTACTCTGCACGGCCACTGCACCACGCACACACGGCCCACGAACACCACTGCCCAGTCAGCACGGCTACCACTGCTGCCCACTGCACGGCTACACCTGCACGGCACCACCACGCTGCACACACGGCCTGCACGGCTTCACCACACGGCTGCCACCACACGAACCCCACACGTGCACACAATCCCCCACTCGAACACGTACCCAAACTCAACCCGAACTAATGATCTTGAACGAAAGAATGGGTTAAATTGTATTTTAGGCTACTTAAAGATCAATAGACTTTGAATCTTTAAGATTGGGGTTGGAAAGATTGATGAACAAATGTTCAACTTGGAAGCACCAAAAATGGCGTGTGAAGTAGAGCAATTGAGAGGGAGTTTGTGTTGATTGAATTTTGATGGCAAGAGTGTTAAAAAGGCAAATGGGCAAATGAACCTCATGGCTCACTAACCATTCCTATTTATAGAAATTAGTTAAGTGTGAAAGCAAGGCAAGTGGCAAAACTTTGCCATGCAATTAGAGGGGGCCGACCATCATGGCTATAATGGGCCTAAATGGGCTCTCGTGCTCAATTGGGCTAATTTGCGAAAACCGCATAATTAATCATGCACTAATCGATTTGGCCCAAAATATTAGATAATTAATTAGAAAATTAAATAATAAAATTCTAATCAATTAAATAATAATTAACATAAATAATAACAACTAAAAATAAATATTTCGAATTAAATCGAAATTATTCACATAAAATAAAATAAATAGTTCAAAAATAAATTTGAACTAACACATAAACACACATAAATACACATAATTATCGGCAAAAATACCAATAAAATCTGGGTCATTACAGTTTTATTACCCAATTTCAATCTAATCAAGTCATTTCATGATTGACTTCTATGAGTTTGTATTGTTCATGAAAAGGGTCATATATACGGTATCTCTTTGTGTGATTGACTTCTACGAGTTTGTATTGTTCATGAATGTTCATACCCTTATCAGTGTCCATCCAACTGCACTTAAACAAAATTGTTTTGTACACTCCAAGATTACCATGATAAACCAATTCCGAAACCTCCTCCAAGATGCCAAAGTAATCATTTTCTTGATGACTTTGTACGCAAACTCCGTAATTCATGGTTGACTTGTTCTTGCCATATTCAAATGTGTGGAAGTTGTATCCATTGACATAGAACTGACTCCAACTCCTCACTTGTCTAGAGGGGCACATTGCAAGCGCACGTATAACATCATCAATTGCAACATCATCAGAACTTGGCATTCTCTCAAACACCTAGTATTGTTGATTTAGTTAGTAAATAAAAAGGTCTTATTTATTTTGTATTTTAATAATTTGAAAAAACTCACATGTTCCTTGAACCATTCAGGGAAATCAGCTTCGCATTTGCTCCATGCTTGATCCCTAACTATATTGGGTTTTTAATGAACAATATGCTCCTCAAATTGCCTTTTCATAATAATATATATCCAATTCAAGTCAGTCATAAAACAATTAATGTTAATCAATAAACCCCTTGTCTACGTTTGAACAACTTACCTTTCATAATCACTTAGGATGCCAGTGTTTGCAAGCACATAAAGATGTGCTCTATCATACTCCTTGTCCAACAACCAACATTTCTGACCATTTGTTGTAGGTCGGCTACAATCTTCCCTAAACATCTCGGGGAGATTAGGATCATGTTGGGTATCCACATCTGGATTGACATTTCTTCCTAAATCCCTTGACTTAGTGTCAACGCCAAGTTGAAAGTAGTTGGAGCAAAAGTTTGCTATCTCCTCAGTTAGGTAAGCGTTGCATATTGAACCTTAAACACGTGCTTTGTTTCCCACTTTACGCTTCAAATGGTTAAGAAACCTATCAATGACTTAAGCATAGTTAATTTATGTAAAATAATAATAGGTTCTAGATAAAAGTTAATAATGTGACGACCCGACTCGCTTAAACCGGCGCGGAAGAAACTGACGAGTTGAATAGTCAGATCTAACAAACTAAAATACTTAAAATTAAAAACAAAACCTCAAAATGAATATATATATATACTAAACCAAAAGTACAACACCCACAAGATTGTACATATCTAATCCCAAATGTCATACTACTACTACTAACAAACGTAAACTCCAAATATATGTCAGAGTTAAAGAAATACACCAGTACTACAACTATAGTCCAAAACTAGGAAAATCATAAAACAACAATGTAAAAGCTAAATTAACAACGGCGCTCGCCCAACCCAAAGCTAAGCAAGAACCTCATCATCAGAATTACCTGAAAAACAACAACAGTCCACCGTCAGTGGCGAGTAACATAACTGTCCCACCCTAACGGGGATACACACGAACATAGCACAAATCAAACAATCAAATCAAACATATACACATGCGAATCAAATCAACTAATCATGCTGACTCGACTAACTTAACCAACAATTAACAAACCCTTAACTTTGGCGCAATCATTCACATACTAGACCGGACTATGCACGTACGAACGCATCTTACGCGATCGAACTTTCTACTATGCCAGGATTGAGAATCTTACTCCCAACCCCATGAAACCAATCTTACTGGAAATCCATATCCGAAGACAACATAGTAAGACCACCAACTATCCCAATACCGCAGATAGGATAGGGGCAACGTCTTAACCCAAACACTTAGAATCTTACTCTAAGTTTTAGGCGTCTAGTAGAGAAATCAAGCTAATCTTTACTTTAAATCGAAGTTTACATTCTTAGTTAATTCTTAAGTTGCATCTTACGCCTTGACTCAAGAAATAACATGTAAACCAACAAACTTGGAACCTCTTATAACATTCTTTAACCTTTCTTTAATCTTTCTTTAATCTAATACTAACTTTCTTTAACTTTCAAAACTCGACCAAGAACTCAAAGAACTTATAAAGAACTCAAAGAACTCATAAAGAACTCAAAGAACTCTTCCAAGATTCAAGAACTTCAATCAAGAACTCATTCAAGATTCAATAACTTCAACCAAGAACTCATTCAAGATTCAAGAACTCATCCCAACTCATCATATCACACGCATAAATCAATCAAGTTCAACAATAAAATTCATCAACTTCCTAATATCCGAACTTCATCAAACTTGAACATGAATAACATCAAATATAACACTAACATAATCCATCATGAAATTCATGTAATCAAGTAGAAAAAATCATAAATCATCACCCAAAATCAGATTATAATCCACACATAAACAAGGTTACAAAACATCCAAAACGGTCTAATCTAATCATTTAATCTATACTATGAATCATAGTATACCTTATTGGAGAAAGTATGTTACCTTATTGGAGAATAAACAAATCAACACACGAAAACACTCAACACTTGTTGCCCGGAAACCAAACCACAAGGCCCTATCACAAGGTGCACACGAACACGGCACGGTTTGCACGGACCACTCAACACGGCTTGCACGAACCACCAACTGCACCACTGTCTTCAACACGAGCACCACCACTCTTACCCACGTAACCCACACGAACCAAGCCCGGAAACCAACCCGAACTAGTGATCTTGATTGCAACAATTGGGTTTTAGATTATGTTTTGGTACTTAAAGATCAATGGAGGATTAATCTTTAAGTTTTCAGTTTGAATGGATGATGAACAAATGTGATGGAGGATTAGCCAAAAATGGCGTGTGGAACAAAGGCAAATGGAGAGTGTATGGCTTTTCAATTTAGTGAGCAAGTGTGTTTAAGATGGCAAATGAGCAAATGATTCCTCAAGCCTTAATAACCCTTCTATTTATAGAAGTGGTCTAAGGTGTGAATGCTTGGCAAGTGGAAAAACTTGCCATACAATGGGGGGGGGGCTATGGCCTTGCAAATGGGCCAAAATGGGTTTTCGATAAATAATTGGGCTAATTGCACTCTTGCATGTTTAATTATGCTTAAATAGCATTTGGCCCAAAAATATTAAATAACTAATTAGAAAATTAAATAATAAAAATTCTAATTAATTAAATAATAATTGAAATAAATAATAATCAATCAAAATTAAAAAATTCGAATTTAATCGAAATTATTCACATAAAATAAAATAAATAGTCCAAAATAAATTTTGGACCATACATAAAATCATATAAATACAAATAAATACATGACAGAAATACCAATAAAATCAGGGTCGTTACAAATAAAGTTGAATTACCTTTCGAAAGGGTATTTCCACCTATATTGAACGGGACCAGCGATTTTTGCCTCATAAGGCAAGTGAACCGGCAAGTGCTCCATTGAGTTGAAAAATGATGGAGGAAAGATTTTTTCAAGCTTGCATATGATCTTAGGTATGTTTTTATGTAAGCGTTCCATATCGCTCACTTTGATAGTGGGCGCACACAAGTCCCGAAAAAACTGATTTCCGTCATTACCTTCCACACATGTAACGGAAGCAACTCCTACAAACCAACTGGCAATAGCCTCTCCATGAATACATGACAATCGTGACTCTTCATTCCATGCAGCTTACATGCTCGAAGATCTACACACCTACTTAAGTTTGATGCAAACCCATCTGGAAACTTCAAATCTCGTACCCACTCACATAACACCTTCTTCTGATTCTTGTCAAGTGTATAAGGTGCTTTGGGCATTGTCTGCTTACCATTTGTATCGTCAACCGGCTCCAATGGTCGGCGTTTACATAAACGAGCAATGTCCTTTCTTGCATTTATGTTGTCTGAAGTTTGTCCTTTGACGTCCATGACAATGTTAATAAGTTTTTCAAAAAAGTTCGTCTCAATGTGCATAACGTCTAAGTTGTGACGAATAAGCAAATCCTTCCAATATGGAAGTTCCCACAAAATACTCTGTTTAAACCATCCCTTTTTCTGCTTCTTGATCATGTTTAGTAACTCAAGACTATCAGTTGCTTTGGGCAAGTCTTTCACACAATGCCACAGTTCGTCACTAGACATTATATGTGGAGCCAGGTCATTTTCAACTTTGTTCTTACAGAAAGAAGTCTTATTCTTTCGAAATGAGTGATCGGAAGGGAGAAATTGTCGATGACAATCGAACCACGTCACCTTACCGCCATGATCAAGCAAAAATGCCTTGCTTTTCTCCATACAGTACGGACATGCCTTTTTTCCAGCGGTAGACCACCCAGACAACATACCATAAGCTGTAAAATCATTAACAGTCCACATGAGGGCCGCACGAAGGTTAAAATTTTGCTTTCGTGAAGTGTCATAAGTCATTGACCCAACATGCCAAAGCTGCTTCAACTCTTCAACTAGAGGTTGCATATATACATCTAAGTTTCCCTTTGGATTTTTAGGAACGAGGATGAGGATGAGCAAAGAAAGAAACATGAACGACTTCTTCATACACATTGATGGAGGCAAGTTATACGGTGTAAGAATGACAGGCCAACATGAATATTGTTGTCCAAATTTACCATGTGGAGAAAAACCATCGGTGCACAGACCAAGTCTAACATTCCTAGGCTCGGATGCAAATTCAGGAAAAGTTTTGTTAAAGTGCTTCCAAGCCTAACTGTCACTTGGATGTGCTAAAGTGCCTTCCACTCGAGGATTCTTGGCATGCCATGTCATTTCCCCGGCAATGTTCTTTGTTGCAAACAACCTTTGCAACCTCGGTGTGATGGGAAAGTATATTAGCACTTTTGCGGGAATAAGATTGCCCTTGGAAGTCTTCTTATACCTATCAGCTCCACATACACTACACTTATCTAAAACATCATCGTCCTTCCAAAACAACATACAACCTCTAGGGCATGTGTGTATCCTCTTATGAGGAAGTTCCAAGCCCTTAAGAACCTTCTTCGTGTCATAAAAGGTTCTACCCATTATATTGTCTTCTGGCATTGATTCATTCAACAAAGAAGCAAATGCGTCCACTCACCTATGTGGCAAATTGAATTCACACTTCAAACTTATAATTCTTGAAGCCATTTCCAGCACGGACATCTTACTCCCTTGAAACAAAGGATCCTCAGCTGCCTTAAGAAGATTAAACAACTTCTTGGTTTCATCATTCAGTTCTTCTTCAATTGAATTTGGTCCTTCTGACGACGTGTCATCTTGTTCATTTCCAAGAGCATCAACTGTGACGACCCGACTCGCTTAAATCGGCGCGGAAGAAACCGACGAGTCGAATAGTCAGAACTAACAAACCAAAATGCTTAAAAATTAAAAACAAACCTCAAAACATTATTACTATAACCCAAAAGTACAAATATCCACAAGTTTGTACATCACTAATCCAAAAGTCAAACTACTACTACTAATAAACGTAACTCCAAACACATGTCAGAGTTATAGCAAAAGTACACAAGTATCACTACTATAGTTCAAACTAATTATAATCATAAAACAACAGTAATAAAACTATATAACGACATCGGCGCTCGCCCAACCCAAAGCTAAGCAAGAACCTCATCATCAGAATTACCTGAAAAGTAAACAACAGTCCACCGTCAGTGGCGAGTAACATAACTGTCTCACCCTAACGGGAATACACATGAACATAGCATAAATCAAATAACCCAAATCATAACATCAAATCATGCGAACCATACAAACACATGCTTGACTCGACTAACTCAACCAATCTTATCTTTGGCGCAATCATTCGCAAACTAGACCGGACTATGCACGTACGAACGCATCTTACGCGATCGAACTTTCCAACTATGCCAGGATTGAGAATCTTACTCCCAACCCTATGAAACCAATCTTACTGGAAATCCATGTCAAAGACGACACAGTGGTAATCACTATCCCAATACCGCGGTTAGGATAGGGGCAACGTCTTAACCCAAAAACATAGAATCTTACTCTAAGTTTTAGGCGTCTAGCTACGAAATCAAGCTAATCTTACATTCTTTAACTTTAATCCGAAGTTTACATTCTTAGTTACTTCTTAAGTTGCATCTTACGCCTTGACTTAAGAAAATAACATGTAAACCAATCAACTTACAACATCTTATCACTTTCTTTAACCTTTTCTTTAACTTTCTTTAACTTAAAAGACTTAATCAAGAACTCATAAAGACTCTTAAAGAACTCATCAAGAACTCATCAAGAACTCATCCAAGATTCAAGATCTTCAATCAAGAACTCAATCAAGATTCAAGAACTTCAACCAAGAACTCATCCAAGAATCAAGAACTCATCCATATTCATCACATCACACGCATAAACTCAACTCTTCAACATATTGAATCATCAACTTACTATCATCCAAAATTCACCAAACTTGAACATGATAAACATAAACTTACTACTAACATAATCAATCATAAAATCATCATATTCAATCATCATTAAACCACTTAAAAATCAGATTTACAATCATACATAAAAAAACATGATCAAACTTCATATAAACTAATCTTGTTCATTTAATCTATACTATGAATCATAGTATGCCAAATCAAGTTGAGAAAGTATGTTACCTTATTGAAGATTAACACACAAAATCAACACAAACTTGCTGCCCGGAAACTAGAACCACACGGCGAAGCAACACGGCACAACCACGCACGGCACGGTCCTTGCACACGAACACCTCACAAGCAACACGACACCACGGCTGCCCAGCACGGCTGCCACACGGCTGCCCACCACGAACCACCGTCTTCACACGGCCCACTGCACGGTTCACCACACGAACCACCACTCTTGCACACACGGCTTCAACACGGCACCCACACGGTCACCACTCGAACAACCCACTCGAACACGACCAAACCCAAACCCGAACTAACGATCTTGAATGCAAATTAGGAGGTTTAGATTGAGTTTTGATACTTAAAGATCAATAGACTTTGAATCTTTAAGTTTAAGGTTAGAATTGATGATGAACAATTGATGGGTTTCAATTAGCCAAAAATGGCGCGAGGCAAGGGAGCAAATGGAGGGAGTTGTGTTTGAATTTTGATGGCAAGAGCATAAGATGACAATTTAGCAAATGGATCCTTAAGCCTTACTAACCCTTCTATTTATAGAAGTGGTTTAAGGTGTGAATGCATGGCAAGTGGCAAATCAAGCCACTAATCATCAAGGGGGCCGGTTCTATTGAGGGCAAAATGGGCTAATTTGGGCTTTCGAGATCAATTGGGCTAATTTACAAAAAGTGCATGACTAATCATGCTTAATTCGATTTAGCCCCAAATATTAAATAATGAATTAGAAAATTAAATAATAAAAATTCTAATTAATTAAATAATAATTAAAATAACAATAACTAATCAAAATAAAATATTTCGAATCAAATCGAAATTATTTACATAAAACAAAATAAATAGTTCAAAAAACTAAATTTGAACTATACATAGCAAAACATAATACACATAAACATCCGGCAGAAATACCTATAAAATCAGGGTCGTTACATCAACAACCATATCTCGATATGGGTTTGATTGAACCGAAGAGGAGGGCCCTATATCCGACTCACCATGGAATTTCCATTCATAGTAATTCGGAGTAAAACCCGTACTATACAAATGTACTTTGACCGTGTCCACATCCAAATAACGCTTGTTACGAAAACGAAAGGAAGGACACCTTATCTTATCATTGTCATCATAAGCGGGATAGACAAAAGTCGACGAACCCATCGACCCCTTCTATAAATTGATTTCTAAGGCGACGCCCATTTAATCTTTGGTACTCCAACGACGTTCATTCCTTCTCATGATTAAAAAATTCTATACAACTAAGATTAAGAGTCATTGAAATTGTATTATAAAAGCTACTTAAAGTGATGAATTACAAATAAACATATACTTAACTTTTTTAAACCAAGTTTGTATAAATAAATTCTATTATAAAATCCTTCAAATAATTATATTTATTTCTTTAAGTTGATACTTATTATGTAGTTAAAGTTGGATTAGAATAATTTAGTATACCACTAGCCGCAACACAATTATTATATGCTTCGCATAACGTCTCATACAAAAGTTTATTATAAATTTTTTATAAACAATAACTTATACACCTAACACCAATTCCAAAAAAAATTAAAACCAAAAACAATACAACAACCAATAACATTAAACAATCATCCATCTATAGAATTCTACCAAAAACTCTACAAAAAATAAGCATAAACAAAAGAAGCATAAATTCAACCTAAAACAATAAATAAAATAAGCATAAAATTCACAACTCTAAACAAAGCAACCATAAAAATCAACCTAAAACTCTAAACAAAATCAACATAAAATCAACCTAAAATTCTATAAAACTCTACCCAAAACTCTATACAAATTAGCCATACAATTCAACATAAAAATCAAAATTCAACATAAAATTCAAAATTCAACCTAAAATTCAACCAAAATTCAACCCCAAAATTCAACACCTATTTTCAACATAAAAATCAAAATTCAACATAAAATTCAAACAAAATTCGTATATTTACTTTCAAAATAGAGCTAGGGTTTTCCTTGTACTTCTTTTACTCAAATTCAAACTTCAAATCAAACTTAATGCATGGAATTTAGAATTAGAGTAAATATTTACATAAAAAAATAAAAATACAAGCAAAGAGAGAGTTAGGGTTTCAACCTAGAGAAGCAAATACAGGTTATGGCGTCGGCGAGGCGGCGTGCTAGTGGCTGGGTTGGTGCTCGACGTTGGCGAAGCGCCATGCTAGGCTGGAGATCGATGCTCGTCGGAGAGAAGACGGTGAAGCAAAAAGAGAGAGTTAGTTTTTTTTTTTTTTGGTTTGTGAACAAATGAAGTCAGTGAAGCTATTCTGGTTCTGAAAATAGTTCGAATTTTAACGTCCGCCTGATGACGGACGTTACCTCTTCACTGGCGGACGTTAACAAAACGACTTAAATCTCTTTATTTTCCGTGTTTTTAACGTCCGTCTACAACGGACGTTATTTCTTAAAAAGCGGACGTTAATTTAAATTTAAAATTATTAACGTTATCAATTATAAGACGTCTGTTATGAAGGACATTAAACTTAAAGGCGGGTGTTAAATTGAATTTAACGTCCGTTCAGAAGGCGGACGTTAAAAGGCAGACGGCAGAAACGCGGAATCTTGTAGTGTGATATGTCGAAATTGGAGGCTTTAGATGGTAAAAATTATAAACGTTGGGCTGTTAGGATGCGTTTTTATTTAGAACAGAGTAAGGTTGCTTATGTGCTTGATAATATACCTGAAACTACTGATGAAACTTCTGAAATTTGTTAAGGATAATCGGACTTGTTTGGGTATGTTACTTCATCATATATCCAATACTCTGCTTGACATTTATATGGCTTTCTATCATGCTAAAGATGTTTGGGATGCACTTGAGAAAAAATATGGAACTGATGATGCTGGTACTAAACGATTTTGTGTTAGTAAGTGGTTAGGCTTTCAAGTTTTAGATAGTAAACCCATTATTGATCAAATTCATGAGTATGATAACATTTGCATTAATATGGCTGCTGAAGGTTTGTCAATCTGTGATATTATTTTAGCTATTGTGTTGATTGAAAAACTTCCCCCTTCTTGGAAAGATTTTCTTAATCAATTAATGCACAAAAAAGGGACTTAACCTTAGAGGAGCTTATAGGTCACTTAAAAATTGAGGAAGAAAATCGTATTAAGGATAAAGGAAGTTATGTTTTTGCTTCTTCATCTGTTAAGGCTAATCTGATAGAGTTTAAGTACAAAGGTAAAAGTCCACTTAAACCTGGACAAAAAATCAAGAAATATAAGTTTATGGGTACTTGCTTTAAGTGTGGTATGACTGGTCATAAAGCTGATAAGTGTGTGGTTAAGAAGAGTGGAAAACCTCATGCTCATATAGTAGAAGACAATGATAACATAGTGGTTGTAATTCTGGAATCGAATGTGGTTGATAACACCTTGGAATGGATCGTTGATACTGGGGCTACTAGACCCACCTGCACCAACAAGGACATGTACACTACCTACAACAAAATTGATGGTGAAAATGTCTTCATGGGTAACTCTGCCTCTACAACCATACTCGGCAAAGGAAAGATCATTCTAACCCTATCTTCTGGAAAATTGCTTACTCTTACTAATGTTTTACATGTTCCAGAAATGCACCAGGAATTTGATTCTGATAGATTAGTTCTTACTCATAATGGGGAATTTGTTGGAAAGGGATTTTGTAATGGGGGGATTTTTGTTCTTGATGTTAAAGTTGAAATTATGAATTTTGATGTAAAAGTTGAAACTATGAATAAGAATGCTACTACATCTTCTACTTTTATTGCTGAGTCTATTAATTTATGGCACGCAAGATTGGGTCACGTTAACATTGATTCAATTAAAAAAACTAAAACACCTTAATCTAATTTTAAATTTTTCTAACACTGGTTTTTCAAAATGTCAAATTTGTGTTGAGGCAAAATTTGCAAAAAAGCCATTCAAATCAGTAGACAGACTGACTGAAGTATTAGAGCTTATTCATAGTGATTTCGGTGATTTTAAAAACTATGAAAGTAGAGGAGGTAAACGTTACTATATATATTACCTTCGTTGATGATTGCTCTAGATTCACCATGATTTTTCTTCTCATATCTAAAGATGAAGCTGAGGAAATGTTCCTAAAATATAAAGCTGAGGTTGAAAATCAATTGGGAAAGAAGATCAAAAGACTTGAGTATGACCCCAACATTCTTAAGGCATACTGTGAGCAAAATGGCATGGTTCATGAAACTATTGCCCCTTATTCTGCTGAACAAAATGGTATAGCTGAAAGGAAAAATAGAACTTGGAAAAACATGATGAATTATATGCTTATTAGTTCTGGTCTTCCTGATAATATGTGGGGAGAAGCAATTCTTTCTGCTTGTCATATTTTGAACAGGGTTCCTCACAAAAGACTTGATAAAACTCCATATGAATTATGGAAAGGTTGAGCTCCTAACTTGAAATACTTAAAAGTGTGCGGGTGCCTAGTAAAGGTTGGCATTCCAAGATTTAAAAGGGACAAAATTGGTCCCAAAACTGTTGACTCAATTTTCATTGGTTATGCTTACCAAAGTGCAGCCTATCGCTTTCTTGTCAAAGGTGCTAACAACTCTTATGCAGGTGGTACCATCATTGAAGCTAGAGATGCTGAATTTTTTTAGAACATTTTTCCTTGGAAAAATTCTCATCTTGGTTCTTGTAGTGATCCATCCTCTAGTAGCTCAATTAGTTTGCCTGTTAAAAATTCGACTCCTAATATTAATGATGAATTTGATTTTGAACCTAGGAGAAGCAAAAGGCTGCGAATAGAAAATGACTTTGGTCCTGAGTTTACTACTACTTTTCTCTCTGAAGCTATTTCTGTTTATGATGATTTATTCATTGATGATGACTTTGTTCACATTTTTGTTTTAGAAGAAGATCCCAAATCCTATGATGAAGCTTTGAGGTCTATTGATGCAGTTTTTTGGAAAGAAGCAATTAACAGTGAGTTGGAATCAATCCTAAGTAATAATACTTGGGAATTGGTTGACCTTCCTAGAGGTTGCAAGCCCATTACTTGTAAATGGATCTTTAGGAAAAAATTGAAGGCCAATGCATCCATAAACAAGTATAAGGCTAGAGTGGTAGTAAGAGGTTTTACACAAAAACATGGAATTAACTATTTTGACACTTACTCAACTGTGACTAAAATTGCAACCATTAGAATTTTAATTGTTATTTCCTGTATTTTTGGTCTTATTGTGCATCAAATGGATGTCAAAACTGCCTTTTTAAATGGTGAATTGGATGAGGAGATCTACATGGTCCAACCTAAGGGGTTCGTGGTTCCTGGTCAAGAGAACAAGGTTTGTAAATTGATCAAATCTTTATATGGTCTAAAGCAAGCTCCAAAGCAATGGTATGACAAATTCAACAAAACTTTGATTAGTAATGGTTTTCATGTTAATGAAGGTGATTCTTGTGTTTATTCAAAACATGATTCTCAGGGTTGTGTGATTATTTGTCTTTATGTGGATGACAAGTTAATTTTTGGTACTAACTTGGATCGAGTAAATGAGACTAAAGATTTTTTTGAAATCAAATTTTGAAATGAAAGATATGGGTGAGGCAGATGTGATTTTAGGTGTAAAAATTAAAAGGACCTCAAATGGCATCTGTCTCAGTCAGTCACACTACATTGAAAAACTACTTCGAAAATTTGACTCTTTTGATGTCGATCCAGTTAGAACTCCCTATGATCCTAGTTTCCACTTAAAGAAAAATAATGGGGCTCCAGTGTGTCAAGCCGAATATGCTAGAGTTATTGGTTCTATCATGTTTCTTATGAACTGCACTAGACCTGACATTGCTTATCCCATTAGCAGATTGAGCAGGTACACTCATAATCCAAGTAATGATCATTGGATTGCCTTATGAAGGTTGCTTAGGTATCTTAAGGGTACCATGAATTGGGGTTTGCATTACTCCAAATTTCCAGGTGTTTTAGAGGGGTTCTATGATGCCAATTGGGTATCTGGAAATGATGAAATTAACTCTACTAGTGGTTATGTTTTCACCCTCGGAGATGGAGCTGTATCTTGGAAATCTTGCAAGCAATCTTGTACTGCTATGTCTACTATGGAATCTGAATTTATTGCTCTTGAATTGGTAGGTCATGAGGCAAAATGGTTGAGGAATGTGCTTGCAGATGTTCCACTGTGGGGGAAGCCAGCTCCTTCAGTAGCATTTCATTGTGATTCGCAAGCTGCTATTGCCGTTGCAACCAACCTTGCCTACAATGGAAAGAAGAGACACAATCGTTTGAGGCACAAGGCCGTCAAAGACTTGCTGTCTGTGGGGGTAATATCACTGGACTATGTAAAGTTCGAAAAGAACATTTCGGATCCGTTAACTAAAGGCCTATGTAGAAAACTAGTTTTGGAAACATCGGAGGGGATGGGGCTTAAGCCCATTGATTGAATTGTAAGTAATGAACTCCTACTCACCTTAAGTTCAAAGGGGAACATTATGTAATAATTCAGAAGCACTACATTTTATTTTTCCATCCTTTAGTTGTTTTTTTTTTTTATGCTTGCTACATGTGATTGAGGTTGAGCATTGGCTTTTAATGAACTCATAATCATATATTTGGTGGTGTTATGTAGCTCACACTTGATGGGTTAACCTACTTAGGTGTGGAAGTTTGGCCGCTTCCTATGAGTATGGTATGGGCTGATACTCTAGAGCACCTATGAGCATCCAGGTTTGGACGTATGGCCAGTATAAGGCGTTAATTGCATTCGCGGAACTCACATTAGTGTACATGTTCAACTGTGTGGCCCAAGTGACGGGTCTTTAACTCCCTACTAAGTTCAAGACGAAAGTCAGCTAGTAGGAAAGAGATCATAGCTTGAAGTTCAATATGTGTTAATTCAAGTCGCAAGACATTGACACTTATGCAATTGATTGTCTTGCCCAAAAAGAATTTCCTTCAAATTCTTCTTGCTTTTCACATCTTCGAAACTGGGGGGGATTGTTGGAAGTTCAAAGAGTGAAAAACAAGGCTGGGAATGTGGATAGTTTATGTGAGAGAGAGTTTGTCCCACATTGATAGAATAGGAAGAGTTTGATATATTTATATATTTGAGCTTACCTCTATTTTCTAAAAGCTTAAGTTGTAATGACCCAGATTTTATTGGTATTTTTGCCGATAATTATGTGTATTTATGTGTGTTTATGTGTTAGTTCAAATATATTTTTGAACTATTTATTTTATTTTATGTGAATAATTTCGATTTAATTCGAAATATTTATTTTTAGTTGTTATTATTTATGTTAATTATTATTTAATTGATTAGAATTTTATTATTTAATTTTCTAATTAATTATCTAATATTTTGGGCCAAATCGATTAGTGCATGATTAATTATGCGGTTTTCGCAAATTAGCCCAATTGAGCACGAGAGCCCATTTAGACCCATTATAGCCATGATGGCCGGCCCCCTCTAATTGCATGGCAAAGTTTTGCCACTTGCCTTGCTTTCACACTTAACTAATTTCTATAAATAGGAATGGTTAGTGAGCCATGAGGTTCATTTGCCCATTTGCCTTTTTAACACTCTTGCCATCAAAATTCAATCAACACAAACTCCCTCTCAATTGCTCTACTTCACACGCCATTTTTGGTGCTTCCAAGTTGAACATTTGTTCATCAATCTTTCCAACCCCAATCTTAAAGATTCAAAGTCTATTGATCTTTAAGTAGCCTAAAATACAATTTAACCCATTCGTTTCGATCAAGATCATTAGTTCGGGTTGAGTTTGGGTATGTGTTCGAGTGGGGGATCATGTGCACGTGTGGGGTTCGTGTGGTGGCAGCCGTGTGGTGAAGCCGTGCAGGCCGTGTGTGCAGCGTGGTGGTGCCGTGCAGGTGTAGCCGTGCAGTGGGCAGCAGTGGTAGCCGTGCTGACTGGGCAGTGGTGTTTGTGGGCCGTGTGTGCGTTGTGCAGTGGCCGTGCAGAGTAGTTCGTGGTGCTCGTGCGGTGGTGCCGTGTTGAAGAACGAGGTGTTCGTGCTTGTGCCGTGTTGTTGTTCGTGTGTGTCTTATTTCGGGCAGCAACTTTTTGTGTAAATTTGTGTGTTATCTTCAATAAGGTAACATGCTTTCTCAACCTTGTTGGTATACTATGTTTATAGTATAGATTAAATGCATGTATGGGTTGTTTGGTGATGATTATTCATGATTTCATGTGTTGTCTCTAATCTGAATTTTTATGTGGTTTTCATGATATTTTGATGATGGATTTTATGATTTTATGATTGATTCTATGTTGTAATATGATCATGATTTAAGTATCAAAGTTTGATGAATTTTTGGATAAGTTTGTGATGTTTTTCGTGGATCATGCGTGTGATTATGTATGAGTTTGGATGAGTTCTTGGTTGAAGATCTTGAATCTTGAATGAGTTCTTTATGAATCTTTAATGAGTTCTTTGAGTTCTTTATGAGTTCTTGATGAGTTCTTTGAGTTCTTGATTGAATCTTGAAAGTTAAAGAAATTGATTTAAAGAATAAAGAAAGTTAAAGAATATGTTTAATTCGATTAAAGAATGATTATAGAATGATGATTTATGATTGGTTAGACTCAAGATTAAGGCTAGAGGCAGTTCTTGAGAATAACTTCGATGATTTAACTAGTTAATTTCGAGAATCAAGGCTAGAGGCAATTCTTGAACTTAATTTAGTTATGTTGGGTAATAATAATGAATAAAATGATTAAGATGATTAAATGAATTAATTAATTAAATTAGCTTGATTTCATTTTTTAGACGCCTGATACTTTGAGTAAGATTCATTGTATTCGGGTTAAGACGCTGCCCCTATTCCATCCGCGGTATTGGGATAGTTGGAGTCATACTATGTGATCTTAGTGAATTTCCAGTAAGATTGGTTTCACGGGACATGGATTTCCAGTAAGATTGGTTTCATGGGGTTTGGGAGTAAGATTCTCAAATCCGAGCATAGTAGAAAGTTCGGATGCGTAAGATGCGTCCGTACGAGCACAGTCCGGTCTAGAATATGAATGATTGCGCCAAAGATAGTTGATTAGGTTGGTTTGAGTCGAGTTCACATGTGGGTTGATCTCGTACTTTGATTATTGATATTGATTATTTGATTTGTGCTATGTACATGTGTATTCCCATTAGGGTGAGTCAGTTATGTTACTCGCCACTGATGGTGGACTGTTGTATATTTTTCAGGTATTTCTGATGATGATACTCTTGCTTAGCTTTGGGTTGGGCGAGCGACGTTGTTATTTCTGCTATTGTTGGTTGTATTTTCTATTACTGTTGTTTTTATATAGTATTAGAATATTGTATGGACTTTCATATGTTATTTTTAGACTCTGACGTGTGGTTGGAGTTACTCGCATTTTAGTATTTCTAGTTTGACTTTTGGATTAGTTTATGTACAAACTTGTGGGTATTTGTACTTTTGGTGGATTAATAACAATATTTGAGGAATTAGTTTTATTTCTTAAGTATTTTAAGTTGTAGTTTTTAACTACTTGACTCGTCGGTTTCTTCCGCGCCGGTTTAAGCGAGTCGGGTCGTTACATAAGTGGTAGGTGGGTTGTTGACAAGACACACACGCACGTGCACCAGGCCGGATCAGGTCGGGCCGGGCTCGGGCTCGGGTCTTGGGAAATGCGATGCACGGTGTGCGGGTTTGGGTTGGGCTTTGGGC
Organism: Salicornia ramosissima; assembly: GCA_951394345.1. Classification (NCBI taxonomy): domain Eukaryota; kingdom Viridiplantae; phylum Streptophyta; class Magnoliopsida; order Caryophyllales; family Amaranthaceae; genus Salicornia; species Salicornia ramosissima. The sequence goes on along the minus strand of OX596236.1, from coordinate 16,761,675 downwards.
CACTCTACCTTTTTGCTGGAAAAAACCGTTTGATATTTTATTTTGAATAATTAGGCTTCCTTCAACGGTCATATTGATTAATTCTCTCCCACTAACTGACCATTAATCCCTGCTTCTCTCCCACATTTACTTCACTCATCAGTTTTGTAGTCTATAAAAAGCCTTGTTTCTCAGTCATTAAAACACACAGAAAATTACTCTCTCATTTCGTTATTCTCTAACAATTCTCAAACATAATTCTGATCCTTCTGGGCGTAATCTAAGTTCCAGTCGGGCTGGTGCGTGCACACTATTCCGGTGCCGTGCTAATCCCGGAGGGCAACCGCTGAACATCTACTGCACCGAGTAGCGCAGAATTGTCTTTTATGACTGTGGTCTTTCACGACGCGGCAATCATTTCACTTCTTTCGGTTCACGCTTCAACAACTAAGTTAACGTTTTTAATTATTTAGTATAACACTTCACGCTTCAAAATACTGTCCTTGTCAGCAATATTTTTTTACACAACATAAATCGTTATTTAGGATAACGATTATATTAAGAAAATCGCAATTTTAAAATGTGACTTAATAAAATCGCTATCTCAAATAGCTATGTTGCTGAGGTTAATTAAAAAAACCAAAACAATGCCTTTGTTGTAGAGACCAATGACCAAACTTGGATTGTTTTAACGTACAGGGGAAATTGTTATCTGAAATAGCGATTTATCATAGAACAAAATCAATATTTCATATAGCGATTTAGTTACCTAAATCACTATTTAAAATGACGATTTCACTTAATAAAATCGATATTTTAAGTACTAATTTTATTGCTGCAAAAAGAAAAACTATCTGTCCTACATGGACAATATTCTCATGATTACTTTTCATTGGCAGTATTTTGGTGGCCTCATCATTATTTTGGTAAAATACTCAACTCGCACCTTAGCAAATTCATTGGCTTGATAAGTTTCACTTTCTATGTATAAAGAAGTTTTTTTGGGGGGAAAATTCATATAATTAATCCCAAATATTGGACGTCTTACAATATTAATCCCAACTATTAGTTATTACAGTATAATCCAAACTTTGGGGGTTGTTTTATGATATTAGTCCATTGACTTAGTTAACCTATTGTAATCGGTCACAAATTCATAATGTATTCATTATCTTCCCTCTTTTCCTATTTATTATACTTGATTATACCTTCCTCCCTTTCTACGAAGGAAATCGGAGCCGGTCAAAAGTTAGTATAGACTAATATCATAATACTACCCCCATAGTTTGGATTATAGTGTAATAACCTATAGTTGGGATTAATATTGGAAGGCCTCCAATAGTTGGGATTATTCATATGAATTTTTCCTTTTTTGATTTGGTAGGAAATCAACAACTCATTAGCTTGTAATCTACAAGTACTAGCTTTTTGTGCACACAATGCATGTAATAATCTTAAAACTAGCCGTGTATGCACGCTTTATGTGCCATGATTTTTTAAATGTATCTAAATGCTATATTCTAGTGGCTATCAAATTTCTACAATAATCGAAATATAAATTTTTTATATGACAAGCTATATCAATATGGATATCTACTTATAGAGAATTCAAAAATATGAATTTCTGTATTTTTATTATATTTTTACGAAATTTATATTTTGTAATATTTTCATTTCAAAAAGTTCAAAAATTAAAATAACTTTCTATAATAGTTAGGAGGATGCTAATTGATTTTTTGAATTTTTTTAAGGGGGTAACAAAGTCTTTTATTTCCATGGGGGGACACCATCATGGCTCCCCCCTTGGCTTATATAATAGAGATATTCGTTAATAACACTAGCTTATAAAAAAGTTCACACATAATTTTAAATAAATATTTTTTTTGAGTTTTTTAAATTTAATATAGATTTCTCCTTTCTCTTATATTCCATCGGTAACATATTAACTGCAACGATTTGATAATTTTTCTCTCTACTATTTATCAATTGTTGCAATTAATATGTTACGGAGGGCGTACATTACTAATTATATTGGATATTGAGTAAATTATTTTTTAATGTTAAAAGATAATCTGAATAATTAAATTTTACAATTAATCAAACCTACCATTTTTAAAATTGTTATTTGTTTTTAAATAAAACTATTAACGATTTCAAAAATCTAATGACATTATGGAAGATTCTAGTACACAAATGATAAAATTATCCATGTTCTAATTAACACTTATGATGGGTAAGGGTAGTATCATAATCTAATGTGTCTGATTCATTTTGACTTAAAACTACTTGATTTCCCTCCATTGTTAAACATACTCAAGCTTCAATGGAAAAAAAGTAGGGTTAAAGAAAATTGGATTGAAGAAAAAAGGGGGTAATTTTGATTCATTTCATAGGTTAAAAGTCTGATATATATTAAAAGAAAAGAGGAAGTTAGAGATAGAGAGTAATCGAGCATTTTTGGGAAAAGAAGTAGAGGCAAATCAATAGTGATGGGCCTTAACATCAGGAAAATGAAAAAAAAAAAAAAACGGAAAGTGGTAGTGCTACCAGGTCGAAAATGATGTATTAGGTAGTTTTATAACAATTTTTTTTTAGTTGGTAGTATTTTTCAAAAGTCGACATTTATTTGGTAGTTCTAGACAATTTTTCCGTTTATTTATTCAATAACAATAGAATTATCAATATTCAACTTAAGTAATATTATCAAACTAGGTTAGTCCCGTGCGTTACACGGTTTAGATAATATTTTTTTTTGTAATTTTTCAAAAGGGTACATCATAATTTTATGTATACAAAATATGGAGTTCTAAGCTTATTAGTTTTAAGGAAGGATTTTGTCAATATTAGAACTTGTGTAAAGATATAAATTAGCAACAAAAAAATGACATCATCAATTAGTTTTGGAGGTAAATTTTTTAATGATAAAGTGATACATATACATGATGACTTAAGCAACATTTTGTTTTAGTCTATAAAAAATGTGTTCAAGAAGGACAATTAAAATAGTCCTATTTGATACAAAATTTGTCTCCTTAGGATATAATCACAATTTTAGTATTGTCGTCATGTTGCCCTTGTAACCCCGTTGTATTAGTATTGGAATAGAAAACTTTCCTTGCCCTATCCATTTCCAAGCTACACATATATATACAATATTACACATTGGTTAATAGCTATACTCTAGGCTAGAATCTTGGGATAATACATCAGTTACAAATCACTAGGATGTAGGAAGTTAAGGCTATGATCAAGGATATGGGTTGACTAAATATTTCCTATCCTAAAATATCATATATTTACATTGAATAGTGATTTGTAATTATTATCAAATAATAATAAAACATATATACAAATATTCTGTTACACCCCGCAGTCGAAGCAGGATATTTACAGACGCTAAGACTGTCTCGAAAATCATCAAATAAAACTCGTGGTAACCCTTTGGTGAATATATCTACAATTTGATAACGCGATGGAACATGAAGAACACGTACTTCACCGCGTTTTACCTTTTCACGAACAAAGTGGATATCCATCTCGATGTGTTTAGTACGTTGATGCTGATTAGGATTACCAGAAAGGTAAATGGCACTCACATTATCACAATAAACAAGTGTTGCCTTGTGGATCGAGAAATGTAATTCTAATAATAGATTAAGAATCCAACAAGACTCGGAAACAACATTGGCAACTCCACGATACTCAGCTTCAGTACTAGATTTAGATAGGGTAGGTTGCCTTTTAGATGACCAGGAAATAAGATTGCTTCCAAAGAAGATAAAGTAACCAGAGGTGGAACGTTGAGTGTCGGGACATCCGCCCCAATCAGCATCTGTGTAAGAGGCAAGAGAAGTAAGGGATGTCTTATACAAATGTAGACCAAAGTTAATTGTACCTCGTATATAGCGTAAAATACGCTTGAGAGAATTCATATGTTCAACCTGTGGATCATGCATATGCAAGCAAATCTGTTGAACTGCATACGAGATGTCTGGTCTAGTAAATGTAAGATATTGTAATGCACCCGCTAGACGACGGTATTTAGTGGGGTCATCATATGATTTTCCAGCAGAATCTGAGCTTTCCTTTGGTATCAACAGGAGTAAGACAAGGTTTGCAATTTGTCATTCCGGCCCTTTCAAGAATCTCCTCTGCATACTGTGTTTGTGAAAGAAATAGGCCATTATTAGTTGAAGATACTGCAATACCAAGAAAGTAGCTTAATTGTCCAAGATCTTTCATGGAAAATTCAGAATTGAGAAGAGACATAATAGACAATCGTAGAGCATCCGTAGAAGCAATGAGGATGATATCATCAACATATAAGAGAATGTAAGCAATGTCACTCCCCTTTTTGTATATGAACAATGAATGATCAGAGGTACTATGAGAGAAGCCAATAGTTGCCACATAATCCGCAAATCTTTGATACCAAGCTCGAGGGGCTTGTTTAAGACCATAAAGTGATTTCTTCAGTAAACAAACATAATCAGGATGAGCTTTGTCTTTGAAACCCATTGGTTGGTACATGTAAACGGTCTCATTTAAGTTGCCATGAAGAAATGCATTTTTAACATCTAATTGATGGAATGGCCAAGATTGAGACAAAGCAATGGTGAGAACTGTTCGGATAGTGGCTGGTTTTACAACCGGACTAAATGTATCATCACAATCAACTCCAGCTTTTTAGGACCTGTCATCACCTACAAGACGGGCTTTATGCCTTTCAAAAGAACCGTCAGATTTCTTTTTATGTCTAAACATCCATATGGAACGAATGCCATTAACATTAGGTGGATGTGGCACTAATACCCACGTCTTATTTTTAATTAGAGCATCAAATTCATCTTGCATGGCCATTTTCCAATTTGGGTCAGAGAGTGCATGCACTGGATTTGTAGGAAGAGGAGAGATGGGTGAGTTAGTGGTGACACTGAGGTTATGGTATTTTGGATTTGGTTTGTAGATACCATGTTGACTTCGAGTGATAATACGATCGACTTGTTGAGGTGGTGAGTTCGTTGGATGAAAAATTGAACTAGTAGTGGAAAATGGTATAGAAGACCTTGTCCTTTTGTGAGGTGAGATATAAGTGGGGCTTGAACATTTAGAAGAAGTAGATTGACTTATGTCATGAGATAATAAGGGCCAAGTGAAGCTAGATGAAGGATAAGGGGAGTTGTTAGAATTTGGAGAAGGTGGGCCCGTGTTATGGGTTGATGAGGATGGACTAGAAGAAGGAAGATTATTTTGTTGTTGTTGATCTGTAGCATGTGATGGAGAAGATTGCAAATTGTGAAGGATTAAAGGGTGGAGACCATCATCCAAGAAGGCATATGAATTAGGGAAAGGTGTGAAAATTTTAGAAAATGGAAATTGAGTTTCATCAAATAAAACATGATGAGAAATGATAATTTTATTTTTCGACAAGTCATAACACTTATATCCTCGATGATTAGATGGATATCCTAGAAATACACACTGTGTTGAGCGAGGTTGTAATTTATTGATAGTAGTCGAGGGAAATAATGGATAACATAAACACCTAAAAACACGAAGATGGGAATAATCCGGTGTTTTGTGATAGAGAACTTGAGTAGGGGAGAAGTAGTCTAATAATTTTGAAGGAAGAATGTTTAAGAGATAAGTGGTCATCTCAAGGGCATGATGCCAAAAGGATAGTGGCATAGAAGAATATGCAAGTAAAGTACGAACAATATTGTTAATTGATTGTATTTTTCGTTCAGCCTTGCCATTTTGAGGAGAAGTGTAAGGACATGAGAAGCGAAAATGCATGCCATTTAACTCACAAAATTTACGAAAGGGTCTATTATCATATTCACGGCCATTATCACATTGAAATTGTTTTATTTCTCTTTCAAATTGTGTTTTTATGTATGCTCGAAATTTTAAGAAGGTCGAATGGACTTGTGATTTATTAGATAGTGGGAATGTCCATAAGAAATTACTGAAGTTATCAAGAAAGAGAGCATAGATCACTATGAACAATGTCAAATGGCATTGTAGTAAAAGAAACAGAAGAAGAAAAGGGTAGCTTAATAATTTTTCCAAGAGGACATGAAGTACAAAATGTGGTTCGAGCCTTATTACATGAAATTAAATTGCGATTGCGAAGCGATTCTAAAATGATATTTCCCGGATGGCCCAAACGGGAATGCCATAAATCAGAGGAAAGAACGTAAAAGCGGATAGAAAAGATGATGTAGTTGTGGCTCGAAATTTGGTGAAGGGATAAAGTTTGCCAGTACTATTACACCGTATAGTATTAGGTGCCTCCCCGTCTGTAAATCCTTCACAGAAAAACCAAACGGATCAAATTGAACAGAAACATTATTATCATGAGTAAACTTATGGACAGAAATAAGATTGTTAATTAATTTGGGAGAATGTAAAACATTTTGAAGGGTAAGTGGGGGCTTTTTTTGTGTTAGTGACGTGATGCATTTCCATAACCGGAAATTGGAATTTTTTGGCCATTTCCAACAAGTATACCAGCATGTTTGCTCAAATTAAAATAAGACGAGAGTGTGCGTACCTGAATTTGCAGTGATGTGGGATGTGGCAGCGGTATCCATGTACCAATTATCATCCGGCTGATTCTATGTCCGTAGGAGCACTGGACATATTAGAAGATGTAGTACCGGCATAGTGAGCCTGTTGCGGACGTGGACCAAGAATTCCCTTTCCTGTGTTAGGATGCGGCTGCCAACTTTGTTGAGTAGTTGGGTATGGGCAAGGGGGATTGGTCCAATTTTGATCTGAGAAGACCAAGCGAGCCCAAGGAGGTAGGGAAGGCCATGGTTGCCATGTTGGTATATTATAGTAGGATCGCCATGTTGTTGTCCGCCACCGCGGCCACCACGATAATCATTGGAATGATTATCTAATATCGATCATAAGCATGAGATTGTGAGGTGGGTGTTAGAAGAAGGAGGTTGAGAAGTATTGAATTGGCATGTGAGTAAATTAAAGGGCAGTAGTTTCATTAGATTCAAGGGCGGCAAGGCGCTTCAAGGCTCGTTCTTCCAAACAAAGCAGTTTGTCTTTAAGATAGGTAATGGATTACGTACTTTGCTGAATATGAGTAATGAAACTCGAGTAAGTAGCAGGAGTAAGGCCCCCAGGCCAATGAGCTGAGTTTAACAACCATGCATACGTTCGTCGGATACTTTTGCACCAACATTAATTGGCTAATTGATCAGCAATAAACTTGAGACGATTGGCTAAGTGAAATCAGGAAAGTCTTTAAGATAGGTGGATGTAAACTCAAAGGCTTCGCTTCGAGATGAACAGCTCTAGTACAGTACAGTAGTTTTGTTGTCAAGAAATTAAATAAATCCTCCAGCTTGGTCCAAGCATCTATGGCTTGGTTGTCTTGGTCGAGAATAGTAGTAAGAAGAGTTGTATCAATCGTGCCATATATCCATTGGAGGATGATCGCATCAAGCCGTTTCCAATCCGCATCGTTTGATTGGTCGGAATCCCGGGCGACAGGTGTGATATGATCAAGAACGAGAGTGGCGCAGGCATGGAGCTAGTTTAATTTGAAGAGAGTGGCCCAATTGTTGTAGTTGTTGCCATCTAAGTCAAGAGTAATAGGAATGGCTTGTTTGATGTTGGTCACAAGAGTGGCAGGGTGTGGTTTGGTGTCAGCCATTGAAGAATAGAAAAGAAAAAAGATGAAATAGAAGAAGAGAACAGGAATATGAACTAGGCCACTGATATCATATTGGAATAGTAAACTTTCCTTGCCCTATTCATTTCCAAGCTACACATATATATATATATATACAATATTACAAATTGGTTAATAGCTATACTCTAGGCTAGAATCTTGGGATAATACATCACTTACAAATCACTAGGATGTAGGAAGCTAAGTCTATAATCAAGGATATGGGTTGACTAAATATTTCCTATCCTAAAATATCATATATTTACATTGAATAGTGATTTGCAATTATTATCAAATAATAATAAAACATATATACAAATATTCTGTTAATTAGGTTTCAAAGTCAATTTTAGATGTTTTGCCCTCTTTGATTCAATTCAAAAAGAGCAAACAAAATTGCCTTCATTGATCATCAACAAAGGCAATACATTTTGCTTTCCTTGATTTAAATATTTTATTTATTATCAAATAGGGCAAAGTTTCAAAAGTCTAAGGGGGCAAAATAATCATATTGTCTTCATTGTTAACATCAATGAGTGCAAAAATAATTGTCCTTATAGGCATCATTAAGTAAAACAATACTCATATTGCCCACTTTAATTATAATAAGTTGCCCTCATTGTATGAGTTTTTTGTAATGAGTATACAGTATAGAAGTTATTTAAAAAAATAACAGGGAGCTAGAAGTACAGTGATGATCTAAGTACTAAGAACCACTACAAATCGAATAAATATATTCATAGTAAAAAAGTCTTAGCTTAGAAAAAAAATAATGAAAAATCAATGAAAGTTATTGAAAATAAATGAAATGAAATAAATAATAATGAAAAATCAACACCTACCTATGATTCCTAGCATAATTTTTTTGCCTAATGAAGGCAATGCAATTTCTCAATTGGAATATGCAAGGGTAATACGATGTTTGATGTATGTGACAAGTACTATGATGGACATATCATTTGTCGTTGGGAAATTGAGTAGATATACTAGAAAATTAAATACAGAACATTGACAAGCTATTCACCATGTGTTGAAATAATTGAGAAAAAACATTGACTATGCTTTATCCTATGGAGGATATCCTTCGGTTGTATAAGGATTCTCGGATGCAAATTGGATCTCCAGTAGAGATCACTCTTGCACTAGTGGATGGTGTTTCAATATGGAGGAGGTGCGATTTCTTGGACTTCTAAGAAACAAACTTGCATTGCAGATTCGACAATGATGTTAGAGTTCATAGCTTTGCATTCGGTCGGTAAAGAAGTCGAATAGTTGAGGGATCTTATGTTTAAGATACCTTTATTACCAAAGCCGATATCACCTATAACGATACATTGTGACAAGAATGCTACCTTGGCTAAGGCATATATATGCCAAGTATATAAGTCGAGGCATATTAATTAGAGTGTGACATAGCTACATCTAAGGACTTATCAAGGATAGTGCCATCACTATTGGTTATGTTCTGTTGAGGTGATTTTTGGTTCACAACAATGTTAATGATTTATGGGCCGAGAGCTAGTTCAAATCCACGTAAATGGGCTCGTTAATCTGCACAAAGAACAAACGTGAGCTACCCCCGGAGGTGTTCTGGGGAAAGACTCTCTGACGCTCAAGTCAGTAAAGTGTAAGAATGTTGAGAGAGAAAGTGAGGGAGAAGTTTGAGGTATGTTTAGTATTTTTTGGATACCTTAGCATGTGCATGGCATGGAGTATTTATAGTACTCCCTCCGTAACATAAAGATTTCAACAATTGTTTTTTCACGCATTTTCAGGAAGCATTTTGAGGGTGTAAACGACCAAATTAATCCAAATAATTTTGATATTAGTAACTTATAATCACATTCTAGCTTATATTAAAACCATTTTGAATAATTTCGTCGTTTAGACCCTTAAATCGCTTCCTCAAAATGCGTGAAAAAACAAATGTTGAAATCTTTATTTTACGGAGGGAGTACCATGAGAACGTAGGAGAAAACTGACCCTGATAGGTTGAACTGGACCTGGTAGCCTAGGCTGGACCTGGTTAGCAACCCTGGACCTAGTAGGCGTTCTTTGGACCTGGTAGATATGATTTTGACCAGGTTATTGTTCCCTGGACAAGGTGAGTGCTTGAGCGTGGACTTAGTGGATCAGGCCTCCTGTAAAGACCTTGTCTCGTATCTGGGCCTGATCGTCTTTTGTGGGCTTTCCTTGTAACGTGCCTCTTTCATATGCTGATGGCTGGATTGGGCCTTGTCTTTTAAAGTGGCTGGCCCAGTAACTAATGGGTGCATTTTGCCCCATCATGTTCTAATAGGGTACATGTAATACCTCGAATTTTAAAAATCTAATTAATTGATATTCATTATTTTACGAGTTTAATAAACACATTTTAAACTATATTTTTAAATTTATTTTCTTATTCTATTAATAACGTCATGTTTATTTATTTATTTTTTAACAAAACAAAAATGAGTTTTAAATATGATTTTATAAATCGTTTTGCGATTTAAAGTTTTAATGTGAAATTATTTTAAAAGTATAAATATTTTCCAAAACATTACTTGATTCTTGATAAATTATTTTTGATAAAAAAAAACCTTTTGTGTAATTTGGGCCTAATTCATTCCAAACCACCATTAAGCTCACTCAATTAAAGCCCAAAAATTCTCATCCTTTGATTTAGGAAGAAAATGAAAATAAAATATAATCTCAACTAGTGATGGCAACTGGTCCGTTTTTAAACACTGGACCCAAATCCGATCCAAATCCACCGGGTCTGGAATGCATGGATCCAGATCCGTTGGGTCCAAAACGGGTCCGAAACGGGTCCACCATATTTCCTTTCAATAAGTATGAAAATTCAATTTTTTTTTTGGGAAAGGTAATAAGTTTTATTAAAGAATAAAAACAAATTGAGTCCAAACATTATTGATGTAGACACCTAAAAGTGTCTCCCCAATGTAGAGACTAATGATGAACGTACAATATTGCCATAAGGTCTAACTAAGGGGAATTGACGATGAAAGCACACAATATACCTCAACCAATTGCCTAAACCGTGTTTAAAGTGCCTTGTAAGCAAATGTTAGGTTTTGCGATGATTACTGGATTTATTCGTAATTTTTCTTCATTTTTAGATTTTTTTTTATATTTTTGCATGCATTTTTCAATGTTTTATATTCATAAAAAATAATAAAAATGTCTTTTTGCATCATCAAAAAATATTTTTAAAAATCATAAAAATAATTTTATAATTTATTCATATTTTTCTATATTTTTTATCATATTTTTAGAGCTTTTTATGGATTTTTTAGGATTTTTGCATGCTTAGAAGCATTTTCGTCATTTCCGAATGTTGAAAATTGTTCTGTAAAGCGTATTAGTGTTTTTTATACTTTTCATATTTTTTTTCATAATTTTTAATAATTTCTCTGTAATTTTTTGGAGCTTTTGGAGGAATCTAGAACATTCCGGAACGTTCTGGGCATTCCGGCACATTCTAGAACATTCCGGGACATCCCGGGACATCCCAAAATATTCCGGAATATCAAAATATTATAGAATATTTCCCTAATCGAATAGAATCGGATTAAAAATATCACAAAATTAATAACTTATTTTAAGATCGATTAAAATGATGATTATTGACACAAATAATGACAACGGATAATGTAAATAATTAATAAAGGCTACGCTCGCGTATATGCGAATTTTGACACTTTAATCAACAATATTATTGATTTTTATAATGATTCACAAATGTTATTTTAATCGTCAATCATAATGTTTCTTAATAATTTAGCCAATTTTGATTCCGATCTTGCAATTCATACGAGTGGTGATTGTTAATTTGTCAACGTAATTTGATAGATCGTACATTAACATTGACTCTTATGTTTTTATTTTTTTAGATCTGCTTTTATATCTTATAGATCGGACAATAAATAATATAATGATTATAAAATTCATTATTTTATACGATTTATGTTACACGATTTTTTATTGTTAGATCTCGTGTCATAAAAGACCGCTATATTTTTCATCTTTCAATTTTATCGCTTTAAGTATTTGGATCTTGATTTTTTCGTATGCGGTTACGGTAAAATGAATTTATTAATTAAATTTCGTGTTACCAAATAACCGCTATATTTCATCAGTAATTTCGGATCATTAAATAATGTTGTGCAAAATATGGTTTATGATTTATTCACAAATTCAAGAGTCATACATAAAAGCCCGATCTGATTAAATAATAATAAATGACGCTTAAAATTACCAATTTAAATATACCGATTGAAGTGTCTAAATCGCATCAGAATTTTGTATCTTAATCGTCATTTTAATCGTATTCTTTTTTAGTATTTATTATATTTAGTGTAGTCAAACAGCACATCAAACCACTACTCCTGGAACACACTTTGAATCTGCACATTTTTATTTTTATTTTTTTATTTTTTTTATTTCTTTCATTATATGTTTTATTCATATTTTTATTTGATTTAGTTTTTAGGATTTTTAATGCTGACTTAATGCAAAGTGGTCATATTAATTAGGCATGACTTGTAATATATTCAAACCCACCTAGTAATATGCGCTTTAGGATATAAAACGGAGATATCTTTGAATTTGAGAATAATAACAATACGACCACAAAAAGAGACCTAGTAGAGACCGCTTACAGGCGAGCGGGCCCAATGCACGATTGACCCGTAACCTGTCCCCGAACCCGTACTCTGGTGCACGACCAAATGGGGTTGATTGCTCCTGGCTTTCGGTATTTCTTCGGTGTCCGTGGACCGTATAAAACGCACGGTGGCGACTCCTACTAGTCCGTATTCACATACGGCGTTAACGAGCATGCAAACAAACTCGTGACGTAGGCGGGCTGGGTAAAAACGACTCCTATAATTGCAAATTTACAATTTGGGCTTATGACTTTAGAGTTTTAGAAAAAACTTATGAATATTGTAATTTATGTATTTTTTTTATTATCTCTATTATATAAGCCAAGGGGGGAGCCATGGTGTCCCCCCTCAAAATGTCTAAACTACCCTTTTAAAATTTCCTAAATACTCAAACTATATAATATTAACTAAAAAGGAAAGTTTTGTATTTTTTAAAATGAAAATATTACAAAATATATAGTTCAAAGAAATAAAATACAAACACCAAAATTCATATTTTTTTTAATTCTCTACAATTAGATACCCATATTGGTATAATTTTTCATACAAATATTTTCTTTTTCATTGGTATAAATCTGTATTGTATGGTGTTTCCAATCCTTTCCACCTGAAAAGTTTAAAATAACCATCTCCCTTATTTATGAAATAGAGATAAATAGAAATTAAATTCAATCAATCAATAACAAATAAGGAACTATCAATCAATCAAAGAGCAAATAATTAATTATTCCTTATAAAATATAATAATTTTTTAATCTTTTCAAATTGAAATATCACAAAATTAATAATTCACAAAAAGAAACAAAATTAAAAATTTTGAATTCTCTACAAACGGACACCCATATTTATGTAGCTTTTCACATTAAATTTATAGCTTTTAATTATAGTGAAAATTTGATAAGAGATAATATAGTTAATGAAATCAATTTTTTTTTTCAATTAAACAATCATAATCTTATTTTCATCAAACTCATAAATAATGTATACAAACATTTATATAAGATACTCATAAATTGAAGCACGCATAGCATGCACATAAGGCTAGTTATATATAAAACGGGTCTATGGGTCCTGATCCGGGTCTGAACCTCAAACTCGAACCCAGACCCGTATTTTTGGGTTGGACCCGGATCCGTACGAGTCCAAATTTCATGGATCCAGATCCGCAAAAACGGATCTGAGTCCACGGATCTGGGTCGGTTCTGGGTCCTATTGTCATCTCTAATCTCAATCATCATCATCAATGATGCAACATCCATCTTCAACCTTACCTCATTTTCTTCCTCATCACCAATGGAGCTTTTGCCTCTTACATCATCATCCCCATCATCACCTTCAACCTTGGCCTCCAAGCATCTTCATCTCCTTCCTCCATGTGTAACAAATGTAACCAAACCCCATCATCAAGCTTTCACCTCCATAAACTCCACCTCCATAGTTGCCCAATCAACAATGGTGTTTGATTAAATTAATCACCCAATTCATCTATAAATACTACCCCAATTCTTATGATTTTATCACTCAATCCCATCTCAAATCAATTGCTAAAAAAACCCCATAAAATTATCCATCCAATTTGCAAATTAAAAGTTTCCACTTTCTCTCTCCTTCTCTTCCATCCTCTGCTTCCACGTACCAGCACCATTTCCACCCACGTCCTGCTGCCCGTGACCGGCGACCTCCACCACGGTCGCCGCCCCTACTGCCGGTAGCCACACCCACTGTTGTCGCCACCTCCTTTCCTCCTTGTTAACTTTCCTCTACTTCCCTTACTTCTCTGTTCTTTCTCCTTATAATAAATCAAAGTTTAGTCCCTCTCATATTGTTGTAAAATTAAAGCCCTCATTTGACCCATTCAATACTAACTTGAACACGTTTTGTTTTAATTCATTTAACTACTACTACTAATATTATTATGTGAAAGTATTGTGTCGGGCGGTCAGACCGTCGGACCGTCCAACACTTGTATTTTTTTATGCCCAGATTCAACAAAATGTGTCCAAGTTCAATATTATGTGTCCAGGTTTAACAATGTATGTTCAGATTTAATAATATGTGTCCAGGTCCATGTGTCCATGGTAAACAATATGTTTCCAGGTTCAATAAGTTTCACCAGGTTTACAATTTTATGTCTAGGTTCAACAACATGTGTCCAGGCTCAGTATTATGTGTCCAGATTTAATACTATGTGTCCAGGTTCAACAACATGTGTCCAGGTTTACAAATATATTTTCAGGTTTACAAATTTGTGTTCAGGTTTACAAATATGTTTCCAGGACTAACAATACTTGTCCAGGTTTAACAACATGTGTCCAGGTTCAACAAAACTTGTCCAAGTTTGACAATATGTATCCAGGTCCAGTTGAACTGGTCTGACAGTAACCTTATGTCGGACTGGTCTGACACAATACCTTCTCTATTATTATTGTTTTATAAGTTTTTAATATTTTTATTATTACTAATGTAATAATTTTATATTACTTTTCTTACGATTATTTTATAACAAAAGTATAACTTATGATTATTTTATTAATTTTTTTAAAAAATTTTTTTTATTAACTTATTTTATAAACTACTAATTTACTCTTTTTAAATGAGCTACTTTATTATATTTACTTATTTAAATAAAATAAAAAAGTTCCTCGGAGTTCAGCAAGAACGATCCATTGAAAGAAATGAATTTTTCTACTAACGACGGATTAAGGTAACGTATATTGTTGGCACCTTTGAACTCTATTTCGTAAAATATTTATTTTAACAAGCCTTTTGAATTACTATTATTTTTATGTCTATGATTATAAAGTATTGTTTTGGTAACCTTTATCACTAATACCCAGGGACTCATTTGCAAATGTGATTATGGCCATTATGTTTAAATGTTTACCTTATTATTTACTTACAACTGAGTTCATGATTTAATTCTTTTATGTTATCAAACGTTTTACTTTCAAAATATTACTTTAAAGGTCCAAATGTTTTAATCGGTTTTCGAAACCTGAATTTACGATTTGTGAAATTTTTTTTAACACGTATGATTAAAAGATATGAAACATGATAAATACAAGTGAAAGACAAGGTTCTGGCAATATCCTGTTATGTTACGTTATGTTTATGGGATACAAAGTATCCGGTTACGCCCGAAGTGGGTAACATCTGTTATGTTTATGTTTATACCTGTCAGAATCCTTGAGTTAAAATATGGAATAATATGAAGGACAGCTTAACCACGAAAACTTTATGTTTGTCTTTTTTTTAAAAATGCTACTTTTTATAAATGTTTTATGAAAAAAGGGTTTTATTTTATGTTATAATAAAGTATTTTTATAAACGTTATATGAAAGGTTTTATGTTATTCTAAAGTACTTCTCATGAAATATTTTACGAAAGGTTTTACGCTATTCTAAAATATTCTCTTTGTTTGCAAACAAAATGAATTGAAATGAATTTACGTTGTCAGGGTATTATGTTACAGGTCCTGGACTCATGATATTGCTTTTTGATTTTAGGTACCGAATAGGACAACGGGGTAAATTAGTGTGAGGATGATCAATGAAGTGGCATTTCTCCGCTTAGATAAGTGGACAATATTAGATAATACTTGTGTTAAGCTCTATCTTTGGGTTCTTTATTTATGTTGGTTTGTAAACCAAATATTTTAGCTTGCCATAAGACTTTTGTTTCTTTAATATAATATTATTAAGTTATGTTATTTATGCGCCTTGTGTTTCTCAACGAAGAAACACGGTATGTGACGCACTGACTAATTAGGATTCCGCTGCTAAATAACCTAAATAAAATGGATTAGAAGTCTGGGCGTTACAGTACCTAACCAATTGTTTCACAAAACCATTAGCTAGAGATGTGGTGCAAAGGATGACAATCGGTTTAGGATTGGAGCCCTCTTATAAACACGGATAAGGGAATCTTAACTTAACGCCCAATAAGATGTTGGGTGTTAATTTCAAGAAGATTAATTTCCTTATCTTATGTTCCATTTTTGTGATGAATAAGGATGTTAGATTTCTTAATAGACCTCTTGACATTGTGCTATTTCACAAAAGCATGTTTTATGAGAGATTTACGTATGTAAGTACAAATTTTGGCCGCTACAAGAAGCTAGTAGGCCTGGCTTTGATGTACTTATGAATGGATACGGACACAAGGTTGCTTTAGTGTCAACCATATAATGTAATGAACTAATAATTCATCTTTTATGTATTATATCTTCATGATTCAACTATGTGTTGTGTGGTTAAAACATTTTACGACACCATTTCGGTATGGATTCTTGAAATGTATAATGTCCTAAGTCGAAATTCAAGTCCTTGTACACTTTCATTTATGCATTAAATTGTAATTTTTGATGATGATGTTTGCAAAAATTCTAGAATACTCTAAATGGAAGAGGAATGATGAAATTATTTAGAGTATATGAAATAATATCATGTTTATTATGATTAGTTTGTGTGGGTAAGGTGTTATAAATAATCAAGTTAAAGCGTTACGTTAAATTTATAGGGTTGCTTGGCGCGACAAATATCGCGCAACGCTAAAACGAGCACTAATTTTAAGAATTTTCAAGAGAGCAAATGCCGTGAAGTAAAGCAAATTAAATCTTGCGTTTGTTTTTGCAGTCTTCGTGCAAATATTTGGTCTTCCATTGCATTTAGGGGTACGGGATTAGTGCTGATTGAGGCCTAAATGGTGATATTTGTGAGAGAGTTATAAATATAACCTCTCATACTTGCAAAACATAAGTTTTCTCATAATTTACTAAGTGTTCATCATTAAAATTGATGAGTGAAATAAGGAAACATTCATTCAGATTTGTAAAGATAAGTAATGGTCATTTTTGGTGCAATATGTCTGCAATTCTTTCATTTTTTGGATGAAACTTTTTCAGTGGCAACAATGCCTTAAATAGTGCCCTACAACACTTTGCACATGCAAGACAACCCTACCTTACGTAGGACAAAGTTTAAGTTGGGCCCATGGCCTACAAAGATATGTAATAAACACATAAAAGCAATAAAATGCTATTAAGCCCAATTACAACTCAAGAAATATTTTACTGCATAGGAAGCTTCATTTCCTCTCAATACTCCCCCTCAAGTTGGGAGGGAGGAACCAGACCGAAGTCCCAACTTGTTCATGATTTTTTGATGCTGATCAGTAGGCAATACTTTAGTAAAAATATCAGCTACTTGATGATTAGTAGGAACATAGCAAGGTGAGATCAATCCTTCATGAGCTTTGTCTCGAATAAAATGGCAATCAATCTCGACATGCTTGGTTTTCTCATGATGAACCGGATTAGCCGCAATAGAAAGAGCAGCTTGATTATCACATAAAATGGGCACCTTTTGATTAGAAGGAAGACCCAAATCCTTGAGAAGTTGTTTCACCCACATTACTTCACAAATGGTATATGCCATTGACCGGTATTCGGCTTCGGCCGTCGACCTTGCCACCACAGATTGACGTTTGGCTTTCCAAGAGATAGGAGAGTCACCAAGAAGAAGACAAAACCCGGAGGTTGACCGACGAGTGTTAGGACAACCCGCCCAGTCACTATCACAATATGCCCTCAATTGAGCACTTGAATTAGAGGCTAAAAAAATCCCCTGCTCACGGCTTCCCACAAGATATCTAAGGACACGCCTTGCAGCTTGCATATGTATATTTGTTGGAGAATGCATAAATTGGCTCAACACATGAACTGTATAAGAGATATCAGGACGGGTAATGGTTAAATAAATTAACTTACCCACAAGTTGTTGATAAGAGGAAGGATGAGGTAGTAGCTCACCATCATGCACTGTGAGCTTAGCACGACAATCCATGGGCAGCTTCAAAGGCTTTTATTTTTTTATCATTTCTTCCTTGCACAGCATCTTTCACGTGAACCTTTTGAAGTCTTTTAAGGAGCATTTGCATGGATTCATTAACCAAATAATAAAGCCCATACTTGCATTTTCCAACACCCTTTATCTCTTTGGTTGTGCTGTCTTCAATAACACAATATTCTGGAAGAAATTTTATAGTGCAATTTTGCTCTCTCACCAACCTACTTATTGAGAGCAAGTTATATTTAAAAGTAGGAATATAGAGCACTTTACTTAGTTTTTCACCATTTTTAAGCTCAATACTTCCAACCTCAGAAATGCTTGAGGTTTCACCATTAGGAAGATTAATTTTTGAATTTCTTCCACATTTGTCAACATTTTTCAACATTGATTTATCTCCTGTCATATGATCCGAGGCTCCGGAGTCAAGAATCCAATTTTTTTCTCCAATTCCAGCAAAATTACAGCTCACCATGGAGGCATATCCCTCAAGCTCTTCCTCTGTATCAGACCCTGTTTTTGAGGCCATAGGTATCATTTTTATGAGTTGTTCAATTTGTTGAGGAGTAAGGGTATTTGAAGAACTAGAGCTACTTTGGCTTCCTTTTTGTGAGTTACCATCTTCATTTTTTTCAGGCTTCACTTGTGTGTTTCCAGCAAACTTTCCTTTACCCCATTTCTTTCCTTCAAATTTGTTTTCCTTTTGCTTTCCCTTAAAAAATTGTCCTTGTTGATTTCTGGCTTTAGGGTGCTTTGGTGGATACCCAACTATGGTCCAACATCTTTCTCTCACATGACCAATTTTTCCACAAGCACTACAAATGAGTTCACTCCCTTTGCTCAACATGGCTATTGTCTCAAAATCCTCCTTACCAACATTTAAATTTGATTTTTGTGCTTCTTCTTGCTGCAAATAACCACACGCAACATCCACACTAGGCAAAGGAGTCATGAGCAAGATTTGGCTCCTTTGAGGCCCATAAACCTCATCTAATCCATTTAAAAATTGAAAAAGCCTCAGTTCTTCTTTTTGTTTTTCAAGGGCATCAAAAAATTTTGTCATTTCTTCAGTAACCATAGTGATTTCAGGAAGCTGGTTCAAAGAATCCAGCTCTTCCCACAATCCTCTCATCAAGGTGTAAAATTCATTCACACTTTTTCCATTTTGTTTTACTTCAAATAGGCTTTTGTTAACCTTATATTTTCTTGCACCATTTGTCACAGAATATCTTTGTTCCAAATGTTTCCATATTTGAAAAGCAGTGGGAACAAACATTACAGATTTTTTTATGGGTTCACTCAAGGAGTTCATAATCCAAGATATTATCATACTATTGCAGGTGTCCCAATGATCTGCTTTCACACTATTAGTAGCATCACGTTTTACTTCCCCTTTTACAAACCCAAGTTTACGTTTTGCTTGGAGAGCTACTTCCATAGAACGTCTCCAGCTACGGTAATCAGTGGATCCCTGGAGTTTCTCAATACTCACAGAGGTGATACTATCTGAAGGGTGTAAATAGAGAGGGTTGGTTGAATCTATTTTAGTTTCAGTCATATTTGAATATTTACTATAATAAACTTTCAATTTTTATGGAAAGGAAAGAACAGGATTTCTAATCCCTAAAAATCAGCACAACGACATTCACTTAGATTGCACCAAACGAGCAATAAAATAAAAGGAGAGAGGAGAATGAGAACCTGGCTCTGATACCATGATGAGTGAAATAAGGAAACATTCATTCAGATTTGTAAAGATAAGTAATGGTCATTTTTGGTGCAATATGTCTGCAATTCTTTCATTTTTTGGATGAAACTTTTTCAGTGGCAACAATGCCTTAAATAGTGCCCTACAACACTTTGCACATGCAAGACAACCCTACCTTACGTAGGACAAAGTTTAAGTTGGGCCCATGGCCTACAAAGATATGTAATAAACACATAAAAGCAATAAAATGCTATTAAGCCCAATTACAACTCAAGAAATATTTTACTGCATAGGAAGCTTCATTTCCTCTCAATAAAAATTCAACTAAAATCTTAATTTACTTTGAATGTTATTCAATGAAATAAGTTTGAATACCATTGTTTTTCGTTATATCTCAAATGCAAGTTTCATGATACTCGGACTTTCATAGGGTCGAAATATTGTTTTTAGAATAGTGATTACACACCTCGAAGGTTCTTAATTTCATATTAAACATCTTTGATTTTCACACAAAAAGCCCTAAAATTTCCAACATTAGTAACCTATTTGTATGTTACTAGCCGGTGATTCAGTGAGTTGATAGATTCCTTATAATATAAAAAAAAAATGTTTTTTTTTTATATGAAATGTTAAGTAATTAAAAAATATTTGTGTTACAATGCAAGCCTATGTATCAAAGAATAAAAAAATCACTTGAATAAATGGAATGTATTTGCTACTGGAAATTTTCAGTAACAGCAAGATAAATTTGCAAAATTATAATTATATGTATATGTTCAGTATTCAATCAAATATTATAATTTGTTATGACGAATTATCACATAATTTTATCTAAGAATTTTAGAGTCAATAAAAAATTTATGGTAAACAAAAATGATGTTCTTTTTTTTATATATATACTTCTAGATTTATTACTGCAATTTTAAATTTTTGTTATCAGGAATGCAATGAGGTTGGTCAGGGGCTAGCTAAATGGGCAAACATTTCTTTCTGTGATTAGGCATGGCTCAACAAGGGCCCTGAGTGGCTCTTGGATGCTATTTTACTAGACAACCAAAAATATATCATTCTTATAGTTAAAGGAATAATATGAAAATATAAATCATACTTGTATTATATAAGGATGTAGAATATAATTTGCATTAAAAGTTATTATTACATAAATACAATAGATATATTACTTCAGATTCAATGAAAGGTTATGCTCTGTAATATAAATTAGCTAGGCCATTATGTCCCAAGTTAAGATGTAATGTCTAAATCAAATAATTCAACAAACCTAAAACCAGAAGTGAAACCTTAACACAAAATCAATGACAACTACCAAAATACACATAAAATAAACAAAACCACTTGCTCCAATTATTATATTGTAGTCTCGAGACTACAATGCTGTGTGGTGTCGCAGAAGGATTTTTTTTTTTAAAAAAAAATCCCCAAAAATTACAACAATAAACCCTTTCACTTTGTTGCATGGTTCCTTATTTCACTCTGTTTTCAAGAAAACCCTTTCACTTCTCTCATAAACTCAGCAACACAAAACAACAATCTGCATATTTCATCTTTATAATCTACTTTTTTTAGCAAATTCTTCATCAAAAACATTGTCAACAACAAAATCTTCATCCCATGCAAAATCATAATATGTTGAACAAATAATACACAATATTCATTTCCTACCAATACAATATTCATTTTTTTTAAAACAATATTCATAAATCAAAATAAAGAACTAATGAATCTAACATATTATACGCATAATTAACACAATTCCCAAAGTACAAAACAAACTTTATAAAAACATAAGAAAATCTTCATATTCAAAAGCATAATAATCATTTTTCAATAACAATGAAACCAAAATCTTCATCCCATGCAAAATCATATTATGTTGAAAAAACAATACACAATATTCATTTCCTACCAATACAATATTCAATTTTTTTAAACAATATTCATAAATCTAAATAAAGAACTAATGAATGTAACATATTATACGCATAATTAACACCATTCACAAAGTACAAAACAAACTTCATAAAAACATAAGAAAATCTTCATATTCAAAAGCATAATAATCATTTTTCAATAACAATGTGAACCAAAATCTTCATCCCATTCAAAATCATAATATGTTGAATAAATAATACACAATATTCCTTGAAAGTAGGAATTCTATAATAAGAGATTTTACAAAAAAAAACTGATTTTTCCATGAATTTAGAAACTGTTTTTACGTAAAAACCTAAAACAGATTTTTTTTAACTCCAAAACTACGTCGTTTTGGCAAGGGACCATGTAGAGCTACGTGGTCCTGGGACCATATAATAATTTGCGCACTTGCTCACTCTTACGATTGAAATTGTCAATGACCACAACCAAAAATGTAAAATACTCCCCGCCAAAAAAAATAAAAAATAATATAAAAAGATAAAAAATAATATATATATATATATATGTATATGTATGTGTGGGGTTGGGTTGGGTTCCGGTAAGAAATTTCTTATCGTGAGAAATGTGAGAATACATTGACTTTATACCATAGATACATTGACTCTAAACTATAGAAAGAGTAAAGAGGGAAAATCAAATTTAATCTTAGTCATTCATTTGTTGATCAAAGGGTTGTGATTGTTTCCCGCCCTTCTCACCAAAACTACATTTAATTTCTCACATGAGCCTCTAAAACACCCTCTAAAATATGAATTCTTTCCCTCAATAATGCTATGAATCTGCCCAATTCCCAATTTGCAGCTACTTTTTTTATTAATTTCCAAAATACCGTCCACGTCAGCCTAGGAAAAAAAATTATTTTTTTTAAATTGCTGGTGATAAACCGCTACTGCCAGTAGCAGAGTCCAAAAAAACCGCCACTGGTAGTAGCGGTTCTCTTCAGAAAACCGCTACTACCAGTAGCGGTTTTTTCCAGAGAACCGCTACTACCAGTGGCGGTTTATGTGCAGGGGTTTTTTTTAAAAAAATTGATTTTGTTACACCCATAAATAGGAAAAATCTGCAATAAACACAACAATTTACAAGTATTTATTCTACAACTTCACAACCCAAATCATTCTCCAAAAGCCAAAATCATATTCCAACCACATACCAAAATCATTCTCCAACTCCATACCAAAATCATCCTCCAACTCCATACCAAAATCATCCACCAATACCACAAAAACATAACTACATAATAAATAAAATTACTTACAACATTAACATAATAAATTACAACAAAAACTAAGGTTTACTTATAAATAATATAGAATATGTTAGTGTAAATTATCTAACTCATATGTTGTCTCTTCCTATGAAGTGCTAATTCACTGCTAGGGCTCGCCTCATTGTCCTCTGAAATGGTATCCAAACCTCCATGACCAATGATTTGCAGCGATGGTTGAGGAGTACAAGTGCTAGATGACGACGCACTTATCCCCATACGTGGAGTAGAAGTAGAAGTCCTAGCTCGAGGCGTCTCTGCGGATAGCCCTTGAAGAAGGTGCGACTGACCTACACTTGACAAAGTATCACGAATTATGGACCCGATACTGGAAAGACTATCCATGGCTAGAGGGTAACCCCTGTCCTGAGGCAAATCTGATGCAATTGATATAGTTCGTGTCACCTTATCATAGACATCAACCATAGCACAACCCTATAATGTTAATTTTAATTGATATAAAATGTTAGTATAATATAAACAATATACCTAATAATGTAAATTTGCTAATTGAAAATCTATCATACCAATAATAAGCCTGTATGAGCTGGCTGGTAGTGGCTCGGTGCCCGCCGTCTTGAAGTACCACTGATGAGGAGCCTCGTAATACGATGATACCATGTCATGTAGTCGTCCATGAGTAGGGATGCACCACCCAATGGTGTACCCTGCACAACGAATTCCTCTCGCCAGCTCCATTATATTCCTCAATGTGACGTGAATGCACTTGCGGCCAATTACTCTGAGCTCTCCGGTCTTTTTTATGTAGACGATCATTAGTGTCAACTGCTATAGGGATCGGCTGGACAAATCCAAACTGCCTCATGACTCGAACTGGGTAATAAAACTCCACAACGTCAAAGCAGATAAGGGGCACTCTGCTCCTCCACACATGCCGGTCAGACCTAAAAATTTCTGGAAGTAGCTCAATAACGGCATCAGTGTATGGCTGCCATATCATCTGTACATCAAATTAAGTTGTTAGGTTAAAATAGTTTGAATTGTATTAGAGATCAACAAAATATTGTATAAGAAAACATACCTGATCGTCTCGCTGGTGGTCCAAGGCATCCCGGTAATAAGGCAACCCAGTCGCACTATGAGCATTGGTAAAATAAACACGTAGCCAACTACAAAAATGTAAAAAATTCATAAATCAAAACCAAAATGCAAAATACTGTATAAGTGAAAATCAAATGAAAATCAATTCACTACACGTAGCCTAGTAATGTCTGGTCGTCCAATACATATGTGCTCCCAAGACCATAGCTGCATAAGGATAAGAGCCCCACCCATCTCTCGTGCTCCACTCTTGCACGATCGACATAGCTGACTGTAATACCCCGTATTTTTAACCAAGTTTATTTATTTAATTATGTTTATTAATCTTAAAATATGATTTTCTTTAACATTTATCTAAAATATTGGCAAGTTATTTTATCAAATAATAATATCAAATAATAATTTCATTTATAAACAGTTTATTAAGTATTACAAATAATTAAACTAAAAAGTCTATTTTCATAAAATTTATCAATAAAAATACTATAAAACTTACTTATTTTCCAAACCAATGGCACAATTATTTTAGGTTTCATCAACTTGATTAGCCCGTATAAATCTCAAGCCCAATTCTCTACATGACAAAAAAAAAAAAGAAAAAAAGCCATCTTCTTCTTCATCTTCGTATGTTTCATGGCATTTCAAGCCACAATTCTTCTTTGCAATTACACTACAATTAAACTTTTTTTTTCTCACCAAAATATCCCCATTTCATCTACCTTCATCCTCCAAATGTTCAACATGCAAATTGAACACCATAGTCAACCCTTCAATCCTCCTCCACCATGTGTTTATATCAATAAGTTGCCCAATCAAAATTGAGCTCTTAATCTGAAAATTCACCAAATTTGTCTATAAATAGTGAAGGATGAATCCCCAATTTCATCCCAAATCAGTAATCAAAACACAAATTGCAAGTTTTCAGATTTTTCCCCATTTTCCTTTCTTCTTCTTCTTCTTTTCCTCCACTAAAACAACCACCACCGCCGTTGCCCCTGCAGTCTTCGCCACCACCACGACCACCCACGACCATCACCACCACCCTTCCTTTGCTTTGCTCTGCTCTCTCTCCCTCTCGTGTTTTTCTCTCTCTCTCTCCTCTCGTGGTTGTTGCACCACCGCAGCACCACCGTGCTTCCGCCCCCTCTGTCGCCGCCGCAGCACAACCACCCACCTCCACCTGCTTCCGGCTGTTGCTCCAGCCACTGCCCAGCCACCAATTTCCCCTTCTTTTTTTTCCCCTGCTCTGATTCCTTGCCCCTGCTTTCTTTTTTTTTTTTTATATAAGACCAAAATTTTGTTTATTTATTCCAAACCACAAATAAAACCCCTTATTTGGCCCATTTGACAAAAAGTAAGTTTGGACAATTATTCAATTGGACTTTTGGACCCATTTGGACAAAACCTTATAATTATAACACTAACAATAAAAACTAAAATTTGATTAAATAATTATCACTAATATTAATACTAAAGTTGTTCATTATTACTAACAATATGAATTTTATGACTAATCTTATTATTATTATTATTATTATTATTATTATTATTATTATTATTATTATTATTATTATTATTATTATTATTATTATTATTATTATTATTATTATTATTATTATTATTATACTGCTTTATTGTTATTATTTTTATTATTAGAATATTTATATTGCTTTATTACTACTACTATTATTATTATTATTACTATTATTTTGCTATTATTATTATTATTATTATTATTATTATTATTATTATTATTATTACTACTACTACTACTACTATTATTATTATATTGCTTTATTATTACTATTACTTTGCTTTATTATTTTTATTTTTAATAATAATAATATTATTATCATTATTATTATTATTATTGCGTTTATTGTGGTTATTATCATTAACAATTATACTATTCCTATCATTTCATTAAGACTTAAATTGTTTCCAACTCTAAATTTTATAAAGTTTTAAAGAATACCCATTTAGTTCGATTGATAAAAAGAGTTAAAATAATTGTTCATGCACAACTAGTCAAGGGTTAGTATTAGTATTCTTATGTTATAGATCAAAGGTTTGATTAGGACTATTTGGTTATTTTAGGAGGAATTTCCAAGTTCTTGATTCGGGATTTTAAGCTTGTAATTAGGAGTTTTGTGTTGAGAGCAAGGACTGAGGTACGTACAAGTGGCTAGATCTTTTATAACATGATTTTTCATGTAAATATGTTTAAGGTGTTGAAATATGAAAATGTTGTGTGTTACATATTTGTGAATATTTCATTGTTTTAAAAAGGTTTTTTTATAATTATATTTAAAATATTATTTATAAAATGATTCATTATAAAATGTTTCGAAAAGGACTTTGAAAACGATTTACTAACTAATAATCATTTTTAAAATGATTATAAATGTTACCGTTACAAATTGCCAGACATCGTATATACGGGATTTTGGAAGTTCGTTCGTCTGACATTAACTTTGTTAAAATCAATTCTAAACCAATTTGCAAAGTATATTACAAAATAAATTTAAACAGGTTACCATCATAGTGAATGGGCTATGGATATCCCTTATACGGGAATTCAGAAGTCCGTTTCATCGGACACTTTGGTTTTCTTTACTCCCATTATGTGGAGATTGGTTACTTACTCCCGTTATGTGGAGACTAGGTTCTTGGCTCCCACTATGTGGAGATTTCTTTACTCCCGCTACGTGGAGACTGGGTATCTTGACTCCCATTATGTTGGAGATATTCATTTCCTACCAATACAATATTCAATTTTTTTAAACAATATTCATAAATATTGACATATTCCTTTCATGTTTTGATGATGACATAAACCTCAAACTTAATTACTAATAAGTGTCTTTGAGTTCCTGGAGAATTTTAGATCTTGAAGATAAATAAGCATTGAAGATTCAAACATGAAGATTCAATCATTTAAAGAAACAAGATGGTGATTCAAGTGAAGGTTCGAATTATGAATCAATGATGTTGCTGTCAAGTTTCTACAGAGAAATCAGAGAAGTTCCTGAAGAGAATTCGGCAAGGAACATGAGAAGAACTTCAAGTATTCCAACGAATTACTTGATGAAGAGAAGAGAAGCATCCATGAATGTTATAATATAATGTTCTAGGGTAAATGTAAGTATATTAATGCATTTAAGTCTGGTTGGAACTTAGTCGTGTCTGTCAGAGGAACTTTGGGTCATGTTCCTAGAGGAACTTGTGTCGAGTCAGTTGGTTATTATGGTCCACGACTGTTGCTACTTTTTAGGGTCAGTTTAAACAACCATTTGACTGTTTTAATTTGTTTTAAAATGTTCAAAAGATGACTGAAATTGTGCTCCCTTAATTTTAGGAATAGTTATTAAGTAAATTTTGAATTAGTTAGTAGTCAAGTTAGTTTCCTAGTTTTTAGGACTAGGTTGGTTATTTATTAATTCTGATTTTTTTTTATTAGTTTTGTTATTTTTATAAAAATTAATAACAAAAAATAAAAAAAGAAAAAAAAGGAAAAAAACGGTTTTTTTATTTTAACTAAGCTATTTTTTAGGTTAGTTACTTAACTTGTTATTTCTGATTTTTTTGGGTCAAAAATTAGGTTAGTGGGTCGTTTAATTAGTAAGTCAAAGTTAGTGGTGTGTGTGAGAGTGGTGGACGTGAGAGTGGTAGTGTGGGGTGGTTAATTAGGCTTTATCTCCAAGAAATTGTAATAACCATTCACCCATATATACACATATAATTCTGAATTTTTAGATACACACAACAAAAGCATACTTTCAGATTAATATCAATTGAGTTTTGTGTCTAAAAGTTCCAAAGTTCCAATCCAGTTTCTTACATGCATTTCAATATACTAGAGTTATTGTTTTGAATTGTAATTGAGAAAAAGAAAAGAGAAGTGTGAGAACATAGAGAGAACAGAGAAGAAAGAGACGTGAGAAAGAGAAAGGAAAAAGAAAGAGAGAAAGAGAATAGAATTGTAAGTTCCTACAGGAACTCACGAGGTCCATAGAGAAGTTTAGGATTGTAATAGTTTACAAGGCCTATATATAAAAGTGGAGTTTTTCTTCCGTGGGCCAGGAAGTTTTTCTCATTGAAATTTGTCTCTTTATATTTCGTTTTTCTCAAAGTTCCTTTCGGTTTTTAATTCTGACGAAAATCTGTGCTATAAGTTCCTCACATCCTCACAGCAATTCACCCCCCTCTTGCCGTGTTCCTACAGGAATAACAATTGGTATCAGAGCAGGAACTCAAACCGTTCAAGACACCTTGACGAGAGATCCGGGCAGTATGAACACTTTTTGCGAGAAATTGGAAGAAGGGTACTCATCTCGAGACCTCCCATGTTTAATGGGAAATTATTTGCATACTGGAAAAATCAGATGGAGATCTACATCAAAGCCGAAAATTATCAGGTATGGAGAGTTGTGGAAGTCGGTGACTATCAAGTAACCAAAACTAATGCTAATAATGAGATAGTCCCTAAGGAAATTTCTGAATATGAACGTGAAGACTTTGAAAAAATGGAAATTAATGCAAAGGCCATAAAATTGCTTCATTGTGGTCTTGGACCCCATGAACATAATCGTGTTATGGGGTGCAAGAGTGCAAAACAAATATGGGATCTATTAAAGATAACTCATGAAGGTACTAATGAAGTTAAAAGGTCTAAAATTGATTTATTGATCTCTAAATATGAAAGGTTCGAGATGATGCCTAAGGAATCTATTCAAGATATGCTTACTCGTTTCACTAACATCATAAATGAGCTTGTTTCCCTTGGAAGAGAAATACCCATTGATGAACAGGTTAGAAAGATCTTAAGGAGTCTACCACAAGACGATAGATGGAGATCTAAAGTAACAGCACTTATGGAATCAAAGGACATGACGAAGTTCAACATTGAACAATTGGCGAGTTCTTTGCTAACCCATGAACTATATCTGGGAACCAGCGGAGAAGGTTCCAAGAACAAGAGGTTAGCATTGAAGGCAGAAGAGAGTGATACTGAAGAATATGACGAGACTGCAATGCTCATTAGAAGATTCAAAAGAGCCTTCAACAGAAACCGAAGTTCCTTCAAGAACTCAGGAAAGAAACTGACGAGTTCCAAAAAGGACTTTGGATGTCACAAGTGCGGCTCCACTGATCACTTCATCAAGGAATGTCCACAATGGGAAAATGAGAAGACAAAGTCCAAAGGGAAGAAATCCTTTAAGGAAAAGAAGGATTACAACAAAGAAAAATACTACAAGCCTTCGTATTCCAAAAATGATGTTCGAAAAGCAATGATAGCTGCATGGGGTGATTCTGAATCAGAAGAAGAGGAGGAGGAACAAACTGAAGAGGAAACGGCCCAACTGTGTTTAATGGCAAGATCTGATGTGCCAGAGTTCCCACAGGAACTCGACGAGAAGGTAAGCCTAAATCCTTATTATTTAAATTCTCTGCCTAAACAAAAACTTGTTGATTTAGTTATTGATTTTCATAAAAACTGGATGACTGTTAAGAGAGAAAAGAATGAGTGTCAAAACGCACTCAAAGTTAGTAGGGAACATAGTGATTGGTTTAAGGGTAATAAAGTTGAAACTGAAAATAGATTCTTTGACCTATTTGATAAAAACAATGCTTTAATGACTAAGGTTAAAAATCTTGAAAAAGAATTAAACCAAACAACAATGGAACTTAACTGCTATAAGTTGATTAATCTTAGTTTGAAATCTGAAAATTCAAATGAAAGTTCCTCCAGGGTTTCTGATCTGAAGGAACTCAAGACTGATCTGGAAAAAATAAAATCTGATAATAAGAAATTGACCCAGGAACTTATTGAAATAAAAAGGGATAAAGATAATCAACGAGAAGTTCCACAATGGATTCTGAATGCCCAAGCAAAGAGGGCCGAAGGTCTAGGCTTTAATTATAAACAAAAGGGAGCAATCAGAAAAAATATGTGGAACTTCCAAGCAGCAAAGTCTGTCTGTTCTGCGGGAACTCAGGTCATCTGAAGGACCAGTGTTCCAAAAGGAACAACAGTTTGAATCTGAATCATAGACATATTAATCTGAAATGGATTGAAAAAACTTATGATGATGTGTCTACAAAGGAACCCAAGGAAACCTGGGTTCCTCAACCTAACCACTAATTATTTTTGCAGGAACTAGTGAGGAGGAACACCACATGGTACCTCGACAGTGGATGTTCCAAGCACATGACCGGAGACAAATCTAACTTTCTCTCACTAGTAGCCTATTCAGGGGGAACTGTGACGTTCGGAGACAATCGGAAAGGTAATATTATTGCCGTAGGTAAGGTAGGTAAGTGAAGTTCCCATAGCATAGATAATGTCTTTCTTGTAGATGGTTTGAAGCATAACTTGTTTAGTATTTCGCAATTCAGTGATAAAGGAAACTCTGTACATTTTACTAATGAGTGTTGTAGAATCATCAACAATGACACTAATAAAATTATTCTTGAAGGGAAACGCAATGGGAACACATACACGGTGAACCTTGAAGCAATTCCCAAAACTACTCTTACTTGTCTAAGTGTCATTGAGGATGATCCACTACTTTGGCATAAACGAATGGGACATGCTAGCCTTTCTCTACTGGATAAATTGAGAACAAAGGAACTAGTTGTTGGTTTACCAAACATCACGTTCCAATGTGATAAATTGTGTGATGCATGTGCTAAAGGCAAGCATGTTAGAAGTTCCTTTAAAAGCAAAAAGCTCGTGAGCACCACAAAACCATTGGAACTTATTCACATGGATTTGTGTGGGCCCATGAGAGTCCAAAGTAGAAGTGGAAAATTGTATGTCTTAGTCATAGTTGATGATTACTCAAGATTTACTTGGACAATGTTTCTTCATAGCAAAGATGAGACTTTTGAAGAATTTGTTTGCTTTGCTAAGAAGATACAAAAGTCGAGTGGTTATCAACTAATTCACTTACGATCTGACCATGGAACTGAATTTGAAAATCAAAAGTTTGATGAGTTTTGCAGGGAAAATGGCATGGATCATAACTTCTCCGCTCCAAGGACACCACAGCAAAATGGTGTTGTGGAGAGAAAAAACAGGACTTTAGAAGACATGGCAAGGACAATGCTCATTGCAAGTGGATTACCTAGGAACTTCTGGGCTGAGGCCGTTAATACGGCATGTTATATAATCAATAGAATCATGTTAAGACCCATCACAAACAAAACTCCCTATGAACTAATGAAAGGAAGAAAACCTAAAATTTCTCACTTGAGATCTTTTGGTTGTAAGTGCTTCGTGCACAATAATGGTAAAAGGAACTTAGGGAAGTTTGATGAGAGAAGTGATGAAGCCGTGTTCCTAGGATATGCCACTGATAGTAAAGCATATAGAGTCTATAACAAGAGGACATTAAGTGTCGAGGAAAGTGTACATATTTTATTTGATGAAACTAACCCAAATGTAAATAGTGATACTAACATTTTGCAGGAACTTGAGGACTTAGAGATAGGCTTGGTTAGAAAGGATCCAGATGAAGAAGAGTTAACATCCAATAATAAAGAAAGAGCAAATATCCCAGAAGAACGACCTCATGTTGAAAGACAAGAAGAGCCAGTTCCTGAAAGAACTCAGGGGGAAGTTCCTGAGACTGAGGGGAACTTAGAAGAAGAGATCAGAGTTCCTGAAGAGACTGTGGAAAGACCAGTTCCTATCAGAGACTTTGAACCAAAACCTTGGAAACATCAGAAGTCCCACCCTCTTGATCTTATCATAAGTGATATAGGGAAAGGAATTCAGACCAGAACTCAAATCAGGAACTTCTGTGCCCATGGTGTGTCCCTATCCATCATTGAGCCTCGAAATTACATAGAAGCACTTGAGGATGCAGATTGGATACTAGCCATGCAGGATGAACTCAATCAGTTTGAAAGGAACAAGGTATGGCACCTTGAACCAAAGCCGGAACACCAAAAGGTAATTGGATTGAAGTGGGTGTTCAGGAACAAGCTAGATGAACATGGCACAATCGTCAGGAACAAAGCCAGGTTAGTTGTAATAGGATACAATCAACAAGAGGGAATAGATTATGAAGAAACATTTGCTCCGGTAGCAAGGTTAGAAGCTATTAGAATTTTAATTACTATTACTTTTTTCATGGGTTTTAAATTATATCAAATGGATGTTAAATGTGCTTTTTTAAATGAGGAAGTTTGTGTGGATCAACCTCCTGTTTTGAAAACTCTAAATTTCCTAACCATATCTATAAGCTTGACAAGGCTCTTTATGGGTTGAAGCAAGCTCCTAGAGCATGGTATGAGAGGTTGTCCAAGTTCCTTTTGGAAAATGAATTTAAAAGAGGAAAAGTTGATAAAACTTTATTTTTAAAATCCAAAGGAATTGATCTTCTCATTGTCCAAATCTATGTAGATGATATAATATTTGGTGCTACTAACGAATCTTTGTGTCAGGAATTTGCAAATTTAATGAGCAAGGAATTCGAGATGAGCATGATGGGTGAGTTAAATTTCTTTCTTGGTTTGCAAATAAAACAAACTGAAAAGGAAATTTATATTCAACAACAAAAATAGATAAAGGAACTTCTAAAGAAATTTGGGATGGAAACATCCAAAATAAATCACACTCCTATGGGAACTAACACCAGATTGGATGAAGATCCCAAAGGAACTAGTGTGAGTGAAAAGAAATATAGAGGCATGATAAGTTCCTTATTGTATCTAACTGCTAGTAGACCAGATATCTCTTTTAGTGTTGGTGTATGTGCTAGGTTCCAAGCAAATCCAAAGGAGTCACATCTCACTGCAGTTAAGAGGATATTGAGATATTTGAAAGGAACTGATGATCTAACACTGTTTTATCCTCACAATGACACGTTTGAACTCAAGGGATTTGCTGATGCGGATTATGCCGGTGATTTGGTGAATAGGAAAAGCACTTCAGGTATGGTTCAGTTCCTTGGAACGTGTTTAGTTTCTTGGAGTTCCAAGAAGCAAAACACAGTTGCTCTATCCACTGCAGAAGCCGAATATATAGCAGCTGCTGCATGTTGTTCACAGCTGCTGCATATTGTTCACAACTGCTTTGGATAAAACAACAACTAAGGGACTTTGGTATTAATTATAATTGTATTCCTATATATTGTGATAACACTAGTGCCATTTGTATATCAAAGGATCCAGTTCACCATTCACGTGTGAAACACATTCACATATGTCATCATTTTCTAAAGGACAATGTAGAAAAAGGTCTGATAAAACTTGAATTTTGTCAAACTGAAGATCAAATTGCTGACATATTAACTAATCCATTGAATAGAGAAAGATATGAGAAATTGCGGATGGAACTTGGGATGATCAAATTAAAGTAATTTGCCAAGAAGTTCCTCCAGGTACGTCAACTCAATTATTAAAGTTCCTAGAATAATTTTCATTGCAATTATGGTGCGAAAGCATGTTCCTGATGGAATTTGAGATTATACTCGTAAATATCTATCAATATTACTCTTATTTTCATGATTGTTATTTGGATGATGAATTAAATGTGTGCATCAATATGTTCCTATGATTTTTATTTTTCTTTCTTTATTCTTTTTATATAAATTAATTTATTCCTCAAATTAATTTATTTTTTCCACAAATTAATTTTATTTTCCACAAATTATTTTTCTTTTGTAGCTAAAGAAAACTACCCATTAAGAGAGTCCAATTAGAGTGTCACCATGTTTATGTATATATCCATATTTCAAATAAAAAAAAACAAAAAAAAAGGAGGAATGTCTCACGTGGGTTTCTACCCACTAACACACTCAACATACCTCTACCCATTTCAACTTCACAATTACACCCAAACTTCTTTTCTCTCTCCTAAAACACGAAAACCCCCCTTCTTCTTCTTCTCCAAATTTCTTCTTCTCCATTTCAAATCTCCACTCCACTTCAACAATGGCTTCTCATAATTCTAACACCCAATCAACCAAAGACTCCAATGCATCTCCCACTCACCAATCTCCTTCCAAAATTCCACACACCCAAACCCTAACTTCGAAAAAGAGACTTCGCAAGGAGGACGAAGGATCTTCAATTCTTGAAAGCTTGGAGATGGGAGAAGTTAGCAACGACACCTCCAAGGAACTCGACCAAATGGCTAGTCACTTCGTTCCCATACTTGTGCTCAACCGTGAATGGTGTGCTAAAAATGGGTATGACCAACTCTTGCATGCTTTTCAATTTCAAAATTGGGATAAAATGCTTAGTGATTATGTAGAGTTTATGTATCCAGAAGCTATGAAAGAATTTTGTGACAATTTTGATTCACAACAAAGGGTTATTAAAAGTACCGTGAATGGGGTTGATATTGAATTTGATGTGGATGTGTTGGCTAATGTTTTTGAGGTTCCAAATGATGGTTATGATAAATACTTTAAAGGTGTAACGACCCGGAATTTTGGGCCAGAAAATTTCGCGGTTATTAATGATATGTCTTAATTCTAAGTCCAAAAGGCCCATTATTTATGGACTGTTTTATCTTATTTCCTATCCTTTATTCTAAATTGGGCCAATGACCCAATCCTCTTCTTCTTTCCTTTCCATGATCGGCCCTATACAAGCTAAGTGGGTCCATTTTATTTTTTTATTTTTTTTTTTTTTTTTTGATTTATTTAATAATTAAATTATTTAATTAATTAGATTAATTATTTAATTTAAATTATTAAAACCCATTCAAAGTTGACCTAACAAACTTTGTTAGTCAACCTAAATTTTCTCAACCATTTCCCCCCTTATTTCTCCAAAGTACACGGCACCCTTAAACCTAATTAAGGTTGTTTTGATTATTTCTTTCATCTTATAAATAGTTGCTCATCCTCTCTTTTATGTTCCTATTTTACAATTGTCTCAAAAACCCTAAAAAGATATATTCTTTCTCTCTTTCTCTCAAAATGTCGAGTGCTCAAAAATTCACCAAAGGTGAATTGATTTTTCGTGTTTGGAATATTAAAGCGAATCGAGGTAACTAAGCTTTTCTATTTAATTTGTGGGTAGCTTTTCACATAGTTAATTAGGATTATATCATGAAAATTGTAGGATTTATGTTTGCTTATTTATTCGAAAATTTCGAACCATATGAAATATTGATCATGTTATTCTCTTGATGTATTCATGTAATATTTATGAATTATTATGAAATTTCTTTTGATTATTTTATGTAGTTTATTGAAATCTGAAATTGTTGAATAATTACTTGTATGAATTTATTTACCAATCAAATATTGTTATTTCTTGATGAATTTTTCATGGTATCTTTTTTACTGTTTGATTATTAACCATGATTTATTTCGTGGCAAAATTCGTCCTTTTATTATTTATAATATTTTAATCTTTCAAACCGGTAAAACTGTCCAGAATCGGTTTACGAATTTATTAATATACTTAATCAATTCGGAATACTACGAAATTTTATATGGAAGTCAGTGATAATGTTTTACAGCTTGTGTTAAATTTTCGTAATTTTTAAAGATCGTTTGATATGGCATAAAATTCTGAAACCGAATTCAGCCTAATCTGACTGGTTAGTTATAAAATCACTTAAAAATAGTAAAAGATGTTATTTTTAGACGAAATTTACGCACGTAAATACTTGAACCCATATTTAGCTCCCATAAAAATTTCCAGATTTTTAGAGATCTTTAGATGGTCGTTTTTAATTTAATTCTTTAAAAATCAGATTGTATAAAATAGGGCAATTGAATTATTAAAATATGCTATTATTAATTATTGAATTTTCGAGTGGTACAAAATTTAAAGGAGGAAATAAAAATGTTATTTTTTTTATACTAATCTTGAACATGCTAGATTAAATATGTGAATCTTTATTTTAAATCTTTATTATTATCATGAAATCTTTAAATCTTGAGATTGTAATTTTTGTTCTTGAATACATATTTATGAATGCCGTGTATTTTGAGCATTTGGGCATGATTATTTTGATGATGCTTGATTGATTTAATTATATCACATGAAATTCTAAAAGATACTTGTTCTCGGGATTGATCCGAGTGAGCCAAAGATATTGAAAGTATAAAAATGATATTTTTATGTGTGTAATTATATTGTTTTATTTTGTACTTAAATTCCAAATTTTCGAGTAACATAGGATTAAAAAGATTAGATTTTTATTATAAATTTGGGTATTTTAGTAATTAATTTGACTAATTAAGTTTGTTAGGAAATTAATTAAATTTGTTGTAACATTTCTAAAATGCCGTGTGGAATATGGGAATTATGGTCAAAGTTTGTTAATTTTGAGTTAATATTATTTCAGGAATATTTTAATATTTATTTTACGGATAAAATAATTATTAGGGACAAGTTGTAAAGTGTAGGGATAAAAAGGATAATATTAATATTACTAATATTGTTATGATTATAATTATTTTTGGATAATGTTATATTGTTTTGGGAAATTCCGAATGGATAAGTTTATGGATAAGTTTATGGATAAGTTTATGGATAAGTTTATGGATAATGTTAAGGATAGTATTTGAAGATACCTAAGATATTATTAGGGATAAGAAAGGAAACAGGGTAATAGATATACATGCTTATGTTTCGGTCTCTGGCTAGGAAAGACTTGGTATTTAAGGTGGCCAATGCACGTGCCGCACCTCTCTTTCCTGGGACTCCGAACATTTCATTTCCTATTACTGTCACCTAGTATTTCCCAATATATAATATGATTTGATTAATTAAGATATAAAATACAATACATAAGATCACCCTTGCGATGACGCATTGGTCATCAATTGGGTTAATTAGATAAGGACGCCCTTGCGATAACGCATTGGTTATCAATTGGGTTTAGTCGATGCCACTGCTCAATTGGGTCGGACGCATTGGTTCCCCCGAGCAGTTCTTGGTTCTAGAACATGTAGTCGTCTGGTAACCGTATCTGCGAGTCGCTACCAGGAAGTTATGGCCATAGCTTAGGCTTAGTTCTCGCATTGGAGGGCTACGGGTGGGACGCATTGGTTCACCCCGACATGTTTTAGGAAAGTTGCGAACGCATTGGTTCGCTACGAGCTGTAGAAGACAGTCCGCAAAGATTTATGTTATGTTGTGATAATAAGTGCATGTGTAAAGATCAGAAGTTATTATGCCTTATTATAAGATCGATGTGAATTTACGATATGATTATGATGATGTAAGATAAGATGTGATTATGTATAATAAGATATGTTATGGAGAATCATGTTAAGTATGAATTTGATATGATCAGTATATTATCAGATGAGTATAATATAAGCTAAGGGTTAAGCTAAGTAAAGATGTATAATATTGAGTATAAGAATTGTATTTTTATGAGTCTTCCGCTGTGTTTATTTGGTATTTATACGTGTATGTATGCGTATGTTGATACGTGAATGATGTATGTATTTTGTATGTATTCTAACCGTATCTGCAGGGTGGTTGTACGTATTTTTATACGTAGAATATACGTATTTCTAACCGTATTTCTGCAGGTGTATTTATACGTATTTTCGTACGTACTTTATACGTATTGTTATACGTATTTTTATACGTAGATTTATACGTACTTTTTATATGGATTTTGTACGTTTTGTGTGTAAGACATGTATTATGTTCTTTACAGTTTTTATGTAATTATTCTATGCTATTATGTGTTTGGCGGTCCCTTGATTAAATGGGACAGCCTAGTTACTCGCCACTGACGGTGGACCCCCCCCATGTTCCAGGTGAAGATGCAGCTGAATAAAGCGGGCTTCGCAGGATGGGCCTGAGTGTTTAGATCTATTTCTTAAGTTTTAGTTTTTCCAGAACATTCTAGTACAATTTAGTTAATTTATTGATCCCAGCATGTTGGGACCGTATTTTCAGTTTTTCATTGTAATTTATGACTTTTGGATATTTTGGATTTCTAGAAGCCTATTAATAAAAGAATCATTTTCTTCCTAAATTATTTGTTTTTAAGTATAATTATGTTTAAGTGATGATCCGAATGTCGATTCCCTTCGTAAATCGACAAGCTAAAAAGTCGGGTCGTTACAGTTGGTATCAGAGCCATAGGTTTGACCCTAAGTTACTTCTTCACAAGTAACTTCGAAAGTTGAGTGCTTTATGAACCCGAGTGAACCTTAGCCTAATATGGAAAACCTAGATGAGTGAACCATGGGTAGAAGCCAGGGTTAAGACGATTTATCGTTCACGTTTCGCGTTGGCGCCGTTTCGTATGTCGTGTATTTCTTAACGCGATTGTTGTTTCAGGATGTCGATCCCACGACCTTCAAGTTCCTGCCGTCGTCGTCGCAACTTAGAAGACGCAATTCTTACTTTGGCACAGAATAGCATGCGAGTCCAGAATTCCCAGCCGTCTTCCTTCGATCGGATTGCTCGTTTACGTCCTCCGACGTTACTATGTGCTTTTGTGTGAACTAACCATAGGAATGTTTAAGTTTGTACGTAAAGTATGACGCCCCCAAGGCCTAACCTCAGACTTCGACGCCGGAACCATCAAATTAGTAGCCGTGACCGGTGTTATCAGAGTGGCGCAGCGGAGGTGTAGTAAGCCCATAACCCACAGGTCCAGGATCGGATTTCTCGTCATCGGCGTCCTACCAATGATGGCACGTCTGACCCCGTGATGCGCAAGAGCTGGATTTGAGAGATGGAAAAACTGTTCGACGCAATCGGTTGTCCGGAAGATAAACGAGTTCAGATCGCTAGCTACTACCTTCGATTAGAAGCAGACGACTAGTTGATAACGGTTCGCCGCAGGGAAGAGCTGTGAAGAGCATGACACGAGAAGAGTTTACCTCCAAGCTACGAGAACGTATCTTTTCCGACGAGCTTAGGTGGCAAAAGCCAGAGGAGTTCCTGACGCTCACTTAGGGGACCATGTCAGTTCAGACATTTACCGACAAGTTCGTGAAGCTGTCCAGATTTGTCGCTGCAATATCTCCATCGGAAGCCGAGAAGCTGAAGCGGTATATCAAAATGACGAGTCCTCGCATTAGGGTACACGTTACCGGCAACAGGTTAGCATCGTTCCAGAACGCGTACGAGACCGCCTTAGAGGTTCAAGCATCGTTCGAGGAGGAAAAGGCTACAAAGAAGAGAACCAGGGAAAGCCAACCAGCCGCAGTCGAGAAGAGACCACGAATCGAACCATTTCAGGAGCCGCAATCGCAGGACGGGCAAGCAACCAACGTTCCCGAGATCCCGGTTTGCAGAGGATGCGAGAACGAACGTCATTCCGGAATGAGGTACGACGGGTTACGATAGCGTGTTGCGTGGCAGTCAGGGAAGGCACAAGATTTGGACGTGACCAAAGAACAACCAGCAGCAATGGTGAGCCGAGTACAGGTGAAGAACCGAGCCTACTACGTGACCAAGAAGAGGCGAACGCGCAGCTGACGTGACTACGTGTACGGTCTCCGTCTACGGCTGATCGTTTATGCTTGAGTTGTTCCATTGTTTTCTTACGTGAGCTTCTTTAAGTAAATTTCGAGGACGAAATTTATTTAAGGAGGGGTGATTGTAACGACCCGGAATTTTGGGCCAGAAAATTTCGCGGTTATTAATGATATGTCTTAATTCTAAGTCCAAAAGGCCCATTATTTATGGACTGTTTTATCTTATTTCCTATCCTTTATTCTAAATTGGGCCAATGACCCAATCCTCTTCTTCTTTCCTTTCCATGATCGGCCCTATACAAGCTAAGTGGGTCCATTTTATTTTTTATTTTTTTTTTTTTTTTTTGATTTATTTAATAATTAAATTATTTAATTAATTAGATTAATTATTTAATTTAAATTATTAAAACCCATTCAAAGTTGACCTAACAAACTTTGTTAGTCAACCTAAATTTTCTCAACCATTTCCCCCCTTATTTCTCCAAAGTACACGGCACCCTTAAACCTAATTAAGGTTGTTTTGATTATTTCTTTCATCTTATAAATAGTTGCTCATCCTCTCTTTTATGTTCCTATTTTACAATTGTCTCAAAAACCCTAAAAAGATATATTCTTTCTCTCTTTCTCTCAAAATGTCGAGTGCTCAAAAATTCACCAAAGGTGAATTGATTTTTCGTGTTTGGAATATTAAAGCGAATCGAGGTAACTAAGCTTTTCTATTTAATTTGTGGGTAGCTTTTCACATAGTTAATTAGGATTATATCATGAAAATTGTAGGATTTATGTTTGCTTATTTATTCGAAAATTTCGAACCATATGAAATATTGATCATGTTATTCTCTTGATGTATTCATGTAATATTTATGAATTATTATGAAATTTCTTTTGATTATTTTATGTAGTTTATTGAAATCTGAAATTGTTGAATAATTACTTGTATGAATTTATTTACCAATCAAATATTGTTATTTCTTGATGAATTTTTCATGGTATCTTTTTTACTGTTTGATTATTAACCATGATTTATTTCGTGGCAAAATTCGTCCTTTTATTATTTATAATATTTTAATCTTTCAAACCGGTAAAACTGTCCAGAATCGGTTTACGAATTTATTAATATACTTAATCAATTCGGAATACTACGAAATTTTATATGGAAGTCAGTGATAATGTTTTACAGCTTGTGTTAAATTTTCGTAATTTTTAAAGATCGTTTGATATGGCATAAAATTCTGAAACCGAATTCAGCCTAATCTGACTGGTTAGTTATAAAATCACTTAAAAATAGTAAAAGATGTTATTTTTAGACGAAATTTACGCACGTAAATACTTGAACCCATATTTAGCTCCCATAAAAATTTCCAGATTTTTAGAGATCTTTAGATGGTCGTTTTTAATTTAATTCTTTAAAAATCAGATTGTATAAAATAGGGCAATTGAATTATTAAAATATGCTATTATTAATTATTGAATTTTCGAGTGGTACAAAATTTAAAGGAGGAAATAAAAATGTTATTTTTTTTATACTAATCTTGAACATGCTAGATTAAATATGTGAATCTTTATTTTAAATCTTTATTATTATCATGAAATCTTTAAATCTTGAGATTGTAATTTTTGTTCTTGAATACATATTTATGAATGCCGTGTATTTTGAGCATTTGGGCATGATTATTTTGATGATGCTTGATTGATTTAATTATATCACATGAAATTCTAAAAGATACTTGTTCTCGGGATTGATCCGAGTGAGCCAAAGATATTGAAAGTATAAAAATGATATTTTTATGTGTGTAATTATATTGTTTTATTTTGTACTTAAATTCCAAATTTTCGAGTAACATAGGATTAAAAAGATTAGATTTTTATTATAAATTTGGGTATTTTAGTAATTAATTTGACTAATTAAGTTTGTTAGGAAATTAATTAAATTTGTTGTAACATTTCTAAAATGCCGTGTGGAATATGGGAATTATGGTCAAAGTTTGTTAATTTTGAGTTAATATTATTTCAGGAATATTTTAATATTTATTTTACGGATAAAATAATTATTAGGGACAAGTTGTAAAGTGTAGGGATAAAAAGGATAATATTAATATTACTAATATTGTTATGATTATAATTATTTTTGGATAATGTTATATTGTTTTGGGAAATTCCGAATGGATAAGTTTATGGATAAGTTTATGGATAAGTTTATGGATAAGTTTATGGATAATGTTAAGGATAGTATTTGAAGATACCTAAGATATTATTAGGGATAAGAAAGGAAACAGGGTAATAGATATACATGCTTATGTTTCGGTCTCTGGCTAGGAAAGACTTGGTATTTAAGGTGGCCAATGCACGTGCCGCACCTCTCTTTCCTGGGACTCCGAACATTTCATTTCCTATTACTGTCACCTAGTATTTCCCAATATATAATATGATTTGATTAATTAAGATATAAAATACAATACATAAGATCACCCTTGCGATGACGCATTGGTCATCAATTGGGTTAATTAGATAAGGACGCCCTTGCGATAACGCATTGGTTATCAATTGGGTTTAGTCGATGCCACTGCTCAATTGGGTCGGACGCATTGGTTCCCCCGAGCAGTTCTTGGTTCTAGAACATGTAGTCGTCTGGTAACCGTATCTGCGAGTCGCTACCAGGAAGTTATGGCCATAGCTTAGGCTTAGTTCTCGCATTGGAGGGCTACGGGTGGGACGCATTGGTTCACCCCGACATGTTTTAGGAAAGTTGCGAACGCATTGGTTCGCTACGAGCTGTAGAAGACAGTCCGCAAAGATTTATGTTATGTTGTGATAATAAGTGCATGTGTAAAGATCAGAAGTTATTATGCCTTATTATAAGATCGATGTGAATTTACGATATGATTATGATGATGTAAGATAAGATGTGATTATGTATAATAAGATATGTTATGGAGAATCATGTTAAGTATGAATTTGATATGATCAGTATATTATCAGATGAGTATAATATAAGCTAAGGGTTAAGCTAAGTAAAGATGTATAATATTGAGTATAAGAATTGTATTTTTATGAGTCTTCCGCTGTGTTTATTTGGTATTTATACGTGTATGTATGCGTATGTTGATACGTGAATGATGTATGTATTTTGTATGTATTCTAACCGTATCTGCAGGGTGGTTGTACGTATTTTTATACGTAGAATATACGTATTTCTAACCGTATTTCTGCAGGTGTATTTATACGTATTTTCGTACGTACTTTATACGTATTGTTATACGTATTTTTATACGTAGATTTATACGTACTTTTTATATGGATTTTGTACGTTTTGTGTGTAAGACATGTATTATGTTCTTTACAGTTTTTATGTAATTATTCTATGCTATTATGTGTTTGGCGGTCCCTTGATTAAATGGGACAGCCTAGTTACTCGCCACTGACGGTGGACCCCCCCCATGTTCCAGGTGAAGATGCAGCTGAATAAAGCGGGCTTCGCAGGATGGGCCTGAGTGTTTAGATCTATTTCTTAAGTTTTAGTTTTTCCAGAACATTCTAGTACAATTTAGTTAATTTATTGATCCCAGCATGTTGGGACCGTATTTTCAGTTTTTCATTGTAATTTATGACTTTTGGATATTTTGGATTTCTAGAAGCCTATTAATAAAAGAATCATTTTCTTCCTAAATTATTTGTTTTTAAGTATAATTATGTTTAAGTGATGATCCGAATGTCGATTCCCTTCGTAAATCGACAAGCTAAAAAGTCGGGTCGTTACAAAAGGACTTTACAATTTGAAGATTAATGGGGTAGATAAAATGGACATATTGTTGAGTTTAAATGGTGAACCTAAGAAAAACAAGATTGAGCTTAACTCCCTGATGCCATTTCACAAAGTATTGTTTAATCTTGTTTGGAAGACTATAGTGCCAAGGACCTCTAAAAGAAATGAGGCCAATTTGCATGATTGTTCTTTGATTTATTGCTTGTCAAATGACATCCCTATCAACTTTCCTAGTTTGATGATTTCTCATATGCTTGATACTATCCCATGTGGCAAGAAAGTGGGATATGGAAATTTCATGACTAAAATTTTTAAGTACTTTAAAGTGCCACTTGAGGGATATGGGAAGTTGAGATTAAAGAAAGAACAATTCATTCAAGGAACTACACTTGCGGGTTGGCATGTTGGTGTATTAGATGGACGCACTGCAACGCTTTCCGAAATTCAACAAGTTAATGATGCCAAGAGGAAAGCCAAAGCAGCAGCAGTCACGGTTGAGGGGAAAGGCACGGTTGGAGTGAAAGAACCGGTGCGTAAGAGTAGGCGAATTTCATCAAAGCCTAAGGTTACGGGTTATGTTCCACATGTAAACTTGGTTGATGATGAGGAGCTTAAGGATGATGCTAATGAGAGCATGGATGCTAACACGGAGAACATTCTTTTTCGTATTTTGAAGGAGATACAACATTTTCGGGAAAGAATCGAGGTTTTGGAAGAGCAAGCATCCGCCTCTCGACAAGATGTAGTTGAGTTGAGGGAATCCAATGATCGACATCACTTTGAGGTTATGAAAAGCCTCGAGTCTCTTCAGAGAATTGCTTCTGTTCCTTCGGGGCCTCCTACTCCAAACCAGTCAAACCTCTTGCTCCTAGACCTGCTGGAACTTCCTCTGCTGTTCCTGAAGGAACTTCTCTGGGCAACATTGCTGGACTTTATAGTGATGCTCCTCAGGACAACGATTGATCTTGTTCTTTTCTCTTTCATTCAAACAATTTCGATATGGTTGTAATA
Source organism: Salicornia ramosissima (assembly GCA_951394345.1). Taxonomy (NCBI): domain Eukaryota; kingdom Viridiplantae; phylum Streptophyta; class Magnoliopsida; order Caryophyllales; family Amaranthaceae; genus Salicornia; species Salicornia ramosissima. Next base: position 16,717,289 of record OX596236.1, on the reverse strand, counting down.
TTTTAAACATGGTTTAGGTTTTCTTATGTTTTCGTATTGACATTTTCATTTCTTTCTTTTGAATCTAAGTAGTCGGGTAGTAGCTACTTTCTATTTTTCTTTTGTCCCTGGAACATATATATGCTATATTTTTCTACTTTCGTCCATGATGCTTTTATGATGACTAATATTGCTAGATTGCTACTTGAGTTGTTTTCTTATTCTAGAGATCAGGTATCTGCCATTACTGGTTTAATGGTGATGCGATGAAAAATGTTTATGGAATGATGATTTTGATTTTGATGATGCCAAAAGGGGGAAGAATAATTGGCAAACTACATTATTCTTTTTCATCTTATTTTTTTTCATCTTCTTCTCATGTGAACTGAAGTTCCTAACGTGTGAATAGTTTACTAACTTTCTTGATTCCATGTGGAGTTAAGATGTATATAACTTTGGTAGTATAATTTAGTTCTTAATTAGTTTAATTTGCTTAATTTTTTTAACAAAAAAAGAACACAAAAAACAAAAAAATTAAAAATATTTAGTTTAATGTTTTTATGTTTTATAAAATGGAAAAATCAAAAAATTAAAAAATCTTTTTCAACGAGTATAGTTGTTTTAGTTGTCAATTAAGTTTGCCATGGTTTGTCATCATCAAAAAGGGGGAAATTGTTGACATATTCCTTTCATGTTTTGATGATGACATAAACCTCAAACTTAATTACTAATAAGTGTCTTTGAGTTCTTGGAGAATTTTAGATCTTGAAGATAAATAAGCATTGAAGATTCAAACATGAAGATTCAATCATTTAAAGAAACAAGATGGTGATTCAAGTGAAGGTTCGAATTATGAATCAATGATGTTGCTGTCAAGTTTCTACAGAGAAATCAGAGAAGTTCCTGAAGAGAATTCAACAAGGAACATGAGAAGAACTTCAAGTATTCCAACGAATTACTTGATGAAGAGAAGAGAAGCATCCATGAATGTTATAATATAATGTTCTAGGGTAAATGTAAGTATATTAATGCATTTAAGTCTGGTTGGAACTTAGTCGTGTCTGTCAGAGGAACTTTGGGTCATGTTCCTAGAGGAACTTGTGTCGAGTCAGTTGGTTATTATGGTCCACGACTGTTGCTACTTTTTAGGGTCAGTTTAACAACCTTTTGACTGTTTTAATTTGTTTTAAAATGTTCAAAAGATGACTGAAATTGTGCTCCCTTAATTTTAGGAATAGTTAGTAAGTAAATTTTGAATTAGTTAGTAGTCAAGTTAGTTTCCTAGTTTTTAGGACTAGGTTGGTTATTTATTAATTCTGATTTTTTTTATTAGTTTTGTTATTTTTATAAAAATTAATAACAAAAAATAAAAAAAGAAAAAAAGGAAAAAAACGATTTTTTTATTTTAACTAAGCTATTTTTTAGGTTAGTTACTTAACTTGTTATTTCTGATTTTTTGGGTCAAAAATTAGGTTAGTGGGTCGTTTAATTAGTAAGTCAAAGTTAGTGGTGTGTGTGAGAGTGGTGGACGTGAGAATGGCAGTGTGGGGTGGTTAATTAGGCTTTTTCTCCAAGAAATTGTAATAACCATTCACCCATATATACACATATAATTCTGAATTTTTAGATACACACAACAAGAGCATACTTTCAGATTAATATCAATTGAGTTTTGTGTCTAAAAGTTCCAAAGTTCCAATCCAGTTTCTTACATGCATTTCAATATACTAGAGTTATTGTTTTGAATTGTAATTGAGAAAAAGAAAAGAGAAGTGTGAGAACATAGAGAGAACAGAGAAGAAAGAGACGTGAGAAAGAGAAAGGAAAAAGAAAGAGAGAAAGAGAATAGAATCGTTAGTTCCTACAGGAACTCACGAGGTCCAGAGAGAAGTTTAGGATTGTAATAGTTTACAAGGCCTATATATAAAAGTGGAGTTTTTCTTCCGTGGGCCAGGAAGTTTTTCTCGTTGAAATTTGTCTCTTTATATTTCGTTTTTCTCAAAGTTCCTTTCGGTTTTTAATTCTGACGAAAATCTGTGCTATAAGTTCCTCACAGCAATTCACCCCCCCTCTTGCCGTGTTCCTACAGGAATAACAATAAATCTAAATAAAGAACTAATGAATGTAACATATTATACGCATAATTAACACCATTCACAAAGTACAAAACAAACTTCATAAAAACATCAGAAAATCTTCATATTCAAAAGCATAATAATCATTTTTCAATAACAATGTAAACCAAAATCTTCATCCCATTCAAAATCATAATATATTGAATAAATAATACACAATATTCCTTGAAAGTAAGAATTCTATAATAAGAGATTTTACAACAAAAAAAAAAAAAAACTGATTTTTCCATTAATTTAGAAACTGTTTTTACGTAAAAACCTAAAATAGATTTTTTTTTAAACTCCAAAACTACGTCGTTTTGGCAAGGGACCATATAATAATTTGCGCACTTGCTCACTCTTTCGATTGAAATTGTCAATGACCACAACCAAAAATGTAAAATACTCCCCGCCAAAAAAAAAAAATAATATAAAAAGATAAAAAATAATATATATATATATATATATATATGGAGAGAGAGAGAGAGAGAGAGAGAGAGAATTAGGCTCATGTGAGAAGTGTCATTATGATGAGAAAGGTGAGAAGTAATATTGGCCATCTGATTTAAAGTCCTACGGTCAAGATCAAAAGAATCTCATTTAACTCTTTTTATGTGTATCTTCTACATTCGAGGAACCTGATTCAATTAAATGGCCAGCTATATCATCTTCAATTGCCTCACTGTTAACTAACTAACTAACTGCTCATAATTTCTGTTGCCATCAAATCAACCATTTATGCGGTTCTTATTTCTAGGCAATATTTATTCTTTTTTTTTCATAGTCAATTCGTAAAGTGAAGATAATTATTTAATCTATCATCAAAGTATTTAGACAATTAAGCTTATGTCGCCTTATACTATTACTCAATAGTTTCAAGTTTCAACAATCAAACAAAGATTTTCAGGTAAAAAAAAAAACCCAAAGATTTTCAATTTATATATTGCACAGTAACAAATAATTTATTTATTTGCAATTCGGTTTTTTTCTTTCTTTTAGTTAATTCTTTCATTGCCTTCAATTTGGCTTGTTTTAGTTGGAGTGTTTAATTGATGTACATTTAGTACTCACACGATGTATTTAATGAATTCTATTGATGTACTTTAGAGATTTTCGATCTTAAGGTAATTTCAATGGGTGCTTAATTGTGTAGCTAAGTCAATAGGTTATATTCAAAATCTTTCATCAATCTAATACCATATCCCATCTTCGTTAATCTTTACTATAGTACCATTTTTCTCCATTATGGAGTAATAATATAACTTAAAGCATGTCCACATGTTGATGTATTTGTCATACTTGGTTGATGTATCAACAATGTTTAATTAATGTACCTATAATGATCTCTTAATGTATCTAATTTCTCACATTTCTCACGATAAGCATCCTTCTCACCGGAACCCAACCCTATATATATATACATGTATGTATGTGTGGGGTTGGGTTGGGTTCCGGTAAGAAATTTCTTATCGTGAGAAATGTGAGAATACATTGACTTTATACCATAGATACATTGACTCTAAACTATAGAAGGAGTGAAGAGGGAAAATCAAATTTAATCTTAGACATTCATTTGTTGATCAAAGGGTTGTGATTGTTTCCCACCCTTCTCACCAAAACTACATTTCTCACATGAGCCTCTAAAACTCCCTCTAAAATATTTTATATATTTATAAACTATATCAATATTAACTATAAAGGAAAGTTTTTGTATTTTTAAAATGTAAATAGTACAAAATATAAAATTTTAAAAATTAAAATACAAACACCAAAATTCATATTTTTGAATTCTCTACAAATAGACACTCATATTGGTACAACAACAATAAGCTTAAAATTTGACACACGAATAGCGTGCATAGAAAACTAGTACTCCGTATTATATAAGGGAAGGGGGGATGATGGTATCCCCCCATGAAATGTCTTCTTTACCCTAATAATTTTTTAAAATTCAAATAATATTATTATTAAAATTGATGACATTAATAAGGAAAGTTTTCAAAAGAAAAAGAATTTTAAAGGATAATTTGTCTAAAACCACCTTTTAAACTAGGTTTTTTTGTCAAAAACCACCTTATAAAAAAAATTTTGTTAAAAGAAACCAAAACAAGCAAAAAAAATTGTCAAAGAAAACCAAATTGCACTAATCCAAGATTTGACTACAATTAAAGGCATTGACCTTCCAATTAGTAATAACCTAAGCTAATTTTAATTAAAACAATTATTCACAATATATTAAGATTTTTTTTTTAAAAAAAAAGAAAAACTAAAAAAATCAAAAATCAAGAATGGGTGGTGGCAGTGATGCAGCAGGGGCGGGTGCAGTAAGGGCGCGGGGGGCGGGGGGCTGGGGGTGGGGGGTTGGGTGGGGAGGCTCGTCGGAGGTGGTGGGGGGTGGCTGAGGGTTTAGGGTTTAATGAAGGTATATTAAAGTTTTAAGGTTTAAGGGAGGTATATTAAAGTTTAAAGGTTTAACTATGCATAATAATTGTACATAATCAAAGTCAAAGTTAATTAATATAAGCTCAAACCCTAATTAGTGGAATTTGGTTTTCTTTGACAAAAAATATTTTAGTTTTGGTTTCTTTCCGCAAAAAAAAAAAAATTAAAAGGTGGTTTTTGACAAAAAAAAAAATGTTTTATAAGGTGGTTTTAGACAAATTATCCAATTATAAAATGAAAATATTATTAAGTATATAATTAAAAAAAATAAAATAAAAACATAAAAAACTATATTTTTAAATTATCTACAAATATAAATCCATATTGATACAGTTTTGTTACATAAAATTTTTAAAATTATTTATAGTGGGAGTTTGATATAAAAAAGGGCATAGTGGAGTAACTTTTATTTTGTTCATAATTGTCTAGAGAGAAAAAAGAATAGGTTTGTTCACGATTATGTTATGAAGTGATAATTTAATGTATATTGATTTTTCTCTCTTTGATCCTCTAAAGTAACTTGCTACTCATTTTCAATTGCATATCTCTTTTTTAATCTTGCTTTTGTGCTACTAATTTAATTGTTTAAGATGTTAATTGTTAAGTCTTAACTACATTCATTATTAATTATCAACTAATTCTTTTCTTCTTTCAGTCCCCTAATAGTTGAATCTTAATTTGTAAAAGTCACAGGTGAGCAAATAATTTTACGGAGTAATTCATTACATCTGTAAAAAAAATTGAAATACACTTTTTCCTGTTTAATTCCAAAATTTATTAATTGTTAAGTCTTAACTACATATTCATTATTAATTATCAACTAATTCGATCTTTTCTTACTTCTTTCAGTCCCCTGATAGTTGAATCTTAATTTGTAGAAGTCACAGAGCAAATAATTTTACGGAGTAATTCATTTCATCTGTAAAAAAAATAATTAAAATACACCTTTTTCTTTTTAATTTCCATAATTTATTATGAAAAACTAAGATTATTGTAGATTAAAATACGTGTCTCTAAAAATTCATACGTCTTTTTCTATTTTTATTATTGCAAAAAAAAGTGTGAACTTATATATAAACCTTCATTTATGTTATTTTTTTATTACTAAATAATTATACCAAAATATCAATAGACTCATATTGTGCATAAAAAGCAATATTATTACTTAAATTTTTAATAACATGTTTTTAATTATTATTTGTAAGTGAATCAATTTTATTAAAATGAATGTTAACTTATAAAAACTATTGATTTTGATTTGTTTGGCTCATTTTAATAATTTAAACTAAAATGTTAAGGCTAGTATATATATATATATATATATATATATATATATATATATATATATATATATAAGCCAAGGGGAGAGCCATGGTATCCCCCTCAAAAAAGTCTAAATTAACTTTTAGATTTTTCTAAATACTCAAACTATATAATATTAATTAAAAAGGAAAGTTTTGTATTTTTTAAAAATGAAAATATTACAAAATATATAATTCAAAAAAATAAAACACAAACACCAAAGTTCATATTTTTGAATTCTCTACAATTAGATACCCATATTGACATAATTTTTCACACAAATATTTTGTTTTTTATTAGTATAAATCTCTATTATCTAAAAATGTCTAAAATACCGATCTTCCCTTACTTATGAAATAAAGATAATTAAAATATAAATTAAATTTAATCAATCAATAATAAATAAGGAATTATGAATCAAAGAGAAAATAATTATTTATCCCCCATAAATATACAATTGTTTTATCTTTTAAAATGAAAACATCACAAAATTAATAATTCACAAAGATAAATAAAAACAGCAAATTAATATTTTTGATTTTTTTTACAAATGGACCAATATTTATATAGCTTTTCACATTAAATTTTTATCTTTTAATTATATTGAAAATTTGATCAAATATTGCGTGGTAGATGAAATTAAATTTTATTCAATTAAAAAATCATAATTTTATTATCGAAAAACTCATAAATAATATTGTTAGCTCAATGTATACTCAAGAAAGGGGGGGTTGAATTGAGTATGTGTGTTTTTTAATCGTTTTCAAGGTTTGTTTATATTTTTGTGAGAACAACGATAGAACAGTAAATAGAGAGTAGGGACACAAGGATTTAACGAGGTTCGGCTTCTAAACAAGCCTACGTCCTCCACTCTCTCACTAATATTATTAATCAACTCAGAATAATAACAAGGTTACACACTCAATTAAATGCTACAACTTTGTAACACTTAAATTCCCCAATTGTTAACTCTACCAGTTTGCTCAGTGTTCACAGAACACTCCCCAACCACTTCCCTCTAAGTGGTTCAAATATTACAAACTTAAATCTCCGTAAGTTTTTCTTTTAAAGATGGTGTAATACCCGTAATTTTTCAAGAATTTTCAAAAATAATATCTTCTATAAAAAGGTTTTATATTTTATAAAAGAGCTTTTCGAATTATTTTCAAAGGTATTTATTATTAAAACGAAGTATTTTGCCGTAATATTATTTTCAGAAAATAATAAATTATTTTTGAAGTTGGAATATTTTCAAAATAAATAAATATGTACTTATATATTTCGAAAATAATATATATATATTGCGAAAAAATATTTTATTTTATGGAAAATATTTTTGGTAAATAAAAATATTTTTATGGATTAGAATTTTATTTTTAAAGTTCGTTTTATGCATGCCGTATTATTAAGTGTTTGGTCAATTAGTCATAAGGTGCTTAATGCTTGACAACACAACTCCCGAGACCACCTCACCACCACACACCCCTCACTTATCCCCTCCCACACGGCCCTCATCCACCACCACACACCACTTTGTCCCACATGGAAAAATTTAGCTTTTCCTCCACCCCTCCATCCTATAAATAGCACCCTTCACCCATCACTTCTCCTCACAATTCTCTCAACATTTCTTCCAATTCTCCTCTAAGAAAAGAGGAGTAACAAGTGAAAAGTTTTCACGGAAGAATAACCGAGAGAATTGAGTTTAATTTTCTAAGGAGGGAGCGATCTTAAAGTAGCCTTCCAGACGTTGAGGTATGCCTCGATGTCTACCGCTTTCTTAGCCTTCGGTTCTTGTATGCTTAGGTTAGATTAGTTTATTTTTACGCTTTTGTTTTAGCATGCCTAGTTTTATTTTCTAGCGTAGTTTTAATGCTTTATAGTTATGTTTATGCTTTAGTAGAAGTTATATGCATGCTTAAGTAGTTGTTTTAGTTATTGTTTTGATGACGTAAAATTATGATTAGTTGTGTGCATAGTGGTAGTATTTTTCGAGTGAGTGCATGGGCATTCAAGGAATGTTTTTAGCCATGTTTTTTAGGGCTAATGTGATGGTTTTAAAGGCATTTTATGCCAACTGTAGTTGCTGTCCAGATTTTTAAAATAGCCTAACTATGCTTTCGTTATTTTCAAAAATCAAAATAAAACTTGTTTTTGGACAAAGGGTTGTGTACATGTGTTTTAGGCCATATAATTTGTGTACGAAATACCCATTAAATGTCCAAAGTAAGCTTATTTATCTTATTTATAAAATCTGAAATTTTCGAAAATCAATGTTCATGAATTGAAAATATAATTTCTAATTTTCGAAAATATGCCATGTATTTATATTATGATTTTAACTTAAAATCTCCAAATGTTTTATGAAATTTTATTCTACTAATTTCGAAAATTATTAGTATATATGTACATGTGTATTTTCGAAAAATGTGTGTATAAGTATATTAATTTCGAAATTTTCTCCTATGCACATGATTTTGAAAGGCTTGACGCTCTTAGCAATTCGATTGTTTAATGAATTATTTACGTCATGGAATTTGGTTATGGATTGGTGGATGTTTGAACTTGCCTTGATTTAAGAATTATAAGTGGTGTCTGTGAACGAACGATGGATCATTGAGTTGTTGAATTTGGATTGGCAAGTTTGCCTTGTGGTTTGATTTCTCGTGGAGAATTCTTAAAGTACGGAATTTTGGTTTGATGGATTTATTTGAGGTTATTGTTCTCACTTAAATGATTTTCTAAACCAAATGAACCTAAACTTAAAGTGAAACAATCTTCAAAAGGGGAAGTAGCCCGAACGGTGACGACCTATTAGGGTGATGAACGGTGTCTCATTGGGGAGTACCTAATGTGGGCCTATTGTCGTGGTGGACACACAATAGGTCGGACATGTGTTGAATCGTCGTTGAATCTTTGTAACCGTTAAATCTGCTTTCGTCCTCCTCCTCAACTTCTGGCGCGCACTTGCGGATACGCATTAGTTCCGTGAGGGGTGTATACACTCGGGACACTCTGTCGACAAGCTGCAGGCCAGGCCGAAAAGTCCGCGACAGGATGAAACAGGCCCTATCGCGTTCACTTTCCCAATTAAATAATCTTGAATAATAATTGCTCTAGAAATTTGTGAATTGGATAAATATTGGTTCAGCTGATGTTCTATGTCTCTTGTGTGTCAACTGTTTTTAAACTAAAACCGTTTTACGGGGTAGAGTCGATCATACTCAGTTTTTCTGATTTTTGTGTTATTGTTTTTCTGTTGTTTTTCCTTCGGGGTTTTGTGCAGGTGAGTAGTAAGGGTGGCTTACTTGTTTGAGGCTGATGAGGAATCTCTGTTGGAATTAGCTAAACCCTTTGATCATAGGTTCTATGCTTTAGCTGAACATCTTGTAATAAGTTATTTTAACTTTTAAATATTTTGGATTTAAACATTCTACGGCTTTGGTATTTATCAATGAAATCCATTTTGGAATTTGAAAACATTACGATCCTGCTTTTACTTATTCGTATACCCATTTCTTATCAGAGGTGGGCGTACGAGTAGCAACTCTAGAAATTCGGGCTATGATTTTAGTAAAATTTAAGTTTTATAAAGGAAGGAAAAGGTCCGAATTTCCGGGGCTGTTACAGTTGGTATCAGAGCCGATGTTTTCGAAAATGAATTTCAAAATGGATTTTGAAAACTTTCACACCCTAGAGTTAGAACCAACTCGTGAGAGTGGGACTACGATGATGGGGTTATGTGTTTATTTGCAAGTACTTCTTAAAAGTACTTCTATTTGATTTTGTGTTTTTTCTCTTATTTTCTAGATGGTTCGTGAGTATCATTCAGCTAGGAAGAATGCAGTTCCCCCTAGAAGAGTGGTCTATACCCATCCAGACTCACCTTATCATCTGTGCATTAGAGAAGGAGAGGATGTTCGTTCTTTTATTCACCGTCTGAATCTCTACCTTAAAAGTTATCACTACAACCATATGCATGGGATATCCGACTACAACCGAACATATAGGCAAGCACATGTCCTCATTGAAACCCTTCCAACAAAAGGTGCACTATCTCGTGTCAAGAATAGGTACCCCGACATCATGATCTCCAAAGACGAACCCAACTTTGCTCGTTATTCCTACAAGGGCGAGTGGTTTCTCACACTCGACTATTTAGAGAAACAATTAATTGATGTCATACAAGAACATGAGTACAACCTTGATCCACCCAAGCTGATAGTAGGGGTAGGAGAGCAGCAAGGGTCGAGCCCCAGCTTTGAGGATAGCAACATGGGATAGAATATTTTTTAGTTTAAGAGTAGTGATTTGAACTTGTTATGTTATTACTTTTCTGTATTTTTTCGTACTTTTGTAATTATGTGTGATTGGTCAGTAGACCAATTCGGTGTGGTAAAATTTTGGTGTGTGATGTAGTTATGTGTGATTGGTTGGTAGACCAATTCGGCGTGGTAAAATTTTGTATTGTAATTATGTGTGATCGGTCCCCAGACCGAATTGGGCATGGTAAATTATTTTGGTGTGTAAGGTCGTTTGACCTAAAACTGGAATTATTATGAATATATGTATGATTGGTATGTTTATTTCAAGTTACTTTTCTTTTCTTCTTTCTTTTTCCTCCTCATAAGCGTTAGCTTTCCACGGTGGTAACACCGTCCTTCTCTATTAGTACCCCAGTCTATGTCGAATAACGGTGCTAATACTCGATCTAGGACCAGACGAAACCGACCAATGACCGAAACACCCGAACAACTTGCAGCCAAACTTCGTTCACTTGAACAGTTAGCCCAAAACTTTGGTCTAGTCCTTCAAAACCAATTAAACCAAAACAACAATGATGATCCCCAAGCCGCAATGGCCAAAAAGCTTTTTGCCCTTAAACCACCTTTGTTTGTCGGGAAAGAGGACCTAATGTTGATTGAAAACTGGATTAGGGACTTCGATAAGATGTTTACCGCAGCTGGAACTCCTGAAAACCAAAAAGTAGACCAAGCCACTTTTTATCCGAGAGAGCAAGCAGATACTTGGTGGGAAAGTGAGGGAGTAGCGTTGAGAGCCCAAGGAGATTTTGGTTGGGAGGAATTCATGACAGCTCTTCGAGCTCGTTTCTTTCCAGAGCACATTCGAAGGCAGAAGTTTAATGAGTTTGGTAGATTGACTCAAGGAGGGTCAATGAACGTACAAGATTATGCCGACAAATTCAACGAGTTAGCCAAGCTTTGTCCTAATGTGGTACCTGATGAGAGGGCCAAGGTCCAAAAGTTTGAAGACGGTTTAGCTTTTCGACTCTAAAAGAGGTTAGGAGGAAGTACTTCGGAGACTTTTGCGGAGGCGTATGCTAAGGCCTCAAACATGGAGAGAATTCTGAAACTGGAGGAAGAAGTATTTGGGAGAAATAAGAGAAAGGAGGGTCAGCACACTCAAGTGCAACACTTCGATAAGAAGCCTCGAACTGGTGGAGATTTTAAACCACAGAATCGATACAACAACAACAATAGATACCAGGGAAACCAAAGGCAGAATAATTTCTATGTCTGCAAAAGGTGCAACAAGAGCCACCCAGGCCGCGACTGTTTAGGAAACCTTACCCTTTGCTACGAATGTAAGGAACCAGGCCACAAGGCGATCAATTGTCCCAGAAGGAACAACAATAATCGTCCGGGAAATGGTGGACAGAACAACAACGCGGGATTCAACAGGAATGGTAATGGGAATGGTGGTCAGAATGGCAACCGCTTCTATCAGAATAACATGCCACAGGGAAACGGGAATCATGGTAACAACAACCAGCCTGGAGGTGCTAATGGGAATGGAAGCAATGGAAGGAATGGGAATGGGAATGGCAACGGCCATGGTAATGCGAATGGGAATGGGAGAGTCAACAATGGAAGAATTTTTGTGATGAATCAAAATGAGGCAGACAACTACGACAACGAAGTGACTGGTACTTTTCTTGTCAACTCCTCACCCGCCTACTTGCTTTTTGATTCTGGAGCTTCTCATTCATTTATTTCCCTGCCTTTTGCCACAAAACTCAATTTTAAAACCTCGTCTTCGTGTCAGTTGAACATAACTCTTCCTAAGGGAGATGTTGTGAATTGTAGTGTCTTGTACCTGAATGTTCCAGTTAACATCGCTGGAACAGAATTACCCGCTGACCTCATTCAGTTCGAACTTGGTGACTTTGACGTTATCCTAGGAATGAATTGGTTAAGTAAGTACAAGGCTAGGATTGAGTGCCACAACCAAAAAGTTTCTTTGAGAGGTCCTAGAGGGAACCGAATTTCTTATCAAGGAATCTCCTCGAAACCCCGAGTCAAGATCATTTCCACAATGGCCATTCAAAACTATGCCCGGAAAGGACACCCTATCTATTTGTGTCATGTCAATGACCTAAGCCTACAGGAGAAAACCATTGACCAAATTCCAGTAGTAAGGGAATTCGAAGATGTATTTCCGGAAGAAATCCCGGGGATGCCACCGGTAAGGGAGATGGAGTTCAAAATAGACTTAGTACCGGGGACGGGAGCGATCTCGAAGGCGCCCTACAGAATGGCACCAGCAGAGATGAAGGAACTAAAGGTACAATTGGAGAAATTATTGGAGAAGGGATACATTAGGCCCAGTGTTTCACCCTGGGGAGCACCAGTGCTTTTCGTTAAGAAGAAGGATGGCACATTGAGGTTGTGCATCGATTATCGTGAATTGAACAACGTCACGATAAAGAATAGATACCCATTGCCTAGGATCGATGATCTTTTTGATCAATTGAAGGATGCCACTACGTTTTCAAAGATCGATCTGCGATCGGGTTATCACCAGCTGAGGATTTCGGAGGAAGATGTTTCCAAAACAGCTTTCCGAACAAGGTATGGACATTATGAGTTCACCGTAATGCCTTTTGGACTCACTAATGCCCCAGCCGCGTTCATGGATCTCATGAATAGGACATTCAAGCCCTATTTGGATAGTTTTGTTGTTGTCTTTATCGACGATATTTTGGTGTATTCACGGAGTAATGAGGAGCATGAGGAGCATTTAAGAAAAGTATTACAAGTACTTCGAGAGAAGGAGTTGTATGCGAAGTTCTCGAAGTGTGAATTTTGGTTAGATAAGGTTGCATTTCTTGGTCATGTGATCTCGAGAGAAGGAGTCTCGGTTGATCCATCCAAGATTAGAGCAGTTTCTGATTGGTCGTAGCCAACGAATGTAACGGAAGTACGAAGTTTCTTAGGATTGGCCGGTTATTACCGGAGGTTTGTGCAAGATTTTTCAAAAATAGCACAACAAATGACCAATTTGATTAAAAAGACCACGAAATTTCAATGGGACGAGAAGTGTGAATATGCGTTCCAAGAATTAAAGAAGAGGCTGACTACGGCACCGATATTGACGCTACCTTCTGGAAGTGACGGATTTGAGATTTATAGCGACGCATCGAAGAAGGGATTAGGTTGCGTGCTCATGCAACACGGAAAAGTTGTAGCATATGCTTCACGACAACTGAAGCAGTATGAACAGAATTATCCAACCCATGATTTGGAATTAGGAGCGGTAGTTTTTGCTCTAAAGATTTGGAGGCATTATCTTTACGGTGTGAGATGTAAGATCTACACCGACCACAAGAGTTTGAAGTACATATTCACTCAGACAGAGTTGAATATGCGACAGAGGAGATGGTTGGAGCTTATAAAGGATTACGATTTGGAGATTGCGTATCACGAGGGAAAGGCGAACAAAGTAGCCGACGCATTAAGTCGGAAGGCGAGTCATTCACTATGTGTCATGGTGATGACGAAAGAACTTTGCAACGAATTTCAAAAGCTTGACTTGGAAGTTGTGGAGCGTGGACAAGTGGAAGTCCAACTAAATGCACTCACCTTGGAACCAACGATTTTTGATGAAATCCAAGAGAAACAATTGACCGATGAATGGTTAAACAAAGTCAGAAAGATGAAGGCAGAGGGGACAACCACTGAATTCGATGTCAACAATGCTAATGTAGTAAAGTACAAGGGAAGATGGTGCGTTCCAAAGGACGAAGGTCTTAAGAAGAAAATTTTGGAAGAAGCGCACAATACACCGTATTCAGTGCATCCAGGTGGAGACAAGCTTTACAAAGATCTCAAGCAGAATTTTTGGTGGCCGAACATGAAGAGAGAAGTCGCGGAATTTGTATCCAGATGCTTAACTTGTCAGAAAGTTAAGATTGAACACATGCGACCGGGAGGAAAATTGCAACCGCTTGAGATTCCAAGTTGGAAGTGGGAATCAATATCAATGGATTTTTTCATGGGATTACCAATCACGAAGACCTCGAAAAATGCTATATGGGTGATAGTGGACAGATTAACCAAGTCCGCTAGATTCATCGCTATGAAGGATACATGGAGTATGAAGCAGTTGGCAGACGCCTATGTCCGAGAGATAGTCAGATTGCATGGAATTCCGAAGGACATTGTATCTGACAGAGATGCAAGATTTCTATCGAATTTCTGGGGAAAACTACAGCAAGCTTTTGGTACACTGCTGAAGTTCAGCACATCATTTCACCCAGCCACGGATGGCCAGACTGAAAGAACAATACAAACACTTGAAGATATGTTGAGAGCATGCACACTAGATTTTGGTGGAGCATGGGATGAAAGGTTACCGATGATTGAGTTCTCCTACAACAATAGTTATCATGCAAGTATTGGAATGGCTCCGTATGAGGCACTCTATGGGAGAAAGTGTAGAAGTCCATTATGTTGGAGTGACATCAGTGAGTCGATGACTATCGGACCAGAGATGATCGAGGAAATAAGTAAGCAAGTGAGACTTATTCAAACTCACATGAAAGCAGCACAAGATCGACAGAAGGCTTATGCGGACAGGCACAGAAGAATAGTGGAGTTTGAGGTTGGAGAGAAGGTTTTACTAAAAGTTTCACCAACGAAAGGAGTGAAGAGGTTTGGGAGAAAAGGGAAGCTAAGCCTTGGTATATTGGACCCTATGAGATATTGGAGCTAGTTCGTGAGGTAGCCTACAGACTAGCCTTACCCATTGAATTAGAGAAAGTCCACAATGTTTTCCATGTGTCACAACTTAGGAAGTATGTCCATGACCTGAGCCATGTTCTTCAACCTAAGTCAGTCCAGCTTGAAAGTGACCTTTCTTTCGAAGAAAGACCCGTTAGGATCCTCGATTCTAAAACGCGGGATACTCGGACCAAGCAAGTAAAGTTGGTGAAAGTCCTATGGACGAACCAACAAACGGAAGAAGCAACGTGGGAATCCGAGGACGATATGAGGACTCGTTACCCAGAGCTTTTTCAATCAGGTATGTGACAGTTTCGGGACGAAACTGCTTAAGGGGGAGAGGATGTAGTACTAGCTCCGTAAGTTCGAGGACGAACTTTGTTTTTAAGTGGGGGTAGATGTAATACCCGTAATTTTTCAAGAATTTTCAAAAATAATATCTTCTATAAAAAGGTTTTATATTTTATAAAAGAGCTTTTCGAATTATTTTCAAAGGTATTTATTATTAAAACGATGTATTTTGCCGTAATATTATTTTCAGAAAATAATAAATTATTTTTGAAGTTGGAATATTTTCAAAATAAATAAATATGTACTTATATATTTCGAAAATAATATATATATATTGCAAAAAAATATTTTATTTTATGGAAAAATATTTTTGGTAAATAAAAATATTTTTATGGATTAGAATTTTATTTTTAAAGTTCGTTTTATGCATGCCGTATTTTATTTGCCGTATTATTAAGTATTTGGTCAATTAGTCATCAAGTGTTTAATGCTTGACAACACAACTCCCGAGACCACCTCACCACCACACACCCCTCCCTTATCCCCTCCCACACGGCCCTCATCCACCACCACACACCACTTTGTCCCACATGGAAAAATTTAGCTTTTCCTCCACCCCTCCATCCTATAAATAGCACCCTTCACCATCACTTCTCCTCACAATTCTCTCAACATTTCTTCCACTTCTCCTCTAAGAAAAGAGGAGTAACAAGTGAAAAGTTTTCACGGAAGAATAACCGAGAGAATTGAGTTTAATTTTCTAAGGAGGGAGCGATCTTAAAGTAGCCTTCCAGACGTTAAGGTATGCCTCAATGTCTACCGCTTTCTTAGCCTTAGGTTCTTGTATGCTTAGGTTAGATTAGTTTATTTTTACGCTTTTGCTTTAGCATGCCTAGTTTTATTTTCTAGCGTAGTTTTAATGCTTTATAGTTATGTTTATGCTTTAGTAGAATTTATATGCATGCTTAAGTAGTTGTTTTAGTTATTGTTTTGATGACGTAAAATTATGATTAGTTGTGTGCATAGTGGTAGTATTTTTCGAGTGAGTCCATGGGCATTCAAGGAATGTTTTTAGCCATGTTTTTTAGGGCTAATGTGATGGTTTTAAAGGCATTTTATGCCAACTTTAGTTGCTGTCCAGATTTTTAAAATAGCCTAACTATGCTTTCGTTATTTTCAGAAATCAAAATAAAACTTGTTTTTGGACAAAGGGTTGTGTACATGTGTTTTAGGCCATATAATTTGTGTACGAAATACCCATTAAATGTCCAAAATAAGCTTATTTATCTTATTTATAAAATCTGAAATTTTCGAAAATCAATGTTCATGAATTGAAAATATAATTTCTAATTTTCGAAAATATGCCATGTATTTATATTATGATTTTTGTAACTTAAAATCTCCAAATGTTTTATGAAATTTTATTCTACTAATTTCGAAAAGGAGTAATTAAATTCACAGGTACCAACTATTGCACTTTTTATTTTATAGGTATCAACTTTTGATTATTCACCAGTAGCACGAACTATTACATAAAGTTGTAATTATAGGTATATGACCTAAATATTGTTGCAACTTATAGGTCATCCAAAACTATTTATAGGTCATCCATACCTATCGTTGTAACTTTATGTAATAGTTCGTGCTGCTGGTGAATAATCAAAAGTTGATACCTATAAAATAAAAAGTACAATAGTTGATACCTATTAATGTAATTATTCCTTTCGAAAATTATTAGTATATATGTACATGTGTATTTTCGAAAAATGTGTGTATAAGTATATTAATTTCGAAATTTTCTCCTATGCACATGATTTTGAAAGGCTTGACGCTCTTAGCAATTCGATTGTTTAATGAATTATTTACGTCATGGAATTTGGTTATGGATTGGTGGATGTTTGAACTTGCCTTGATTTAAGAATTATAAGTGGTGTCTGTGAACGAACGATGGATCATTGAGTTGTTGAATTTGGATTGGCAAGTTTGCCTTGTGGTTTGATTTCTCGTGGAGAATTCTTAAAGTACGGAATTTTGGTTTGATGGATTTATTTGAGGTTATTGTTCTCACTCAAATGATTTTCTAAACCAAATGAACCTAAACTTAAAGTGAAACAATGTTTAAAAGGGGAAGTAGCCCGAACGGTGACGACCTATTAGGGTGATGAACGGTGTCTCATTGGGGAGTACCCAATGTGGGCCTATTGTCGTGGTGGACACACAATAGGTTGGACATGTGTTGAATCGTCGTTGAATCTTTGTAACCGTTAAATCTGCTTTCGTCCTCCTCCTCAACTTCTGGCGCGCACTTGCACATACGCATTAGTTCTGTGAGGGGTGTATACACTCGGGACACTCTGTCGACAAGCTGCAGGCCAGGCCGAAAAGTCCGCGACGGGATGAAACAGGCCCTATCGCGTTCACTTTCCCAATTAAATAATCTTGAATAATAATTGCTCTAGAAATTTGTGAATTGGATAAATATTGGTTCAGCTGATGTTCTATGTCTCTTGTGTGTCAACTGTTTTTAAACTAAAACCGTTTTACGGGGTAGAGTCGATCATACTCAGTTTTTCTGATTTTTGTGTTATTTTTTGTCTGTTGTTTTTCCTTCGGGGTTTTATGCAGGTGAGTAGTAAGGATGGCTTACTTGTTTGAGGCTGATGAGGAATCTTTGTTGGAATTAGCTAAACCTTTTGATCATAGGCTCTATGCTTTAGCTGAACATCTTGTAATAAGTTATTTTAACTTTTAAATATTTTGGATTTAAACATTGTACGGCTTTGGTATTTATGAATGAAATCCATTTTGGAATTTGAAAACATTCGTATACACATTTCTTATCAGAGGTGGGCGTACGAGTAGCAACTCTAGAAATTCGGGCTATGATTTTAGTAAAATTTAAGTTTTATAAAGGAAGGAAAAGGTCCGAATTTTCGGGGTTGTTACAGATGGATATGGAGATAGTTTTGCTCTAAGGATAGACTCTCAGAAAAATATGACTTGGTTTTCTTTGGAAAGCAAAAGTCTTACTAGGATTTTTACAAAGATTATTTTTATATGCCAAGAAAAACCGTGCCCTAGAAGTGTTCTTGGAGACTTGCCTAAATTGTGCAAACAACTTCAGCTGACACAAGTGCAGTGTTCTTGTTTCAGACTTTGTCTCTTTCCACTATGGGAAGTGGGACGTACACTAAAGTCCAAACAAAGTACATTGCATTTAATGTGCTGATTTTGCAAATCAATTTGGCAGATTTCCAAAACATAAGTGATCTGTATTTTTCAAATAAATTTTCAAAATAATTTTGAACTCGAAAATCTGTACGGATCACTTAAGTGCACTTGCGTAATACTGAGGTCTGTTCCCACAGTGGTCTCAGTATTACAAAGTCTACATCTGGTAAAGAGAACTGTTCCAAGCTTGTTCTTTGTCTGTTCTTAGCTTGTTCTCTTTACTGGATATAAACTTAAAATCTTTTTGCTCTTTACTTAAAAACACAAAGAATATTTTCTTAAGTCTATTTTACAAGAAGATCTTAGAAGTACAAAAATTAAAAGACTTCAAGCTCTTGACTTCTGATTCTTCAAGTATCTCAAGGTCTTCAGATTTGCCTTGAAGAGTTTTCACTTGAATTAACCTGTTCAATTACAAACATGCATAACAA
This sequence comes from Salicornia ramosissima, assembly GCA_951394345.1. NCBI lineage: Eukaryota > Viridiplantae > Streptophyta > Magnoliopsida > Caryophyllales > Amaranthaceae > Salicornia > Salicornia ramosissima. Next base: position 16,698,476 of record OX596236.1, on the reverse strand, counting down.
TCAAGTATAGAGAATTGGTTTGTCATCCATCTAATCAAACATGGTTCAAAAAATATATACAAACATTATATAAGATACTCATTCATTGAAGCACACATAGCGTGCACATAAGGCTAGTATAATATAAGGGAAGGGGAGAGCAATGGTGTCCCCCTCGAAATGTCCATAACGCCCTTAGCAGATTATATCATAACAAATATATATATGTTGAATTTTGCAAAAGAAAAAAAGAATTTGTGAATCATGCACTTTAATAGATGCCTATTACGGAGTAGTTATAGTAAATCAAAAACTTGCCAAAAATTATATATGCTTTATAATTCTAGAAATTTGCCAAACAAAAATGGCTCTATAATTTGAAAAAATTACCAAACACAAAAGATGTCTTATAATTTCAAGGAGTTTGACTGAAGGTGGGGACAAGTTACCATCAAACAATCAATTACAATTGATCACTAACAAAAGTAATGCTCTATAATTACAATTGACTAACAATAATAATCAATTACAGTATAATCAGAGGTTACACTACACTAGGAATACCAGGCCACTACATTGGTGATCTGAAAAATTCTAAAAATTCAGAAAAATAAAATACGCATTTTTATAATGCTTGGAGGATTCAATAGTGTTCTCATCTTTGGATTCAAACTTAGCTTAAAGATTGGTTGAAAGGTTAGTTGTAGGCTCTTTATTTAATTAACAGTAATTTTATTAATTTTGTTACTAAAAAACTAGTTTTTTCTTTCCTAATTGCAAAAAATGGATTACACTAAAAGTTGAAAAATTATAAGAAATGTTTGTCAACATGATAATCATTCAAATATATTTTGTTCATAATGTATTCTTTATAATTATACTATTTAAATTTGCTAACAAAGTACTTTTTTTTCCTTGCATTCAAGATTAACTCAAAAAGGTCAGTCATAAGCTTCACATCTAGCTTTATTTTTATTTATTAATTAAATTTGTTAGTTATGGGCCCTGTTTGGGAGTTAGTTTTTAACTGATTGAATTAGCTGTTTTGACTAGTTGGTTTGACTAACTGATTATATTAGCTGTTTTGTGTACAAGTTTTTGGTAAATAGCGATTATCTGTTAAATGTTTCAGAGTAAAAAGAACCAAAAAGCTATAGGCTCTTCCAAAAAATTCCTCATATGAGCTTTTTGAAAAAGAATTTTTTCACCCCAAAACTCTCTTCCAAACCTCTAACTACCAAACACCCAAAAATAGCTTTTTGAATTGGTCAAACATCTCTTTCCTCTCAAACCTCTCTTTTTGCCTCAAACCACTAACTCCCAAACACCCCATGTTGTTTTAGTTCAAGTTCCTATTTTGTTACTAAAAGATATTTTTTTCTTGCATATCATAAATTGGATTACACCCACAATTAAAAACAACAAATTAAGGTTAGTCAACATGTTAATAATTCAAATAAATTTGTGATATTTCCCAAGGTACCCTTGAGCTTAGGCCTAATAGTCAAAATGCCCCCACTTTCTTTAGCTTGCATTAGGTGCCCCTGAGGTCAGTATAAATGGTCACAGTGCCATTATTAAAAATTTCGACCACAAATCAGGGCTAATCTGTTCCTTTTTTGCAAATTCCGACCTCAAATCTCTCCCTTAAGAATTAAAGTGACTCGTAAAACCTTGAGATGACAATTTTTGTGCACATACATCTAAGTCTCGATTCGCCTCGATTTCCGTGCTTTGATATTAGAGGTGATCGTGGGCTGGGCCGGGCCGGGTTCGAGCCGGGCCGATGCATAAAAAACAAGCCCATAAAGCGGGTCGGGCTTAGTTCAGGCCCAAATTTCTTAGCCAAAGCCCGAAAATTTAGTGCGGGCTTTTCGGGCTTTTTCGGGCCGGGCCTAAAAAAGTAACCAAAAAGTCTAATTTTAAATGTCCAAGCCCCGCACGAAAAAATAAAAAAAATCGGGCCGGGCCCAAATTCGAGCCTAATTTTCATGTCCAAAGCCCGCAAAAAAGCAGACCGGGCCCGCGGGCCTGGCCAATTTTGATAGCTCTATTTGATATACGTTTTTTAAAATGATTATCTTAAGATTTTATGGGTCATCCTAACCTAAAGGGTCGGATTTAAAGTCAGAATTTGATTAGGAAGGATTTTAGCACACTCAAATTATCAATAAATTTGTTTTAAAAAAAAAAAAAAAAAACGGAATCAGTTGATCTTATTTATTATTATTTATTTTTTTTGAAATTTGAAAAAGAAAGAGAAAGCGTAACGAATACGTAAGGCCTATTAAACCGGCGGAAATCGATTAGATTATTTAAAGATATATACTCCTTATTATAATATTCAGTTATCAATTTAAGTATCATCTTAATTCTTAATCAATCACACCATACTCCCTCAGCTCACCTCACCGACTTGTTAACTTCACGCAACTCGTACCTTCTAATTCAATTGCTTCTATTTGCAGTTCTTCTCTTTAATTCCCAGAAAGTTCCCCTTTCTACATCTTTCACACTCCAATCTTCACTTTTCTTCTTTTTCAATCCATTCACTCTCTCACTCTTCTTCTTCTTCTTCCTCCCTTATAATCATCAGATCTACCATTATTACTCCCTACATTTTAACTCTTTCAATTTCATTCTGCAACAATTAATTCAACAATAATGTATCTTCATCAATGGCGATCAACCACCCTCTTCTTATTCTCTCTCCTCTTTCTCTCTCTAAACCCCCTCTTCTGTTTTTCCTTAGACCCCCCTTCCCCTTCTCCTTCTCCTTCTCCTTCTCCTCAACTTCCCCCCTCTGATTCCGACATTTCCTCTCCACCTTCTCAACCACCGTCGTTTCCTCTTTCGCCGTCACCTTCTACTGACGTTTCCGACATCTCTGCACCACCGTTTTCACCTTCTTCTTCGCCGTCACCAACGCCTTCACCTTCTTCTGATGTTTCCGCCATCTCGACACCCTCGTCGTCTCCTTCACCTTCTCCGTCTTCATCGCCGTCGCCTTCTCCGTCGCCAGATGCCGCTGATGCATTCTCGGACGTACAGTCACACGCACAAACCACAGCGCCGTCGTCAAGCGGCGGAATGAGCGGCGGTCATAAAGCGGGTGTTGTATTCGGTGTAATGGGTGCTGCGTGTGTGGTTGGTTTTGCGGGTTGGATCTACAAGAAGCGTCAAGATAATCTCCGCAGAACTCAATATGGGTACAATACTAGAACTACCATGATTTAATCTCCTTTGATTTATCTCTTCATCAAATAATTTTACTTCCAGCCTTTGCGATTTGTTGATTATGTAGGAGATTTTTTGTTATTGTACTAGTTTTAGGGTTTTTTTTTTTAAATTTGATTCTTGGGTTATGTATATCAAATAATCATATTCATCATTGCTATTGAATAAATTCTTGTACCATTTTTATCGACCAATGGAAATGGAGTCAAATCTTATTCGTTTTGTTCAAACTATAGTCAATGTAACATTTGTATACACTTCTCTGTTGTTTATTGGCTTATTTTTTCCCCCAATTTAATAATTTTATTTATGAAATTATGATGCCCTTGCTCAATTTTACTGTTCCATTGAATTTAGTGCTGGCGATACAATTGGATCACTTAGATCGGGTTGTGTTCGTGTTAATCTGGACCCGTAAACGGGTTGAACTCCATTTTCCGCATCTTTTTGTTGGATATTATCAAAAGGTGGGTGACGGGTCGGGTTAAAATTTATATGGGACCTGAATTTTATCCGTTTAATTTAACGGGTCAATTTGGGTTTTCAAAATGCTGATCAAAGATGTGAATGATCAGCATTTGCAATTTTTAATACAAATCGATTCTCAAACCTGCTACCAAAAAAATAAAAGAAAAATTGTCAAGAATAAGTAAATCTTTGGTCGATCTTTCACAATTAAACCAACCTTTTGAAAATTCAGAAATAAGCTAACCTTGTTATCATTTAAGTCAAAAATAGGTTAAACGATTATTTAAACTATTAGCTATCTGTTGTTTCAAGTAACTGTTATCATTTAATTCAAAAAATATGTTGAATGAATGTAAAATAGTGATAAAAAACAATAGAAAATAACATGTTAAATAATCATTTGACTTATTTTTGGCTTAAATGATAACAATGTTAAGCTTATTTCTGGTTTTTCAAAAGGTTGGCTTATTTGTGGAAGATTGCCCAAAGGTTTACTTATTCTTGGCAATTTTTCCAAAAATAAATAGTTCAAACATGATAGTATACATCAATACAATTGTCCATTTGTCCACGATTAATTACAATTACAAACTATAATAAAAATAGTCAAAGTTAATATTATTTTTTTCACTATTGCATTAAATTTAAACTACAAATCTACAAATTTATCATTGTAGTTACTTGTTTCTTGAAAATAATGTAGCTTAAAATTATGATGTAACAATCAATACTATATTGGTTGTAGTCCATCATTGTAGATGTTCTAAATAGCTTCATATTCATTCTTGGAGTTCAAATTATCAGCATCATCATCTTCCATGGTCATCTACGAAACTTGATCACACAATTGTTCCAAGTCAGATTCAATACAATTTGTCGATGTTACACAATACAACAAAAGTAGGACTTTACTAGTAAAAAAAAAAGGTAATTTAATTTTTATCAACGAATACCTTTTTCAAAAACACAATCCCTTAAGCAAATCAAAGTTTTAGTTGTCTTTGGTTTACATTAGCTGAATACAGATGAACTGAACTGAATTTAATAGAGATAAACAAAACTTAATAGAACTGAACTGAACTTAATAGAGGTGTATTAACTGAACTGAACTGAACTTAATATAGATGAACTGAACTGAACTGAATTTAATCTAAAGTAAACAAGCCCTAAATGTTGATTTTGATGCGACAGTGGAGATGGACATGTCTCTTGCCATTCGAGTAGCAATGGGATATTGATATTGGAGTCCTTTCCAATGTTTCAACACATTCATATCTGCAATACGAGGAATTTGTTTGTCATCTAGATACAACTAGGTAATGCCCGTGCAATGCACGGCTTAATTTTTTTTAAGTCAATATATAGGATAAAAATATCTTGATGATGATCTAACTAAATTAAATATTTAATTTGCATAAATAATGTAATTGATATTTATTTAATATTTAAGACATTATATAAGAATTTCAAATTGCTTTGGCGTGAAGTTATATAACAATTAAGACATTATATTATTGAATAATTAAAAAATAATTAAGACATATTTATTAACTATTTAAATATGACAATTAAGATATTCTATAACAATAAGGAGGACATTCACCCCTAAACGAAATAATTTGGTGTCAAATTTAAATAATCTTTTTTCTCTTCACTGTACAGCTTAGGATAAAATTCAATTGATTTACATTCAGTAAATTTTCAATAAGACCTAAACTATGATTGGATTATGTCATATATAGTCTAGTCATTAGGTATGTATTTAAACTTTAAAATTTTATGGAGAAAAATACTTGTCTAAATCGATATAATGAATAAATAATTAGTATTTGGATTTATATTTTAAAATTTAGATTGTTCTATGCCGTCATTAATCCTCTAAAATTCAATTTGTTTACCTTCTAAAAAAGGTTGGGCGACAATGTGCAATCTGAAGACAAAATGTAGGAGAAAGATTGAAAATTGTTTTATGTGCGAAAGGGAAAAAAATTAGGCTTTTCATTTAAAAGGTATTTTTTTTTAGAAGTAAAAGTATATTTCAGTATTAGACAATTGAGTTATACATTTTTATTTTCCAAATCCATGACATTAAATTTTGGTTGTAAACTATTTTTTATAAAAAAACTAGTATTTTGGTTTTATTTGATTTTAAAATGTTGAATGCATTTTAATTAGTTTAACATTTTTCTTTTCTTAGTATTTTTGAAAAAATCTATTGGGACTTTGATTCAATTTTTTATGACCTATAAAAGTCTAATTAAAATAAAAATAGAGTAAAGTTTTAAAAAAATCTCAATAAAGAAAAAATAGTGATCTTAATAAATACCTAAATAAATAAAAAACAAAAAACAAAAACAAAGCAACTTGTAACGATTTTTACTCTTTTTTTAATTGACGAATGATAATCAGTAAGTAATTGGAGTAAAAAAGGTAAAAAAAAAAATAGAGTCATATATGTTTAGGTAAGAAACTAATGTAAATAATCATGAAGACATTGAGTAGTATTTATAACACCTTAATGGTAGTAAAGTATCAAAAGTGACACATGGCAAAGAAGGTGTTAGAGGTGGACATGTGGCACATAGAACATCTTGTTTTAAATATTTAAGTTTAGATAAGGCTATAAACCTTCTTCATTTAATTAATTTTTTTTCCAATGTATGTTTTTTCCCATATTAGAAAGATAGGAGCTGCATTATTTTTTGTTCACTTGAATGTGCATTCAGGAAGAAAAATTTGAAGTTTGAGATTTTTTTTTTTTTTTATTGGTAAGAGTTTTAGATGGGTAAGCATTAAATAATAAGGGGAAATAAATATATGTACATAGTTGTTTTAGGGGAAAAAAATGCTTCCTTGAAAAAGGGGAGCATTAAATATCATTGTAAATAATTAGAAGGGGGGAAATTAGGAGCTTAGCAGGGAAATTTTGTTTTTTAGTGGTTTTTACTTTAGTAGATAGTATAGAAGATTGCAGATCTAATTTTCCAATAGTAGGACACATGCTGTCGAACTCATCAAAATCCTTAGAATATAAATTAATTTTCAAATAGCAATTAAAAAAAGTGAAAGTATTGTGTCGGACGGTCCGACGTCCAACACTTTTATTTTTTTAACAACTGATGAGGGGATCCAGGTTTAGTAATATGTGTCCAGGTCAAAGAAATAGTGTCCAGGTCCAACAACATTTGACCAGGTTTAACAATATTTTTCCAGGCTAAACAAGTTTCACCAGATTTATAAATGTCATCAGGTTTATAAATATATTTCCAGGTTTAACAATATATGTTCAAGTTAGACAGATATGTGTCCAGATTTAACAATATGTGTCCAGGGGTAGTAGAATGTGTCCAGTGTTAATAATATGTGTCCAGGTTAAACAAATTTTCATCAGGTTTACACATTTTTGTCCACGTTCAACAATTTGTGTCCAGGTTCAACAATATATGTCCAGATTTAACAATATGTGTCCAGGTCCAACAATATGTGTCCAGGTTTACAAATATATTTCCAGGGTTACAAATTTGTGTCCAAGTTTACAGATTTGTGTCCAGGTCTACGAATACATGTCCAGGTTTAACAATATATGTCCAGGTTCAACAATATGTGTCCACGTCCAACAATATGTGTCCAGGTTTACAAATATGTTTCCAGGGTTACAAATTTGTGTCCAGGTTTACAAATATGTGATCAGGTTTACTAATACATGTCCAGGTTTAACAACATGTGTCCAGGTTAAACACATATGAGTCTAGATTCAACCATATGTGTAACGACCCTGATTTTATAGGTATTTCTGCTGTATGATTAGGTGTATTTATGGGATGCTATGTATAGTTCAAATTTATTTTTTTTAAACTATTTATTTTATTTTATGTGAATAATTTCGATTTAATTCGAATTATTTTATTTGCAGTTATTATTATTTATTTTAATTAATATTTAATTAATTAGAATTTTTATTATTTAATTTTCTAATTAATTATTTAATATTTTGGGCTAAATCGATTTAAGCATGATTAATCATGTTATTTTTGTAAATTAGCCCAATTAATCATGAAAGCCCGATTTGGCATTTTCTCTTGCTTTGGCCGGCTCCCCTTATGTGCATGGCAAGGATTTGCCACTTGCCTTGCATTCACACCTTAAACCACTTCTATAAATAGAAGGGTTAGTAAGGCTTAATGATCCCTTTTACTCATTTGCCATCTCTTGCCATCAAAAGTTCAAAACACAAAACTCCCTCCATTGCCATCAATCCACACGCCATTTTGGCTATGAACAACCCATCAATTGTTCATCATCAATTCTAACCTTCAAATTAAAGATTCAAAGTCTATTGTTCATCATCAATTCTAACCTTCAAATTAAAGATTCAAAGTCTATTGGTTTGCATTCAAGATCGTTAGTTCGGGTTTGGGTTGATCGTGTTCGTGTTCGTGTGGGTGTTCGAGTGGTGACCGTGTGGGTGTCGTGTTGAAGCCGTGCAAGGGTGGTGGTTCGAGTGGTGAACCGTGCAGTAGGGGTCGTGTGAAGCCGTGGTGCTCGTGTGGTTCGTGATAGGCAGTCGTGCTGGGCAGCCGTGGTGCTCGTGTGGTTCGTGGTGGTGTTCGTGCCAAGGCCGTGCCGTGCGTGGTGGTCCGTGTTGCTAGGGCCGTGTGTGTCTCGTTCCGGGCAGTGAGTTTGTGTTGATTTTGTGTGTGTATCTTCAATAAGGTAACATGCTTTCTCAACTTAATTGGTGTACTATGATTCATAGTATGAATTAAATGCATAGGATTAGTTTATGTTGAAGTTTGATCATGTTTTCATGTATGAATTGCAAATCTGATTTTATGTGGTTTAATGATGATTTTGGTGATTGAATATGTTAATTTTATGTTTGATTATGTTGTTATTAAGTTCATGTTGATTATGTTAAAGTTTGATGAATTTTGGATGATAGTAAGTTGGTAATTTGATGGTTATATGTTGAGGTATGCGTGTGATGTATGTATGTTAGATGAGTTTTTGGTTGAAGTTCTTGAATCTTGATTGAGTTCTTGATTGAAGTTCTTGAATCTTGGATGAGTTCTTTATGAATCTTGGTTGAGTTCTTTGAGTCCTTGGTTGAGTCTTGATAAGTTCTTGGTTGAGTCTTGAAAGTTAAAGAAAGTAGTATTGATTAAAGAAAGTCAAAGAGAGTGTTAAAGAGAGTTAAAGAATGGATTAAAGAAAGTGGATTAATGTTGGTTAGACTCAAGAATAAGGCGTAAAGGCAATCTTGAGAATAACTTCGTGTTTTAACTGATTATTTTCAAGAATAAGGCGTAAAGGCAATCTTGAAATTAATTAAGTTATGGTAAAAGATGATAAGTATTAAAGATTAAAGATTTAGCTTGATTTCGTAGCTAGACGCCTAAAACTTAGAGTGGGATTCTTTGTTTTTGGGTTAAGACGTTGCCCCTATCCTATCTGCGGTATTGGGATAGTTGGTGGTCTTACTATGTTGTCTTCGGATGTGGATTTCCAGTAAGATTGGATTCACGGGATTTAGGAGTAAGATTCTCAATTCCTAACATAGTAGAAAGTTCGAATGCGTAAGATGCGTTCGTACGTGCATAGTCCGGTCTAGTTTATGAATGATTGCGCCAAAGATAAGTTTGGATAAGTTAGTTGAGTCGAGTCTGTTTTGGGATGATTTTCGCATGTTTGAAGTTATGTTCTGGATTTTTGATTTGTGCTATGTTCTTGTGTATTCCCGTTAGGGTGAGTCAGTTATGTTACTCGCCACTGATGGTGGATTGTTGTTTGTTTTTCAGGTAATTCTGATGATGAGGTTCTTGCTTAGCTTTGGGTTGGGCGAGCGCCGTTATTTTGATTTAGTTGTATTTTCGTTATTCTATGGTTTTGGATAGTATTGGACTATAGTAGTGAATTGTATACATTTGTTTTAGACTCTGACATGTGGTTGGAGTTACTTTTATTGGTATTGATAGTTTGACTTTTGGTTTAGTATTGTACAAACTTGTGGGTATTTGTACTTTTTGGTTATAATAATAATATCTTGAGGTTTTGTTTTAATTTTTAAGTATTTGAGTTGTTAGTTATGACTATTCGACTCGTCGGTTTCTTCCGCGCCGATTTAAGCGAGTCGGGTCGTCACAATATGTGTCCAGGTCTAGGGGACTGGTCTGATAGAAACGTTATTGTCAAACCAGTCTGACACAATACCTTCTCTTAAAAAAATAATTATAAAGAGTATGACATAAAAAAGTAATTAAAAATAGACAGGAAAAGAAAATTACCTCCATATAACTATCAATAGTATTAGAGTTTTTTGTCCAAAACTGTCTTACTTACACCACTTTTTGCAAAAAAAATACCTTACTTACAAAAGCTTGTCCAAAACTACCTTTATTAGCCAATTCCTTGTTGACCACTACCTTGTTTGTTGTTCCGGCGTTGACTTTGCTTTATTCTTGAAAATAATTAGCCCAATCAATGATTTGGGGTCATTTTTGTCCTTTAAGGGTTAAATATGAGGTCGGAATCTATAAAAAATAGTCGCATAAGCTTCTATTTGCATTATAAAATTTGTCTCGATATGCGTTCATTGGTTTGCGTGCCAAAAAAATTATCCATATCAAGGTTTTGGTGGGTCATTTTTTTACCCTAAAGAATCAAATTTGAGGTCGGAATTTGCAAAAACCGACCAGATTGGCCAGAAAAGGTAAAGTCAACGTCGAAATAGTGAATAAGTTAGTGGTCAACCAGAAATTTGCTAAGTAAGATAGTTTTGGACAAACTTTTGTAAGTAAGGTATTTTTTAACAAAAAGTGGTGTAACTAAGGTAGTTTTGGACAAATAACCCATAGTATTATCTCCATTTGTCGAGGACCTCGGGGTAGTTCGAAGATTTCCATGCCAAGGACTCGGAGTAGTAGAAGTTGGGGTAGAAGCACTCATCATAAAAGGCAAATAATTTGCCCTTTTTCAACTCAAACTCGAAGTTAGCACTTTGCTCATAAATTTTTTTTGTATACCCATTCAACAATTTTCAGCTTGTTTCGATGATAAAAAAAAACAACAATAGCCATTATAGTAATAAAATAATACAACTATTTTTCAAAATTTTCATTCATCTTTGTGCCCATAGTCTTAAGGAACATATATGAGCTTTGCGTGTGCTCTTTCAACAATAATCTTACCTTTAGCACATTAGGAACGTACAGGTTAGAGGTGGGATACTTTGTACCCAAAAAGGCTAGAGATACTTCATGAAAAACACACAGAAACTTGCAAATTTTTTCAATCCTATTCCACTCATTGGAATTTGGACAATAAACAAAATTTGCATCTGCTGCTTTCATGTGGAGGAGGGCTTTCTTATAAAACAAAGCACTATCAAGCATCTTATATGTGTAATTCCAACGAGTTTACACATCTTGTCTTAACCATCTAGAATTTTAAGGACCAACATGTTTCACACATTTAAGAAACTTTTGCTACGAGCATGGGAACCCTTACAATACTAAGCATATGTTTGGTTTAAGAAGGTAGAATGGAATGGTATGGAAATGATAATCCTCTAGGTATGAAATGGTATGGGGATGAGAAACTTATGGGGGAAGGTGGGTATGTGATTCATGGGGTTGAGAAAACCACTGGGTATGAGATTCCATGGAGCAAGAAGTAAAGAACCCATTCATGCCGAATTCCCAAGGTCCAACTAAGAAGCCGAAGTCCGATAAAGCTTTCATTTTAATTCCGAGCCAAGGAAGTGCTGGTACAACTGTGGCAAGGACTTCCATCTAGGAAGGAAATGCGACGACTCGACGATCACCTGCTATTTCTGTAAGGAAGGCAGGCATAAGTCTTTTCGATGTCCCAAAAAGGAAAATTTTGTTGATTCTGGTGATGCTAAACCTATTCCCTCTTCTTCTAATCCTTCGTCGGTCCCTCGTTGCAACAGAATCTTCTGCACGACTCAAAGTGAAGCCGGTACTCAATGTGATGTAGTGGTCGATATATTTCTTGTTAATAATGTTCCTTCTTAAGCCACATTTGATCCTAGTATCGGTTAGTACTAAGCTACTAACACTTGTTGTTTATATACACATATCTTTTTAATTATTTGTGTGCCTTTATGTGAGTGCACTTTGATTAATGAAATTATAAATTGAAGTAATGAATTGAAAACTTGATAGTAAAAGAAACAAAACCAGAATTGGAAGCTAGGAAATTCCTTCAAGCAAATACTTGAAGACTATAAAACCCACCCAAAACAAGGAGAAATGTATTATTGCAATCAATTAGTGTTTACAAGAGTTTCCTCTCACTAATTCCACTTTGAGCACAAGAATTACAACAAGAATCTAATTCAAGCTCTAAGTGTGTTTTCTATATGTTGTTCTATTCTGAATACATGAGCAATACAAGAGGAATTGGGTATTTATAACCCCTCGATCGAAATAAAAACAATGCGGAAAAACAGGGACGTAAACATACCCTAGGTCACGAGTCGCGAGCCACGTCATGAGTCGCGATGGCCATTCATAACTCGCGAAAACTTTCTGTCTCGAATCCCATAACTTTAGCATTTCTTCAAATCCTTCATGACTCGAGACCCCAACTCGCGACTCGTGATTTTGCTCATTTTTGTGCTTCTTCTTGATGCAACTATCAAACACATCCTCATATTCAACCATGTTGATTTTGAGTCAAAACATAACAAATCTTCACCTTGATGAGATAATTAACCTCAACAAGTATCCACTCAATTCACAAAGAGTGTAACCATCTCAACATGAGATGCAACCACCTCAATCAAGAGGTGCAACCACTCATTCAAGAGTGTCACCAACCACTCAAGGGTGTCAAACTACATGACCATCAATAGCAACCAATCAAGTTTGAGCAATGCTTAAACTTTGCAACCGTCAATGGCTTTGTAAGCATGTCCGCCGGATTCTCCGAAGTATGCACCTTGCCCAAGGAAAATTTACCACTAGCAACCGTGTCTCTAATGTTGTGATACCTCACATCAATGTGTATTGTTCTCCTGTGAAAATAATTCTGATTTCTTACCAAAATAATAGCACTTTGGCTATCACTATACACCATAGGAACACATCTACCGGACGTCGATTCACCAATAAACCAACCAAGCCATTGTGCTTCTTTGAAGCCTTCCGTCATAGCCATGTACTCGGCTTCCATTGTAGACAATGTCGTTAAATCTTGTAATGCCGCTCTCCAACTAATAGCCAAACCGCCGAGGCAAAACACATACCCCGTTGTAGACAATGTCGTTACATCTTGCAATGCCGCTCTCCAACTAATAGCCGAAACGCCGAGGCAAAACACATACCCCGTTGTAGACTTTCGACCATCAAGGTCTCCACCATAATCGGAGTCAACATAAACTTTCAAGTTATCCATTTCCCGACCATACTCTATACATGTGGTTGTAGTACCCTGCAATACTTACCAAAAAAAAAAACTAAGGATCCACTTGACCGTGAGCCAATGAGCCTTACCTGTATTTGCCATGTATCTACTCACAACGCTAACGGCTTGAGCTATGTCCGGTCGAGTACAAACCATAGCATACATAATATTCCCAACCGCATTAGCATAAGGAATGGATGTCATGAAGTCCTTGTGTGACGACCCAACTCGTATAGAACGGCGCGGAAGAGACCGACGGGTCAAATTGTCAAACTAACATACAAACATACTTAAAACCTAAAACAAAACCTCAAATTTTATTATTATAAAACCAAAATGTACAAAACCACAAGTTGTACATAACTAAGTCTCAAATAGTCAATACTAAATAATTAACTCCAAAACAGATGTCAGAGTTAGAGTATAACAGTCTAAAGTCTAACAACAAGAAATCACAACTACAACTATAGATAGAAATTCGACACTCGCCCGAACCCAAGCTAAGCATCAACATCACCATCAGAGTTACCTGAAAATGAACATATATCCACCATCAGTGGCGAGTAACATAACAGTCCCACCCTAAAGTGGACACACATGGACATAAAATAAATCAAACAAACAAATCAGGCACTCATACATATAAACATGCAACGTAAACAACAATAACAACAACAATAATGATAATAACTCGCTTAACTTTAATTATCCAATCTAATCATAATCTTTGTCTCTATCATTTACATATTAGGCCGAACTATGCTCGTACGAACGCATCTTATGCGAACGAACTTTCCTACTATGCCAGGAATGAGAATCTTACTCCCAAACCCATGAACCCCATCTTACGGAAATCCATATCATAAAGACGACATAGTAAGTACTAACTATCCCAATATCGCGGTTAGGATAGGGGCAGCGTCTTAACCCAAGTCTTAGAATCTTACTCTAAGGTTAGGCGTCTAACAGTAAATTTCAAGCTATTTTTACGTTCTTTACATTATTAGTTAATCTTAAGTTGCATCTTACGCCTTTACTTAAGACTAACTATGAAAACCATAATTTTGGAACCTCTTTAATCAATCTTTATACTTTCTTTAACTTTCTTTAATTAATCTTTAATTACTTTTAACCTTTCTTTAATCAAGACTATAAGATCTATACTTAAAGACTACGAAATCATAATAAAGAAAATCAACATTCATCATAGCATAATCAAGAACCTCAAGAACTCAAGAATCAATATCAAGATTACAATCCTTAACTTAATTCATCAATTCAAGATTCAAGAACCATATAAAACACATCAAGATCGTCAAGAATCATCATCATCAATACAACCCAAACACATGCATGACATGGCTAACTTTCAACAACATAATCATCAATTTTATGCATTAATACTCTATGAAAATCGAACATGAACATGATCAAACATAAAACTATCATAACCAATCATGAAATACATAGAAACAAGGCAAGAACATTACGAAACAACTACCTAAATCAGCCCACAAATCACGCATGGCATAAGGTCATAATCATCAACTTCCGGTCTAATTTAATCATCTAATCTACCCTATGAATCATGGTATACAAACTAGGATAGGATAGCATGTTACCTTATTGAAGTATAACACAACAATACACGAAAACGTGATGCCCGAAACTTGCACCACACGGCCCAAGCAACACGAACACGGCACGAGCAACGTGCACCACCGCACGGCCAGACCACGAACCACCGTGCACCACCGTACTCCACCACGAACCTCACGATAGCACCACACGGTCACCACCTCACGAACCCAAACCCGAAACCAAACCCGAACTCAAAGTCTTGATTAGAAACAATGAAGGCTAATATCTATTTATTCACTTAAAGATCAATAGAAGTTGAATCTTTAAGTTTGGAGTTGAAAAGATTTGATTGAACAAAAGTTAGGGATGAACAAGCCAAAATGGCGTGTGGAATGGAGAGCAAATGGAGAGAGTGTTTTGTGTTTGGTTGTGGCAAAGGATGATTAGAATGGCAAATGATCATTAAGCCTTACTACTACTTCTATTTATAGAAGTTAGTTAAGGTGTGAATACAAGGCAAGTGGCAAATCAAGCCAGTTAACATAAGGGGGGCCGGTTGGGCTTGCTCAAATGGGCTATCAAGTTCATTTGGGCTAATTACACTTAAGCATGACTAACCATGTGTAAATTGCACTTGGCCCAAAATTAATTAATTAACTTAGAAAATTAAAATAAAATTCTAATTAATTAAAATAAAATAAAATAAATAATAAAACAGTTAATCATAAAATAAAATAATCATATTCAAGAAATAAAACAAAAATAAATAGTCCAAATAAATTCGGACCATACATAAAAATAAACATAAATATAGACAAATAAACATACCAGAAAATACCGAAAAACTGGGGCGTTACTCCTTGTCTTCCTTAGAACTTGGAGTTCGAATCCAAGTATGACAATTTGAAATGAGATGCTAAAGGTATGGATATGGGCTTTGCATCCAACATATGAAACCGCTCCAAGACATTTTCTATGTACTTCTCTTAGGTCAAATATAAACTCCGTTTCTTGTGATCTCTTATGATTTCTGTTGTATTTCAGGTTTTGATGATGAAAAAAATTGTAAACATTATATTTTATTAACCATGTTTATTAAGTGTGATTTAGAATATTTCTTGTGGGAGAAAATTGAAGGCTTATTCAATTAAGGATCAAGATTCACTAGTACAAAAAACACCTAAGGCACCCCTCTATAGCGTCCCTTGTTGATAATATGGGACGCATAAAGCTATTGCGTCACTTGTGTATATAATGTTAAACGCGATAGATTGTGATTTTCTTAAAAAATCTCTATTGCGTCCCCTCAAAAATTATAAGTGACGCGTAAAGTTATTACGTCTGCACATATATTATGTTGGATGCGATAGCTTTGGTCTATTGTGTCCCTCCTAATTAACAAAGGGACATATTAAGCTATTGTGTCCTCTTGAAATAAAATGGGATGCAAATATTTTTATGGAGCTATAGTGTCACTTGTAATAAATCTAGTATACTAAGTACTCGTCCAAAACACAAATAACAAAGAAGAAAGAACATATTGAATCAAGATTGAATCTAAAAAAAACTTAGAGAGAGAGAGAGAGAGAAAGGGAAACTTGTATTCCCCCTGACATGACCTAGGCTGCTTGTTGGTGGCTTTCACGGTGGTTCTAGCCATGGTGGGGGGCGATGGGCGACCCAGTTTCTTCCTCTTTTTGCCATCTTTGAATGGTGCATGACCTAGATTCAAGGTTGGATTCAATGGAGAGGTTGTGTTGAGGTTGGAAGTTCGAATTCGTAATTCCTCCTCGTAACCCTAGGCTTGAGCTTTGATATCCATTTGAGCACAGGGCATGGCGAGCAAAGGACCTCCAGCAGCGGTAGAGCTAGGGTTCGTCAAAGCTGTTCGCGACTGCAGATAGGGTTCGCCATGACTGCTTATCTTCGTGACCATTTTGTTGGAGGGATGATTAGCACAGGTAGATCAGATTCCATAAATGGCAGTTATTAAGAAGCTTGTTTCCTCTAATGCGAGCTTAACATATTTTGTGAAACAGGTATATCATACATGAATATTCTTCTAAATTATTACATATATATAAATATGGCTTTATATTTATGTTGATGCATTGCAATTGGAATTATTAGGCTTATGTGTTACTCTTTACAATGGGTTTATTTTATATTTAGGCTAGCTTTGTACTTGGTTGATTTTAATTTACTACTGCATTGTATACGTATGTGTGTGTGTGTGCGCACGTATGTGTGTGTGTATGGTACTTAATTTTTAGTGACTAATATTTATAAGTTGATATTGTTGTTGTGAAAATTACAAAAGGATGATTGTATAAAAATTTGACTACCATTCTTAAGCAATTCCAATAAAATCAAAATCGCCATTGGAAGAACAAGCTTTTAGAGTTCTTACAACATTTTCTTTAAAAAGTTTCAAGATGAGCTCTTTTGATCAAGCGAATATTCGATCATACTTGATCAAAGTAATACTTTGTAGTGAGATATTTTCAAGAGGAAACTCAAGGAATCATAATATTTTTTGGGATGGAGTAACAACAACTTGTAGCTGCAAGAATTTTTAATTTTGGGGGTTATTCTTTGTCGTCATATTCTTCGAGTATTCTTCCATAAAGATTTTTGAAAAAATTGGCTATATCAGCACCACCTAAAGCGGGTGTAGAGGGAAGGACGACCTAGAGAAAAGGGTGCTGCGAGTAGTATATATGTAGCATAGATGATATCCCATTCGTGAAATTTAAAAAAATGGTTGTGTATGTTGCCATTCGCATCATTTGCACAAGGTCATGCTGCACCTCACACCCTTGGCACAAGGTCGTGCTGCCCTCCACACCCGCTTTAGGCGGCGCTTTTTTCTGCAAAAAAACCAAAGGTGGTGCTGATATGACCAAATTTTCCAAGATTTTTTCAAGATACCCTCGCTTTACTTACCTTTACAATGGTATCGTAATGCATTGCAAACTACTATGTGTTAATCAAGGAGGGACCTTGCATTCTAGTAGTGTTGTTCACATACAAACTTGTGGTGTTGATGAAGGAGAAGATGTCAATATGAAAGAAGAAGAAACTGATCTCACGGACAATGAACTGATAGATGTAACTACTGTGTTTTCCCCCCTAAATCTAAGACAAAAGGGTGTCCAAATAAACGACGTGAGATAGGTGGTAAAGAGTTGGGGAAGAAGACTAAATCTTGCTCCATATGCAAACAATCAGGCCACACAAAGCCTACTTACCCTCACAAAGATAATATTTTTGACTTCAATGAAATGGAAGATGGTGATCAATCTGCTTCCTAAAAAAAACTCAAAAGAACAGCTCGTGATTTAGGGATAAATCTTGTATTCACTTTGAAGTTTTAGGAAATACGTAAAACTAAAAACTAAATTCAAAGTATATGTTTGCAAAATGCATGCTATATATTATTATATACTCACAATCTTGGCAGGTTATTGAAGAAGATGAAGATAGGAGTAGAGGTGGCGATGGACCGGATCCGTTTTTAGAACCTGGATCCGGATCCGATCCGGATCCGACGGATCCAAAAAATCAGGATCCAGATCCGCATCATGCGGATCCGGATCTAAAACGGATCTAAAACAGATCCTTTTATAAAATCAAAATATTATACCTAATTAAAACTTTTGATGCATTAAAATTATAATACATAATTAATATGTACATTAAAACCCACTAGTCCACTACTAACATCATCAACATCCTAAATAAAAGACTAATCATAATGACAATTTGTCCCATACAATTACATAATTAACTTTGAAATATTTAGCATTAAAAAACAAGAAGAAAAAAAAAATCATAATTACAAGTTTAAAACTTATATAACTATATACTCAATACTCATGTGTTTATTTTAGAAAAAACGGATCCGCGGATCCAGATCCGATGTAGAGATCCGGATCCGCATTTTCGGATCTGCGCGGATCCAAAATATGAAGATTCATATCCTAAAAATCGGATCTGGATCCGCGGATCCGGGGCGGATCCAAGATCCATTGACATCTCTAGATAGGAGCAACACTTGAAGTTCATGAAGAATATTGGAATATAATTTTGTTAATGTTGTGGACAACTATTTTGGAGTTTTTATAAAAAAAAAATCATTGAAGCTATTTTGGAGTGAACTTGGAAAAAACGGTTTTGTTTTACAATGGTTCTAGTAGTATATCAAATGCATTAATGTTTTCTTTTTATTTGTGTGGTTAACAAATCATCATTATATTATTTAATACTGAATTTAAAAACAATTTTATTTAGTATTAAATGCTCAAATGTAGTTAAGGACTTAGTGATCTTAAGTATGCTATAGATTCCATTATTGAAAAGTGAATAACACATTTATTATAAGAATTTGCTATTTTTTATGCATAGCCTTAGCTCAAGGCTATGAATAACAAAACCGTAATTTTTTTTCTGAATTTTACAATGAATTATAAAATAAATCGGTAGTAAAAAAGAACACCTTTTAATTATATTGATAGATTTATAAATATATAATTCATATAAGAGATTTATTGAATCATGAACATAAATTTTTAATTTTTTATGCTTAGGGGAAAAAAAAGATTCATGAACAATTGAACATAAATGATAAATACATCATTATCATTATACTTGTACATATATTTAAACAAAGCAAATGGATTGCTCATTTATATCCCTTAGATTTTTACTTCCTCAAATCTTAGCCTTAGGATCAAAAGCACACGGATCATTAATACTAGCCATCAGATTTGTACTAGGTCCAATATCATACCTAGGATTGAAATCCCCACAAATTAAATACCCTAAATCATTTGTTTTTGGGTTGAACCACTAGTAGAAAAAAGGCCATTTGCTGCAGGATTTTTAAGCCCTAGTGCTGCGGTTTTGCCCCGCAGCAAAAGCAGGCGCAGTAGTTGGAAAAAAGTGTATATGATGCGGGGTGAACCGCATCAGATAACAAGTTATCTGATGCGGTTCTTCAAGAACCGCATCATATACAGGTAAAATTTTTATAAAAAAAAACAGTTTTCTGATGCGGTTCTTAGAAAAACCGCAGCATATAGGTGCTATATGCTGCGAGTTTTTTAAGAACCGCAGCATATAGGGAACTATATGTTGCGGGTTTTTTAAGAACCGCAGCATATAGAAGCCTAAATTTTTTTTTAAAATTTTTTTTTTTTTTGCATGTTTTATGCTAAAATGAAGCCAAATATATTATATATACATAAAAGTATCAAATTACATTATAATTGTTGTTATTATTATAAAAAACAGTATAAAATGATACAAAGTAGAGAATCAATCCAGAAGTAGTACGACATCAGGTGCATCTTTTGCAGAAACCAGAAATCCTCTACAACATGGATTTATTACGAGAATCAGATTGTGCATAAAGAAAGATAAAAATGATTGCCTCAAACAAATTTCTAAACATTGAGGTCAGCAACACAATCATTAATATAAAATTTAATAAGTTCAAAAAGTAAAGAAAGTGCAAAGAGCATTTGTGGCCATAATCAAATATTAATCAACACTGACTTGATTGATTTCTTAAGCAAGTTTCATATTACGCAAGCTAGCAAAAGTGCAAAGCAGTAATAAACAAGTTAAATAATTATATAACCAGTAAAAAATATAGTTAACAAAAACAATACAAAAAAGAAACCCAAATACAAAAAAGAAACACAAAAATAAAAAAAAAATTAAAAAACCAAATAGATGTATGTATGTGCTTTTGGTTTTTTTTTTCCTTGAAATTAGTAGCTTGTGTTCATGATTTTGGGTAAAGCTAGGGCGTTTCGGAATGAAAACGAGCCAAATAGCTCATTTTGGGTTAGTTTTGGGTGTTTTTTCTCCCATCTTTGAACTAATCAATCTAATTCATGTTTTTAAGGTTTATTCACGTCCTATAATATTCATGTAACCATTCTACATCTTATTTGAATGATTCTGGGCAAAGCTATGGCGTTTTGGAACGAAAACGAGCCAAATAGCTCATTTTGGGTTGCTTTTGGGTGTTTTTTCTCCCATCTTCACACTAATCCATATAATTCATGTTTTTGAAGTTTATTCATGTACTATAATATTCATGTCAGCATTCTAAATCTTATTTATATGATTTTGGTCAAAGCCATGGCGTTTTAGAACGAAAACGAGCCAAATAGCTCATTTGATTGGATTACTTTTGGGTGTTTTTGCTCCCATCTTCGCACTAATCAATATAATTCATATTTTTAAAGTTTATTCATGTCCTATAATATTCATGTAAGCATTCTACATCTTATTGAATGTAGGCACATACACCATCATCATCATCCTTAATTGCTACTTGTATTATAGTAGATTTCATCATTTTCACCCATTTTGCTCTCATTTTTTCCATCACAACATTTCAGTCCATACTAGAATGTTAGTTGCAACAATAAAGCTAAGAAATCAAAAATTTATTAGCCAAATTCATACATCTCCTTCATATTGTGCAAAATTGGATCAAATCTCATTCGATTTGGCGAATAAAAGTTACAATTCTGTAGCAAGCTACAAAGAAAAAATGTCAATTGAATTACCCAACTTAATCTAAATCAGTCCACCATTGGCAGATTTCAAACTCAAACTCAACACAAAAGAGATTAATTGTATTTGCAACTAAGTAATTAACTCAAATATAAATTTCAGCTACAACATCGTCTTATAATTTACCTAAAAGGCCATAATTTACACAACATTACACACACACAGAGATTTGATTGATGAATGCTAGTTAGTATTCCATGTGAATCAAACTAATTTTTATTTATATTCATTTGGTAGGAGCATTTTGGACAACTGCAAACACTACAATATTCTGCCAACATAATCTGAACTTACATGCCATATCAAAAAGAAAATTCTAAGCTAACTGTAATCTAATCACAAATGATTGCCATAATTAACAATTCTGTCACAGCATGAACACAGATAAATTGAAGAGCTTCAACAAATAATATTATGTCTCACCAGGAATAACAATATCTCCAAGTCCCAACATGGAAAATGGTCTCGCTGGATCTGCTGTGGGAAATAAAAGCTGCATAATAAATAAAACATTAACAAAGATGGAACAGGCAATTACGTGTGAAATTCAAGCAAAAATTAAAAAAAATAAAAAAAAACCTAACTGAAAACTTACCTTAATAGGTGCATCAAAGGACTTGGCTACACTAACCATAACTGGAGTAAAGAAGACCCAGAAGATATCATACAAAAAAAGTCCACCATGTAGTTTGTCAATAGTGAAGATAATTTGAGATACTAAGGAAGAATGAAATTCTAAACAAGGCTAAAAGGATACATAATTACTATGTGCTCACAACCAACTAAACCCTTCCATTCCTTTTTTTTTAAAGCACATAAATACTATTTTTAAGCTGTCAATAAACAGAAGTTTAGATATCCTAAAGAGAAGAAACGATTATAATGAATATTAAATAGACAACCTACACGAGTCCATGTTGGTGATGTATGGTGTTGATGTAAACCCTCCTAGGCGTGGAAATTACACTTTCCTTCTAATCGAATTCGCCCCTTAGATCACCGGGTTCCACGAACGATTAGTGAGATACAATGGAGAAAAGAACCCTACACTCTATGTGATCTCAAGAGTATAGAAACAAAAGGACTTGTGTTTATTTGTGTTTTAAAGACACTTAGTAAAATTAGCTAGACATTACCAAATGCTAACAAGTTGTAGTGAGTATAAGAATTTCTGAATTTCTTGTGATATCTCTCAACAATAACTAAGCAAGCCTATTTATAGGCTTAAAGGGCAAGAGTTATCAGCTCCAAAAGCTGAACAAACACACCAATAAAGCTCCATAAACTCAGAATTGATGGTGATTAATAGAGAGCTATTAACACCTTTGAAGATGCCATTCACAAGGCCATCTTTCAAACTTCTGAGTTTAATCCTCTTTAACACATGTTTATATCAGTAATGAAGGCTTTAAAACATGCTTAATACGTATAAGCATCCTAGGCAAAAGTATACAAAAAGTCGCAAAACTGTTCGACTTTTTCCAGAAGCAAGTCGCGAGACGCGAGGAGGGCTCGCGAGTCGCGACCTGAGCACGCGAGTCGCGAGTCTTCTCTGACTCATGGCTTGTGACTTGCTCCTTTCCAGAACCTTTTCACGAGTCGCGACGGGTCTTCGCGACCCGTTGGACTCGTAGTTCCTATTTGCTTAACTTCTCTTTCCTTAGTTCAAATAACCGAGCCCATTTAGTCATAAATGTTCCAACAATCCTCCTCCCATTTATGAACTAAATGTTGACAAGCTCAAAACACAACTTGCAATGGAAAACACAAACTACATGAACATGCATAGAAATATCGAAACGATTGAATTTCTACTCAGTATATACATTTTACAATAATCCCATTCGTGATAATAGACTAAGCTTTGAATTACACAAATACTACGAATCATTGAAAATGTAATACACATGAACACTAACAAATATCCTTTAACCCCCTACACCTATGTCGTCATGGTGTACGTATCTATTCATGAGCGTTTCAAGTTTAAGCCTAAAACTTGATGAAGCGGCCAAACTTCTAACTCATATAGGTAGATCTTTACGCACATGCTCCTGCAATTGAGCCAATCTCAAAGATCTATTAAGAATTTTTAAAATTCAACCTCCTTTTTATCATTGCAGTAGTTTTAGCACTTTCCTCGGGATGAAAACAAATTTAAGTGCTCACAAACTCAAATGAAAATTTGTCCTCATTGAATTTGAGATCCAACGTTGTATTGGACGTCAAATTGAGTTTCATTTCATTGAGATTGTATTATCGGCTTTAACCATCCCTTCAGAATTTTATACACCCTTAACTTGATAACACTTTGGCCAAAGATTTTTCCAAGTTAAATTATAACGTACAAAATTCTTAATCACGACTTTAATTATATTTATAAAATCACACCCATAAAATCATCCCACATGAGTCGTGAATTAACATTATAAATATAATTCTACATTGTTTACCATTACAATGTAACATATCACAAACTAGTGATATAAACCATGGAATTAATCTTAACAAAAATTATTACCATCATTCCACCATCTATTTAATTACAAGATAATATGTCACATATCCTTTTATATATTAAAATATATAAAATACCATGCAAGTTTAACTCATTTGATTCCAAGGAATTAAAACATCATTCATAAGTATAATAATATCATTATGAATAAATAATCTCCATCATAAAGACATAATATCTTTATGAAGAATAAACCTCCTCCATAAAAATATATCATCTTTATGTATGAAAATACAAACCTCCTCCATAAAGATTATGTGTCTTTATGAAAATCCTCCATAAAGAAATTAAATCATCTTTATAATAATTCCTCCTTAATCCATTAAACATTTTGCATAAATCATTCTTTTATATACCAAAGAATCAAAGAATCAATCTATTAAATAGTATGATAAATAAATAAAATTCAACCACTTTATACTAATGATAAGTATAAAAGTAATAACTATGGAAAATAAATAAATCTTCCATACACTTTATACAAATAATAATAAGTATAAAATTATAAACCATGGAATCATTTCCATCATAAATCAATCCAAGTATAAGATTTCCTCCTCCATATATACAAATTTTGACACATTATTATATGTCTACAAATTTGATATATATACTCTTATACTAATGATTTATCATTATGACTTCATTGTAAAATGAACATAATATTTCACTTTGTATTATATACAAACATAATTTCTTATTATTAAGAAAATTATACATGACGACAAACCCGTCATAATCAATACTCAAATATAACCATAAGCAAAATTCCATCCACACAATATTAGTGTAAAACATGCATATAAATCCGAGTATAATAACAAATGCATAACATACTCTAATTATACCTTAGAGTACTACTTAAATATTATATTTAAGAAACAATTTATTTTATCATAAAATACATATGCATTCAACCTTTATTTATACCTCATCACCTTTACTTGGTGATAGGATGAGATAACCCCCACAATTAAATAAAATAAATAAATAAAATTACATTATGAAACATAAATAAAATACATAATTGCAAACATATTCCAAAAGTGATACTTAAAAAATAAAGAATATCAATTTATCTTATTCAACATGATTTTCAAGAATACTAAATTCCTTCCCCCCATTAAATAATGGAAATCATGAAAGATAAATCCCATGTAGCAATTACCACATACCTTGGAATTAAAATCATACCAAGTATTCAACAACTTATCAAATGAAATTTATACTCATTGAATTTAAGATCTAACGTTGTATTAGACGTCAAATTGAGTTTTATTTCATTTACGTTGTCCAATAGGTTAAAACCCATAATTTTTATTCATTTTTATATGCTATTTCAACTCAATAATATTTAAATAATTATTTATCCGAGTTAAAATATATTGCATAAACCCTTGCGACCCCATGTTATATAAAATCATATACATAAAAATTATCGCACATACATGTATATGACTCCATTATATACATGATTACCAATTGATATAAATTTGAAGTAAAACACAATAAGTGATAAAATATGGATTTATGTCCAAAACACTTCATATACCAATTTGCATCCCTTTCACTATTTAATATCAAGACAATATTAATACTTAAAAATAATTATATAACTTTATTATGGATATCATGAGAATTACCTCCTCAAAAAATAAAATAAAATGTCTTTAATGAAAAATCATTTTAAAATGCAATTTTTCTTCCATAATAAACTAACATAATATTATATATCAAGTATACCCGTCTGATAAATAGTGCAAGTTAAAGATAAAAAATTTATCTTCCATTATACTTATATCAAGTATAAAACAATATTTAATTAAATAAAATTATTTTATAAATTAAGTATAAGAAGTTTCCTCTCATATATACACAAATTTTCATATTCTCATATGTTACCAAATTTGACAATATGAGCACTTATACTATTAATTTATAAAGTCGGTTCAAGATAATAAACTATATCTTCCATTATACAAATATTATGTATAATAAAATATTTCCCGGAAAAAGAAAATATTTCATAAATCAATGTCAAGTATAAGATTTTAAAAACATATGTACTAATTTTCATGTACTCATATGTTACAAAATTTAGAAATATAAACACTTATACTTTTGATTTATCATGAGAACAAAACTCAATGTAACATTGTGAAAATAAATATCACAATAACCATACTAACTTTATGAAGAAAAGTACACATAATCATACATTGATTATCAAATACAAGGAATATTCCTATGAACAATGTTTAACAAATGCACAATTCTATTAAACCATAGAATATCATCAATCTTTAAATTGATCACCATATAAAAAGAATATGATACAACATTCTCTTTTAAACCAAAGAGAACAAAATAAATATACATATTTATCATGCATTTTTACCATTAACCATTAACAAGGAAATAATATTTATTCCTCCATGAAGTAGTTAATTACTCCACAATTATCCTCTAATAATCATACTTATAAAAAGTATACTAGCTTAATAAGCATTAGAAGATAAATAAACATTGTATTAAATATATAACCACATGTATTTGTCTATTGACTCCTCATAATGAATTATAACATACAAAATTAACCAACACCCAATTTCCATGAATAACGAAAATTGTCCATCCATTAGCATTAATACCATGCTAATTTACATGATTATATTAATCAACTTTATTGACATATTTTCACCATCAATAAAACTTTATCATATTCCTCATGAATTTCTAAAGAATAACAATTCCTCCTCCATGTATATACATACATGATATCATGAAAGACAAAGTCCTCAATAATTTCAAAATAATCCCAAATTGGTTCCCTGTATAAGAATTTTGAAAGACCATGTATACAAATTTTGACAAACAAGTAAATATTGTCATCAAAATTTGTTACATATATGCACTTATACAACCAAATTGAACTTAAAAAATATAATCTTTATATATGAATAAATCATCATAAAAATACTATCTTGTTTAACATACCCCCTTTAACAAAAGTGGATATATACCAATGATATGACATTGAAATTATTAAAAATATTGATATTAAATTTTGTACATGCATGGACAAAGGAATTTAATCCACCAAATAATATAATAACCATTATTCCACCATGAAAGTTAACCATATTTGCACTTAGCAATATACTTTCACAAATTCCATGCAAATTATAATTCCATTATGAAAAAACAACAAACAATTTGCATCGTTCAACATGAATTTTAAAACTTATTAAATAACAAGTAAAATTCAAAGCAAATAACAAGAAGATTCTTACTTGAAATTTCTTCATCCATGAAGTACCTTTGAACCATTAGCTTTATACTTCAAGTCATCACAATCTTGATCATTCCTTACAACACCACTTGCAACCGAACATCTCTATCTTGTAAGCTTCAAAGTGAACCTTCTTTTCCAACGTCGAATCTTAGAGGGTAGACATCTTTTGAAAAATTCGATTAGAAGCTTGTTGGTGATGTATGGTGTTGATGTAAACCCTCCAAGGCGTGGAAATTACACTTTCCTTCTAATCGAATTCGCCCCTTAGATCACCGGGTTACCACGAACGACTAGTGAGATACAATGGAGAAAAGAACCCTACACTCTATGTGATCTCAAGAGTATAGAAACAAAAGGACTTGTGTTTATTTGTGTTTTAAACACACTTAGTAAAATTAGCTAGACATTACCAAGTGCTAACAAGTTGTAGTGAGTATAAGAATTTCTGAATTTCTTGTGATATCTCTCAACAATGAACTAAGCAAGCCTATTTATAGGCTTAAAGGGCAAGAGTTATCAGCTCCAAAAGCTGAACAAACACACCAATAAAGCTCCATAAACTCAGAATTGATGGTGATTAATAGAGAGCTATTAACACCTTTGAAGATGCCATTCACAAGGCCATCTTTCAAACTTCTGAGTTTAATCCTCTTTAACACATGTTTATATCAGTAATGAAGGCTTTAAAACATGCTTAATACGTATAAGCATCCTAGGCAAAAGTATACAAAAAGTCGCAAAACTGTTCGACTTTTTCCAGAAGCAAGTCGCGAGACGCGAGGAGGGCTCGCGAGTCGCGACCCAGGCTCGCGAGTCGCGACCTGAGCACGCGAGTCGCGAGTCTTCTCTGACTCGTGGCTCGTGACTTGCTCCTTTCCAGAACCTTTTCACGAGTCGCGACGGGTCTTCGCGAGTCGCGATATACCCGTTGGACTCGTAGTTCCTATTTGCCTAACTTCTCTTTCCTTAGTTCAAATAACCGAGCCCATTTAGTCATAAATGTTCCAACAGTCCATACCCATTGAAAAGCACATTATCGTACATTTGAATTGGTAGTAGAACCAAAAAGACTAAGTGACTAACTCTATTTTTACAAATAGTTAGTATTTATCTTGCTTCACTTGTTCCTCCCCCAATAAACTTTTCCCTTTCGGCCTTTCCATTATCCAAGGCTAAACCTTGAATTATATGATGGCAATAATATTCAAAATCACTAAAAGGTAATTTCTATGTCTCCTTTGTGTCATGGTCCACAGAGCTGTCAATGATACATTCTAATCATTACTAGTTTACTACTCACAAATATAAAGGTCATTGAGAAGCATCACTCAACTATCACACCAAGGGGGAAAAAATCAAGAGATATGTTACTTCAACACCTTCATTTACCTTGAAAATCGTGTGTTGTGTCATGTCGGACACGACAAGATACTTGGATATTTCATTTTTTAAATAAAAACTTATAAAGCTTTTCTCAAATTAGCCAAGTCGGACTCTTGGACACACAGATATATATACTTCATAACTTCTTATAATTAATGTATCATTGACAAAGTTTGGTGAATGTAAAAAATTGGACAAAACTAAGAAGCAATAATAGAGCATTTTTAAAAACAAGTTTTCAATTTGCACCTAACTATATCCATATTCATCAAATTTTAATTCCACATTTGTAAACAAAAAGAAGCATTGAAGCATTTTAACAAACATCTTGTAGCCATGAACTACTAGTATATGATTTTTCACTTAAACAAAATAATAAGTGTAAATCTAAAACATTTCACACAAAAATTCAACCACAAATCAACAATAACAACCAATGATTTAAACTAGTTGAACAATCAACAACAATAATTAATTTAACAATTAACTTGATTAAAAGAAGTAAAAAAAGAATTGAACCTCAAAGAGATAGCGGTGGTTGCTGTTGGAGGTTGTGGCCGGAGGTGTCGGTGGTTGCGGTGGTTCAGACAGTTGCGGCTGGAGCGGCTGGCCGAGGCTGTGGTTGCGGCGCAGTTCGAACAATTCTTTTCGCAATATTTTCGCTAGCGTTCAGGCTGGAGGTGGTTGCGTGGTGGTTGAGATGTTGCAGCAGTGGCAGTGGTGGAAGGCTGGAGGTGCAGTGGCGGTTGTGGCAGGGTTCACGGCTTCGAGCCTTCGATCACGCAGCTAGCTAGGGTTCGCAAGTTTTTTTTTTTTTTGGAGAATCGAAGAGTGAGAATTAGTGTTACTGTGTGTACTGGTAGTATATATGATATTGAAGAGTGAGAATAAGCGTGCGTTTTAATTATTTTTTTAACCAATATGCTGCGGTTCACAGAAGAACCATATCATATATAAATTATATGATGTGGTTCTTCTAGGAACCGCAGCAGATACCAAATATTACTTGTATATGATGCGGTTCTTTAAAAAACCGCATCCTTTAAATTGTAGCAAAAACACTTTTTTCTACTAGTGAACAAATCGCCGTAGCCCTTAGATTTGTGGTTGATTAAATGTCAGCTAACATTTTGATTTAATATAAAAACCCAAACATAAACCCTAAAATCATTTGCACAATCAAAGAACACACAACACAACCGTTCTCTCTTTGCCGACCTCCATTTTTAACCTTGAGGTTCAACTTTTTGAAGAATTTATGTTCTTCCAAAATTTCATTTTTGTTAAAATTTTGGTATATTGTTTATACTAGGCCCGATTCTATTTTTTTTTTCCATTTTGTGTTGTTGAGGGCTTGAAGAGTTGAATACTTGTATTCAAATTTAGAATTGAGAGTAGTTGAAGAGTGAACAATTGAAGTATCAACCAAAAAAAGAAGGTGATGTTTGAAAGTTTATGTTTGATTTTCTAGGTTATCTAAGTTCATTTGTTGTTCGTTTTTTGAGTTTGTGTTTCAGTTTATGGGTTTTTATGAGTTTTTGGTTCATTTTTTGAGGCTGTGTTTTAGTCTCATTTTATGAGTTTTATAGGTTTCCGAGTTTGTGTTAGTTTGAGTTTGACTTTTTGGGTTTTTTGATTTCCGTGTTCGTTTTTTTCTTTTTGAGTTTTCTGTTTTTTTAAATAAATAAAATAATGGGTTTGTTTTTTAAAAAGATTTTAATTATGCAGACTCTTTATAGAAATTAAAACAAAAGCATCTCACATGTTATAAAATAATAAAGCCTAACATTAATTGATTAATTTTATGAAAATTTTCAAGAATAAACTAACATTTGGTCGATCTTCCACAATTAAGGTAATCTTTTGAAAATCCAGAATTAAGCTAATCTTGTTATCATTTAAGCCAAAAATAAGTTAAATGATTGTTTAATCTATTAGTTACATGCATGTTGCTTCAGGTTGGTATTATCATTTAAAGCAAAAATACGTTGAATTATTGTAAACTACTGATCTAAAATAAAAGAAAACAAAAGTTAAATAATCATTTAATATATTTTTGGCTTAAATTCTAATATACAATGACAAATATACAAAAAAAAACTATATATTGTTATATCTAAAAACCAATGACATTCACAAGATCAAAACTCAATATATTCATCAAACAATCAGTTAATATCAAAACTAGTATTCTGGCTCTGACGTTGCCTCGGGTCGCGATCTTCTTTTTTTTTTTGGAAAAATTAACAAAAATAATCCCAACTTTGGTTGGTCTTCCGTTTTTAATTCCAACTTTTCGAAAACCAAAAATAATCCCAACTTTTCTTTGATTTTCCATTTTTGGACCATTATACCGGTAACCTGCTGCGACGGTAAGCAGCTTATTTCTATGATAATTAAACTCTTTCATTTTATATTAATTGAGTTTTAAACACAAAATACAGTTCATCTCCCCTCCAAAACCCAAATTATGACATAAAACATTTCCCTCCCAAAATCCTTTGCCATTGTTAACCATTGCCATTGAAGCAAAGTGAGGGTTTGTGAAGTTTACTCTCCTTCCAGTTGTTGCCCCAATTCATTCTAGCGAAAAAAATCCCAAATAATCAAACCCAAGGTTCTGTTTTTTTTACTCTGTACATACAATTTTGTAGGTTTTGTAAAACTATTTGAATTGTTGTTGTTGGAATTTAGGGTTTTTAATTTCTTAGTTTGAATTTATGTGGTTTTTGCAAAATTCTGTGTTAATGGTTTTTATTGGATGTTTATGGGTTTGAATGATGTTGTTCTTGGTTTTTTTAAGGGTTTTTATTGCATGTTTACTTTGGTTGGTCTTCCGTTTTTAATCCCAATTTATCGAAAACCAAAAATAATCTCAACTTTCGCTTTGGTTTTTCATTTTTGGGCCCTCTTCAAATTTTAACCTACAACTACCGGTAAACCTTGCTAAGTAGTCGGTTAAAATTTGAAGAGGGTCCAAAAATGGAAAACTAAAGCGAAAGTTGGGATTATTTTTGGTTTTCGAAAAGTTGGGATTAAAAATGGAAGACCAACAAAAGTTGGGATTATTTTTGTTAATTTTTCCTTTTTTTTTGTCATTGATCTATTGCCACCTAATAAATTGATATCAGTAAAAGTTGTTCATAACACTTGGAATCATCTTATTGAATACAAGGATAAGATATAGACTGTTGGTAAAAAGTTTGACTACATAGATTTAGGTTGTTGGTTTGATGCTTATTAGGGCTTTTTGTTTTATTTCATTTTGGGTTTTAAATGGTATGATGACACGTTGACTAATGGCATGAGGCAATGATGTGGCGCCTACTTGGCATAATATATAATGCAAGGAACACCTTTTTAATATATTATATAGATATAGATATAGATTTCAATGATTGATTTTAATATTTTTAATTACTAATAATATTAAATAGTTTTTAATAAATAAATTCAATTATTTGTAAAAGGTTCATAACATTTTTTTTTTCAGTTCAATTTCGGTCCAGTTTCATAAAACATCAAAAAAGTTTTGGTTTCAGTTAATGTTCAGATAAATTTCGATTCAATTCAATTTTGATTCAGTTTCAAAATAGTTCGAATCATATGATTTTCAATTTTGGTTCATTTTAGTTTCATTTCTTTCAAATTTCGATTCGATTCAGTTTCAGTTCACTTTAGTAAAATTTAGATTAAACCAGTTTCAGGTCATTTCAGATTCAGTTAGTTTCAATAGCCCTTTATTCAGTTTAGTTTAGTTAATTTCAAATACTCGATTTTCAATTCAATTTCATTTCGGTTCAGTTAATTTCAGATACTCGATTTTCAGTTTAGTTAAGCTATTTTCTGATATTTAGCACTTAAGTTCAGTTTCAGTTGGTTTCAGATTCGGTTCATCCGATATTTTTCAGTTATCTTTCAGTCATCAGTTCACTTCAAGTTTTAGTTAACTTTAAGTCGACCCACAAAAATTCGGTTTCGATTGGTTTAATTAGTTCAGTTTAATCAATTCTGAACCAAGCTGACAGTGTCGGAGCCACGACCGGCTCACCACTTTTTTGCTTTAAGGTTTCTAATGCAAAGCTAAAAACCCTATTTTTACAGCTGCTCTTTTAGCCTAAGAGACCATTGAGATAGAAATCACCTAATATGAGATTTCTTTGGCCTATTTTATTAGGTTTCTTATCCCTTTTTTTTTTGTAGTAGTGCCCCCTCCCTTTGCCACCGAGAGGTCGTTTTAGACCTAGGCATATTGGCAATGGAAGAAAGAACAAACTTATTCGAGGGAAGAAAAGATTAATGAAAAGTGACATCATTAGTAGGAGTCACCAATGTGTTTTTAGGAATTAAACTCACAAACCAAGTATTTAGATCAATAAAAGAACGAGACATGATTTAGGCACGGATCTAAATAACACGATTTTGTCCCTTCGATCCCATGAGGATGACTCCAAAAAAATGGTCATGCGATCCAAAGTTGAATTTGGGGGCAAGGGTACTAATATGGAGGAATGCGTCATATTAGCTCGTAGGTGACCTTAACTAATTTCTCTCAATTGCAAATATAAAAGTTATATAAAAAACCCAATGATCATTTTTAAAGCAATCATATATAACAAATTTATTTTTGACGCTGATAAATTAGCGTTTAAGTATAAAATTAAAAAACGCTGACAAATCTGCGTTTAAGTATAAAAGACGCTGACATGTCAGCGTTTAAATGTAAGATATGCTGACATATCAGCGACTCAGGCAAATACGCGCTGATAGATCAACGAATAGAATAATTTACCGCTCACTGTTTGTTAATCAAATTTAATCCTTTAACAAAATATGGAACAAAATTAATAAAAATAAATAAACTATAAAATTACTAAACAAAGAAAATAAATTAATTTAAGACTCTCATAAACTTACCACTTCTCGTCCGAAGACTTTTATTTGAGTGTTTGGTTGGACTAATTTCGCCTTGCAAACTTGAGAGATTACAAAACTTTGGCCAAAAGATGAAATAATTTAAAAGACAAGAAGTGTTTGGATGAGAAATTAGTAGTAGGGAGTGAGGAAAAGAAAATCCGGCCCCTTAAATGAGAATATTGAGGGGTTTTATAGGCAAAGGCATCAATGATTAATTAGGAAAATCGCTAATGGATCAGCGTAAAATCTTTAACAATACTGATAAGTTAGCGAGTAATGGTATATCATGCTGTGAAATCAGCGAGAGTTAATACATGTCGCTAATGCATCAACAATATTTCCTATTTGTCGTTGATTTAATTTGGTCCGTCAAATAAAATCAATACCTAATGAATAATGAAATACAATTGGCTAATAGCCTAAATTAACGCTGCAAAATCAGTGTATTACTTCATTTGACGCTGACAGATTAGTGAAGATCTTCAATAATCACTTATTGGATCAACGCATGTCAAAAACACCGCAACTGTTGATCTGTTACTCCAAAAGGGACGTATAATATATCATTTGAAGCTCTTTCAGTCGACTATATGACTGTAATATAATTTTAAATTAATGTTTTGCTGAAATAAAAAAATATTTTGTAAAGCTTAATAATGTCTAATAACACACAATTACTCAATCTTCTAAAAAAGTGAGTTTATCAATATCAACATCAAGTCTTTCCTCGTGACAAGGACCAAATTTGGTGTCAACAGACATCGCTGAACCGGAGGTAGTACTAACTTTTCACTTAAATTTATTTTGCTATCATTTAATATTTTAAGCTAAAATGGCACAATTGGTATATGCATAGCGTGCCCAAAAGGCTAGTTAATAGATAACTTCAAGACTAAAGACGCAGCATACCAATTACTCAATTAGCATGTACACTCGAGGATGAAGTCATAGCCAAGTGGTTAGGGCTTTAGAATTCCAGACACGAGGTCCTGGGTCCCCTTACAGATACGTATGTTGGCTAAAATTGGGCCGGATGACCTGTAGTAGGATCCGATTCCAAGGCCTAGTATCCACACAACATCCTTAAAAAAAAAGGGTTTTTCTATGTAGTGCCCCTGTGGTATAGCGCTATCTACAATGTACCCCTTCAAAATGAGACTTGTACATGGTACCCCCGAGGAACTACTGCTCACCACGTCGTACCCCTATAAATTATTAATTATGTAATTAACACACTAAACATGATTACTAGTGCACTAACCTTCATGATTAATATAAACAACTGCTAATTATTGCTATTTTAAAAAAAATTCGGTAGTTTTTGTTTTTTTAAATTGTATTTTTTGGTAATAATTAGTCAAAATCAGTAATCATTAGCAGCAAATTATATTAATTATAACGCTTAGTGCACTAATAATTAAGTTTAGATTGTTAATTACGTAATTAATAATTTAGAGGGTACTAAGTGGTGAACATTAATGTCTTAGAGTACCATGTAGAATTCCAAATTTGGAGAGGTACATTGTAGAAAACGCTATACCAGAGTGCACTACATAGAAAAACCCAAAAAAATATTAGCATGTACACTATGTACTCGTCAAGACATTAATAAAATGCCCGAACTCTTTGGGTTTTACAGTAATTAACCGCTACGCAGTCTCTCGCTTTTCGTTCAATCCCAGACGTAGATTGAAGCATACACGAAGATCCCCATTGAATCGGCTTTCGTGCTTTGTCTCTTCGATTGAACCAGCCATACACGAAGTCACGAAGATCTCCATCGGAACAGCTTCCGTGCTCCCTCTCCTCCATTGAACCACCTCCAGAGGTAAGGACATATATTTTATTCATTTATTTAAATGCTTTAATCGTCGAATATCCATTTCCCGATCTAGGGTTTAATCGTTTACTTATTGTCAGAATTTCAATTAGTGTTCTTATAAGGTGGATTATTGAGTGATTTGTTATCATTGCTAAAGTTATGGATGATTATAATGACTAGAAATTTGTTGATGTTTTCAAGTCAAATTTGATTGTTGATTCATTGCAGGCTTTTGTTTATAATACTAGGATGAATCTATGAAAACGGGTCCATTATTAGGGTAGGCGGGCCTTATTAAAATTTTAAGTTGTTTTCTTGGACTTGCAACTTGCAGATCTGTGTTGCTGTCATGTATAATAATACTAAGTGAATATTTTCAACTATAGTGTAGACTGAGTGCTGTCGAGACAATTGGAGTAGCTACACTTCCTAAACTGGCCTAGTTTGTATTAAGTGGTTTGGCTGGTCTTCTGCTGCTATGGCTTCTTCAAAGAAGAGGGGGCTGCAAATCAGTCGGGTTTTCTTGTGTTTATTTATGTTTGCTTGTGTTTGCAATGGGTTTTATCTCCCTGGGACTTACATGCACACATACTCCAATGGCAATGAAATATTTGCGAAAGTGAATTCGCTGACATCCATTGAGACTGAGCTTCCCTTTAGCTACTACAGTCTTCCTTATTGTCGACCAGATGGTGGGGTTAAAAAAAGCGCGGAGAATCTTGGGGAGCTTCTCATGGGAGATCAGATTGACAACTCTCCTTACAGATTTAGGATGAATAAGAATGAGTCGATTTTCTTGTGCATTACTAGTCCCCTTAACGAGCAAGAGGTGAAGCTTTTGAAACAGAGAACTCGCGATCTGTATCAGGTGAACATGATGTTGGATAATCTCCCTGCAATGAGATATGCAAATCAAAATGGTGTGAAGATCCAATGGACTGGATATCCAATTGGGTATTCTCCATCAAACAGCAATGATGATTTCATTATAAATCATCTGAAATTCAGGGTTTTAGTCCATGAATATGAAGGGAACGCTGTGGAAGTAATTGGTACAGGGGAGGAAGGTATGGGAGTGATATCAGAATCTGACATGAAAAAGACATCCGGTTATGAGATTGTTGGTTTTGAGGTTGTTCCCTGCAGTGTCAAGCATGATCCTGAAGAGATGTCAAAACTTCACAAGTATGACAACATTAGCACGATCAATTGCCCCATGGATCTTGAAAAGTCTCAAATCATAAGAGAACAAGAGAGAGTTGCATTTACTTATGAGGTTGAGTTTGTGAAGAGTGACATCAGATGGCCATCTAGGTGGGACGCTTACCTGAAAATGGAAGGAGCACGGGTGCATTGGTTCTCCATTTTGAATTCCCTCATGGTAATCTTTTTCTTGGCTGGCATTGTCTTTGTTATATTTTTGAGGACTGTAAGAAGGGATTTGACTAGGTACGAGGAATTGGACAAAGAAGCTCAAGCACAGATGAACGAGGAGCTTTCAGGATGGAAGCTTGTTGTGGGGGACGTTTTTAGAGAACCGGAACATGCTAAGCTATTGTGTGTGATGATTGGAGACGGTGTCCAGATCACAGGAATGGCCATTGTGACTATTGTCTTTGCAGCTCTAGGTTTCATGTCACCTGCTTCCAGGGGAATGCTATTAACAGGGATGATAATTCTATATCTTTTACTTGGAACTCTCGCTGGGTATGCTGGCGTGTATCTATGGAAAACCATCAAAGGAACATCAGATGGTTGGAGGTCAATCGCCTGGTGGAATGCTTGCTTTTTCCCTGGGATTGTGTTTGTTGTCCTCACTATGTTGAATTTCCTCCTCTGGGGTAGCAAGAGTACTGGCGCTATACCAATCTCTTTATATTTTATCCTCCTCTCCCTCTGGTTCTGCATTTCGGTGCCCCTCACTCTGTTTGGAGGTTTCCTCGGAACACGAGCCGAGCCCATTCAGTTTCCCGTCCGAACCAATCAAATCCCGAGAGAAATTCCTTCCCGAAAATACCCTTCTTGGCTGCTTGTTCTAGGTGCCGGTACCCTTCCATTTGGGACACTCTTTATTGAGCTGTTCTTCATTTTGTCCAGTATTTGGCTGGGTAGGTTCTACTACGTGTTTGGGTTCTTGTTCGTTGTCCTCATGTTGCTGGTGATTGTTTGCGCTGAAGTTTCAGTTGTCCTAACATACATGC
This sequence comes from Salicornia ramosissima, assembly GCA_951394345.1. Classification (NCBI taxonomy): domain Eukaryota; kingdom Viridiplantae; phylum Streptophyta; class Magnoliopsida; order Caryophyllales; family Amaranthaceae; genus Salicornia; species Salicornia ramosissima. The sequence goes on along the minus strand of OX596236.1, from coordinate 16,661,052 downwards.
ACCTTTGTGTCGAAGATTGGCGATGGTGGTGGAAAGCCTTTTTCGCTTCAGGCTCGGTTGCTCTTTACGTCTTCCTTTACTCCATCAATTACCTGGTTTTCGACCTTCAAAGTCTCAGCGGACCCATTTCAGCCCTCTTGTATCTGGGCTATTCATTGATTATGGCAGTTGCGATTATGCTTTCTACAGGCACCATTGGGTTCCTAATGTCATTCTACTTCGTCCATTATCTCTTCTCATCAGTTAAAATTGATTGAACACGTCAATACTTCGTGATTGCTACTCTATACGGGCATTAATCTGCAACGACTTCAACACCCTAGAGGAGATTTTGTACGGGATAAGCTAAAAGCTGCTACACTAGTTGAAGGAATCAAGCAATTTGAAGACCTCACCTGACCAAAGCATGGTGGTGCTTCAGTTCTCACTTTATGTGTGTCATGTATTCTTTCTTTTTCTTTTTCATTTTTCGTATGATGAGATGATGCAGTGGATATTTTCAGTTCATATGCCAGTTTAAGCAGCTAGAGTTGTATTCTATCTGACGTTTTTTTTTATTGATTAGATGTCAAACAAAATGTCTATTTCATTTACCTATTCAGTATTTTAGACTCCTACCCTTTGACAAGGGTTGTTGACCGGTTCGGATAAAAAAAGGTTTTTTTTTAATTTTTTTATTTTTTTTAACCTTTAATTTACGGCTTCTTAAATACCGTTCATTGGGTACAAGTTTAAGTATTATCTTGTAATTTTCGATACTGATATGCTATAGGTCATTTATGCAATTATACCATTTGAGATAATCATAGTTGCGAATTGTAATACTTACATTGCAATTGTGATTTTTTGTAAGATAAAACAACAATTTCATCTAGTCAGATGAAAAAACAACAATGATTTGCCACGCATAAATACATTAAAATTCTTAATAGAACCTTTCGCATCTTGTTACAACATTCTATAACTCTTACTCAAATATTCTAATACAACAAATGACCCACTGATTTATTTGATTTATATCTTGAAATTGTTATCATCAACATACACTAATGAACAGACTTAATGAAATAAGCGCTAAGCTTGTTAAACTATGGAAGTATTTGGACTGAAACTATTTTGGCTTCATTATTTGGATGAACTATATATACCTAGTGAACAAATAGCCATAAGATGAATGTATAGAAAGTAAATGAAGTACAATAGCAAAATCAAGGGAAAAAGAGTGTACTGGTTTGTGAGAATCGACTACAACAATTGAGAATTAATATATGGAATGAAGATGTAATTGAAGGGGTGGAAAAGATAGAAGTAGGTCTTTCGTATAATTTTGCAAGCATTGAAGAGAATGTCGACATGGGAAACGAGAACAACCAAACTTGGGTAAAATAATAAGAGAAAAACAAACGTTTTAAGAAAATTAGCATGTGTCTTTTAACATAAATGATGATGTTTTCTAAGTGTCATATCTTTGGTGATTTTTAGAGGTGAATTGAATGAAACTGTTTTGATTTTGTTTTCCCTTTTAAAAAACTAAGTATAGATTTAGATTGAGTTAAAGCTATTGTTGTAGACATATAAAAATGAAATTGATAAACGAAAGATGAAGGGAGAAACTTTAAGGGCAATGAAATGATTATGAGTTTGAGAATTGAACAGTTTAGTGGACCAAATAAAGAAATGCTTATAAAATTGAAAGGTGAATTTAGGAGGAATAGTTGAAGATGATGTGTCATTGAAAGGAAGAGGGGTGATGTGTTATTGTGAGGAGGATGTTGAACCATGTTTGATTTGAATGATGACAAACCAGTGCCCTATACTTGATTGTTATTATGTACAATTGTTTACAAGCAGGTTGAAATCAAGATATGAAACAACAAGGCAAGAATTGAAGTGAAGAACATCAAGAGCCTTGAAATACATGAAGATCAGAAGCCCTGAGCTTGAAGCTTTGATTTTTTTGTATATTAGATCTTTATGTAAAATGGACTTAGAAAATTAGGGCTGAGGTATAAATGTAAAAGAGCAAGAAGGTTGGAGTTTATGTCTAGTAAAGAGAACAGTCAAGGAACTGTTCCATCCCTTTAACAGACATAAACTCAGTACAACTGAGACCATTGTGAAAACAGATCTCAGTACTACGCACGTGTACTTAAGTAATCAGTTTTAATATTTTCGTTCCAAAACGTTTTTAAATTCAAACGTCAAATATTGATTACTTAGGATTTGGAAAGATGGCTCAAATAAAAATATCCAATCAAATCATTTAATGTAACTTAACATTTTGGATTTTATTATACTTTCCTTTTGAACTCAAGAGTTATGGAAAGAGAATAAAATCTGATTTGATATCTTGTACAGCTGTTTGGATGATCTATTTAAGCAATACCTCAAGGCACAATTAAGGTAACGACTTTCACATATTAAATTTCAAATCTTCGAAAACCCTAATAACCCTCTTGCTCTCCAAAAGAAAATCAATCATATTTTCCAAAGTTCATCCTTAGTGCTTAATCATCTCCATATTCATCTTCAAGAGATAACTTCCGGAGAAAAGTTGATATTGTAATTGAACCACTTAGAGGGAAGTGGTTGGGGAGTGTTCTGTGAGTACAGAGTGAATTGTTAGAGTTAACAGTTGATGAATTGATTGTTACAGGGTTGTAGCAATTCAATTGAGTGTGTAACCATTGTTATTTTTCTAAGTGGATTAATAATATTGGTGAGAGAGTGGAGGACATAGGCTTATTGAGAAGTCGAACCTCATTAAATCCTTGTAATTTCATATTTTACTTTACCGTTCTCTCATTGTTCTTGCAAACTGATAAATAACTCTTAAAAGAAATGAAAATCCGACATACTCAATTCAACCCCCTTCTTGAGTACTGTTGTGCGATTTTCCTCGATAACTTGAGAGATTAATAACTTAAGATTTGAGTGAAGATATCTAGAGTTTAATGATAGATTATCTTAGATGGAGTATTTCTTTACAGAGTAGTTTTTGTAGATATTGATCTAGAGAGTAGTTTTAATGGTAATTGATTTCACTTTTTCCTGATTCTATTTCTTTTTTGTGTGTGTTTCTTTATGTAACTTAGGGGGTATTTATAGACAATGCTTCCCTATCAGAATAGGACACCTCCTCCTTTCTTCAAGTATTGAGATAACTTACTTCTAGGCTAAGTAAAATCCTCTTTCATTGTAACGATCTGGATTTTTGGGCCGTAAAATTTCGTGTAAAATTAAGCCTTTAAGTCCGAATCATCCGATTTGGGTCCAAAGACTTAATGTTTATTAATTGGATCAAGGCCCATTCACCCTTTTCCTAGCCAGACCCCACGGCCCCCGTCAACATATTTCTTTTATTTATTTTCTTTTATTGTTCAACCATAATTAGAAAACCATATCTATTTTTGACTTAACCTAAAAAACTTTACCTTTATCTCCTAAACTAACTCCTAAAATGTAGTAAACTAACTCCTAAAATCTCTCCTATTATTTAGTAGCCCATCTCCTAAAATCTAGTAACATTTACTCTTAAAACCCATCCTAATATTCTACTAAACTTTACTCTATAAATACCCCTAAAGCCTATATTTTTCTCTCATACTTATTATAACAAAACTCAAAGCCAAAAATCCCCTTTCCTTTTCTTTCTCCACGGCACCCCAACAATAGGAGACCAAAAATTTAACCTTTACTCAAACCTAAACAAACATCAAAGATTGGTCAAACCTTCTACCCATCATCAACCTTCGAACCTTGGACGTGATTTCGGTCGAACAACGGTGGAGGTTGGGCAAGGGTCATAGGCGTGCTTTTGTGTGTTTTGCATCAATTAAGGTAACTAGATTCTTCTACTTAGGACTAAGATTAGATTACATAGGATGATAGATTAGAAAGTTTGTTGTTCTTATTGTTGTGCTTCGTATAATGGCCATGTAGCAATAGGATTGTCTTTGAATTCTTGATCTCTAAAGATGTGTCTTGATTAGTCACTTAAGTTATTATATAGTAGAATTATGTTTAATGTTGATTAGAATTTTCGATGCATGATGATTGGATCTTGAATTGCCCATGCTTTGGCCGTGCGTATGATTTTTTTTTTTTTTTTTTTGTGGAGTTGAGACTTTTGTTTTCTTTACATTTTAGTCTTGAATCTTGTTAATCTTCTAGTTAGTATTGTTATTGAACCTTGTTGTCGTTGAGATTTATTGATTTAGAATATAAATGTATATAGTTATGAATATTTATAATACTAGACGTAGTGTTATGTTTTAGTAAGTTCATAATTATGCAAAGTTTTTTAGCGATTTGTGTCGTTAAACGTTGAGGAATGTATAGCAGAAACAGTGGCAGATCGCGAGTCGTGACGTGTGCTCGCGACCAGTGAAAACAGATCAAAGTTGCCAAAATAGACAGAAGCAAATCGCGACTGGCGAAGAGCAAGTCGCGACTCGCAAACCTGTTGGTTCGTGTTCGCTTCTGTTCGGTTTTTTCCCATTGCGTTGTGTCGTTTGGGGATTAACTGCTATGTTTATCATAAGTTATAATATAACTTATTATCAGAATTGAGAATATAGTGGTTACATTCATTGTCTCTCAATCTACTCTTGCAAAAACCTAAGCATTTCTCCATTGTTACAAAAGATTGATATCAAACTTGTTCTCATTGGTGATAGTTGAAACTAGGCTCGATTATCACTGTTCTTGTTGTATCTCGTCAACAAATTCCTTGCAACCTGACCTAAGAATTGGGTAGGAATATTGTTTTCAGGAAAGTGTTCTTCATACACCCCTTAAGAATTTGCTCATACTATTACTCATTATACATAAAATCTTCAACAATCTGAAAACAATATTGTTTAGTATGGCATCAATCAAAGATTTGACAACGAACATTGCCAAACTTGACAAGTTCGAGGGTGTAGAATTCCGTCGATGGCAGAAAAAGGTACACTTCTTGTTGACATCGTTGGGTGTGGCATACGTTCTTACAACACCAAAGCCGGATGAATACGAAGAGGGGGAAGCGCTCGAGACAACGAGGAGACGCCTAAAGTTTGAAAACGATGATTATATTTGCCGAGGTCACATTCTTAACGGTATGTCCGATCCTTTGTTTGACATATATCAATATTATGACTCCGCTCAATCACTTTGGCATGATCTTGAATCTAAATATATGGTAGAAGATGCTTCTAGTAAGAAATTCTTGGTTATTAATTTTAACATTTATCGTATGGTTGATTCAAGACCCATCATGGAACAATTTCATGATCTTTAAAGGATGTTAGGGAGATTAAGGCAACATAATATTGATATGAATGAATTGTTTGTAGTCTCTTCTATTATTGACAAATTACCGTCTAGTTGGAAGGATGTAAGAAACCAATTAAAACATAAAAAGGATGATATGAATGTTGAACAACTCGGAGCCCATCTTCGAATTGAAGAAGGGATCCGTTTACAAGATGGACAAAAGGATAGCAATCCTATTACTTCCACGGTCAATATGGTGGAAGGGAACCCAAGGGTGGTAAAAACCCTAAAAAGCGTAAGTTCAATGGAAAAAACAAGGATTTCGGTAAGAAACCGAGAAGTGAAAATAATTCCGAAGATGCGCCCATTAGTGGGTGTTGGGAATGCGGGAAACCGGGTCACTTCAAAAGGGATTGCTCCGTTTGGAAGCGTAGGATGAGCAAGAAGACTCATGAAAAAGGGAATGATGGTGGTTCATCCCGTGATAAGTAAGGTATGACTTGTACACAAGTTTCACTTAATCAAATTAACGATTATGTGTGTATGATTTCTGAAATCAATTGTGTGCAGGATGATTGCAGATGGTTTATCGATTCTGGTGCATCAAAACATGTTTGTAAAGATCGTGATCTATTCAAGACCTTCAAGAAGGTTGAAGATGGAGAACGGCTTTACATGGGGAATGATTCTACGACTAGTGTGTGTGGCAAAGGCCAAGTAGAATTATTGTTCAGTTCTGGAAAAACACTCATTCTAAATGACGTGTTGTATTCTCCGGAACTTAGGAGAAATCTTGTATCTGGTGCATTATTAAATCGATTAGGTTTTAAACTTGTTTTTGAATCAGACAAATTTGTATTATCTAAGGGTGGTGTGTTTGTATGACTTGGTTACTTGTGTAATGGCTTGTTTAGACTAAGTGTAGATGATTCTACACGAGACAATGTGTTTGTGGTAGATGTTGATTCTAGCTTATGGCATTGTAGGCTAGGTCATGTTAATTATAAGAAATTGTGTTTTATGTCTAAGCATGATTTAATTCCTTCCTTTGATCCTAGTACTGAAAAATGTAAAACTTGCATGCTTACTAAGATCACTAGAAAACCTTTTCCTAAGTCAATAATGAGAGACTCTAATTTGTTAGACTTGATACATAGTGATCTATGTGATTTCCACAGTACACCATCTCTAGGAAATAAAAAGTACTTAGTAACTTTTATTGATGACTATTCAAGGTTTTGCTATGTGTACTTATTATTTTCTAAAGATGAGGCCCTAGACAAATTTAAAGAATTTAAGGAAGAAGTTGAGTTGCAATTAAATTACAAAGTTAAAAGGCTAAGAACTGACAAAGGTGGTGAGTACTATAATCCTGAATATTTCCGATCAGTAGGCATAATACATGAAACAACGGCCGCCTATACACCACAACAAAATGGTGTGGCCGAAAGGAAGAATAGGACACTTGAAGAAATGGTTAACGCCATGCTTTCCTATTCGGGATTGAGTGATGGTTTTTGGGGAGAAGCAGTTGTAACGGCATGTTACATTCTTAACTGAGTTCCCATGAAAGGGAATGAAGTTACTCCTTATGAACTGTGGTGCAAAAGGAAACCCAACTTGAATTACTTCAAGGTTTGGGGTTGTAGGGCAATAGTTAAAGTGTCTGAACCCAAACGTAAGAAATTGGGTGAAAGAGGAGTTGAATGCATTTTTATAGGATATGCAGTTCATAGAAAATCCTATAGGTTCTATGTAATAGAACAAAACGACTATTGGTCGGTTCATACCACCATTGAGTCAAGAGATCCGATTTTTTATGAAACTAGATTTTCATCATTGCCTAGACCAAGGGATATTACTCCAATTACTAGTGCTCAAGACTTTGAACAAACTTCATTTGATCAAAGGGAAGATGGACATACTAGTGATGAAGACGCACCGTCTACATCTACTCAACCAAGGAGAAGTAAACAGGCTAGGAAACAGAAATCTTTTGGGCCTGATTTTCATGTATACTTACTTGAAGGATCAAGACAGTCACTCGTGACTAGATTTCCATATGTACTAAATGTGGAAGATGATCCTTCAACATTTGATGAGGCAATGAAGTCTCATGATGCGGCCTTCTGGAAAGAAGCAATTGATGATGAGATGGGTTCCATCATGGGAAATAATACATGGGTTTTAGCTGATTTACCTCCTAAGTGTAAACCAATCGGGTGCAAATGGATCTTCAAAAAGAGATTGAAGGTTGATGGAACTATCGATAAATTCAAAACCCGACTTGTGGCACAAGGTTTTACCCAAAAACCGGGAATTGACTTGTAACGCCCCGACTTCTAATCCATTTTATTTAGGTTAATTAGCAGCGGAATCCTAATTAGTCGGCGCGTCACATGTCGTGTTTCTTAGTTGAGAAACACAAGGCACATAAAATAACATAACTTAATAATATTATATTAAGAAAATATAAGTCTTATAACAAGCTGAAATATTCGGTTACAAACCAGCATAATTAAGTAGTTCAAGCTAGATTTTAATACAATAATTAAACTAGTGGAGTTCACTTATTTAATCGAAGGATGGCGACCCTATTTGTTCTCCTCACACTAATTTGCCCCGTCGTCCTCTTCGGTACCTAAAACCAAAAAGCAATATCATGAGCCGAGGCCCAATAACATATTACCCTGACAATGTAAATTCATTTCAACTCATTTTATTTGCAAACAGAGAGGAGATTTTAGGATAATATAAAAGCTATTTTATAAAAACATTTCGTAAACGTTTTATAACATATTAATTAAGACAAACTAAAAGAACATAAATATAAGCATTAATATACTCATTTCCCATTATCTTTTCCATTTATTCAATTTTCTTTTTCGATAACTGGCGAGTATAAACAGGAATACAGGATGTAGGACAAAGCCTACCAGGCGTACCATAACATAATACAGGAAACAGGTATTACCCACAAGGGGTAATATCAAGGTACGAAGGTACGTGCACGACCGGAACAGGAAAACAGGAGTCATATAGACTATAACAGGATACTGCCAGGACCGAGTCTTTCACTTTTCTTTATCATGTTTCATTTCTTTTACAGGAATGTGTTAAACAGGATATCATTTTATATATCATAGATTCATATTGTAAACTTGGTCATAAATAATAAATCATAATATTATTTCCAGAACTCATTTCCAAAACGATATTTTATAAACATTATAAAATCTCATTAAAATAACTTCCATAAACAGTTAGCAAATACAGGTTAAAAGTGTCAGCAATAACCATTACCAATACTTTGTAAACATAATACTGGTATGTAAAGGTCATTAAGATAAACATAGAGTTCGAAGGTGTCAGCAATATTTGTTACCAAAATAATACTTTGTAAATATAACACTAATATGTAAAGGTCATTAAGATAAACATAGAGTTCGAAGGTGTCAGCAATATTTGTTACCAAAATAATACTTTGTAAACATAACACTAATATGTAAAGGTCATTAAGATAAACATAGAGTTCGAAGGTGTCAGCAATATTTGTTACCAAAATAATACTTTGTAAACATAACACTAATATGTAAAGGTCATTAAGATAAACATAGAGTTCGAAGGTGTCAGCAATATTTGTTACCAAAATAATACTTTGTAAACATAACACTAATATGTAAAGGTCATTAAGATAAACATAGAGTTCGAAGGTGTCATCAATATTTGTTACCTCAATCCTCAGTTAGCACTTATATTATTTACTTTCGATGGATCGTTCTGCTCGAGCTCCGAGAACTGTTTCTTCTTGGGGTATAAATAATTAATAAAATTAATAACTTGATTTATAAAATAACCTTAAAGTTTATTTCCTCTTTAGTTTAAAATATACTTTAGTGGATAATTAGTCATTACTTGTTAATAACATTTTAATATCTTCCTTCCTTTAAAACTTAATCAACTTTATAAACGTATTATAATATTAACAATAGTGATAATAGTAGTAGTAATAGACTAATAAGTAGTCATATATGGTAAATTAAAATAATAATAATAATAATAATAACAATAATAATAATAATAATAATAATAATAATGGTAATAAAGCAATATAAATATTATAATAATGATAATATAGCAATATAAATACTATAATTATAATAATAGTAATAATAATATTAATATTAATAATAATAATAACAATAACAATAAAGCAGTATAATAATAATAATAATAATAATAATAATAATAATATGGAATGAAATCGCGACTTCGGTGAGGGAAGGCGACAGGGAAGGCAACAGGGAAGGTGACAGCAGGCGGCCGCAGCACCCGACGGCGACTCTCAGGCGGCCGCGGGGACCACCGTCGTCTCAGGCGTATCTCAGGGGGTGTTCGAATTAGGTTTTCTGCGTCGTTTTCAGGGGATGTTCGAATTGTGGATTGTTTCTAGGGTTCAGGGAGTGCTTGGTTTGTGGTTTTCCTTGGCATTTTCAGGGGGTGTTCGTATTGTGGTTCGTTTTTAGGGGTTCGAATCGTTTCTAGGGTTCGTGGCGGTTGTATTGGCGGTTTGAGGCAGTTTCAGGGGGTGTCCTTTGCTGTGGTTTTCTGGTGGTTTTTCAGGTGGCAGGTTCAGGCGTTTTCCAGGTGGGGTTTTTTGTGCAGGCGGTGGCTGACGAAATTGGATTGGGCAGCAGCGGTTTCTGGTGGTTTGCGGCAGGTTCAGGCATTGTTCTGGTGATTTGGTGCGGTAGTCCTCTGTTTTTTTCGGGTTCGGTGCTGCAGTGGTTTTCGAGTTGGGCTGCAGTGCCTTAGCGGTTGGATTGGCCTGGTTTGGGTTGATGCTGCAATGGTGTTCGGGTGGCTGAAGTGGTGTTCGGGTGGCTGCAGTGGTCTTCTTTTTGTGGGATGTCCCTTTGCTTTTGTGGTTTGCGGTTGGATTGGCCTGGTTTGCTTCTGTAGAAGTTGTGTTCATGCCTCCTGTTGTTTTTTTTCATTGTCCATTTGTGGGTCTGAGTGGGTGTCAAGATGGAGGGGGTAATGGGCTAACAAGGAGTTCATTGATCACTCATTTACGTGATCGTCATTGTTGTGAGGCTTCAAGGGATGAGACACGCTAGGCTCTTACTTCGGACTTGGTGGTTTATTCGGAGGCTGACGTTACTTTTCGCCGTATGGGTATCTGGCTTTGTGGTGTTTGCTTCAAGACTCATACACTTCGTTCTAAGTGTCGCCATGGTCGTGGTTCAGATTTTATTCCACCTCCTGATGCCGGGGATGGGGTTGTTCAATTCGTACTTTACGATCTTCCTCGGCCACAGACTCCTTCTTCTGATGTGCATGATATTGGGGGGCCAGTACAACAAGGTGGCTTTAATGTTTCCCTCCTTGACAGCTTACTCTCTAAACGGTTGTGTACTGTGAAGTCCATCCCCCCCAAATGTCGTTTGGGTTTTTCTAGGGTCTTCAAGGAATCACTTGACAGAGTGATCTGTAGGCCGGATGACGTCTCTTGTTGGGTCCGTTTATTGGTTTTGCCTCTTTGTATTCTCAGAAAGTTTACTCCCCGGAGTAATCGAGAAGCCACATCTTTTGTCAGACGAAAATTGCAAGAGGAGTGTATTAGAAATGCCCTTCGTTCTTGGGCCGAGCCTGGTGGTGATTTGCAACTTGTGCGAGAGGCTATGACGGAGGTTTCTCCTCCTTTACTGGGTGCTGATGAGGATTGTGGTTTGATTGAGCGGAATATTAAGCACTGTAAGAGGAAGGTTTGTGATGGTCACTACACTGCAGCGGTTCGGGTTCTTTCTTCTTCTGGCATCGCTCCTTGTAATGAGACCACTCTAGCAGACTTGCAAGCTAAACATCCTTTTTCTCCAAGTCCCGCCTTGCCCGGTTGATCAGTCGATTCTCATCACCCTATGGCTACCCCTGCGGTTGTGTTGGACCGGCTTAGGAGCTTTCCTCGGGGGATGTCTTGTGGTAGGGATGGTCTGCGGGCTCAACATCTACTAGATTGTTTGTCTGGTGCGGCTGTGGCTGTTTCTGATGAGTTGGTTGACTCAATCTCTCAGGTGGTGACTCTCTTTTTGGCTGGGAAGTGTCCGGCAGAGTTGGGTGAGTACATCGCTAGTGCTCCACTCACTCCTCTTGTCAAGCCTGGTGGGGGTATTCGTCCTATTGCTGTGGGCACTATTTGGGGGCGTCTGGTTTCCAAGGTTGGGGCTGCGATGGTTGGGCAATCTTTAGCAGGCTATTTTGATGGTCTCCAGTTCGGTGTGGGGGTATCTATGGGGGGTGAAGCAATTCTTCATGCGGTCAATCGGTTGGTTGAGGAGCGCGGTAATGATGTTGGTCTTTCAATGTTGTTGGTTGATTTCCAAAATGCCTTCAATTTAATTGATCGGGAGGTGATGTTACGTGAGGTTCAGCTTCGTTGTCCGGTCATTTCGCATTGGGTTGATTTTTGTTACTCCTCTCCTGCTAGGCTGTATTATGGGGAGCACACGCTGCGTTCGTGTCAAGGTGTGCAACAAGGCGATCCTCTTGGTCCGCTGCTTTTTGCATTAGTTTTACATCCCTTGGCTTGCAAAATCAGGGACACCTTTGATCTGTGTCTTCAGGCGTGGTACTTGGATGACGGAACCATTGTTGGTGATACTTTGGTGGTGGGGAAGGCATTGGAGTTGATCATGGATGAAGGGCCTCGTTACGGGCTTCATCTTAATGTGGAAAAAACGGAAGTGTATTGGCCTGTGGAAGATCCTCGTTGTGGGTTGGCAGGTGTTTTTCCCGCTAACATCTCACGACCATCGCGAGGTGTTAAGCTGCTTGGTGGGCCTGTTAGTTCAGACTCAGTGTTTAGTGCCGAACTTGTAAAGTCTCGTGTGGACAGGACTGTACTGTTGATGGACGCTATTGCCAAGCTTAATGATCCGCAGTGTGAGCTATTGTTACTTCGTGCATGTACAGGGGTTTCTAAGCTTTACTTTGCTTTGCGGACCTGTCCTCCTACTGTGTTTGAGGAAGCACAACTCTCTTTTGATGGAGCTCTTCGGTCTTCTTTAGAACGTATTGTCACTGCTTCGGGGCCGGGGTTTGGTGATTGGCAGTGGCGTCTTGCTACCTTACCTTTTGCTTGGGGTGGACTTGTTGTTTATTCTGCAGGTGATGTTCGACATTATGCTTTTCTTGCTTCGCGATTGCAGTCTGCTGGCCTGCAAGCAAAGCTCTTACATTGTGCTGGTTTTACCGGGTTCGGTCGTGCTTTTCAGGATGCTCTGGGCTCGTATAATATGATTGTGGAGACTGACTTTTTGCGTAATCCTAGTGAGGTCGCCGCCCCTAAACTGATGAAGAAATTGGCGGATATATATTTCACTAAGGTTACTGCATCTGCAGAGTCCACCTTCTCTTTATCTTCGCGCCAGTTGGCATTGTGGAAATCGCAGCAGGGAGACCACACCTCTGCTTGGCTCCGTGCGGTTCCTATCTCGGGTCTTGGTCAGACGATGAATGCTAGGACTTACCGTTCTGTTTTATGCTATCGGTTGGGAGTTCCTTTGTTCTCAATTGTGGCACCCTGTTCTGCCTGCTCGGGGGTTTTTGAGGGGGATATTTTTGGAGACCATGCAGTGACATGTCCTGGTATGGTAGGTATTAAGCATCGACATAATGTTGTTCGGGATACCCTTCTTGATGTTTGCTATCGGTCTGGGATTTCAGCAAGGAAGGAGGTGGACATTGGTTTAATAGGGGGGAATCTTGGAGCACTATGGCCTGCCGACGTTTTACTTTACTCCTGGGATCAAGGGCTTGATTTGTGCGTGGACTTGGTGGGATCTTCTCCTCTAACTCTTTCTGGGTTGGCTGACTTCGTTCCGGGTCGTGTTGTGACGAGTGCAGCCCTTCGTAAGCGGGCTAAGTATGCAGATAAGTGCCGAGCTTTGGGTTATGAGTTCCTTCCTTTCTCCTTTTCTACATTTGGGGAATTAGAAGGAGATGCAGTTGCCTTGTTGAAGCGGATACAGAGTTTCTCGCGGACTGCAGATGTTGGAGCACGTGCGGCTGGTCACATCTTCTCAAGGATAGGTTTTTCTATAGCTAGGGGAGTGGGGGCCCAGATTGTATCTCGGCTTCCCACTAACTTCTTGTAAATCTGAACATTTTGTGTATTCTTTCTCCATAATAATAATAATAATAATAATAATAATAATAATAATAATAATAATAAGATTAGTCATAAAATTTATATTGTTAGTAAAAATAATAAACAACTTTAGTATTAATATCAGTGATAATTGTGTATCAAATTTTAGTTTTTATTGTTAGTGTTATAATTATAAGGTTTTGTCCAAATGGGTTCAAAAGTCCAATTAAATAATTGTCCACACTTATTCTTTTGTCAAATGGGCCAAATAGTGGGTTTTATTTGTGGTTTGGAATAAAAGACTAAAATTTTGGTCTTTTATACAAAAGAAGAAAGCAGAAGGCAGTGTCAGGGGAAGCAAAGCAAGGGGAAAGAAGAAGAAGTTGGGTCGTGGCAGCGGAGGTCGACGGCGGTGCCACAGTGGGGCTGCGGTGGCGACAGAGGGGGTGGAAGCACGGTGGTGCTGAGGTGGTGCAGCAACCACGAGAGGAGAGAGAGAGAGAAAAAACACGAGAGGGAGAGAGAGCAGGGCAGAGCAGAGGAGGGGTGGCGGTGATGGTCGTGGGTGGTCGTGGTGGTGGCGAATACTGCAGGGGCAACGGCGGTGGTGGTCGTGGGGGAAGCTCGGTAGTGGTGGTGGTTGTTTGGAGGAAGAGAAATTGGGGTTTTTGCTTGAATTTGATTGAAGTTTTGGGGTTTGTTTTTGTGTGAATCAAATCAGAAGTAATTGGGTATTTATAGATGAATTTAATTGAGTATGGTAAAGGGGTGTAGAAGGAGGATTGGAGAAAGGTTGAAGATGAAGGCATGGAGTACAAATGTACTCCATATACGTGATTTTCCTTTTTTTTTTTTTCTTTTTATTTTATTTATTTATTTATTTTTTCATTTTAAATATTACCCAAAATGGATTTTAAAAGTTTGGGGTATTACATGACTTTTTCGATACATATGCACCGGTGGCTAGAATCTCCACTATTAGATTGTTAATAGTTATAGCTACTATAAAGAATCTAGTGATCCATCAAATGGATGTTAAGATAGATTTTCTTAATAAAGATTTAGAAGAGGAGGTTTACATGCGACAACCGGAAGGGTTTGTCGTGGATGGCCAAGAACATAAGGTTTGCAAACTCATCAAGTCTTTGTATGGGCTAAAGCAAGCGCCAAAACAATGGCATCAAAAATTTAATGATGTGGTTTTGTCTAATGGTTTTATGTTAAACAATTCGGACAAGTGTTTATATAGCAAATTTGATGACAACGGTAATGGAGTCATCATTTGTCTATATGTTGATGACATGTTGAATTTTGGAACGGATTTGGAACAAGTTGAACTAACCAAATCCTTCCTCTCATCACAGTTTTCCATGAAAGATATGGGGGAAGCGGATGTCATTTTGGGTATAAAGATCAAGAGAGAAGAAGGAAGTCTTATCTTGTCACAATCTCATTACATTGAGAAAGTGATCAAGAAGTTCGATGTGAACAGTGATTCTCTTGTATCTACGCCCATGGATACTAGCGTAAAGTTTGTACCTAATGAAGGTAAAGCGGAATCTCAGCTTGAATATGCTAGAGCCATTGGGTGTCTCATGTATGCCATGACATGTACTAGGTCTGACATTGCCTTTGCGGTTGGGAAATTGAGTAGATATACTAGTAATCCAAGTATGCAACATTGGCAAGGTATTCGTCGTGTGCTTAAGTACCTAAAGAAAACCATAGATTATGGTTTGACCTACAGTGGTATGCCTTTGGTTCTAGAAGGATTTAAAAGGTGGGGACTCAATATAAGTGGGTTAGTAGTTGATTAATGTTCCCTCAACTATGGTTACATAGCAACCATAGGAGCCTCATATACCACTACTAAGATCCACATTTTGTTTGTAATTATAAAGCAGTAGGAAAAAAAAACAGAGAATAAAACCTCTCTTACTTAAAATCATCGAGGTTTTTAGTGGGAATCAATCAATTGACTCATCATCCATCAAATAAAAACACTGCCCTTCTCTATAAAACACATGGGACTCCATTGTTGTTTATGAATTAAACAAGCAATGAAATTTGCAAAACCCGCGAGTGAACAGAATAACATAAACAGGACTCATCATAGACTTGAAGCTCTTCAACAGCACACACAACCACACGAACATAACCACACATCCTACAACATCACACACAAAAAAACCAAAGTCAGCAAAATGCATATTAATGTAGTGAAATTCATAAAAGATCATCAAAAGCCACATAAACAATCAAATGATCATAAAAACCAATTCAGCATAAATCATTGAAACAATTTGTAATACAGCCACAAATTGAACAACATCAACCACATAATAGACACATGAAACTTCACACACCCAATTGAAAAAAACATTGAAACAATGAATTCGAACACACAAATCAAACTTAATAAGCACAAATCGAACATTGAAAAACTTGGCTATTTTTTCACTTCACAAAATTGACAGAATAAATTTAGAATTTTTCACATAAATGGATGAACAAAACATTGAAAAATTTCAATTTTTCCACATAAACTACATTTTTTTATAGTTCAAAAAAAAAAAATCAAACCACATTTTTTTACAGTTCAAAAATTTCAATTTTTCCACATTGAAAAAATCAAACCACATTTTTTACAGTTAAAAAAAAAATCAAAATCAAATAATTCATGCAACAAAATCAACCTAAAAAAAAAATTCAAACCACAACACAAATCAAACTTCATGAACCAAAAAATCACAAAAACCACAACATAACCCAAGCTCTTCAACAGTGACTATCTTTTTTTCAGTCAAAAACAAATCACACACATTTATGAAAAAAAAAAAGTTCAGAAGATATCTGAGCCACAACGTTGCATCATCAGAGGAAGACGAAATCAGAATTGGTTGCAAGGCAGATCCGTCTCTAAAATCCTTAGAGCTTTGAGATGGTGCATCCCACATCTTTATATCTGAAGTTGAATCATCACTCATCTCCTCAGTCACAATCGCTTTTCCTTTCTTTTTTTTCTGGGGATGGTGAAGGAGTAGAAAGCTTTGCACCTCTTTTTCCAGATCTTCTAACCAAAGAAACCCTAGATCCGGGTTTTCGTGGAGTCCTAACCCTAGGAGGGTTGAATGTGATACCAGGTTGAACAGCAGGCAAACCACAAACAACTACCTTTTTCGAACTTTTGCAACCAACTTCAACAGGAGGATCAACAGTGGAATCATAGACTTCTTTCAAAGCCTGAATCGACTCGGGACTCAAATAATCCTCATGACCTCCAGCCTCCCAAAGCTCGTTGACATCAACACGACCTCCATAAACCCTATCCAACGCAAACTCCAGCAAATTCTTCTCCTCATAATCTTCACACTCGTAAATTCTTTTCAGCAAAGGTAGAACATTCAACATTTTGGCTAAATTCAGGGACTCAATAGGCGAAAATTTTGAGGAGAGAGAAAATCGCGTAGAAATGAAGGAGAGGGAAATGGCAGAGAGCATGGAGTTGTGAGAAAATGGCGTAGAAATGAAGGAGAGAGAAAATTGCGTATAAATGAAGGAGGCAGCAGATCTAGGGTTTCCATTGCATTCAATGGAGGTAGGTGATAGTTGAAGCTCATTATGAACAGAACAAAGTTGAGTGATGATATTGAGTATGGATGAGTATGTTGAGTGATGATTTTAGGTAAAAAAAGTTGTTGAGGGTAAAAATATTTGGTGGGAATCATTATGAAGTAGTAATGTGTAGTTAATTATAATGTAAAATTAAGAATACTAAGTATAGATATACATTGTTTAATGAGGGGTATTTTGGTCTTTTCATAAGCAAAAACATACCATATATAGAAAATGTGTATTTTGTTGCAAAAATTCAAAAACATACCAAGATAGAAAATGTTGCAAGAATTCGAAAACGAGGAAGTAAAAATATTTTAGATTCTATCACAAACTCGTAACTTTTTCCCCCTTAAAACTTTAGGTAAAAAATTCCAATTTTTTTCCACACTATCTGAAGAGAGATCTACCATCTGATCCACAAGGCCACAACAACCCATACCAAAAAGTCCGAAACTATTTACCATAACTCGACCCGACCCGACATGTTCAATTTCTACTTGAGTCAAACTCAAATTTCAATTTCCCAGTTTCAAAATTTCAATCCTCCTCACTGTTTGCAAGTGACCACCGTATATTCATCGGCATAACCATTACAAACTGGGTTTAATACCTTAATCTACATCTATTAACAGGTAAAACTTTACAAATTTGCTTCATTATCTGTACAGTTGTTAGATTAAGTACGATGATTCATGTAAAACTTCCGGTTTATTCCATTTGATTTAATATTCAAGTTTGTGATTATTATGAATGTGATTAAGACATTAAGTGTTCTAGATTTTCTAATTTGAGCAACTTTTGCTTTATGAATCATGATTAGGATTACGCAGTGACGGAATTTGATTTATTAGTAAATGAAAGACAAGTGGTATGCATTTGAATTCAAATGAAGTTCAATGATTTTAGGTTAGTGAAAGACTAGTAATATGTATATCTACACTGCACTAATGTATGAATAATTCTAATTTAGCTATTTCTATGATTGTATTTTATGATGGAATGCGTAAGCTATTGATTTCTAATTGTTAGATTAATGTTGCACTTTAATAGCAAAGAACTAAAGGTATAACAAAAAAAATACCTTTGAAAAATGATGATTGATTGGTGCTTTTTTTTTTTTTTTTTTTTTTCCGTAAGACCAAATCTCACCAGAAAAATAAAAACATGTAAAGCATAGTGAAAACATATACTACCTCTATTTTTATTTAGTTGCAACACTTTGACTTCGGTACCATTTACTGTCATATTTTGACTGCATGATTTCATTCTTATTTATTTTAAACAAAAAAATTGGAGTATATGTCGTGTTGAATCTTATTTGATTAGTCTCAATGTTTAGTTTCTTTATATAATTTTTATAAATGGATAACTAAAGTTATAAATGGATAAAACATTGCCTCGACAAGTGTGAAGCGTGAACGATTGTATCTAATAAAAACTGAGGATGTAAAAAGTTAAACATTTTCCTTCTCTTTTTTAATATATAAAAAGTATAAAAATTATATGTCAACTTTTCATGAATTTTGCTGATTTTTCAAGAATGTTTCACTAATGATAGCTCGTCTTACAATGAGATTGTCTCACTAAAGGCTTGCTATATATTTATTTAGAAAAAATAGTAAATTAGATTAAGGTTTAGTAAAATTATCAAAAATTCAAAATACCTCTTTATGTTTGGAGCTACATGTGGCACTCTTGAAGTTAGTTTGTATTTATATGCCATGATGCCATTGTCGATAACAACAACATCAAAGCTTTATATCTCTGTTTTTTTTGTTTTTTTTTTAAAATTTTTAAAATTGTTACACTTCTACTTTTTCACATTGTCTCCTCTTTGCCACTCTCCAAGCATCCTTACTGGTGCGCTATGCTCTCTGCTTTATCTTTGTCAATTCTCCCTCATTTCGTTCTCCATGGAATCCCTAACATGTTCCTTTTGACTTCATTCCCTTTAGTGTATGTGGCATACCATGGTCACATAGAAATAGAAGCTCCCTTTTCACCCAACCTTATGTGATCCTATGAGCAACATTTCCATTCAAATCACTATCATTTTTGGATAATAGATCGTAAGTGTCGAATTCAGACCCATGAATACTTATCCCATCTAAAGTGATTTCACTTCTCCTATCCAAAGTTGTACTCCAAATACTCTGATTTACTCAGGCTAATTTAAAAACCTTGCGATTCCATGGGTTGCCACTATAATTCCAACTTTTTCCACACCCCCTTTTTTATATAATCAATTAACCCAATATCATCTGCAAACATCATGTATATCACCCCGGATTTTACTTGTTAATTATCCATAACTATTGGTCTATTGCAAAAAACACACACACACTTATGACAGAACCTTGATGTATCCCGATTGTGATAGGAAATTCTTCTATTTCCCCCCACACTTGTGCTCATCTTCATCCATGTCGGATCCTTAATGATGTCAATGTATTTCGTTGAGATACCTTTCCTTTTTAAAGTCCACCAAAAAGTACCCTTCTTGGTACTTTATCATAGTCTCATTGGCCTTATCAAGCTCAATGAAAACAATATATAAATCTTTTTTTCTTACACATTGAAGACATTTACTCTCATAGAGAAAATTAAGACTTAAATTTTCTCTTTTTTTTTTTTTGTGTTGGTTAATTTGTAAAGATAAAATTATTTTGGCATTTTTGATTACTTGAATGTGTAGGAAAATGGGATAATATTTGCCAAAAAACTAAAAAATAGGGATGTACAATTCACGTGTTGACCAAATCGGAAAAATTTTAAAATTTTGGCTTAAATGTTGTCAGAGTTTTTTTTTTTTCTTTTTTATACAAATTTGTCGCGGGGACAACTCTTGTTTACCAAATTGTCGAAGGCTGTCTTTTTCCCCCCTAACCAATAGGTTAATTGGCCTAATTATGATTGTTGGTTTTATAAGTAAGACTTAAGGGCTGTTTAGTTAATAGTCGTATACTCGTATGTTTATGCAATACCCGAAATATCTTCATTTATTTTCTAAAGATTTTCCCTACTTACCTCCTGTTTTTTTCTTCCTCTTTATTTGGCATCATAGAGATGCTGTTTTGTAGAAGGTTTTCCCAGATTTTAAGGATTGGTTGGAGTCCATTTCGATGGTGTTATTCTTGTTCACCCGCTTCCACGTCATCCTTTAAAGCATATCATCAAGGACATCAACTATTGTGCTATTCTAATTCTGGAATAAATCTTCCTCCAACTTCTAAGGTATATGGGTATCCTAATGTTGCTCCTTATATGTTATTGTGCTTTGGAAATTGACGATAGAATTGAAAACTTCATTGTTTAAGTTTGTTGACTCCATTGTTTTAAAGTTGGTTAAACTACATGATACATACATTAATGCAAATTCACTTGCCTTCTTTTTTTTTTCCTCCTTCTTCTTGTTGTTCTGGAAGTTACCTGTGTGTGATTGCTATTAATTATTTTATTACTACGGGATTCATGTACATTTTGATAGAGTGCGAGGCCTCTGGCCTCAGCTCTACTCCAAAATTATTTCACTAACCCTTCCCAAAAATTAGTAACCTGATCCTTTCTATAAACTTAGAATAAAATAAAATGGATGTGGAACTAATTTATAGAAGATAGCCTCATTAGACTTGACTCTTGAGTAGGTAAACTCACTTTTGATGGATGTGGAACTGCAAAGCTTGTAATTTGGATAAAAGTAAAGTCCAAATTTTCTTTGAAACGATTTTTTTTCCCTAATTATGTCTAAAAAATAAAGTAGTTTGAATATATGACTTGTTTGGCAGAAACACCCAGAGTTTTTGCTAGTTTAAAATATTTTCTTCTATATGTTTATGGGCTTGAAATCTGTGCGTGAGGCGCATGTACATCTTGAAATGTGCATTGAGTATTCCTTTTGATTTGTCAAACGAGCCTTGGAGGCTTGGACGCTTGAGTTTAGAGGTTCGAATCTTTATACCGGATAATGAGGTAGTGGCTTTCTTACAAAATATAAATCCAAATCTTTATGATGCTATATATTGCTGATGCTATTAAGTGCAATGCAAGTTTGAAGTTTTTTCTTTCCAAAACTGAAAACATATCCATATATGAATGCTTGCAACAAGTAAAAACTAGTTTAATAATGGACTGGAATAATGAGGTTCAGACTGGTCTAGACCTGAACCATTCTACTCCAGTTTCCTAAACATGAAATTCAGGTTTTTTTGGTCTATAGATTGGTGTTCAGCCATATTCCAAACTGATATTCAAGTAAGGGACTTGAGGAAGCGTAGCATAAGATAGTGGTTTCAAATACAAAGTGCTATCTGGGTGTTTTTTTTTATTTATTTATTTTTTAATCTGTTAGCCTTTTGCTTCATAAAGTTGAAACATCCTATTGTTTCCATGATTCATGGGTATTCTGTTTGTTCAAGAGATTGCCTGAGAGGTACACTTCTTTGTAACTTCACGGTACACCTATAGATCGGTGGATTCTTCTTTGGATGGCAGCATTTTCTTAATCCTATTATTCATCAAGTTATATTAGAGGCTCAAGGGTTTAGATTAAATCAGAGTAAAATGTGGTGCATGGAGTGCCATTCTAGTATTGGGCAAAGGCAAAGAGGCATAGAGAAAGTAGTTAGTTTACCTATAGGACTTGGTTTATATACCTTGATGAATCTTACAAAAAAGAGATTTTGGTGTAGTTGTAACTCATTGAATTAAATGTGGTTGGCTTTAGTGGAGAACAACTGTTGGGCTATTGTGCAATCATAGCATCTCTCCCAAGCTTAGAGGGAATATTCTACAAAATGATATTAGACTCCTTTATCATTTGATCCAAATGTTGAATTAGGAGTGTATTAAGAAGTTTAGGATTTAGAAAAAATGTTTTTATTCAGGTAAATGTGTTGGAACACCTTGAGAGAGAATGAAGAATGTAGACATTTGGAAGAAAGTTGACGTTGCAAATATCGAGGGTAAAATAAAATAATGGAGAATAAGCTAGGCTTGTTTGGACACGTGAAACGGTGACCGGAATATGTATCTTTAAGTGGATGAAAACTTTCTAGACAGGGGTATCAAAATCTTATCTATGTGGATACTTTGTATAATATATGTATTTCTGCCATATTTATTTGGTTCTATTTGTAAATTTTTTGAAGGATCCATCTATTTCATGAAAACCACCGTATGTGCATCATATGATTCATATATATCAGTGCTTTTTTTTTATGTGCAGAGATTGGTAGGTGATATAATTTGCGATTTCCGTCATGAAGCAAGATATCAGATGCATCAGAGTGCAACATGTACATTTGAGGTTTGTTGTGATTCTTGCAGATTTTGAGCGTCCAATAATCTTATGAATATTGCCAACCCATGATACAAAACGTGTCTTGCAAAAACAATAATCCATGGGGTTTCTCCTAGAATTATGTACCATTATGTCCCTTTTGGTTGGGTATAGATGCACCCTTAGTTGATGGAAGAGAGGAATCATCTAGTCATAGTTCTAAGTTCTCAAGCGGTTGATATAAAGCCACGTCCTTTTTTGAATTGAGTGGGCCTTATATTACCAGGTGAACGCCTTGCCACAACATGATTTTGCTTTGCCTGATGCTCTCCTTGTAGGGAAGGAGGAAAAACAATTTGTTATGAAAAAGTAAAATTTAATAATCAGATGGCAAAGAGAATCACCACGTGGGATTACAAGTCTGCTAGAGACTTGCAAATTGAGAACTAATGAACTATAATTTTGCATGGCTGATTGCATTAGAGCATTGTATATGGGGTAACTCCTTATGAACTTGGCTTGGGCCTAAAAGGAAACTAAATTGACTACCCAGCCATTAAGATAGCAAAGAAGACACCCAATCAAAATAATACTCCCTGTCATGCCTCTTTAACCAAAGCTCCCACACTAGTAGTTAAAAAGAAGTTTACTGCCAAAATTTTGTTTGTTTTGTTTCTATAAATCTCATGCAGTGGCTGGCAAGATGACCAAAAATTGTCCGATGGGGAACCCATCTCATCCCCAGAATATTATTGGTTATTACTGCTTACAATAAAAAATGGTTTGCTGATTCCTTGTTAGCAGAAAGCAAGACAAAAAATGAGGATCTGATTGCTGCAAATCATCAACAGCACCCGAGCACCGTCTTTCTCCAAACTAGCTATTCACTCATATGTTTTACCCTTCAAAATTTTAACCTTCCAAATGTTTAGTTACTCTAAACTAGCTATCCATGAAAATTCTATTCTGTTGGTGCTCTCAACACGTTTTTATCTTTCAATTTGGTTTAAAAAGAATTGACTACTAGTTTTGGTAGAAACTTTCCCTCTTAAAACTAATAATGCAGTCTCTATTCTGTGAGAAAAGACTGTGTTGCTTTGTGTTCATGGCATGGAATTAAAACTCGGCCGTTCCGTTACGTTACGGCCGTTCTGTAACCTGTTTTCGAGTTGCCGATACGCGAAATACTGTTATAACACTGAGAGTTGGAATTCACACAAAAATCGCCGCGATGGCGTTCAGTAACGGTAAACGCCCGTTCTATAACGCGTTTTTGCAAGAAATGCCCGCTTTTTATAAAATAAAATAAATATTAAAGAAGAAAAGGCTAAGAGAAGCCATACTTGTACTTTGCAATAGTTAAATTTTTAATAAATAAGCTGGATTATTAATAAATTTTAATAATAATAACTAATAATATATTTTTTTTACATAATGTGATACGAAAACAAATAAGAATGAATGAAGATTGAAAAAGCTTAATATTGAGCTTATGTGATTTTTTTGATAAAATTCACGCCGCGACAGTCGCAAAACGTTCTTTTTTGCCGTTACAAGCGATTCCCGCGACAACACGACCGTTTCCGCGAACGTGACCACGACCGCTATTTTTTTCCATGGTTCATGGCTTGAAAGCATCACTTTGCTTCACAACATATTAGGAGGCTAGTAGTTCTGCCTTGTGATTTCTCTATATTTATCCCAAGTTAAATCGCAGGGCCCTTTTAAATTTCTAATTATTTCATACATGGATAACATCTTGGTGTTTCTCAATGCTGTTTTCATTTTGATAAATGATTTGTTCCTTATATGTCAGCTCTAGTGAACCTGGGTATGTCTAATGTGTCAAGCAAACAATGACCGTCTTCTTTTTCATTAAATTTCACGACATGTTCTGCATCCTTTGGACAGTATTTTGGCCTTTTTAAACTTAATTTTGACGGACTGAATATCATTGAAGTTGTGTCTTATTGTCTAGGTGCATGTTTTATATTACGTGAGTCGTCAATGTTGGACAAGGATAATACTAAGATGGGTGACCTCCTGGGAAGTCCTTGTGTTGCCATGCCGCCGACCCCACCGACGCCGTGGTTGGTCGAGAATAATAGTAGGACGGGTGACCTCTTAGGAAGTCCTCGTGTCATCACTTTGGGATTAAGGTGCAATGCAAGTTGTCAATGTTGTCATCCTTCGATGCAAATTGGTTAATAAAACTATGTATATATTTCATGTAAGATGTTTCAATGGGATTTTCCTGAAATGATGTATCCTATGGAGCTATAATTGATGTCAATATGCAGAGCAAGGAATCTGTTAATTGCTTATTGATGGTCATCACATGGTTTGTTGTGAGGGGGTATGAGTGGTAAACAGAAAATTCTTCAATTGACAGCATTTTTGAGCTTTCAACTCCCACAATCTAGAAGTGAACACCACAAATAATGGGATTAAAGCCACAAGATAAAATGGATGTGGGAGTTACAAGAAAGGAAGAAACTTCAATATATTGCAATCAGCTGTAGTTATGCCCAATTGAACACCACTACCTGATCACCGGGTGAATTGCACGAGCTTTTCAGGCGATTTTGTGCACCTGATTGGGCAAGCTGCTATACCTCTTTTGTTGAATGCTACTCAAGCACAATCGCTTTGTTTTTTTTAGTAATTTTTTCTTGTCTTATCTCTCTCCTCTTTGGCTTCTCCTCTGTGTATGTTATAATTTGCATTTTTTAAGAAAAAAGAAGAAAGAATGAATTGATAGTCGCCATTTTTGGCTAGTTAGAGCTTGGAAAGTTTCTGGAGAAGAAAATTTGTTACTTTCACTTGCTTGCAACTGAACCATTCAAGCTGAAAATACCACCAAAATACTTATCATAACATACTTGAAAATTCCAGAACTTGCTACACATATTCAACTTAGAATAAGGCTACTTTCTATACACCCATTTGCTACACCAAAATTTCATGTTACTCCTGATCTGATGTCTTTCTTCACAGCAGCAGAAACCTACTGTACCAATTTGGAAATCGATCATTATTGAACATGGAGAAAGAGTCCCAATGGGCTAGAAATAGACCCGTCTATAGGTCACAAGAAAATTAATCTAACTGGAGAAATGAAAAGGCCTCTTTGGGCACAAAACCAATCTGTATGGGTCATGCAGGTCATCATAAAAATGACCTCAAGGAGTCAAAACAAAATTTATCAATCTGATCACGTGAATTGATCACAGAAACAAAACTGAATATCAATCTAACTCTGGAAATTTAACCTTAGTAAGTTGTTTGATTAAATTCACATTTGGGAAAGTAGTATCTACAGTAACAAAGAATTTTCAAATCCAAAAACAAACATAAATCATATGTCAGTAAAGAGCTTGGAACTTTCTTTAACATCAAAAGCTCAAAACAAACCAAAAAGTATCAAACTTTATAAACTGAACTCCTTGAACAACAAAACATGTGGACAAGTGTGGAAGAATCAGAGAAAAATAAAAGGTACTAGACAAAAGTCGAAGAGTAAACGGAGAAAGAGACAAAATCTGAACAAAATTAAAAGGAATCGAGAAGAATTTTGTGTGAATTTGGGAAGGTACATGACCCACAAAATTATTTTAGGAAAAAGGAAAAAAATGGAAGGTCAGGCAAAGTTTGCAATGTTAGTGCTACCTTGTTAGAAATTAACTTCAATATATTGCAACTCCTTTGATAAACTTTGACTTTTAAAAATGAAGCTTTAAGAGAAAACGAACGGAGGGAGTAGTATGGATTTGTAGCTCTTAAAACTAAAAGCAATTCAATACAAGTTTTGGATCAAACTTGTCATGTTTTGGGTGTCGGACCATATCAGATATTGACACTGTAAATACATGCACTTTTATCGTGTTTTTGTGTCAGCAATTTAATGTAGAAGTTAACTGTGCATGGGTGGCGGTACCTAAATGAAACTTCTTTATAACTTTTAGCATTTTCTGTAACTCCAGGTACCAAATATGGAACTATGGAAGTACTCCTTTTTAAAATGAGCATCATGTGCGTATCTTTCTAATTTATTTTATTTTCCTTCATAATTATTTTTGCAGGACCAATCAGATCCATTTGTCCTTGTTGCTGATGAATTATCAATCTTAGCAGAGAGGTTGCAATCAAGGATAGTCGCAGAGGTGCATCAGTTACTCACCTTTTTTCACTGCACATAAACATTACTGTTTGAATGAAGAATTCCCTACTGACAAATGGATATTTTATGATGATATTTTATTGGCTTTGTGTAGGTCCCCAAGTTGGCATCTGCTGCTGAGTATTTCTTCAAAATAGGAGTTGAAGGAAAGCGTTTTCGCCCAACAGTATGTGTAATTGGATGTATGCCTATATTATATGTCATGAGCCATGATGTCATGTGACATGATGCTGTTAGTTTCTTTGGAAAATGCGAATTCACCCACAAATACATGAAATATGAAGCTGTTCTTTTTGTGAAAATTTGTTAGATTTGTGAAATTTACCATGTCTATTGCACTGCTAGAGTCTTAGCTGTCAACACATGCTTTTATCACTGCTGACTTGGCTTTACTTAAATTTTGTTGCTGTTGAACGGTCCCACAATTATCCTTTTTTTCATACCATCATGCTTACTCATGGGTGTTATGAAACAGGTCAGTGCATGAATTAGGATTTCATTTATCCTTCTTCTGTTTTGATATTCAATCTGGCTTAGTGTTTTCTCCTGTTCTTAATAGTGGCAGTCCTTCCCTATTTGGGATGTTTCAATTAATTTGTCTCCTCCCCTGGTAGGCTGGTATCCCTCCTCTTTGGTCCATGTGCATCTCCCTTTGTTTGCAAATATTAAGAAACAGAGAAAGTATTTTGATGTTATATTTGCTTTTTTTTTTTTTCATATTTAAGGCATTTTATAAATTATATTCTCCTCTATTTTAAATGAAAGTGCTTCTTTGTGCAGGTTCTATTGTTAATGGCAACAGCTTTGAACATGCCAGTATCAATATCTTCTGCTGTTAATCCATTGCCTGCTAGAGTAGCTGATGACCTAGAAACACAACTTCGTAGAAGACAGCAGTGCATTGTGGAAATCACAGAGATGATTCATGTTAGTATAAATTTGTATACATTATCTGCTTGTGAATTTCTCCTTTGCTTTCGTGCTAGTTGTTGCCCAAATTTGTTAGTTCAAGTTACCTAGGTGGAAGCTGGATTGTGGTTTCAGGTGAAGTGTGTAATTTATACACATTGATTCATGATCTCTATATAAAATTTGGCGGCCTATGATGCTTGGTGTATGTTTCATGTTGAGTACTGTAGATGATTGAAGGCTATCGGATAATAGATCCAAGTTCTGGATAGTGGTTTTGAGAACCTTACTCTCTACCCAAAAGCTGAAGCATCACATTAGGGAACGGGTTGGGGATAGATGGGGCACTATGGCACAAGTTAGGCTCCTCTTTCTTGCATTTTTTGGCTATGGTCAAGTAAGAGCTTGTTGTCTTTACTTTCCCTTTATCTTTAATTCTGTTTGCATGCAAGAACATTACTATTAGTGAAAATATCAAAATCTGTACTTGGCCATACTTGTATATATATTTTTGGGATTGGTTCTTGTAGTTGTCATCACATTGTACCTGGCTCAGTTGAGGATATTTTTTCCCTCTTATTCTCAAAAATTAATAGACATGGCTAGTTTGTCTTCTTTGGGTATTGATGCAAACTTTGAAAGCCACCAAAACTTGGTAATAGAACTTGGTTGCAATTTGTTTGGATTAGCTTTTGAGGCAAGTTGCCCTAATACTTCCGTCTTCCCTTCATAAACTTATCTTCTTTTTTTCCGACACATGATTTGGTCTTGTCATTTTCGTGAGTTTCTATCACTTGTAAGGCCTTGTTCATTCTTTTGGACTGAATTAATCTGAAGTGTACTGAACTAAACTAAATTGTAAACTCAGCAGGAGCAGAACTGGATTTGTCTGATGTGAATGAACTGAAGTGAAAGTTCAGAAATTAAGTCCAAAAGAACAGGGCCTAATTCTACCTCCCACAACTATTACTAGTTCTTGCCGCAAGTTTTTGTTTGCGACAGTTACTATTTGGATATTGGAGTTCTTGCCGCAAGTTTTTGTTTGCGACAGTTACTATTTGGATATTGGAGTATAGCTTGCTATACTGTTTGTTTCTCATCTTTAAAATATTTTCGTCTTGGTGTTTCAGTGACAGCATTTCACCTTCTCAAATGTCATCCTGCATCCAGAAAATTCTTTTCACTTATGTTGCCCGCCATTTCTTTTGGTATTTATGTAGTCATTAAAGCTATATTTTAGGATAAAGCTTTTATCCCAAATTCCCAATCCTAGATTCTCAGTACTAGATCTTAAACTTATGTGATGGCGGTTACATAAGCTGATCGCTGCATTATGTGTCTGTTCTTTGAGGATAAAAAATGCCAGTACCTTTTCAGAGCTACTGTATCTTTTTTTTTTCTTCGTACATGATCCCTGCATTTGGTATTTTTATAATTTTGTCTATTTGTCAATCACCAATCTCTGTGTTGCGTCTAGAGGCATTCTTTCATCTATTAATGTGGAGAGGCTTTGAGTATTAATTTTTGAGAAGAATTCCTCAGTTTGTCTCAAATGGGAATCTTTTTCTTAGGTGGGTTGCCTTCTTCATGATGATATAATGGATGATGCTCATAAAGGACGTGGTGTTAGTTCACTAAACTCAGTGATGGGGAATAAGGTAATGTTCTCATTTTCTTGCGCAGCTATCAATGTGGGAGATCCCAGCTATTGTAGCAGGTTATACAATGCTTAATTTTTTATCCATGTTTTGAATATTAAAATCTAGTTGCTCTGTGCTCTTAGCTTCTGAACTGTACTGTTTTGGTTTTTCGGAAGTCTTGGCAGCTTTTTATTATGATTTTTTTACGATTGTTTTTGCATCGCCTGATGTGGATAATGATTTATCTTAGGTTCCATGCTGTCATTTATATTGGTTAATATCTGTTTTCAAGAGTGTGATAGTAACATCTATTAACTTTGTGAAATTAATGACATAAATAAATTATATAGACTTTGTTTCTTCTGAAGTGAACTCCTGGCATACATGGTTTTTTGCTCCTTACACCTTTTATTAACTACATTTTGAGTTTTATAACCTTTGCGGTGATTTATGTTACAATCAAGGACCTTTTCTTTGTATCAAATTCTGGATTCGATGGTACGTTTTAATTAAAATTTAAAAGAGGAGACTTCAAATCACTATAATTTGTAAAAATGTTCAACTAACAACATTGGGTATACTTAAATTTAAAACTATTCTTATCAGTTCCCCAATTTGACACTTAAAGTTTATATTACGTTTGATAAAAGAGGATTCCTTGTTAAATGGATGATAATCCCAAATCAATGATAAATTACAATAAATTAACTGCATAATGATGTTTAGGTTGTTGTTAGATAAGGGCATAAAGGGGACTGAAAAAAGT
Source organism: Salicornia ramosissima (assembly GCA_951394345.1). Taxonomy (NCBI): domain Eukaryota; kingdom Viridiplantae; phylum Streptophyta; class Magnoliopsida; order Caryophyllales; family Amaranthaceae; genus Salicornia; species Salicornia ramosissima. Next base: position 16,631,253 of record OX596236.1, on the reverse strand, counting down.
CATTAGGTGACCCGACATGACAGATTCTTAAGTGGTGACGATTTTTTGTTTTTAGAACTAAAAGGTGGTTGAATTTAGTAAAAATTTAAAAAAGGTGGTATAACTCTGCTAAAGTCTAGCTACTAACAAGGAAGGCGAGCTAGGTTTACGGGACCCCCTTAGCCAGAAAAGAGAGGCAATGAAATTCCTCACACAAATCCCTGACTTTCGAGTGGTCAAGGTCACTCCCAAATGTCTACTTGTGTTTTGATTTTTGGATAATTCCTCTTACATGCCTTCACCTTATTTATAACAAGACTCAACAGCTCCAACAAACTCTTAGTAAAAGACACAGATACCCCTGGCCCTAGCCATAGAAATAACAAGCAAACGTCATTACAATCATTATAACAATAGCAATCACAAGTAAGCTTAGTCTAAGTGGTGACTTGGGCTGGCCCATTCCTTTTGTGCCTCCTCACATAAGTCTGTAGCTCCCCTTGTTCAACTCGTGCCAAAAAAGACTCATGAACACTTTGTCGCAATCTGAAACGATGCTAGATGGAAAGGCAGTAAACGAACATCTCACACAAAAGTCTCAGCCACTGTTTGAGCTGAAAAAGGATGATGAAGGCCAATAAGATCGGAATATTTGGACAACCTGTCAACCACCACAAGGACAACATCCCAGCCACTAGAACGAGGAAGTCCCTCGACAAAATCCGTAGAAAAATCCTCCCAAACTTGAGAAAGGAACTGGTAATAGTTGGAGCAGCCCCGCCGGTAGATGTTTTCTGTTGTTGACAAACCTGACATGCTTGAACATACTCCATAACATCCTTTTGCAGCCCCTGCCAATGCCACTCATGAGAGATTCGCTGCTGAGTTTTGGTAATACCTGCGTGGCCCCCCATAGGAGAGTCGTGGTATTCCTTGAGAATGAGAAGAATCATAGTGAAAGAGTGAGGAATCACCAAACAACCCTTAAACTTCAGAGCTTCATTATCCTCGTGAAATCCTTTAGGAACGTGAGCCCCTTGAAAAATCGAAGCCTTGAGACTAAGTGTGAATTAGCAGCCACATTAGCCTTGAGAACACTACAATCAATGGTATGTGAAGAGCAAGATAAAGCCCCTAATTCTTTCTCACTCGGCCCAAAACGGGACAAGGTGTCAGCAGTCCTATTAGTTGGACCAGGCTTATAACGAATTTCAAAGTTATAGCCCATCAATTTAGCCATCCAAGTTTGATACTCCGGCCCAACCTCACGTTGCTCCAAAATATGTTTAAGACTTATTTGATCCGAATGTATAATGAAGTGGTGCTCCATCCAGTAATGTTGCCATTTTTTGGACCGCCAAAACAACCGCCATGAACTCTTTTTCATAGAGAGACCAAGTCCTCGACCTAGGCCCCAATGTACGACTGAAATACGCCACCGGGTGCCCGTCCTGAGACAACACAGGTCCCAATCCAAACCCAAAAGCATCAGCTTCAATTGTAAACGATTTAGAGAATTTGGGAAGTGCCAAAACAGGGGTGAAAGTCAAGGCAGATTTAAGAGCATCAAAAGCAGTGGTATCATCGTCATTCCAGAGAAAACTATTCTTCTTAAGCTGAGATGTAAGGGGCTGAGCAATATTGGCAAAACCCGCCACAAAGCAACGGTAATAACTCGCCAAACCCAGAAATCCTCTCAGCTCCTTCAAATTTCGAGGCTGATTCCATTCCATCACTGTCCTAATCTTGTTCGGATCCATAACCACTCCCTTAGCTGAAATTATGTGACCCAAGTAGGCAATTTCCTCCCTCCCAAAATCACATTCAGTCTCCTGTCATAAAATAAAAAGGACACTTTACATGCTTGTGGTTTTGGTATCTAGAATAACCAAGAACTCGGTGGAACTGATAGTATTAATTTTTTTGTTGGGATTAATTATCTAAATAATGCTAGTCGTGCTTTATTGTGTGGAATAATTAAATGATATTAAATTTCTTCAGCACAAGTTTGTTGACTTCATGTGTTTCATACTATGCAGTTTTCTGTTTTAGCGGGTGATTTCATGCTCTCTAGGGCTTGTGTAGCTCTTGGGTCTTTGGAAAATACTGAGGTAAATGCTAACCCCTCCCTTTTTCTGATACATGTTTAGAAGTAACCAAGAACAATTGCTTTTGCTTTTCTGTTTTTTTTTTTTGGTTTTATTAAGCTTTATTAAAGAAAAGTCTTTAATGTGAAAATTTCTATGATTCTACAGGTCGCATCGTTATTAGCTAAAGTTTTAGAGCATCTTGTCATTGGTGAGACAATGCAGATGACGACAACATCCGAGCAGTCTTTAAAGTATGTAGTTTTTCTGTTGAAGTTACCATTCTTGCATGTTTGCATTCCTGCTTTGTTTGGAGTGTTGAACAAAAAATTTTATGGATGAAACATTGTTTCTACTCTTTGAAATAAGGGTGAATCTTCCAGTGCTAGGGAGTAGGGATGCTTTTGCTGATGACTATGATTTTGTCTCTTGATATCAGGAATCAGGATGAAATCTTTGAATAGGTCAAAAAATCTCTTGCTTGTTTGATTTAAATCATTAAGGTAAAGGAAAATCAAAAGACTGGAAGAGATCAAAATAAGTTTTTAGAGGCTTAGAGCCATACTATACAGCAAATTTACAGAACTCAATATGGACATAAAACATTGACTAGGAAATCACTTGTTCTATTGAATAATCAAATAAATGTAGGAGGAATTGTGATATCATGAGTATTTTAGTCTCTAATATCTTGACTAAGAGCTACTAGCATGCGAAATAGCTAGCCTACATACAACTCTATAATTATTTGTTTCAAACAAAGTCTAAATGATCGAGAATGAAAATCGTCAATGGAACATTATGTCGTCGATGATTTGTGCAATCGTTCGCATGAAGGGTGACTTGCAAGAACCTACGATATCATGAAAAGTAGTATTCTGAGGCAAGTGGTTGTCAGTTGACTTTGTTGCACCATTTATCTATATCATAATGGGAAAGAAAGGGGGACCAAGTAAATGCTTCATGGAGGCGAATATGCCATGATATGGTGTTATAAATTTTTCTATTTAATTGGGAAGGGAGTGGTTTTGAATGGCATGATTCCATTGAAAAGCCATGTTAGAGATGTGATTCGCGCTTTTTACTAGTGAAGGAAATAATTGTTGTTAGTGAGCTACTCTTCATTTGGCTTAGTAGTTCTGTGAACCTCATAGGTTCTACTGCTGATGTCTAATTCTTTGAGATTACTTGGGCAAAGACTACAAGTCAATGACAGATTGACAGGTAAGTTGGTAATAATTCTTTTAATGATTGTAGAGTTTGTCGCCCGCTTGTCAGGAAATTGTGTAATGTTTTGCGCAAACTCGTGATCTCTTCTTGATCTTTTCCATTAAGTCGTACGAGAACCTGTGACAAATATTTCCAAACTACATTAAGATTTTAAAACATTTTTTGTTTCAAGTCACTGCTTTTACTTTTATGGTCATAATGAATTTTTGTGCACCAAAGTATTGATACAGTTGCATTTAACATCTAGTTGTTTATCACATACTCCCTCTGTTCCTAAATGATAGGTGCGATCATTGTAGCTTATATTACCAAGGTGGAAGAAGAGCGAGTGGTTGTGGGTTTTATGTAAGAAAAAGTAGCAAAGAGGTATTAAATGTGGAGTAGAGAGGGGTGTATGGGGAAAAGTTCTTCGTCAAAAATAGAATGAAGTAAAGTTTAACCAACAAAAAGAAACGAATAGCGTGATGATCTGGACTTTATCGTATATGCACTCTGATTTTTTGGTTTATTCCACTTGCAGCATGCAATATTACATGGATAAGCTCTATTACAAGACAACATCATTGATCTCAAATGGCTGCAAAGCCATCGCTCTTCTCGCTGGGCAAACTGCAGAAGTTGCAACTTTAGCTCATGAGTATGGGAAAAATCTGGTGAGTGGTACCTTTGCCTCGATGTATTACGTTTGATACATGTACAAAAACTGAGCTGTTTATGTGTATGTTATAAATTTATAATTGGAATTGTTAAATTAATGATAAGTTTGAGGTATTTTTTGTTTAAATAATGTCTTAGTTAGTGGATTTTATGCTTATGTGAAGTAATTGAGGGAAAAATTGTTGGGCAATCTTTGTTGAATCGCAAAGAGGTATAACATGTTCTTTTATTAGGCAGGAGTCTTTTTGATTGAGGAATTGCCATTAATATTTGGCTTGTAGTCAACTACATGCATTCTTGAAGTTTAAGCGTATGAGCTTGCTGATTTCCTCAACTATGTGTTTATCACTTCGTTGTTTATGTGGTATATTGTATATGCTGGCAGTTATCTTTGACCTTATGCTGTGTATTCCTATTTGTCATGTGTCTAAGAACAGCATGTTAGATTATTGATTTGAATATTGCTAAGGGGACACCAGTGGCGGATTTAGGATTTCCGAAATGGTTGGTCACCATAATTCATTCATCACCTGGAAAAGTATTTTTTTTCCAGGTCTAGTTCATAATTGAGTTCAATCATAAAATTTATATTAAAAAAATCATATAAAAATATTTTTAAAAAATTCTTATGTGCTTATTATGAAAAAACGAAATTCGAAATTGGCAAAAAAAAAAGCCTCATTTTGCGTGTCAAATAATGCTTCGGCTTTCTTCTCGTCTTATAAAATAAATTAAAAAATGATTTTAGTTAGCTTAAATAACAATTAACATAAAACATTAACATCAAGTTGACAACAAGGTCACGGCTTATTAAAAACACTCACCTCAAGGGCACAACATAAAGATTTCAAAAAGCATGGGCATACCTTAGAAATGCCAATACCTTATGGGCATATCTTAGAAAAACCCAAGAAAAAATTATGTACTAATTTCCAAATTTCAAATTCGGCATTAAATTATTAGTTTGCAATTTTGGCTTCAAATTTATGTTTTAAATGTTCACCCTACTAGCAAGTAACTAGTTATTTATAAAATTGTAGTAGGATTCACTATATATATATGTATATATTTTTTTAATTTTTTTATGTTCTATTTTTTTTTGCATGGGGAACCTATGGATATATACTATCCATCGAAATTATTTTAGATTCTTTTATGCTTTGTATTATAGCTACTTAAATTTTCTCTTAAAAGAATAGGTGGGAAATAAATTTGCTTTCTTCCACTTTCATTTATATTGCTCATTATTTTTTGCTGCTTTCTTCCTCACCAGGGATTAGCATTTCAACTGATAGATGATGTTCTTGACTTCACGACCACATCAACGTCACTTGGAAATAACAACCATGTAATTTCTCCCCTCTTTTTTGTTTGTCATAGAGCATTATTATACCGTACATACAAAGACAAAGTCTTAGTCCCAAAATAATTTGGGGTCAGCTAGGCATGAATCATTATGTGGAATTGCAAAAGTCATTAATGCATATCTTCTCTCTATATTCTTCCCTATCTAATGCCATTTCCTCCTTGAGCCCCGGTAGCCTCATATCCTCAATAACAACTCTTATCCAAATTTGCTTTTGTCTTCCTTTTCCCTTACCTTTCCATTCGTTTGTCACTCTTCAAGCCTCTATTGGAGCATTAATCGGTCAACGTCTCACCTAATCAAGCCACCTTAGACTGTTTTCCGTCATCTTATCCTCCATACTCGTCACCCCTACCTTCTTCCTAATAACCTATTATTTTATCCTTCCATCTATCCCCACACATCCAATGTAGCATACACATTTTCTGTCACATTCATCTTTTGAACATGTCAATACTTCAAAGCCAAACACTTTGTGTTATATAACAATGCCCGTCTAATAGCTATATGATGGAATTTCCCTGAAGTCTTTGTGGTTCTACTTTAAGTAGTCTTATTTGATCCCATGAGCAATATCCCCACCCAACTCACCATTTTTTTGGACCACAGATCCAAGATACCGGAATTAGTCAAAACATTGAACACTCGTTCCATTCGAGTTGATCAAGCTTGTCCTCCTACTCCCTATCACACTAAAATTACATTCCAAATATTTCGACTTGTTTTCGCTTAACTTAAATTAACAAGATTTCAAAGTATTTCAGAATTCCAACCTATTTTCCGCTCTTTTTGTCTCATCAACTACCACAGTGCCATTAACAAAGACCATACACCATGTTATGTTGTCTTGAATTGACACTATATTGTCTTCAATTGAACTTGTCAATTAGGAACACCATCCTATTCAACTTTCTTATTGGATCATCTTTTTCAATGCTCTTTTGACTTCCTCATTCGGAATTCTCTTCATAAATTGCTGATGTGCCATATCATGATTAACATTTATATCTTCACTATTTGCTCCCTGACTTCACTGAATAAGCTATCTAAGTATTATCTCCATCTCTCTTTTCTTTCCGTATCGTTAACCAAAACCCTTTTATACTACTTCTGTATCACAATATTGTAACACAATACTCGCAACAAATATTTTTTTAGTATATTTAATAAAAAAAAATTACTCATGTGTAGCTTTTCTCTATTTTTTTACTTTACTTTTTCCGTGGGATCAGGTTAATTATTCGTTTTTCACTCTCTCTCCCTCTTTAAATCCATACATAGCCTTACAAATACTAAATACCCTATTTCATTTTCTGCCTAGGAGTCCATATCGCATACTTATGTAGCGAGTATTGCGATACAGAGGTAGTAAAATCCTTCACTCTTAATTGTCCTAATATCTGTGTTCCTTTTGTCTCTCATACGAGCAATATTTTATGTCTTCTTCTCCTGCTTTAGTATCCATTCTAGCATAGAGGTCCAATTTACCTTTTTAGCATCCCGTATAACCTTCTTGGCTTCTCTTCAAGCGTCTTTACTTTTTTCTTAATTTTCATCACATCGACATTTCCGTAAACTACTATAGTATAATCAGTTGCTCTTTATTGCTTTCGTAACTTCTTTGTTCCACAAGGATGTGTTGGGTAATCCTTTAGATATTCCTAAAACCTCCTTCGTTATGTCTTTAATGCTATTCGACATCTTTGTCCATACCGAGTCTATTTGAATCTATGTTTGTTGGCCAAATCTATGCACTCGATTTCTTATCCAAAAATTCTTTTCTTTCCTCGTGAAGTGTCCACCACTTAATTCGAGGCTACACTTTTGGTCTTCGTCTCTTTACATATTCCTTGCCTCAAATGAAGCACCACTAAACTTATGTTAAGTTGCCACACTCTCGCTAGGGATCATTTTGCAATTAATAAAACGTTATCTCTAGGTATTACTCCCCAGAAAGAAAGAATTTGATTTGACTTGCATGGTATCCGTTCCTATAATTCACTAGGTATGAGAGCTTTTTCTCGAACCAAGTGTTCATTATACCCAAGTCATACATAAAACACAGTCTGAAATCTTGCTTCCTAGATGACTCATATCTTCCTTACAAAAACCTCCATGAATGCTTTCAAAACCATATCTCTTGGAGCCTACATGCCCGTTAAGATGACCATCCACAATCAACTTTCTCATCTAGGAACTTGTTTCACCACTTGCTCCAAATAATCTTTTGGTAAAATGAAACACCTTTAGACACCTCAAAAATGTGTGGAGTCGCACCAAGTTGACAAGCCTGATGTTCTTGTAATTTTGGCCTCTATGTCAATTTTCATGGAGGTTAGGTTTCTGTCAAAATTTAAAAGAAATTATTCTTGCAGTGCTTTTGACACTTACAATGGTTTATTCGTATCATAATTGATAAAGTCTTTTTGTGTATGGTTTTGATGTTTTTTGTTTTTCTGTTCTATGTTTTGTTTTGTGGCAAAACTGTTATAGATATTAGTGTTGCAATGTGTTTATTTTACTATAAGTCGCCATCTTCACTCCTTAGGCTCCGCTTGGTAGGGTGTAAAACATTTTCAGTGTATAATGAATTTTTATGCACAACATTTTACAATAAAATGTAAAAACCATTAGGAAAAAAGTTGGAAGGGAAAGGGAGATGATGGATAGGATGAAAGGTAAAAAGTTGCTAAGGAAACGAGAAGGAAGTATGGAAAAGTCGTTTCCATACATTTCAAAAGGAAAATGAATTTCAGTCATACAAGAGCTTTTATTCTTTTGATGGGAAATTGTTTTATATCGGAATAGTGGAAAATAGGAGAAAATGGTGTAAAACATTTTACACCCTACCAAACGAAGCCTTAGTGTTTAATAACATGTGGATAAATTTTAATTCTCTTACGATCTTTGGCCGGTAGGCTATGTTACTCGGACTATGCTAGAAGTATCAGGCACTGTTATAGTGTAATGTGTCCAAGTGTCAAACACAACAAACTCTTTTGAAAAATATGAATGTTTTTTTGTCCAAATTAAGGTGTCCAAGTGTCATACCAATGTTCACGGGTCGAGTGTCCGACACGGGTGCTTGAGATGAAATAAAGAGTCTGAGTAACATAGCCTCCGGGGATAGAGAGCAGGGATTATTATAGACTTCCCCAAACCATTTTCCGTGGGAATGAAATTTGGATTGTTGTTAGTTTTTTATTCTAATCAATCTCAAAATTTTACATGTTATCTTTTTTTTTAATTAGGTAATTGTTACGGCGCCTGTGTTGTTTGCCATGGAAGAGTTTCCTCAGTTTCGTGAAGTTATGCTTCGAGAATTTGACTACCCTGCAGATACAATTCTTGTATGTTTATGTATTAAATTTATGTTAAATTCCTGGTTTTCTTTTGCTACCGATGGCATAAGGTGAATGGCAATTTTTGCAGTAAACTTTTGCTTCATTTCTTCTTGAGGAGTTACAGAGTATATAAAATTCTCTCTTTAGGAAGTCCTGTCATTTGAGCGTCGGGATCTTATATCAAAAATAATCCAATGAAACTTTCTATTTCTCATGCAGTTGATTACCATACTAGTTAAGCCTTAAGCATGTTGATAGAGTTTTTTAGTATCCATTAGGAATAAGTGATTAACCTCTATTCCCTTAAAGTATCAGAATGTCAGTCCTATTCTTTTTTAACAATGACTTGGTGTCTTATGACATGAACCAAAATGATAATCTCCTGGGGGCGTTCCCTAATCTATGTGGACGACCTCTCGTAATAATCATTTTGGTTCATGTAGCCGACCCCACTTATGGGAATAAGGCTTTAATTGATTGATTGATTTTCCTTGAATTCCCTAAAATACCAAATTATTCATCTATTATATGGGGTAAAATTAAGAAACTGAGTGAAAGAGATGTGTTAAAAAGAATGAAGAATATGCAGTCATTTGATCAAATTATGGTCCTGGAAACAAAGCTTTTCTTTGAATATTTTACATTTTTGCGTAGTTGGCTTTTATTCTGGTTGATCCAGTTAATCGATCGATTGAGGACGATGTTGAGTCATATGTTTTCTTGGTTTCTTCGTTGTATAATGCTGAGACATAGGAGTCATTCTCAAGCATTGCTAAGTAGGTTTGATGTGAAGTAGGTTTTATTAGCCGTAATTTTGAACGACTTCTTGAAGGCTTGATGCGAAGTAGGTTTTGAAGTCTTTAAGGTTGTGTGAGTCAAGAATTGCTAGGAGCAATCTATTGTTTTGCTTACACTTGGCATTTCCTTTTACAATCCAGTGTCATTGCTCCTTGTCACAAATTTGAGAAATTTCTTTTAAGTCCATCCCAGCAGTTCCCAGCACTAAGCAGCCTAGGCCCAGTTAATTACTACTAAACTAGTGACTATTGTGGGTTCGTGTATTAAGTGATGAAGTGTTTTAGTCCATGTCTTGTCCTGCCCCTCTTTCTTTAGCAAGGAAAAAAAGTGTAACCATATAATCTACTTCCTCCGTATTGATTTAATTGCAACAAATTGATTAGCGCGGTTCCCTAGTAACTTTTTCTTAAAGTAAGGTTAGAAAATGTTGAAAGCTAAAGTAAGAAAGAGAAAAAATGACGAGTAAAGTAATTTTGAAGAATGTGTAAGATTTAGGAGGATATAATGTTTGTTTTTTTTTAAGTTAGGGGTATTTTTGTCATTTTATGTCTAAAATTTTACCAAGTTTAGAAGGATATGAATTGTTGCAGATATGGTGTTACAACCTTATTTAAAAATGTTGCAGATGAACCGATACGGAGGGAGTAGGTTTTATGAAAACAAAAATGGGTCAAAATAGGTATATGATAGACATATTGATTTGAAAAATATAGGATATCAATCAATCAAATCCTTAGTCCCATAAGTGGGGTCGACTACATGCATCAAAAGTTATCATTCTATGTGGTCATCCACAAAGATTTTTTTTCCTCCACTCCCTTCAATCGAGGAGCTCATTCTCGTGCAGATCTATTTCCTTCATATCTTTTCGACGTAAACAAATGATTAATTATTTAATTTGTATATTTTGGTGTAACTTGTCTAATTTTTTATTTTTTTTATTTTATTTTTTTTGCCATGAAATACCTTCTTATTCATTAGTCATTACATAGTTTTGTACTTGTTTTGGAGACTCCTCTATCCATACTTTCATCCCCTCAAAATTTCTACTTAGTTTTGCTAAACTATGAACTATTACATTTCCACTCTTAACATGATTAATATCTACTGTACATGTCTATAAGGTTTTTAAGGTCGGCCTTTCTTAATTATTAGTTATTACTATGAACATATTAGATATGTAATTAGGAAGTTAAAAAAATTACTGTACATACTTAGCTTCTTGTATAGAAAGGTTGATAGTAGCCAACAAAAGAATTTCGTGCTGATTTAAAATATAATGAAACAAAAAATTGATTTTCCTTTTATAATCAAATAGATTAGAATGTGTGTGTATTTTAATTAAAGTGCCACCTCCCAAACCTAAAAATCCTGGCTTTGGCTAACTACAATCCTGCATATATTAATATATTTGTACCCATTTATGTTGCATGTAGGCTCTTGATTATATTGGGAAAAGTCAAGGAATACAGAAAACCAAAGATTTAGCACTGAAGCATGCAAAATTGGCAGCTGAAGCTATTGACAGTTTACCTGACAATGATGATGAGGATGTTACAAGGTCAAGGCGTGCGCTCATTGATCTCACTGGAAAAGTGATAGAAAGTAAGCTGCTTAGTCTGGAGGAATGAAGAAATGGAAAAGGAAATTCGGGCCTTGGACATCCCTTTGTGGATGTTATGGCACACGGTATATGCGAGCTATGGGGCATGACAATGATGGATTGAGATGTTTTGTGTGGGATCCCTTGACCCACTTGGATCTCGAAAAAGAAAAATTTTACAATTTATAATTTGTTTACTTGACTCCAATAAAATTTATAAAACGTCTTTTACCCCTTTATATATTATTCCTAGATCCGCTACTGGGGTGTGATAGGTTCCCTGCGGCCTTGTGACCCTAAGGGAATGCTAGCTCGGTTATCTTGTCTTAAGATTTGTAAATTGGGGTACAAAGTACCTTACCATCTAAACAAATAAATCCCCTCTTAACTAACCAATCATAATCATGAGTTTTTTTGTTTTTTAAAGAAAGCAAATGGCAAGCAAGATTATGATTGTTGATGCATGTTTTTTTAAAGTGAAAGTATTAGGTCAGACTATCTAACCAAACAATTTGCTCAGACGAATGACCCAATTATCGGAAGGCCATAACTTTGCTTTTGGATGTCTGATCAGAGTATATAATATGTCCAGATTGATTAATTTTTTTAGACAAACACAGTTGCAAGGAAATTTGGCCAAAGGAAATTACCAAAAAACGCCTCTAGAGGCCTCAAAATGCCAAAAATGTCTAAAAATTGACATATATTGATATATAGATCAAATTTGTCCAGGTCTCCCTTTTTTTTTGTCTAGGTGCTCATATATTCTATCAAGATTTTTTTATTTTTTTTTGTCCAGGTTAGCTACATTTGTCTAGGTTTTATATTTTTGTCTAGGTTAATGATATTTTTTGTCCAGATTTATTACATTTTGTCTAGGTTATTGATATATTTTGTTCAGGTTTATTACAATTTGTCCAGGTTTATTACATTTTGTCCAGGTGTCCAGATTCATTACAAAATGTGTCCAAGTTTAACAATATATGTTTAGGCTAAACAATACGTATTAAGGTTTGTAAATGTGTCCAGGTTTACAAATAGATGTTTAGATTTAACAATGTGTCTAGGTTGAACAAATATATATCAGATTTAACAATTTGTGTTCAGGTTAAACAAATATGTGTCAAGGTTAACAATATGTGTCCATGTTAAATAAATTTGTGTCCAGGTTTAACAATATGTATCTAGGTTAAGAGCGTTTTCACCAGGTTTACAAATAGATGTTTAGGTTTAATAATGTGTCCAAGTTAAAAAAATATGTGTCCAGGTTTAACAATATGTATCCAGGTTAAACAAGTTTTCACAAGTTTTACAAATATGTGTGTGTCCACGTTTAACAAATACAGTTCTAGTTTTAACAATTTGTGTCCAGAATTAACAATGTGTCCAGCTTTGTTGGACTCGTCTGACAATAACATTACTGTCAGACGAGTCTAACAGAAAATTTTCTCTTGAAAAAAAAAATACATATGACCACTAAGCTAATATGAAAATATTTAGATTTAGTACATGATCATTTAAGTATCCACATTTGAACATTATATTGTAATAGTGGGTGATAGTAAATAGTGTTGAAATTTATGATAGAAAGAGACTTCAAAGAGTAGAGAAGAAGAGGATGAACCAATAAGTATGAAATAAACTAAATAATATTACTGCTTGCATAATAATAATGTATACAAGAGTTCTTATATATAACAAAGCAAATAAACCAATATACCTAAAAATAAGCAAATATCAAAACCACGTTCAAACTACATTATTTGATCAATAACCCACTAACAACTTATTCCTAATAATATGCCACTTCTAAACATATGAAACCCACTAGCAACAATAACAAAATTCTTTTGACTTAGAAACTCATGTACTACCAAAATAGTTTGAAGCATAACCAACAAATAGGAGTATTTATGTATAAAACAAAATGATTAATCAAAGTAAGCATAATTGTGTTTGTGTAGTATGCATAATTTTAATATTTGTAAATGAATGTATATCATTTTAAACAAAAAAAAATATTTAAAATTGACAATAAACATTCTTTCTACATAAATTAACATTCTTTTTATATAAATAAATATTACATGCAAAATGTTAAATATTTGATGTTTACAAGGTGTGCTATAACTACTCTATAAGAACAAAGGTCCATCATATAACTATTGATTTAAGAACAGTTGGTAAGAAGTTTTAGCAACAAGAGAAAAACAGTTGCAATAACCCTTGACAAAAAATGCATTTACGTGCATGTTGTATATTTTCATTAGATTTACAGCATTGGTTTAACTCTGCTCAAAATTCCCAAAACTGTAATACAAGCTATTTGTCCCTCTAGATACTATTCTTCCCACATCTCTTGTGCCTCCTTCTTAATGGATTGGAAAAGTACTGTTGAGATGTATCTTTCACCAAAACTTGGAAATATCACCTGCAACACCAATTGTTCATATTATCACATCAAGGCCGTGTTCTTCACGACTGAATTGAACTGAATCAAACTAAATCCTAGACTCATCAGGAGTTGTGCTGAGCTGAGTTAAATTTGTTTGAACTGAACTCAAATTTCAGAAATTAAGTCCAAAAGAACAGCGCCAAAGACACCAATACCACTCTTGAAAAGGAATCAACAATTATAATAAACAAACACTGCAATTATTATAATGACCTAATTTCAGTGTCTAGGTTTCAAAATTTTCCATTGCAGAAAATACAGCTTGGAAGTGATGATTTTCAACAGCTGTACAGTACTAGACTCTACAGGTAGCTAAGATGATTCTGTAGATCTTGTGTTGGTTCCAATTCCAGGATCACAAGGCCTGATTGTCATGTGATCAACATTCAATTCTAAAGAAACACACATTTTCTATATATCAGCATAAGAATAATGTGGACCATATTTTTTGAGTCCAGTTACTCTCAGCAACATAAAGTAAATGCTCAGTTTAAGAGGTTGGAAGAGTGCTCTGCTTGGCTCAGAAGGTTGGTTGTGGTAAGCTATTTTTTATCATATATAACATCAAAGAAACCACATTGGTTGAAATGGTTGGAGAATGTTACAACACAGGTTAATTAACCTGTTAAAACCGGTAAAATAGGGGTATGGTCCATATTATTTTTTTATTTTCCCTTTTATCATTGTGCGCAAATCGAGGCGGGATGAGAACGCAAATCGGGGCTAATCTGGTCATTTTTTTTTTTTGCAAATTCTGATCTCAAATTCGATTCCTAAGAGTTAAAATAACCCGTAAAACCTTGAACAAATTTTTTTTTTCTGATAAGTTAATCGATGCGCACAAAACGAGGCGAACCGGGAACCTGAATAAGCTAATCAGGTAATTTTTTGCAACTTCCACCCTCGAATTGGTTTCCATAAGGATTCAAATAACCCGTAAAACCTTGAATGAGCTATTTTTTCTGACACGTATATCGATGCACACAAATCAAGGCGAACTGGGAACACAAATAGGGCTAATCGGGTCTTTTTTTGCAAATTCCGACCTCGCATCAGACCCCATCAGGTTAAAATGACCCGTAAAATCATGATCGGGCTATTTTTTTACATACATTGATCAACACAAATCGAGGCGAATCGGAAACGCGAATTGGGCTAATCGGATCGGGTCGTTTGTTGTAAATTCCCACCTCGAAACGGATCCCATAAGGTTTAAAATGACCCGTAAAACTTTTAAAGAGCTATTTTTTTTACACATAGATTGATGCGCGCAAATCGAGGCGTCCTGGTTTGCCTCGATTTGCGCGCATCGATCAACGTATCAAAAATAGCTCTTTAAATGTTTTACGAGTCATTTTTACCCTTATAGGGTACGTTTCGACGTCGGAATTTGCAAAAAACGACCCAATCCAATTACCCCGATTCGCGTTCCCGGTTCGCCTCGATTTGTGCTGATCAATGTACATAAAAAAATAGCTCGTTCATGATTTTACCTGTCATTTTAACCCTAATGGGGTCCGATTCGAGGTCGGAATTTGCAAAAAATGACCCGATTAGCCCCGATTTGTATTCCCGTTCCACCTCGATTTGTGCGCATTGTTTTAAAGGTTAATAAATATTATTAGTTTTAATGACAATTAATGTTAATGATAACTAGTGTTAATGATTTAAAGGTTAATAAATATTATTAGTGTTAATGACAATTAGATTATTAAAGTTAATTAGTGTTAATGATAATTAGGATAATTAATCAGGGCCTCATAACTTTTTTTTACCGGTTCAGCAGGTAGTTGGTGGAATGAGAACATTGGTGGAAGATAAGGGGCAAACTTCGGAATATTCGTGGATTATTCAAAGTTTGGAATAATCACAGAAGATGACCAAAACTTCGGAATATTATTTGCAATGTTTCCTTAAAAAAACCTAACAAGGTTTAGTAACATGCTAGGTTACCATGTTTAAACGCATAATTTATTTAGTTTTTTGAAAAAGTAATTAAAAAAAATTGGATGTCCCACAAAATAAAACCATCTTTTTTTCTAGTAACATATTGAAATGATTTATAAATCACTAATCTTGGATATGTGGCACAGGCCCTTTGCTCTAGCATCACTTTGTATATCTAGAATACTTACTAGAATACTAGCCAAGCAAACAGATTGTCGTATCAATCTAAACTTTATTTAGCAAATATACATGGCCTTAAGGATAATAGTAGGTTGTAATCGGAAGTCTATTGTACATTAGCAGTTTGTGTTAAAGGACCACATCAACCAAAAGCTTAAGTTGATAGTTGAGATCCAGGAATAAATTATATACTATATCACTCCCCTTCATAAGAAAGACCCTTTGGGCTTGAAATGTGGATGCAATACATTCCCATCATATCTGGCGCAAAGTAATTCCCCTTCATAAGATTCGAACCCGTGACCTCTGCGTCACGTTGACTCTGATACTATGTTAAAGGATAATTCCAAACAAAAGCTTAAGCTGATAGTTGAGGCCTAGAAATATGTTATATACTCTATCAGTTTGGACATGAAATGAAAAATTATGCTTACGCGAAATAGGAGGCCTCCTTATATGTAGGACCATGTCTTGATTGGTGCAAGCCAGAGTAAGGTCTTGGAACCAAACATTGAACAAGGGAAAACATTAAAATTCGCCTTGGAGCAAGATTGGGATGCTCCATCGACAAATCCTTGGAAAAATCATCATCATTGTTTTTTTACTTTGAATAAGATGTGTATGTGTGTTTTCATTTAATTTATTTGAGGACTTTATTTTAGACGATTTACTCCAAAAAAACGGCGATTGTGTAGCTTTGGAAAGTGGTTTCAAGCCGACAATTTATGGGATTTAGCCAAAGCATTCCACATGCTAATTAGCACAAATTAAAGAGAGGATATTCAAGCTAAATTGGGTAGCAAGAGTGTGGAGGATTAATGGCCAAATCAGTTACATGTTCTTTAACACACGCCATTCATCTCAAATGGATAAAGCGGGTGAATGTTCTTTGCCTATTCATGGAACACGAATTTTAAGCTGATTTTGTAACTTCAGCTTATTAATGCTTGCAATAATGATGATAAGTAGAGTTAATGATAACTCAAGGAATAATTTATTTATTTATTTTTGTTTAAAAAGCCACAAGGGCGGTGATGAGAATCGATCCCATCACCGCCTGGAACCGAGAGGGAAGCTCTAACCACATAAACTATCCCTCACTCTCAACTGCTATGAGACCAGCCCAAGGGGGGGGGGGTGCTATGCACGTATATGAGGCGACATAAGAGAAGCCTTTTTGCCTGATGGTATTAATTTTGTATTTTGTTTTTACTATTAGGGGTAATTCACTCTTTTTTCTTGTTTAGTAGTTTAGGCGGTTTTGTTTTAGGCTTGTAGTAGTAGGCTATAAATACTTTGGTAGGTTGTAAGGAGGGATTATCTCTTCATTTTTCTGTTTAAACAATAAAATACATCAGTGGGAGTGCACTTTGGCCACTCGAAAGCCGAGGAAAACTTACATAATATTTTGGTTCATAGCAAATTGGTACCAGAGTAGGCTTTCATAGGACATCACCATGGTAGGGCTTTCTCAATCTCAACGAATCGAGCAATTGGAGACCAATGTCGCAAGTTTGCGTGACAACATTTCTGAGGAAATTAACGGAGCGGTGGAGCGCGCGATGGCTTCACTACAACAATCATTGGCGGCCCAAATTTCTTCGAGTCTGGAGAAGAATACTGCCACACTCAAATCGGAAGCCCAAACGACCTCGGAAAAGGTGGAAGAGAGGGCGACAAGGTCGCAAGAAGAGTTGGAGACAAGGCTCGTTTGCTCGATGGTTTTCAAGTTAATCAAGAAACTCTCCAAGAAGAGTTGCGCCATGCGTTGGGTAAGGTTGGTAATGACCAAGAAGGACTGAGGCCTGAGGGGTGGTCGTGGTGGCGCCCCGGGTGGTGGATGGCGATTCAAGCGTTTGGAAGTCCCTCTTTTTGACAGGAACAATCCGGACGGGTGGATCATACGAGTCGAGCGGTTCTTTCGGTTTTATCAGCTCTCTGAGGAAGAAAAAGTGGAGGCGGCGGCGGTGGCTCTTGAAGGTGACGCCTTGTTGTGGTATCAATGGGAGCATAAACGCAAGCCCATTTACCGGTGGGAGGAATTGAAGGGGCTAGTCCTCGGTAGTTCCGCGCCACAACGTGCACCTTGTACGAACAATGGCTGGACCACCGGCAATTGGAAGGGATGGTGGAGTATCGGCGGCGATTTATCGAGCCCGTAGCACAATTAGAGGGAGTGGCAGAGGAAATAGCAAAGGGGCAATTTGTTAATGGATTAAAAGAAGAAAAAAAAGCTGAAATAAGGGTGCTCCAACCTAATTCATTAGAGCAGGCTATGGATATGGCCCTAAGAATTGAGACCAAACTTTTGATTAATTCCACAAGAAGATGGATGCCAGGCCCAATCTTGGTCAGGCCCAAAAAGATCCAGTTCCTCTTATAATGCTACCCATCCCTCTTCGAGCTATCTTAACCCTTCTTACCAGGCCACTTCATCTTACAGCTCACCAAGTTTTCAGCCCAACCCACAAATAGCCGTATGTTATTCCCACTCATCCCATTCTTTCCAACAAGATCAAGCACGTACCCCCACCTACCAACAGAACCCATCACCCTCGTACTCCTCCACCACCATCAATTCACCCAACCATCAAACTAGAGTTCGGAGGTTAACCAACACTGAGATGCATGAACGGAGGGAGAAAGGCCTGTGTTTTAAATGCGATGGGAAGTGGACGGCAGGACACTGTGCAGCGGAAGGAACTCAGCGTTCTTGTGACACAAGGGGAGGGTGACAAGGGTGGCAGTGATGCGGGCCTTGGTGAAGAGGTGACTGGAGAATAAGGACGGGGATGGACCACCTTCCACCTTGAGGACAAGCTGTCTGGGAGGGGGTATTGCTATGAGCCCAGCCCAAGAGAGGGGGGCCCCTGCGCACGTATATGAGGCGACATAAGAGAAGTATTTTGGTCTGATTGTATTAATTTTGTATTCTGTTTTTACTATTAGGATTTAGGGGTAATTCAGTCGTTTTGCTTGTTTAGTAGTTTAGGCGGTTTTGTTATAGCAGTAGGCTATAAATACTTTGGTAGTTTGTAAGGAGGGATTATCTCTTCATTTTTCTGTTAAACAATAAAATACATCAGTGGGAATGCACTTTGGCCACTCGAAAGCCAAGGAAAACTTACATAATATTTTGGTTCATAGCATCAACTCAAGGAAATAATTAACGTAACTTTAGTTACCATTGGCTAAACTTGAGTTTAACTTGAACGTAATCCTATATAAATAGGCATGTGGACTTGTAAAAAAAGAGGTGGTGAATGAATTTGGCTTAAAGCTTTCTTTGTTTCTGGGATTAGTAATGCTGTTTTCTGGAATTAGGAAACTTCTCTCCTTAGTTTATCTAATTTTTCCATAGTTTGGTGGATAGCGATTGTATATTCCGGTGCGTCATGTATGAATATGCAACAGCACCCAAGGTAGTTTATGAAATTAATTAATAGAGAAGAAGGGGCGGTGACAAAAACTTACGACAATAAGTTTTCCAGCATTCTCAGGCCTCTTGGCTATTCTTATCGCTGCTGCAGCAGCAGCTCCTGAAGATATTCCAACCTGCAAGCAAGGATATGATATCCATTAGAAGCAGCATAAAAATGCTCAACCAAAACAATATTGTTAGGTGTCTAGATGCGGAACAAATAACTTTTGACATCGAAATATAAAAAATATAATGATTTCCTACTATCATGCCACACTGGATTAACATCACACAATTCAAAAATAAGGTATAAGATATACCAGTAAACCTTCCTCCAAAGCCAATCTCCTGGCCATTTCAACTGCTTCACCATTAGTGACCTTACATTTTTACAATGTCCCCTGTTAGTTAAAAATTTAATGGATGAAAAGAAGCAATAATTATTTTAAATAAACCTGCTAGAATAAAACCACAGTAATTTTTTTCACAAAATACAAGGTCCAATTCACAAGCCCAAAGATGCGTTCTTTGGGATAATAAAAGGAAATCTGTCACTACCTAATACCTGCCTATGTAGTAGATCTTATTCTTCTTGGCTGCACCTTAATCCCAAAGTGATGGCACGAGGACTTCCAAAGAGGTCACCCATCCTAGTACTATTCTCGGCCAACCACGGGGTCGGTGGGGTTGGCGGCATGGCAACACAAGGACTTCCTAGGAGGTCACCCATCCTAGTACTATTCTCGTCCAACAATGCGCGGTGGGGTTGCCTATGTAGTAGATAACTTATAAAAAAAAAATAAAAAAAGAAAAATATATTTCCACACACACACAACCTTCCTCGCCTGACTGGGTGTGTGTGAGATTTTTCATAATGTTGTGAAGGAGCAATGGGACAATTCTACGGCTGGGTGTAGATTGCTACAGGTTTGCTCTGACTTGAAGCAGACTACACATGGCTTGAAAAGGATGAGTTAGCAGGAAACAGTTCAGAGTAATAGAGTTTCATTTTGTTGCTTTCCTAAAAACGACAAAAGATATATCTTTTATTCATCTTCAAGACCACCCATCGAAATAATCTATAATTTCATTTCCGTAGCTTCATTCACACAAACTAAAAATAACATTGATAATGAATCTAAATCATTACAACCCTTTTGATCCAATCTTTAATAGTGAAAGGACATTGGACTCCCCAAAAATTTCCTGAATGGATACACTTTTAAAGTCATTCACATAAGCAACTGCTGTTACAGAACGTGCATGATTCTCTCAACTGCTGTTACAGAACGTGCAAGATTCTCTTACATTTGAGATGCATAGGTCTCAATGAATATCATTGTGAATTTGAATGATAGAAATATAGAACAAAAGTCAGGTCTAAACAAAGTAAGCAATCTTGTAAGGAAATCATAATACAAAGCAGATGATAAAACTAACTATAGGGATGAAGAAAGGAGTGTATATTTATATATTAATCAAGATACCTTCACAATTTCATCAAGTAATGTAATATCCAAGATACTTGGCATGTAACCTGCACACACATCATAAAATTGAATGTCACAAGGAGAGAAGGGGCAGATACTAACTGCAATTAAGCATCCATGTGATAAATATATTTGCCTTCATCACGGATCCAGGGAAAAAAAAGGAGGGGGGGATAAGTACACAGTCACAAAGGTTAAGGTGCAGGTAAACGTCATAAATCAAAACAATCACCTGGATATTCTCCAGAGACCACTCCATTTTCAGCAGGTTTTACACCTATTACCTGAGTATTTGAAACAAAAGACTTTAATTGGGCCAAATTCAATGGGAATAAAAAATAATACATCACGGAAAAGAGTGTGTGCCAAAAGGTATATGAATTTAATACCACAGCTAATTCAACTAGATTCCCAAAAGGTATATGAAATTGAATGCCACAGCTAATTCACCCTTCCAGTTCAAGCTATGAAAAGTAGAATTTTAGTTTGCACTTAGTTCTCCTACAGTGTAAAAGTCCCACCTGGCTTAGCATGTTAGCAACTGCTAATACAACCTTTGTGCTTTGTGAGTTTTGGTCCTTCCCACTAGGTCCCAAATCTCAAAACATTGAAGTCATTAATTATTCAAGGAATAGAGACTGGACGGTACTCGTAGCATTCAACACTCATCCTCCTCCCTTTCATGCAACTACTTACTCCATTTTCCACAAGATTATACTAGATACAAAATTGTCCAGTGGAATTTTTTTTTTTTGGGCAACAGCATTGGAATAATTTAAATCTAAAAAGATTGCATTGCATTTGTAATAATGCTGATGCTACAGACCTTTATATCATTGTTCACTGTTTTTAGATAACGTCCAGTACCCGTGACAGTACCACCAGTACCTATTCCAGCCACAATGATGTCAACACTTCCCAAAGTATCTTCCCATATTTCTGGACCCGTTGTATCAAAATGGATCTGCAGGATCATAATTTAATGATGAGCAAGGAGTAAGTTGTGCAGTCTCATACTGTAAGATCGAATGATAAATACGAACAGTGAATTTTAACTTTTTTATATATAAAATAAATAATTACACAAAAAAAAAAAAAGCAGTCACCTTAGTATTCGCAACATTATCAAATTGTTGTAACAAATAAGCATTTGGAATGCTCAGAACAAGCTCCTCAGCCTTCTCGACAGCACCTTTCATTCCTTTCACAGGATCTGTTAGAACTACATCTGCTCCAAATGCACGCAAAAGAATCCGCCTTTCAATATCTACATATGCAGGCATTGTGACTATTACTTTATACCCCTTTGTTGCTGCTGCAAAAGCAATTGCAATTCCAGTATTTCCACTAGTAGGCTCCACCAATATGGACTATAAAATGCACAACATGAGCAAGAGATAAAAGAATCACAAGGCCATAGTCACTAAGCAGATGAATGTAACAATCGTAACAGTAACACACCTTTCCTCGAGAAATTGCCCCACTTTGTTCAGCCTCTAATATCATAGCACACCCAATTCTGAAAGTGAATTTATAGAGATAATATAAGATTAGATCCAAGTAGACCCCCATGGTGTATTCATTGCATGATCTTTAGGCCCCACATCGTGACTCTTTCAAAGTGATGAAAAAAATAAAGGGCGCATGAGTAGTACTTCACATAATTGAACATAAAATTGAGCATATCACAAAGGATCAAACACAACGGATATATATGATGATGACTCTGAAAAAAAGGAGGTGATCAATTAACAAGGAGTTAGAAAATCTCACCCCCAGGGTTTGAAATTGCAGTTTTGTCACCACGGATTGAGCCAATACTGTCATGCATGAATATTTTCATACTATTTTGGTGTTTTTAGCCTTTTTTAGGTGTTTCTATTCAATATAACTATATGAGGTACTTGTCACTATAACATTAACCAAAAAATTATCAAACCAACCCTGCTTTGTCCACTTTGTCACATATAATTACAAATTTATGAATTGAATTGGAAATTTTTATCCAAAACTGGGAAAACAATTCATTTTGCTGGGTGTTAACTTTTGCGCAGGCAAGTTGAGTTACACACAACTGCATAGGATATCAAGTGTTTGCATGCTCCTAGTTGATGTTGAACTGGTCAATGTCAATTTGTAACTGTTCAAAGTCTTCAAAGAACAGGCAAAATGAATTGATTAAGACGGTGTTAAATGTCATGGGGCCACCTCCTTGCAAAATCATAAGCCAATGATTGGAAAATCAAGTTATGATGCCCAAGCCTACTTTAAAACAAGACGCTTGACTTTGATTCTACGTGCAACAATCACAAGGCACCAAAGGTATGATACTATAACACGTCCATATGGGGCTTCAATGGCCATTCAAGGCATAAGAAAAACAGGAAAGAGGCTGCTGATGGTGTGGAAAAAGATCTGTGATGTAGTTAAGAAGAACCTTTTGGTTGTTATGCTTAGGGTGATGAGGTGCAGGTTGTAAGTAAGAATCTGAAATAGCAACAATATCAAAAGCCTTATTCCCAAAAAAAATTGGGGCCGCTAGACATGAATTAAATATATATATATATATATATATATATATATATATATCATAAAAGTCATTCATGTCCATGATATGTGACCAAGTTTTACAGATGACTACCACAGGCCTATCGCCAACCTGACTCCTTTCTCCGAGCTTAGGACTGGCTATGAGTGCTGCACCTGACACAAGGGACCCTGACAAGTGGAGCTAATCTTCTAGAAGCCATATTTAAATAAATTACTATATATAGTGTATGATGTAAGAGAAAGCGTATTTATTGAAAAAGCGATACTAGATATTTTAGAGTGTGAACTGCGAAGCTACTCGAAAAGTGGGTTTATTGCAGTCGACATATAGATTCTAAATCAAAGAATAGTTCCTAAAATTCTTGAAAATCTCCAAATTGTAGCTTCTAATTCTAGCCCCTCAATAAGCTATTTTGAGCTTATGAGAAAAATACTTTCCAAATAAGTAATATCTGGCCTAGAAACTCCCCAAGGAGCTTGGCCAAACACGACCATAACATTGTTGGTGTATGAATCAAGAAGAGAATAAAGGAGAAAGGCAGGCAAGAAAAGCAAGTTCTTAAAATGCAATACTGCTTCATAAGTTCATAGTATGCTATAGTGTCAGACAGATATGGGAAACCAATCACAGAAAATTTATATCAGCAGAAGCCACAAACCAGTAATGGTCACAAGTTGGTTTCCACCATGGAAAAGTTAGTTTTGGTTAGCTGCGCCTATTGGGCTAGTTTGTAAAAATGATGTCATGATAAAAGATGGCTCATGCAAGCTTCTGTTGTCTTCTAGAACTTCCATTAATAAGACATGTTATAATTTGAGGATGATGTACAAATTCTCATATGATAATAATAAAAAAAAATATATATTCTCTCATTAGTAGAGCTTATCCTTCTTATATATTCAATTACATGTTCATTAGAATTTCATCTTGATCAATTGATGATTTGATGTAATCTGATCTTTTCCTTCATGGTACTAGAGCAGGAAACTAATCTCCTGCTGCAGTTTTTTTTTTTTTTTGGGTTCACTCCATTGTAGAGCACTTATTTTTCGCGATTTTCTTTGCACGTTTTTGTATATTTCATGAAGATTTCTTTCACATTTTCTTTTTGAGCATTCATCCATAGCGAATCCTAGTTCTTTACCTCCAACTTAGGACCCTACTTCAGATTTCTTCATTCATCCATCCGAAAGTCCAACTTTACAAATGTTTTCTCATACCTTCGCTGGTGAACTACGGCAATTGGAAACGAAGTATGATGATATTGTTGTTTGCTAAGAATAAGCTTCGTTTTGTTGATCGCTCCTTACCAAAGCCGGATGAAACTGATCCAAGATAGAGAGCTTGGATCAGATGTGATGATTTGATTATCTACTATATCTTAAGGTCACTTGATCCTTTTGATACTAAGAGGGTGCTTTACTTTTCTGCTGCACAAGAGAACTGGAAAGAATTGGAGGAGCGTTTTTCTCCAAGCTTACCTCGATTGTATGTTGTCTAGCAGAAATTTAATGATATGGTTGAAGGAACAGACAAGTCTCATTTTTTTGGCAAAGGGACAAAGACATAACTACATGAATAATAATGGTGGCGAATTAGTGAGTCCGGGTAACGCGGGCTCTCTCCACCAAACGACACTATTGGACAACTAGACTTAATGCCTGATACATCATAAGAAGAACACTTGCATACATAAACGAAAAACAGAAAAGTCTATTGCTGAGCTTTTTACAAAAATTAAGGAAACTTGGGATGTGATCAATGATGTTTTTACCATTCATGTTTGCAACTGCAATAAGTGTAGCTTCAAGTTGACCAAAGAATTTCTTAAAAACAAAAGTAGAATTCTAATTGTGCTCAAGCAAGGGCAAATATTATCATGATGCAACCTTTACCATTCATGTTTGCAACTGCAAGAAGTGTAGGCGTGTAGCTTTAATTTGACCAAAGAGATTCCTTAAAATCAGCAAGATCAAAGACTCGTTCACTTTCTCAAGAAGTTCAATTCAAATCTAGATCAAGCAAGGACAAATATTCTTTTTTGCAAACTTTGCCGCCTGTTTCTACTACTTACAAGCTTTGTATGCAAGATGAGAAATAAAGAGAGGTTGATCAACATTCAGATTTAGTGGCTAGTTCCCAAGTTTTTCATGAAGATGCAAGGATATCAGATTGTTCTATAGGTAGTGTATAAGTGATACGGAGCATGTTGCTTTTGATCACACTTCAATTCATTCAATTGATGTAGAATTGTTACATAGTTGTTTTTATTGTTTTTGTAAGAATGTGTAACTGCATATACTTGTGTTAGAATATTGCACGTGTGTGGAGTATGTATTAGGCGTGTAATAATCATAAAACGTAGTATTTTTACTTAGTTTTATTGTTTACGTAAGGCTTAGACTATGTTACCCGGACACGGCTGATTTGGCGTCATACCCGGGTCGATACGACGCGACACAGATCCTGCAAAGACTTTGGGCTAAGACTTTGGGGTTTGCGAACTATGGGCTATACTTTGGGGTTTGCGTAACCTTCACAAGATCCTCCCTAAACCAAGGTTGTGGAGTTAAAGTTTTTGTCGTTCAATAGGCACGTACAAGTACACTGTACACTGCATCTAACTAATATGCAAAACTCCCATCTACCGGAGGGGTGAAGAATGCTACTAGGGTTAGGATCTAATATCTTTACAGTGGACGTTGCCAAATGAATTGGCCACAATGTTGACAGTTGACACTCATGTTACAAGCTTCATGGCTACCAGGCCAATTATGGTTCAAAGTATAAAGGCAAAGGAAAAGGGCTGGCTACATTCTTAGTTTAAAAAGACACAGGGGGCACAAAGTCATGAATGATCCCTGGAGACAGCACAAGGAGAATGCACATGCCTCTTGTAGGCAAGGTGCATTTATCTATTTCAAACTGTTCTGTTCTTTGGTTGTATTTAATATTAATTAAATGATCTGTAATATTTTTGGTATTGATATATGTAAAGCCAAGGTAAGTCTCAATTCAAAAAAAAAAAAAAAAAACTTCAATCATTTTTCAATTTATAACTGAAATCTAAGCTATTTTGCTTGAGGCACAAAATAGGCATTATTAAAAGCCTTGCCTAATTAAAGCCAATTTGCTAGAGCCCAGGAGCGAGGGCACCCAAGCTGTGCTTTTCATTGCTAAGGCTGATGTGGTTACTAGTGATGGAGATAGTGATCTCAATGATGCTGAAATCACTCATCTATCTATAGATCAGTATCAATGGCTCATGGAGATGATTAACAAGGATAATGATTCAATTCTAAATATGGAGAATCAGATCGTTCCATCTGATCCAAGCACTCATCTATCTATAGAGTAGTGAAACGGATGCCTGCAACTCATTCTTCTCCTCTCCTTTTTCTGCTGGCCTGCTGGCCCTTCTCCCTTCCCAAGACCCCAAGCCTGCCCAATTTTACGGTTCGTATGAAATAAATACCGATGAAATTGAATCATTAGCTAAGGCATTAGACAGTCAACAAAATCCTCGTCCACCTCGACCCAACCCATATCAATCCCATAAATCATCATCATCAATGCCACCTCCTCATATTCCGGTGGGCGCCGGAGGCGGAGGGTACAGTCCCGAATTTGAATCGGAGGATAATATGGAAGGTATAAATTCAAATTAATTTTTTTGAAGTTATTATAGTTTTTTACTTTATAATACATTTATGAATCATGAGTTTATATAAATAAATTAATTGTTTATGTAAATAATATAATTTGAAATTAATTTTGATTCATACATAGTTACATTAGTTACATTAATGAGTTTATAAATAAGTTAATAATACAAATTAATTGTTTACATTAATGAAATTAATAATATAAATTAATTGTTTACATTCATGAAATTAATAATATAAATTAATTGTTTACGTAAACAATATAACTTGAAATTAATACTTTCAAGAGTTTAAATAAATAAATTAATTGTTTATTTATGTAAAAACATGGATATATTATGAAAATAAAGTATTAATATTTCATTTATTTTAATTAAGGAGGAGGTGAACAAGGTGGTCCTAGTAACACAACATCAACCGGTAAAAGAAAAAGAGGTCATACTTCATGGGTATGGCCTTACTATGACAAACTAGCAACAAATAATCCCGACAAATATACTGCAATTTGCAAAATATGTCGAGATGTTACCAAAACAAAAAAATCAAAAAGTTACAAGTGGACGAAAAACGATGGAACCGGAACATTGGCCCGTCATTTAAAAAATGATCACAAGTTGGGGCCCGATGGTGCAGATAGAGATGATTCGAGACAAGCTCAAATCCATGGGTACGCAACGACTACTCCCGGCGCAGGTATGCCTTTTGTTTATAATCGTGATAGAATGATTGATGAATTTGCTAAATATGTTATTCTTAATGAATTGCCGTTTACTCATGGGGAAAGCCCCAATTTCGAATATTTTAACCGGGTTGCTATGCAACCGGCTTTTAGAAGAATTCCTAGAAACACCCTTAAACGTCGCACCATCAAACTTTTTAATTCTTATCGAGCTTATTTGATGGAAATGTTCCGTATTTATGATGGTCGGGTTAGCATAACTAGTGACTGTTGGACTTCTTTTGTAGGTGAACCATTTATTTGTGTAACTGTTCATTGGATTGATCATGATTGGTTTTTACAAAAAAGGATTATTTGTTTTGAGGGAATGGAGGAAAACCATACGGGTTTTAACATTAAAACTCGTATTGTGAATTGTTTAAAAAAAAATTCAATTGGTTGACAAACTTTTTTCAGCTTCATTTGACAATGCATCGGCTAATACCCGTGCGATTGAATTTTTAAAACAAGACAGTGACGTACCTTTGCTACTTAATGGTAGCCTTTTACACGTTAGATGTTGTGCGCATATATTAAACTTATCTGCACAAGAAGGTATTAAAGAGCTACATCCCCTATTAAAACCTATTAGGAGTGTAGTAAAGTGGATTAGAGTCACTCGTAGTATGAGCAGGGCTTATAAAAGAAAATGTGAGGAAAGAGGACTAAAGAAAAAATGCATTGGTATAGATTGCGTAACCCGGTGGAATTCTACTTTTAAGTTATTGAATGATGCGATTAAATATCGTGAAGTTTTAACTGAATTATATAATGAAACTCGTTCGGAGCCTAATGAAATGATAACTAATTACAATTGGTCTGTTGCAATGGTTGTTCGTGATGTACTTGCCGCATTTGAATATGCTACTAATGTTTTTTCTTATGTTTATGAGCCTAATGTACATTTAGTTGTATTAGAAGGTATTAAAATAGTTCACGCCATTCACGAAGGCAGCCAGAACAGTGAAGTTGATGCCGTCTCCAACATCTTGGAGAGAATGAAGGCAAAATGGGTGTCCTATTTTGCTGAATTCCCTTATATTTATGGCATTGCAGTTATTCTTGACCCGGATCTCAAGCTTGATGGTTTGAAAAGCTTGTTGACCTTTTATTACGAAACTCTTGGTATGGATTATGATGTTGATAATTATGTAAATGATTGTAAGACAATTTTAGATAGACTATATGAACATTATGCTAGTATTTATCAACCCGGTACGACTTCACAACCAAAACCGAAAAGCAGAGATCCCTTCCTAGCATCTATCCTACGGAAAGGGAAATCGAAGGTACCATCCACAGTATCACCCTCCCGAGATGAAGGTTCAGGTATAGATGATTATTTACCTTTTCAATTTGAAACTAACGAAAATTTTCAGATTATTAAATGGTGGCATTGCCATTCAGTTCAATTTCCTATTCTAGCTAGAATTGCTAAGGATGTCCTAGCAATTCCGGCTTCAACTGTTGCTTCCGAGTCAGCTTTTAGTGCAGGTAAAAGAGTATTGGATGAAAAAAGATCTAGCCTACACCCTGATACCATAGAAATATGTGTTTGCAAAAAAGATTGGGATCAGGCGGAAAAGAGGATACAAGGATTGAAGGAAGACGACGAAGACGAAGATGACCCGTGGATGTTGATGGATACATCGAAATCCGATGCAGGCCCTAGCAGAAATGACACAACCTAAGTCAAAAGTCACAACAACGGTCCACGACCACCATGCAGGTACGCAAAAGAACTACGTGGGCTTTGATTCCTTAAGTTTACTTAAGGATACGTAGGCATCTTATTTTGAAAGTTAAAATTAATAATCAAAGTAAGTCCAAGCCCCCCACCCCCCTCTCCCCCCGGGGGGGGGGGGGGGGGGGGGTTCATATATTTTTGCCTTATTTTTTACGTATTTATTTTAATGTTTTTTATTAAATAATTATTTTTAATGTATATGTTTTGTAAATTGTAATTAACTAATATCATTTGGATGCTTTTTTCCAGTGTGTTGAAGTGATTTAATTTTAATATTTTTTATAAAAATATATTTGTAAATTGTAATAAATAATATTATTAGTTACGAATTCTAGTTGTGTATTTACGAATTCTAGTTGTGTAATTAAATACTTTAACTTTCTAGCTTTTAAATTTCTATAATTGTAATTTGTAAATTATAATATAAATTCAATATATATTGCAACTTAATTTATTTGGTCAACACTATGATTTATTAAAGTAAATTTGTTACTTGTTTAATTGTTTAAATGTATTATATTCATATATACTAATATTACAAATTTACTATAAAAACTCAAAACCATTACAAACCCTCCAACTCTCCAAGTATCCAACCCTCCAAACCCCCTAAACCCTCCAAACCCCCCTAAACCCTCCAAACCCCCCTAAACCCTCCAAACCCCCCTAAACCCTCTCCAAACCCCCCTAAACCCTCCAAATGCCTAAACCCCCTTAAACCCACGAACTCGCGAACCCAACCCGCGAACCCGACCCGCGAACCCATGAACCCGGTCCAACCCGCGAACCCGTCCCAACCCATGAACCCGGCCCAACCCGGCCCGGTACCAAACCCAGTCCCAACCCGGTGGGCCGGTTCATGGGTTGCCACTCCATGAACCCGGCCCGATTCGGCCCGGCCCGGTAACCCAGCGGGCCGATTCCTGGGTCGCCTGGTTCGAGCCTGGCCCGGTCACTGGTCCGACCCGTTCGGTGGCCAGCACTATTATAGAGGTTATGTGGTTCCTGTATCTTGGATCCAGGCTTATATTCGGGTGACATTCACTCCAGTATTTCTGCTAAAAATGTTGTTACGACTTAAATATTAAGCTGTGGCACCTCAGATTTGAAGTTTTACCATATAATAAATTGTCCTATGTTTGTCCTTTCATTCAATGTACTCATAATTTAAAAAGGCGCATATGGTGCAAATGGTCGCAGGAGACTAGGCGCAAGGCGCCATTTTTTTCAAAAAATTTTAATTCTTTGGTTGTAGTGTATTTAATATTAATTAAAAGATTTGTAATAATTTTAGTAATGATACATGTATGTAAAGCTAAGGCAAGTCTCAATTTGGGAAAAAAAATAATTCATTATTCAATTTGTCATAAACTAAGCTATTTTGCTTAAAAACACAAAGGTGCACCTCACTAAAGGCACGCTGGGGTGTGAAAGGCACTCACCTCTCATAGGTGGATGAGGCTCGCATAGTTAAAGCCCAATTAAAGCAAGGCGTGTCTAAGCGCGCCCGAGACACGCTTTTGAAAACCGATGTTGTACTAATACCTTTCGTTGTATTTGTCAGATTTTTCCTAATGCAAAGCAAACTAGACTCTTTTCTTCAATTTCAAATCTCTCAAGTGTTTTGATTTGGTACATGTTAATGTGCGGGTCCTAATAAATTAACTACATATGATGCCTATACTTGGTTTTTGACAATAGTATGATTTTTCAAGGAACACTTGGGTGATTTTAATCAAGAGTAAAGCTGAATGTGCGTTTATTGGAAAGTTTTGTGAATTATGTTGAAACATAATTATACATAATTATGCTTTATGGTGCTTTGCTTAAGAACAAACAAAGCCAAAGAGGTTTCTCAAGGCCAGATCTTGAATTTGTATCATGGTAAAAGGTCTACAACATTAAAAGAGTTTTGTTGAAACCCCAAAACAAAATGGAGTTGTAGGGCGCAAGAATCAATGCATCTTGGAACCTGCTAAAACTTTGTTTTAACATTCTAAATTGCCAATTAGACATTGGAGGGGGTGTTTAATTTGTGTTGCTCGTCTTATAAACAGCAAGCCCCTGAGAAGCAAAAAATAAAATAAAAATTGTCACCCCACATGAGACTTTTTGGTACCTAACCCTCCATAGATCATCGTAGGGTGTTTCGGGGTGCTTGCTATGAGTCTACCATCAAAATGCATAGATCTACCATCAAATTGTCAGCATCTTTACTGGCTACCCAGCACAACAAAAGGCTTACAAGGTTCTCAAGTTGAAAATTCACAAAATATTGTCTCTAGAGTATTCCATGAAAACACGTGCCCTATCATTTTAGCCCTAATCTTTCTGCTAGCCCTATTTACTTAACTTCTAACACCCCTTTGCAAAATAGCCAGTGGTTGTAGCTGCACCTCTATGGCTCTGCCATGGAAACATGGTGGTATATGAGCTACTGTAGGAAGTGTTCCATGGAACTTTTTCAACAATGAGACATGGAAGACATCATGAATCTGACTTCCTTGAGGCAAATGAAGCTTGTAAGTTACCTTGCCTATAACATATGCCACTTGAAACGGCCCATAATACTTGTAGGCTAGCTTTTGATTACTTCTTGCTTGAACAGAAGACTGTCTGTAAGGCTGAAGTTTAAGCCACACCCAGTCACCAACTTGGAAAGATCTCTCAGTTCTATGCAAATCAGCTTGGCTTTTCATCCTTGATTGAGCTCTTGATAAATGGAACTTCAAGTGCTTAATCATAGACTCCCTCCTTTGCAAGCTTCTGTCTATCTCTTGGAGGGGAGATTCACCAGCCAAATAAGGAAGATGCACAGGAGGAGGTTGACAATAGACCACCTCATAAGGTGTGAGTGAATTGCAGAGTGAAAATGAGTGTTATACCACCAATCTGCAAGAGGCAGCCATAAACACCAATCCTTAGGCTGGTCACCACACATAAACCTCAAATAGGTCTCCAAACATCTATTGACAACTTCAGTTTGCCCATGTGTCTCAGGATGATAGGCTGAAGAGTCTGAACTCAGTGCCATGTATGGAAAAAAGGCCTTTCCAGAACTAGCTTATGAAAATGGGGTCTCTGTCAGACACAATACTCCTTGGCCACCCATGTAATTTAAAAATGTTATCAAGATAGGCTTGAACAACTTGTAGGGCTATAAAAGGGTATGCCAAAGGTATAAAATGGCCATATTTGCTGAAACTGTCTATCACCACAAAAATTACCTCCTTCCCCAAAGACTTGGGCAGCCCTGTGATGAAGTCCATACAGACATCCATCCAAACCTCCTCAGGTATAGGTAGAGGTTGCAACAAGTTTCATACTTTGATGCCTGAAAAACTTGACAAGTCCTGACCACTTGTCTCACATCTCTATTTAAGCCCTTCCAAGTGAAGATGGACTTGACCCTTTTGATAGTTAAGTCTCTTCCAGAATGTCCTTCCTCTAGGGACTCATGCTGCCATTTTATGAGTCTTCTTCTTAGAGTCTGGTCAGGCCCAACCAATATCTTCCCTGCTTTCATAAGAAGACCATTTTCCAATTTATAGAGGGAATGATGTTGTTGCTGCTGCAACTGATTAAGAACAGGCTGCAGATGAAGATCCAGTTGGTAACTAGCTTGTATAAGCTCCTTAAGATCAAAGGAGAAAAGAAAGATGGCCAAAAATAAAATCTCTGATCCTTGAACCCTTGAGAGAGCATCGGCCACAACATTAGTTTGACCACTTCTGTATTGAATCTCATAATCAAAGCCCGTGAGCTTAGAAAGCCAAAATTGTTGAAAAGGAGTAGAGATTTTCAATTGAAGTAACCATTTCAAACCTTTTTGGTCTGTTTTAACTATGAAATGACCACTAGCCAAATATTGTTCCCATTTCTGAACAGCATGAACTATGGCCAATAACTCCTCATACATTTCTGCCATTTTGGCCCTAGTGGTTTGCTCAAGTAGGCCAAAGGATGTTGGTCCTGCATGAGAACTGCCCCTATAAAAATGCTAGCCATCGGTTTCCACAATGAACACCTTAGAGAAGTCGGGTACTGCTAATACAGGAGCAGACATTAAGGCTTCCTTCCTTGAGACTTTTAAAGGTCTGCTAAGTAATGCATAATTCTTTACAAACTTCCTATAATAGCCAGTTAACCCTAGAAAACTCCTGAGTTCCTTCACACTAGAAGGAGTAGGCCAAGAAGAGATGGCCTCCACCTTCCTAGGGTCTGTCTCCACACCTTTAGCCGAGATGAAGTGGCCAAGATACTCCACTTTGTTAATAACAAAAACACAATTGCTCTCTTTAATATGTAGATTGTGTTGCACCATTAAAGAGAAAACCTCCGCCAAATGCTGCCAATGGCTCTCTTGAGTTTTACTATAGACTAGTATGTCATCAAAAAAAACTAAAACACATTTTCTGAGCAAGAGTTTGAACACAAAATTCATGAAGCCTTGAAATGAAGCTGGTGCATTAGTCAGGGCAAAAGGCATGACTAAAAACTCATAATGGCATGAGTGAGTTTTGAAGCATGTCTTAAAGACATCCCCTGTGTGTACTATGAGCTGATGATAGCCAGCTCTTAAGTTTAGTTTGCTCGAACATGAAAAAATTAAACGAGCCGAGCTCAAACAAGGTTTTTGGAAGCTCGATTATGCTTGTGTAACATCCATATCGGCATATCCTTGGGTGAACAGGAACCCACTAGTAGATATTGTCCTCTTTGGGTCCTAGCCCGCAAGGATTTTCTTTGGAGTGGGAACAAAGGGAGTAAAAGCCATCCCACATCGGAAGTTGAGGAGAACGTAGTCTTCTTTATATAGAGATGGATACCTCAACCTAGTAGAGGCCTTTTGGGTGGGTCGTTCCCACTCTAAAGCAAATCCTTGCGGGCTAGGACACAAAAAGGACAATATCTACTAGTGGGCTTCTCTTCACCTCAGGATAAGGGTGTTACAGATGGTATCAGAGCCAGGGCCCATTTCGATGTCCTGTAGTGCCTTCGGGGACGCAGGTCCCCTTTAAGGGGTGGGGAAAAGAGAGTAAAAGTCATCCCACATCGGAAGTTGAGGAGAACGAGGTCTTCTTTATATAAAGATAGATACCTCAACCTAGTAGAGGCCTTTTGGGTGGGCCGTTCCCACTCCAAAGAAAATCCTTGCGAGCTAAGACCCAAAGAGGACAATATCTACTAGTGGGCTCCGGTTCACCCAAGGATAAGGGTGTTACAGCTCGAGCTCGACCCAAGTTCAATTAATATTAGTCAAGCCTAGCTTGAATAGGTTACTACTCGACTCGGCTCAGCTCTTTGACATCACTATGCCTATGTTGGCAAGAAATTTGGTTACCATCAGCAACCATGATAGCTTGCGGGCTCATTTTCTCAGCATGACACCCCAACTTCTTGGCCAAAGATATATCCAAAAAGTTATGAGTGCTTCCCAAATCAACCAAAATGTGCATGGTCTGAGTTCTTGCCTATCCCATGATTCTCATGGTATGGTATACTTGATTTCCAGACAAGGCAGTGAGGAAAATGCAAGGCTCATTTACAGGTGACTCTAGCAGTTCAGCATCATCAAAAATAGGGTCCAAAGACTCACTTGACCCAGCAATCTCAACAGTAAACAACTGTGGCTCTTTAAAATTGCATACATTACCTCTTCTATAAGGGGCATCACAGTAATAACAAAGCCATTTAGCAATTTTCTCTTGCCTCATATCAGCAGGAATATGCTTGGTAGGCCTGGATTGGGTTTTTAAATTTTTTGATGTGGGTGGTACTTTTGGTGGATATGGAGGTGTAGGGAGCAAAGGGGGTTTGTTTGCATTGTTGTTGACATAGGTGGAATAAGGCATATATGAAGTGGATTTTGTGGAAAAGGGTGGTTTAACATGTTTTTGTAGAGCAGTAAGTTGTTCTTCTTAGATTCTTGCATATTATATAGCTTGAGCCATAGAAAGAGGTTTAAATGCTTTCACCAATGGTTTAATTACTGGTTTAAGGCCACAAATGAACGAGTCAAGCACAAATTGATCAGGTAAGAGGTGATTATTTTGCATCACAACAGCTTTAAGATTCTCAAAATCATTAATATATTCTTCAAGAGAATCCTTTTGTACAATTTTATTAAATTGTTCTACCATATTTAACCCCTTTTCATCCCTAAATATGGCCATCAAATCAATTATAAAATCGTCCCAATCAACATTTCTCCTTATAGACAAATAACTAGACACCTATGTCTCAGCTTTACCAATCATGTATAGAGAAGCCAAATCAACTTTCTGATCATCAGGGATTTTGCAAAGAAAAAAAAATATCTACGGCACTTCTTAATCCAGATTCTAGCATTAGAGCCATGACAGCCATCAAATTTTGGAAACTCAATCTTAGAAACCATACCTTGGGGTCGAGGTTGAAAATTATTGTAACCTCCATTGGACGTAGGAGAATTTCCATTATTAGATGCAGTCGAATCTTTGAGTTCCTTGATCATGTGCATAATTTGCTACATACTTTGAGCTTGATCCTCAATCTTCTTTTCCAAGGATTGAACATGTTCCTCCATGGTCGTTGCACTCCGTGTAGATGTTCAGGCAGAGCTAAGCGTGTGGCTCTGATACCAATGATATAGGAGCTCAACTCTCCAGTTTGACTTTGGCCGAAAATTCAGTGACAGAAGATAGAAACAGGGGTAGAAAGGAGAAGAAGAGAGAAAGAGAGAAGAGAGACAAAGAGACAAAGAGATAGAGGGAAAGAGAGATTGTATTGTTGTATTACTTGAGTAATCTTTTGTACACTTCAGCCTATTTATTACAAGATTGGTTGTCAATCCATTCAACTAATTCAGTAACTAATAACGACTTGTACTTATTTAGTTATAACAGCCACGTGGACCACATCACATATTATGACCTCATCAAAGACATCCTACTAGACCTCATCACCACCCTCTTTGCTTGATGACTATATTTGCACCATATCTGAACAATGATACAATCTGATCCAATATCCATAATTGCGTTTTACATCTAAATCCACCATTAAAGAGTCTTGTTTCATAATTGAACCAACTAGTTACCCAAAAGCCTCCTATTACCCAAGCTTGGTTCAAGCTATGCACAAAGGATTGAGGCCTTAAAATCAAATAAAATTTGGGAAACAACTCCTTTACCTCAAGGGGGGAAAACAATTGGGTGCAAGTGGGAGTACAAAATTAAGCTCAAAGCTAATGGAAGTTAGAACAGACTCAAAGGCTTGTGGCACAAGGTTATGCCCAAAAGTACGACATAGACTATCAAGAAACCTTTTCCCCTGTGGTGAAAATGACAACGGTCAAGACTATTGGCAGCGGCAGCAAGCAGAAGTTGGCCCATGCATCAATTGCCCATAAAGAATCCGCTTTTTCACAACTGCACAAGGATTTTGATGAGGAGGTTTACATGGGAATGTCCTCAGGGACAGTTTAGTTTGGAAATTTGGATCTTTATGCAGCTCAAAACAAAGTAGATAATGGTTTGCAAGATCATCAACCAAAGAATGATCAACCAAAGAATGAAAACAAAGTAGATAATGGTTTGCAAGATCATCAACCAAAGAATGACTATTCTGTCTAGAAGGTTCTGCAGGATAGGTAATAGCTGCAATAGATTGATGACATAATATTTACAGCAATTTTTATAGGTATACATATATAATGATAATAATAATAATAATAATAATAATAATAATAATAATAATAATAATGATGATGATGATGATGATGATGATGATAATGAGCCTTTCAAAAAAAAAAAAAATAATGATAATGATGATGATGATGATGATGATACAGTATAGTCTGTCATTGGAGTATATAGCTTCTTCTATATTCATTTCCATGTTCATAAAATTTTCATATCGATGTGTTGATGATTTGAAGCAATCTGATCTTTTACTTTTCAAGGAATCTAAAAAAGCAAAATAAAGCTCACATAATTGTTTTTGTACAGCCATAAGCTGCAAGCAGAGACATGGAGAAACACATAGCCAAAAGATACAAACTGCATTATAATTCATAAAAATGCATACCTGTCTTTAACACTTCGACAAGGTTCCATAGATTCAAGTTTTGCTGCAATATTTGCAACACAGCCTGCAGTGACTCTGTTGAGATATACCATTGGTGTGCAACCAATCAACTACTTGAAAAATCCAAATATTGATAGTTAATTCCCAAGATACAGTGTAGACAATAAAAAAAGTATCAAAAAGAGCCATAGAGGTAAATGTCATGTACAAGTCATAAGCTTAGCTACGGATTAAAAAATATTTAACTCTAGCAGAACCCGGTGCAAATGCATGCCACTTCCAGGCATGAGCTATAAATTCATAATATTATTCTTTTGAATGTTATACATCAGGTGAACTTTAAACCCTAAAAAACAATACAAAATTTAAGCTTCCTACCCCTCTAATAATCGAATGCTTAACTATATTAACAATTGTTTGTCTTGCCTTATTTACTAGTGTTTTAATTCTTCCTGATCATTCTTTGATCTTCTCCTTAATTGATTATTAACCATACATCTAGATTATCTTATTATTTAAGTTTAGTTCAACTTATCTCAAACATTCAACATATACTTGTACACTTCACAATTACAGCCTTCATCCCATATAAAAAATTGGTTTACAAATAATGTTAAGAGAGTTATTTTGTGGGCCATTTCTTGCAAAATTAGATCAACTTAGCAAGGAGGTTTGACATTTGCATACAGCAATCTCTCTTTAAAACAAAACTGATCCCTATATCATCGAAAATAAGGCTGTAAGAGGTAAATATATTTCACATTGCAAGTTGCTATGTAGCATGGGTACTTCATATGGGTAGTCGTCCCGAACCCGATTCGTCCCTGTATTGGGGACGATTCTGATTCTTCATTATAATTGGCCGTACCCATTATCATTATTTTTTTAGATTTGCCGTTTCCGGTCCCCGTATCGGTATTCGTTTTCGAACCCATTCCCGACTCAATGCAACCTAGGCAAGTTGCAACGGAGCTCCGTTGGGCATCAGTTTGAACTAATTGCCTGCCAATTTTGGAGTTTGTCTTCCTTGTTTATTAGCTGGGGAAAAAAAAAAAAAACAAAATGCTCTTGCTAGCTGAAATATTCCCTCATGACATTGTTTGCAATTCTTATATGGTCGTCGAAAAAAATGAATATTTAAATAAAATAAAAAAACCCAGAGATAAACAAGAAGAATGCAATGCAATGAACAAAATTGAACACAGAAAGGAAAAAAGAAAAAAAAAAAAAAAAAAAAAAACAACCTGAGTGACATCTTCAGCAATGTTAACAGTGTGGAGATCAGGTCTTGCTTGACATTGAAAGGGGGGTTTAGATTTAAAGGAGGATTTAAGAGAAAGAGAATGCGGGTTCAGAGGATGAGTTTTGTTAGTGAGAGTGGTTTTGTGATATGAAAATTTGAGGGTGGTGGTGGTGGTGGATATACATGAAATTGCTTCCTGTTGAAGCTTGCAACCACAAATTACACCTGAATTATTATTCATCACTAAACATGATGTTGGATTTCTCATGGAGACACCAACTTCAATTCCACAAACTCACTCTACGCCCAACTCCTGCACTTTGAGTTTCAACTTTGAAATTTGAACTGGGGTATGTATAAAACCCCCAAATATACACCATATCCAAATATTAATCTACTCTCACGTGTACAAGGCCATAGGCTTTCATTAATTCAATTTTTTTTGTTTTTGTTATTGTTATTACGTACCTCTTACATAGAACCAAAGACGCGTTAGGTTGTTGGTAATAATTTGTGATAATGATAATGAATTTGATTTGTGATTATATTAGGCAAGAACCTTATAGTTTCATGGAAAATATATTTTCATTCCAAGCTTCAATTTTCTTTCTATTTTCTATTTTCTATTATCATCCATTACCATGGAGATGGTATATTCGATAAGAATGGATATTTGTGAAGAAAATTTTATATACATACAAGTATATCATTTTTATATCCCATTAGATGGGAGGGTAGTAGAGCCAGCAAAAACTAACACGACACGATAACACGACCCAAACACGACATGAAATTAGCGGGTTTGGGTCAAAGACTTTGACACGATTAAGTAAACGGGTTGATACGACACGACACTCTTATTAAAAAGGTCGGGTTTGGGTCAAGGGGTTCAACCCGTTTATGTAAACGGGTTGACATGACACGACACGATTACACTTGAATATTAATTTTCTAGTGAAAAATTGACCTGACACGTTAACACGACACGAAATTAACGGATTTGGGTTAAGGACTTTGACACGTTTAAATAAATGAGTTGACACAACACGTTTATTAAACGGGTCGGGTTTGGGTTAGAGGGTTCAACCCGTTTATGTATGCGGGTCGACCCGAAATCGACACGACCCGGCTGACTGCTCTAGAAGGTAGTATATTTGTCTCAAAATATTTGCATCATTTCCTTTATTGGTATCATGGCCCACCATTTTTTTTTTGTGTACCCACCCGGTTCACCCTTTTTGGATTAATCCGGATTTGGAGCGCGTCCCAGGGTTAAAGTTTTAAACTCCTCCCAACGTGCTTGCGGGGATCGAACCATGGTTCTCCCTACCAAGTCTAGCCCCTGGCACCACTAGACCAAAACATCGTTGGTATTTTTATAATTATACCCTAACTTATCTCAACCCCATTAATTTAACCCACTTAAATTATTTTTACCTCATCTTACCAAATTAAATTCCAACAACCACCCTAATTACTCATCCATCCATTACCCATCCATTTAACTTACTCATTTGTATCATCTCAACTACCCATTTACAAATCTCAAATAATTCAACATCTAATTAATTTAATCTCCCTCTTGCTTGTGTTTAAATTATGTTAATAATTAATTTGTACGTTTATATCCTTAACTTTCTTACTTAAAGTGTGTGCAAAACAGTTTGTTGCAAGTAAAAAGAAATAAATGAAGTATTTGATATCACTATCAGTCAGAAAAAAAAGAGTTTGCATATAAGTGTAACAACTCTAAACTTAGGGTAGCTACTAACTAACCTAAACAAGCACTAATCTCATCATTTATATCCACGTACAAGTCATGCTTTGTAAACTAAACTTCCATCAAAGTTTATGAAATCAATTACATAATTAGTTTGTGTTAATTAAACATAAATAGTCTTAAATCATTCCTGGCTCTAATAACAACTATCATAAGAATATTTCACAAATAAATAAATACTTCGTACATAACAACTGGTACATCTTATCTGATCTAGTAGCATCCATTTACTAGCTCCGATCTTTCTAAGCTTATCTACCTTAATCCTACAACCAAAACTCTGCTCCCAACAGGACAAGTTCCAAGACAAACACAATGAGCATATTCTTTCCTTTATTCAGTTATTGTTCAGATAAAAAACTTTATTTTTTCTTTTAATATGTTTGCATACTTAAGTTATACAAATGGATAATCAACAGCAATCATGTTCCACACTAATTCATATAATCATGTACATCAAGTTTAGAGATTACAACCATAAACATGACACTGCTTTCTTTCTTTTTAATCCTAAGCATGATACTACATCCAAGAGGTTATTACTTGTACGTATATACCTTGAATAAATTCGGTGACTCTCCAGTTTTCTCAGAAATTGCCTAGGAATTACTCCTCACCTAAAAATAAATTTTAGAGCTATTATTATAACACCCATGAGATTGGTTTAAGAGGATTTGATAAGCTACTTATGTCAACAAGAT
Organism: Salicornia ramosissima; assembly: GCA_951394345.1. Classification (NCBI taxonomy): domain Eukaryota; kingdom Viridiplantae; phylum Streptophyta; class Magnoliopsida; order Caryophyllales; family Amaranthaceae; genus Salicornia; species Salicornia ramosissima. The sequence goes on along the minus strand of OX596236.1, from coordinate 16,590,221 downwards.
GCATCCTTCTTTAAGAAACTCTTATGCTAAGATACTCCACAATTAAGCGTGCTTAGTTGGGAGTAATCTTAGGATGGGTGACGTACATAAAATTAAAGGGCCTTAACTTTCATGCATTGTTAAACGTATGAACCCTTACTAACTCATACATTTAAACCCTAAAAAATCCATTCTTTTAGTTACCAAAACATCTTTTTAAAACATAAAAGAATTATTTTTGACCCTAAAGGGTAATATACATATTTTTATACTCTAAAATATATTTAGATACTTTATAAATTTTGAAAATATCTTTTTATTAAAAAACCGTAACAAAAACTAAAACAGGCCAAAAAAGAGTCTTTCTTAAGACGTCATTTCCAATCAGAAAACACTACTCTTTTGTCTAATTCTGATCAATTTAGGCAGAAAATGAAAATCTGGTTTAATTAGTGTAATACGAGAATTATCTTTTGTAAATTAACACAACAAGCCCTAGTTGTAATGACCCAGATTTTATTGGTATTTTTGCCGATAATTAGGTGTAATCATGTGTATTTATGTGTTAGTTCAAATTTATTTTTGAACTATTTATTTTATTTTATGTGAATAATTTCGATTTAATTCGAAATATTTATTGTTAGTTTTTATTATTTATGTTATTTATTATTTAATTGATTAGAATTTTATTATTTAATTTTCTAATTAATTATTTAATATTTTGGGCTAAATCGATTTGTGCATGATTAATCATGCGGGTTTTGCAAATTAGCCCAATGGATCACGAGAGCCCATTTTTAGGCCCATTTTAGCCCCATGGCCGGTTTTTCTAGCAAGGATGGCAAGCCTTGCCACTTGCTTTGTTTTCACACTTAACCAACTTCTATAAATAGGAGTGGTTAGTGATGCCTTAAGGTTTTGCTCATTTTGCCATCTAATGCACTTGCCATCAAAGTTCAATCACCAAAAACTCCCTCCACTTTCTCCTTGCCTCACGCCATTTTTGATCAATTGAAACCCATCAATTGTTCATCATCTTTCCTAGCCCAAAACTTAAAGATTCAAAGTTCATTGATCTTTAAGTGTTCAAACACAATCCTAAACACATTCATTTCATTCAAGATCACGAGTTCGGGTTGGGTTTGGGTCTTGTTCGTGTTCGTGGCCGAGTGGGTGACCGTGCGGTGCCGTGTGAGGCCGTGCAAGGGTGGTGGTTCGAGTGGTGGACCGTGCTGCAGGGCCGTGTGAAGCCGTGGTTCATGCGACACAGCCGTGCTGGGCAGCCGTGTGTGCAAGTGTGCCGTGTTCGTGTGGTTCGAAGCAAGGCCGTGTTCGACGTGGTTTGGGCCGTGTGGTGTTTGTTTGTGCCGAGTTTCCGGGCTGCATTTGTGTGTTGATTTGTGTGTATATCTTCAATAAGGTAACATGCTTTCTCAACCTATTTGGTATACTATGTTTATAGTATGAATTAAATGCATGTTTGGGTTGTTTGATGTTGAATATTCATGATTTTATGTATGATTTGTATTCTGATTTTTATGTGATTAAATGAGGTTTTGATAAAGGTTTTTCATGGTTTTATGATTGATTATATGTTGTAATATAATCATGATTAATGTGTTAAAGTTTGGTTAATTTTGGATAATTGAAAGGATGTTTTTCGAATGGTTTTTAATAGTGTTATGCGTGTGATATGTATGAGTTTGAATGAGTTCTTTATGAGTTCTTGATGAGTCCTTATGAGTTCTTGATTGAATCTTGAAAGTTAAAGAAAGGGTTAAAGAAAATTAAAGAAAGTGTCTAAGTTGATTAAAGAATGGTTAAAGATTGATGAATTATGATTGGTTAGACTCAAGATCAAGGCTAGAGGCAATCTTGAGAATAACTTCGATATTTTAACTAGTTATTTTCAAGAATCAAGGCATTGAGGCAATTCTTGATTATAATTTAGTTAGGTTGAGATAAGAAAATGAATAACTTGATTGAATAATTAATTAATTAAGATTAGCTTGATTTCATTTTTAGACGCCTGATACTTTGAGTAAGATTCATTGTATTTGGGTTAAGACGTTGCCCCTATTCCATCCGCGGTATTGGGATAGTTGGAGTCATACTATGTGATCCTTCGTGAATTTCCAGTAAGATTGGTTTCACGGGACATGGATTTCCAGTAAGATTGGTTTCATGGGGTTTGGGAGTAAGAGTCTCAAATCCGAGCATAGTAGAAAGTTCGAATGCGTAAGATGCGTTCGTACGAGCACAGTCCGGTCTAGAATATGAATGATTGCGCCAAAGATAGTTGGTTAGGTTGGTTTGAGTCGAGTTCACGTGTGGGTTGATCTTGTACTCTGGTTTATTGTTTTGATGTCGTTTATTTGATTTATGCTATGTGCATGTGTATTCCCATTAGGGTGAGTCAGTTATGTTACTCGCCACTGATGGTGGACTGTTGTTGTTTTTCCAGGTATTTCTGATGACGATACTCTTGCTTAGCTTTGGGTTGGGCGAGCGACGTTTACTGTTGTTTTTATTGTATTTTCTATTTTCAGTTGTTTTAGATAGTTTTGACTATTGTATGGACTTTTGTACGTTATGTTTGGACTCTGACGTGTGGTTAGAGTTATTCGTACTTTAGTATTTTTAGTTTGACTTTTGGACTAGTTATGTACAAACTTGTGGGTATTTGTACTTTTGTGGTTTAATAATAATATTTGAGGAATTAGTTTTATTTCTTAAGTATTTTGAGTTGTAGTTTCTAACTATTCGACTCGTCGGTTTCTTCCGCGCCGATTTAAGCGAGTCGGGTCGTTACACTAATAATCTCTGAAAAAATCTATATTGATAATTTTCGAGTTTGAAAGTATGTAACTCTAATTTAGACACTTGTTTCAAATCATAAAATAGCAATCTTCATATGATTAGCCCTAATTTTTTAAACTCGAAAACTTCATGATAATAGTTAAAATATTAAATATTTAAAGCCTAAAATTATAAAGAATAGCATAAATTAAATAGAAAAGAAGAAAGAAAAATACAAGATTTCATGGAACAAAAATAATCCGGCTAGTCTTGTGTGCAATTGGTCACACCGTTGACAACTTATAAAATACAAAGTAATCCCTATAACCCCTAAAATACTGACCAAGTGATGACCCCACATTATTGGAAAACCCTTGTAAAATAAAAGGGAAATTCCCAGTGGTATACCCGAGCTTTTTCGAAATCCCACTGGTATACCCGAGTTTATTTTAATCCTAGTGGTATACCTAAAATTACGTCTAATTCCCATCCGTTACATTTAGAAGGTATATTCCGTTAAATGTATTGGAATACCTATTTTAAGGTTAGATTTAACTTTGGTTAACAATTTTTTTAATTTTCTTTTTAAAAAAATAAAAATTAAACCAAGTAATATATTAAATTAATGGGTTTTGCAAAAAATGATCCGATTGCCCCCAATTTACGTTTCTGATTTGCATCGATTTGCGCGCATTGATCTACGTGAAAAAATATTCCGCTCATGGTTTTACGGGTCATTTTTTCCTTACGAGATCTGATTTGAGGTCGGATTTTGCAAAAAATGATTTGAATGCCCCCACTTTGCGTTCCCAATTCGCCACGTTTTGTGCGCATTGATCTACGTGAAAAATAGTTCGCTGAAGGTTTTACGGGTCATTTTTACCCTTATGGGGTTCGATTTGAGGTCGGATTTTGCAAAAAATGATCCGGTTGTCCCCCAATTTGCGTTCCCGATTCGCCTCGTTTTGCGCGCATTGATTTATGTGAAAAAAATAGTCCGCTTTAGGTTTTACGGGTCATTTTTATCCTTAAGGGTTCCGATTTGAGGTCGGATTTTACAAAAAATGATCCGATTACCCCCAATTTGTGGTTGTTTTTCCTTTATTTTGTTTTTTTTTTGTTTTTTTTTCAATTTATTAACCATGGTTAGTGTTTTTAACAATTTTTAAACAAAAAGGTTACTTTTGGGAATTATGTTTAACATTAGGTACACCTCTGGGATTAAAAAAAACTCGGGTATACCAGTGGGATTTCCAAAAAGTTCGGGTATACCACTGAGAATTTCCCAAAATAAAATGTGTAACCCCTATAAATAAACTGAGTAACCCTTTGTAAAATAAATTGAGTAACCCTTGTAAAATTAACTGAGTAACCCCTGTAAAATAAACTGAGTAACCCCTACAACACTAACGAGTAATCCCTGTAAAATTAACTGAGGAACACCTATAACACTAACGGATAACCACCCACACAACGTGCGACCAATCACCTCTATAGTAGCTATAACTAAAACAAAAACCGCTGACATCATCAACTGCCACATGTCACCTTCTCATTACAAATTTCCCTCCAAACTTTCATTTGAGTTTTTTCTTTTTAAAAACTTTCTCTCTATTTATTGATTTTTTTTCTTCGATATTTTCCTTTTTAAATTTTTTGATCTAATCTGATCCGAACTTAATATTTCTATTATGACAAGATCTTATCTGAACTTTCCTCATCTAATCTGAACTTTCTCTCTAATCTGATCCGAACTTAATATTTCTATTATGACAAGATCTTATCTGAACTTTCCTCATCTAATCTGAACTTTTCTGATTAGATCAATTATCTAAATTTTTTTTTATCTGAACAATTTTTTATTTAATTGTAGTTATAGTTTTAACTTTTCTGATCTATTTTTTTTTTTAAAAAACATTTATATAATTTAATCGCGATAAGATTAAAATTATATAAGTGTAATATAAAGATGAATTTTTTTTGTCAAGATTGTACATTTTCAAGTGTTACCTTGCTGCAGAATAAAACGGAAATTGCTAACAGTAATAATAATAATATTTATTTTACATATGGGCATTATTGTTCATTTTGTCGTCAAAATTGCCTATATTTATTCATTTTTAAATTTAATTTGAAAGAATAATTTTTTTTAAAGGAAGAATAATAGCTTTTATGAATATGTTGAATAAGTAAAAATTGATATATGATAAATTCATATGAATAATCCCAACTATTGAAGGTCTTCCAATATTAATCCCAACTATAGGTTATTACACTATAATCCAAACTAAAGGGGTAGTTTTATGATATTAGTCCGTACTAACTTTTGACCGGCTCCGATTTCTTTCGTAGAAAGGGAGGAAGGTATAGTCAAGTACAATAAATAAGAAAAGAGGAAAGATAACGAATACTTTATGAATTGGTGACCGATTACAATAGGCTAAATAAGTCAATGGACTAATATCATAAAACAACCCCCAAAGTTTGGATTATACTGTAATAACTAATAGTTGGGATTAATATTGGAAGACGTCCAATAGTTGAGATTATTTATATGAATTTTTTCTAAATTATAACACAATTACATTATAATATTGGAAAAATTGTAAAAAATAAGTCAACCTTTAGCCGACTTTCTCAAATTAAGTCAACCTTTTGATTAACTCAAAATAAGTTAACCTAATATACATGTCTTCTCAAATTAAGTTTTTTTACTAATTGTTTGTTGATTAAATTAACATTTTTAATGAAATATCATATAAATAACAACATGTTAATGCACCGCTTTAATTTTGCATTGAAATTATTAACTTTCCCCACCAGCAAATTAGTGAAAAAACTTAATTTGAGCGGATATGTGTAATAGGTTGATTTATTTTAAGTTAATCAAAAAGTTGACTTGATTTGAGAAGACCGGCTAAAGGTTGACTTATTTTTTACAATTTTTCCTATAATATTTGAACTAACCATAACAACATTACGCTTCTTTACAAATTTGCATTTCTTTAATTTTATCAAACAAACATTATATGAAATAATAGAATAAGAAAAAAAACTATTATTCTTTTCCTTTATTTCGACTTTTACTTACATAATATATATTATTATTATTGAAACAAAATTTTATTAATTTTTTTTAAAAAGCCGTGCATCTGCACAGATGCTAACCTAATTATAAAATAAACTGAGCAATCCTGTAAAATAAATTGAATAAACCCCTATAAAACTACCGAATATCCCTTGTAAAATTAACAGAGTAACACTGTAAAATTAACACGGTGCGGCCAACCACATGCAAGAATGTGGGAAAATAATTAGATTTAAAGTTTTAAATTGCTATTTTTTTTTTTAAATAAAAAAATGTGACTTTTAAATAAACCTTGTAGGTTTCTCCCCAATTTTTACTCGAATCAATCAACTAATTTATATATTTGACGCCATTATTATTGCTTCGAATCTCTTTATTTTCTTAGCTCCAATGGCAAGTAATAGTTCAAGCACACCAATTGCGGCAACTACAATAGAAAAACTGAAGCAAGGATCACTGCTATGGCTGTATGGTTTCAAAGAGGCTTGTTGTCTTCATAAAGTCTTCATCTTGTGTTACAGGTTTCGTTTTTTCAACATATATATTTTTTTTTAACGATCTAAGTTTACCCCTAATTTTACTTGATTTTGAAGGTTTGATTAATTTTCTCTGATTTTTCAGGTCTAGAAGTCTTTTAATCCGAACTGGTCAATGCTTCCTTTTTAATGGATTAATCTTTCTGGGCAGGTGATCATACTAAAATTTTACTCTATTTTACTACTGTAAATTTTCTTATGATAAGTCGATAAAAGAGACATTTTTTCTTCCCTTAATTGGTATTTTATCAGTAGCATTGTGAACATATGATATAAATTTATGGCCTGTTTGGTTAGCCAAAAAAAGGAAAATACAATTTCCTAAGGACCTACCTAGGTAAGAAGAAATTCCGATGGCAAATGTTTGACCAAACAAGATTGAACACTCCCTAGGAAACTCAACTCCATGTGAGTTGAACCAAACAAGAACTGTGTAAAATTTCAGTTTTTTGTGTTTATGTGTATTTTGAAAATAGACAATGGAAGACTACAAATTACTTTTGGTGTTTTACACAATTATGTTTTTATGAAAGAAAACCCACCCGTCAAAAAAAAAAAGAAAAGAAAAGAAAACCCAAAAACTGAAAACAATAATGAATGTACCCTGAACTATCACATAGGTATTTCTATTGTGGATGTTCTTGGATGTGAGTGCCAGGGGGGAGGACCTTTCCTTTTTCAACAGTAATGTCTAACGATGAAATTTCACTAGACTTTTTTCTCTTCGTTGGCAATTAGTAGGCACATGAATTTTTTCGCTACCATTGTGAGTTAAGTTTTTTAAATAGGCATTTGTTGCAGCTGTAATTACTCATTCTCATCAGACATTTGATAGGCAAATGCAGCTAATTAGCCAAAACATAATGGCTGTTTGCCTACTACGTATTATTATTTATTGAAAAACAGCCAATTACTCTCTAATTTAAGTAAAATCTACTTAACTGTCGTGTCCTTGAACTATGCCAAGCTTTGTTTTAAAGGGTGTGAGGCGCATTGAGGCGCAAAGGGGTCTTGGAGCCTAGGCACGAGGCTCAAGCCGAAGGCACATATAAACCATGAATATCAGAGGGTATGTAATATTCAATATAACATAAAAATTATATTATAAGTGCATAATAAACAAAAAAAGTCATAATATACTACCGGAGTACAGAGTACTACAAAAAGTTGAAAGTACTTGGTAAATAAAAATATTAAGCATAAAGATAAAAGAAAGCAAAAATTGGAAAATCAAATTTAGTAGTCTAAGCAGTAGAAAATAAGAGTCTCTTTTAGTAATTAACCAAATTCCAAAACATAGAGAAAGATAGGGAAAAAAGAGCTGCACTGCAGCATACATAGAGGCAGAAGGGTTTTCCGCACCTTATAAAAAAAGGTTAAGAAAAGTAGAAGGCTTTAGGGTGGAAGAAAGCAACTCGAACAGAAAAAAAAATTCGAAAAGGCTACCCATAGAAGAAGAGAAATAAAAGCAAAGATGAGGAGAAAGAAGAAAAATCAGCAACAAAGATTAATAGGTGGTCAAGTTTTTGAGTAAGAAAAGAGGAAAATAAGGAAACTAGAAGAAAAAGAAGATGGGAGGAAGGATTATCAACGATCTGGCATTAATGAAGGCAGTTTCGGACGAAATTGATGTAATTTTCGGCTGAGTTGTGGTTCAATTGGGAACTTTAGGGTTTTCTTCATAAAAGTTCAATTGGGAAATTAAGCTTCAATTAGGACCAATCAAAGTCACATGAAAGCGAGAAAAGAGGTAAATAGATTGGAAAAAAAAAGGTTAAGTTTAAACTGCAGCCAACTCCGTCTCCTCACCAAAAGCGGCCAAGGCGCAAGCTGAAGGCGCATGTTGTTTGGAACTCGTTGTGCCTAACCACCTTGATGTGATTTTCCAATTGACTGAGCTTGCTTGGTGCTTAGGCGTGCCTTAGGCGCACCTTTTAAAACCAATGTCACATAATTCGGTCCCCATCCTTGCGAACTCCGCTCCCGAATTTGTTCCTTGTTCCGAAACAAATGCCGAATTATCACTAAATTCCGCTAAAACCTAAACCTATAGGTAGTGAATTCCGCTCCTGAATTCATTTCACTTTCCAAAACGAATACCGAATTATGTGATGCTATTTAAAACTAAGATTTCAAGTTTTGGCAAAGGGTCCTTGTGTCTAAAATTATAGTCTTTTACGTGTTTGACACTTGTATATGTAATTAGTATGTAACCCTTGTACTCATGTTGATTTACATTCGTGATGTTTATATTATTGCTATGTCACATTGGGGTGGGGGTTGCCAATAGGAAAAATATTATAGTTAGTTCACCTATTTCAAAGATCAAAATTTACTAAACTTTTGGTGAAAACCAAATAATCAGGAACTTATATGCGAGAAGTGGAATTGAGCACGCTTTCCTTTGGCAGTTGCTTAGTTTAAAAAAGTGAGCCTTGTGCATATTCTCTCCTCTGAGAAACAGGCTTCAACAAGGTGATGCTCAATCACTTAAAGAGAGGCGTTTGAAGAAAATAGCTTAGATAGTTAGATTATTATAAATTGAGGAATGATTGAAACTTATTCAAATTGAGACTTATTAAGAGAGGCGCTTTAAGAAAATAGCCTAGATTTAAATTATAAATTGAGGAATAATTGATACTTGTTCAAATTGAGACTTATTTTGGCTTCACATATGTCATTACTGGCCTTATATGCACGCTTTGCATATGTGCGTTGATATTTTAGAGGTAGCTTTACTTTAATTGAAAAAGTAACGAATAATATTTAAAAGGAATAATTACATTAATAGGTACCAACTATTGCACCTTTTATTTTATAGGTACCAACTTTTGATTATTCACCAGCAGCACGAACTATTACATAAAGTTGCAACGATAGATATGTATGACCTATAAATAGGTATGGATGACCTATAAGTTGCAACAATATATAGTTCATATACCTATCATTGCAACTTTATGTAATAGTTCGTGCTGCTGGTGAATAATCAAAAGTTGGTACCTATAAAATAAATAGTGCAATACTTGGTACCTAATTATTCCTATTTAAAATATGTTAGGTAATCTAAGTATTTTGTTAATTAAACTCGCTTGCCTCATGGGCTAATTTATTTTTAAAGCAATGGGCCAAAATTAAAAATGAAAGATAAAGCATCATGGAAAATATAGTAAAAAAAATCTATGAATAGAAAAAAAAAAAAACTAGCTGTGTCCGAGTAGAATATGTCTGCCTTTTGTTGATTAATTGTGAAATGGAATTTTTTTGAAGATTTTTGGTATGTAAGAAAAAAAATAAGACAACGATGACTAACTATTGTTGCATACTTGCATGTTGAGATAAAACTTATTGTAGTTTGTGAGATGCATAAAACACATGAAAAATCAATGTTTAAAACTCACTTATATCTTTTCTATATAATGCAATAATGAATATGAGCTTTTTTTGTCGGTTCAATTTTTGAATGTATGCAATTCACCAATTGTAGGTAGAATAAATATTACAACTTTTGTTCATATATTGATACAACATTTAGGTAGATTATGTAACTTTCCAATAAAAAACACTTATCAATTGCATATTTATAAGTATTCTAGGTATATTCATGGGGCAAGTTAGAATTTTCACGGGGGGGACACCGTAGCTCCCCCCTTCACTTATATAATAGAGATTAAAATTGTCAAGGAGCTTTTAGTTAATATTTAATACAACCCTAACAAAAATTTAAAAAGTAAACGAATAAATCCGCCTCACCTACAAGAGGAGCTTTTTATGACTAAGAGTAGTTGTTTAATGATTCTAGTTTATTTTTCGTTTAGAGTTTGCATAATTTCAATTTTAATATGTAATAATCTAGTTTCGGGATATTCCATCGAAATTCAATATGAATTTTGACCATATCAAAACCAATTCATTTCCACTCTAAGGTTGCTAGTTTGGACTCAACCCACAAATTAAAATTCTTTAACCTACTGCTCCTTCCTATTAAGCTAAGGGCTCGTTTACATTAGCTGAAAACTGGAAACCGAAACCGAAACTGAAACTGAATTAATTGAACTCAATAGAGATGAACTGAACTGAATAGAGATGAACTGAACTGAATAGAGATGAACTGAACTGAACTGAATATAATCTGAAGTAAACAAGTCCTAAATACCCTAATTTTTTTACAAGGTGTAAATTTTATCTCGCCCTAATCAATGATCCTCTCAAATTTGATAACTAGGACCCACAAATTCACCAGGTAGAAGAGAAAAATAAGCATTCCACCTTATTGGGTGCTTATTTTCTTTAGCTTTTATGCTATATACTTTATATATAATGAATGTTTACGCAACTTTTTTTTTGTTTGTTTATCTTTGAGATCAAAACTCGTAACTGTTCATTCCTAATATTTGATGTAATGTATCGAGTACAAATACAATATCATTCATATGAATCCAATCGAACTTTCTAATTCGGCTTGCTTAGAATTGGACTATGGAATTGTTCCAAGTATATTACACCTCTGGAAAATCTATGTGGACAATCTCTCGGAAAAATCACTTTGGTTCATGTAGCCGACCCCACTTATGGGAATAAGGCTTTGATTGATTGATTGATATTACACCTCTATGGCTATATTTATGCATCTACAAGTGATGAAGTATATCTTGAAAGTATTTGCAATGGGCGATTCGGTTGGTTAATCTAGCATGCTTGTTTTGGTAGCTTTGTATTCCAACATTAACTGCATTTTATTTGTACACAAACACCCATATAGGAAGTTGCTATAATGAGAAATTAGAATTTGAGAAACGTCAGAAAATCAATCGAAAGCTGTTATGTGCCACACTTTCCTATGTTTAAAAATCAAAGCATTCCCTCCTTTTGCTTATAGTCTTATCTAGGATACATGGATAACAATTTGTTGGCCTTTTCATGTACATGTTGCTTATTTTAAAACTGCATTTACTGTTGTTTCACTTATGTTGCAATGTTCCATCTATTTTCTTGTTGCAGCGTATCTATATTGAAAACATTTCTCATTCCTATGCTACAATGGATTTTGCCTAATCAGTGTCCTCAGATAACTTATGAAGAAGTATGCAGATGTGGAGTAATATTGACAATTTATTCATCAATGCGGACACTTCTGATACAACTCATATATGTGAGTATATGTTTCCTTCCAGTTTTATGTATTAACATTCTGTAATCTGTACATCTAGTTTTAATCTCCAAGCTGCATGGCTAACTATTATATCTGAATTACAACAAACAGCTCAATGGAGACCTTTTCCATTGTAATGTTCAAGTTGTGAACCTTTTCACTTTCTTTTAGAAGTTATAGTTTTTCTCAGTGGCGGACTCAGGTTTTTTAAGATGGGGGGCAATATCAACAATTCAACGCAAATCTAATTATTAAAGAAAATAGTGGGTACGCAATAAAAAAAAATCAGCTACATGTTGATACTAAAATATTACAATTCGAAAAGTCATTTTAATATTACAATTTGGGTACATTCTACTAAAAATCCTCCGAGTCTTCATTTTTTGAAATCGATCAATAACATTCTCATCGGGAACATGTAAAAACACTTCTTTCTCAATGAATGTCACAAAACAATCCTTCATTAGTTGATCACCCATACTATTTCGTAGCTAACTTTGGACATATGTCATTGCGGAAAACACTCTTTCAACACTTGAGGTAGCAACAGGAAGAATCAACACCAACTTGATAAGCAAATGTATAAAAGGATAAGTCTCATGCAGCTTGGTTTTGACAAGCATTATAAAAGAGAATTAATATCATGCAAATCTCGAAATTTTTTATCTTCTAACATGGATTGCTTGAACAGAACAAGTTGTTTATCAAGGTTCAAGTGCTCAACAACAACTCATTATATGAAAAGTCTTCGGGGTACAGAGAAGCAAGTTTAATCACTTTGTAAAAAGCTAATGATGATTGATTTTTTTTCCTAGAACAAGTTAATGATGCTTTCAAACGAATATGATCTTTTTTTTATTTCCACCTCAATTGCATCGTATTGATGACTGTTTTTTTCCCCATCTCTTAGATTCACATACTTTTCATAAGCAACAGTATGAGCACTTTTAACTCCACCAACATGCTTGTCAAACCTGTTCGGTCCATTCCATGCCCTAGATCCTCCATTAAGCAATGCATCACTGGCACAATTACTTTCAACTTCATGCTTGAACAAGTAACATACATAACAACATGCGGCATCTTTTAAAATACTATATTTAACTATTGAACGAAAAAACACTAAACTGACGTTTTCCAGAGCAATGGTTTTGAGGGAATTTATGAGTTTTTGGTTGACAAGGTTCTTTTTAAGGGTGTAGGGCCGTAGGCTCTTCTCAATAGATTTCTTTGATTTAGGCGATAATCTGTTATGTCCTTTCTTAATTCTTGATCATGAGGAAGAAGCTCAACATCATAAGCCAATTCATCTTCTTACTCCTCAATGGGTTCATTACGAGTACTTAATCTCCCATTTCTATATCCACATCAATTGCTTCATTACGAGTACTTCATCCACATCATTAATAGGTGCCTCACTTTGTGCATGTGAAGAACAAGAATTATCTTGTGATTTCAATTTCTTAAAAAACATTTGACAAAGATAGGTTTGTTTTCCCATTGCCTTTGACTTTTTTGAAAAACTTGAACTTGACATATCCTAATTAATTAAGTTAAAAAACATGAATCAATAAACAACTTTCACTTTTTTAGGTAATAGTTCACTAATTCACAACTAATTCACTAACTAATTCAATTCACAATCACAAATTAATTCACAAGTCACAATCTAATCCAAATGCCGATTCATATTTCACAAACTACTATTTTACTAACAATTTCATTCACAAACTCATTAAGAAAATCACAATCTACTTCACAAACATTTACAATTGATGAATTCATAAACTAAATATTTATTTTTCGTAAACTATAAAACTAGGGTTTAGAACCCATAAACATTAACATACCTTAAAGCATAGTGACAGCTCGCCGCCTCACCGGACGCCGGTCATCGATCTGGAATGCTTGTTGTCGGTTGTGGACTATGGGCTCAGGCTGCCTGGGGTGATTTTTTTTCCCATGTTCTTTCTCTCTCCTTCGTGCCCCTCTATTTTCCCTTCTCTCTTTTCTCTTTTTCCATTCAACTTTTTCACATGTAATTCCTTTTTCCTATGTTTTCTCTCTTCTCTTTTTTTTTTGTTGTTCCTACATAGGTCCGCGTCCGCCAGTGGCTGTTCTTAATTATTATGAATGGCCAATGTATAAAAAGGCTCAAGGCGCACCAAGGCGATTGAAATTCCTAGAGCCTTAGGCGCGCCTCAGTGCGCCTCGGTGCGCCTCATTGAAGTGAGGCGCACCTAAGAAGGCATGGGGAAAATCTGAAAAGAAAATGGGAAAAAAAGCTAAAGTGCCCCTCAGTGCGCCTCAGGGTGCGCCTCAGTGCGCCTCAACTGCGCCTAGCCACAAGCGCCTCGACTGGGCCAAGTTAGGCGCCTACCCCCTATCGCCTGGGCCAAGTTAGGCGCCTACCCCCTATCGCCTAGCGCCTCAGCGCCTAGGTGCGCCTTTTCAAACACTGTGAATGGCTCATCCTGTACTTTTCCTAGGTCCACAAAAGAATGATAATGCATCCTTGAGAAGCATGCCTTTTCTCCTTTTCATTCTAGTTTTTGGGATGTGAGTGATGAGAAACATGCATGAAGAAGCTATTGAAGTGCTATAGAACGAGCGAGTCTCGTTTCCTTTGAAAATGTTGTGATGACATTGCTTTTCAATGATGTTTAGGAAGATAAAATTTGGAGAGCAGTTTTGAAAGAAAAGAAGGAAAATTATCATATTGGGACATGTGGTTTACAAAATTCTCATTTGGGGACTCATTATATTTAGAGTATAATATTGGCTATCTAAATTTTGCGAAATGATCCATTTTGTCTACCTCAAAACTACTGGTTTTTGTTAAGTTGTACCATCGTACACCTTCCATTCCCTTTTGATGTTCTCATTTGGAATCTTAGTCAAAATTAAGAAAATGTTATCTTTAGGAGAGAGAAGCAATTAAAGTGGTGAGGTATTCCACAGTTATTGTGGTCCCTTCTTCCAAAAGTAAAAAAAAAATGTATTGGATTAATCAGTAATCATCATAGAATTACTCTATAATTAATGAATTCTATTGAAAATAGGAAAAATATAGGTCCCACTTATGGATATTTCATGATTTTCATGGAAAAAATAAGGGTAGTATGATTAGTTTTATTAATTTATTTATGAAAAGAATCTAAATAAAAATAACATTTAGGAACATCAAAAGGGAACAGAGGAAGCTTTGATTTTTTCACATGATTCGATTACAAAAATATACTTTTCAAAATTTTTTTATAGCGAGAATTTTTTTTTGTACAAAATAAGAAATTTTCTCAAAGCCCTTAATTTTTTAATAAAAAACCCAAAAGTAATCCGGTAAACCTTCAAATGGTCACATACTCACATATGACGCACATAAAGATTCTCAATAGAGTAAAATGAAATGTTGAGGCTTTGGGAGTTGTATAAGAGGATAAGAGTGACCTAGGACGACCTGGTGGAAGGAATCATCAATGCAATGAGAAGTCCATGTTTAGAGGAGCATTTAGCTCTAGATAAGTAGATAGAGGAAAGTGTTGGAGGATTCTAGTGGATCATCTATGCTATATGATATAGCGAGTGGTGTTGTAACCAATTATGCATTTTGATTGAGGCTTTGGTTGTTGTCCAAAGTAATCCTTAAGTATATAAATTATGTATTTTCCAAGTGGAGAAATCTTTTACACTTCATGTAATTCTTGTAAGTTATGGCTGTTATGCTAGTGATGCAAATGATAATTAGTTTTTTTTTTTTTTTTTTCTCCTTGTAGGCAGTAATTAATTGTGAAGGATTGATGTAATGGGTGTAAAAAGTGTTGTTTTAAATTATAACTAGCGTTTTGTGCATGCTTTGCGTGCGACAATATTTTTAATATATCTAAAAAAAATCGAAGGTTTTTGTTCGAGAAATAAAAATATTTTTTAAATTCACATAATCGTAAACAAATTTTCCCCTTTTATCCAGCCATTCCACAACAATGAACAAAATCGGCTATCAAATTTCTATGTTAATCAAAAGGTAAATTTTTTATTTTAACAAACTATATTAAAATGGGTGTCTATTTATAGAGAATTCCAAAAAATAAATTTTGATTATTTTATTTTATTTTTCCGAATTGTATATTTTGTTATATTTTAATTTTAAAAAATTCAAAAATTGTAGTAACTTTCCTTAATAAATAAGAGTGATGCTATTTGATTTTTAATAAATTTATAAGGGGCATTATAGACTTTTCGAGAGGGGACACCATGGCTCACCCCTTGGCTTATATAATAGAGATTAGCTTTTTTTTTTGTTGACACAAATCATTTAGAAAGATAAGGGCCATTGGTCACTATGCTTTAAGGTACAAACTTAATAAAAAGTAGTGATGAGGTAGCCAAAGCAAAACAGTCAAGCTCAATTACTTTTATAAATATTAGTGGAGCCTTGATAATATGTTTGCAAAACTTGGGCACTCAAAATTGTAAATTTCCAAGAAGAAGCTTGAATGTTTTGACTGATAGTAAGAGTTGCATATTCCTGAAATATACTTTATTTATCTATTTATATTTATTTAAATATGGTTAATTTCGTCATAATCTTAATATGCTTTTGTGTAGTTTCATGTTTAACTATTTTTGTCATTGGATACCTTGTATTTAGGAATTTTTATTGTTCTCATATTTGTTCTAATGATTCCTTTTATGTTATCTTTTCATCAAGTAAATTTGCCATATTATATTATGCAGTTCAATTCTTGCTCCTCTTTCGAGATTTTACCTTGTGTTATCAATTTTAGAGTAGGTCTGTAGGTGTGAAATTACTAATTGTTGTATTGCAGATGTTTTTGGATTATGTATCTTCTTGTTTTCTTTTTGAAAAAAGAATCAATCTAAATATTATTTGAATTAATATATTGTTTGTTGTCCATTTGACGCAGCTAATGTGGTTTTATCCGTTGTACCTGTTCAGCACCATACTCAGCACTATTTGGTAATTTTTATTGCATTGTGGTTGAGCGTTTTGATTGTTATTAGTATTATATTGTTATTGTTATTATTATAAAGCTCTAGCTTGCATATAAAAATTGCATAATTTCTGTCTTGAACATTAATTTTATCTTACTTAGCCAACTTCAATTCTTGGATGCAATTTTATTTGCTAGTCTTTTGGAACTTACTTACCACAAGCTCCATACAATTGGTGGTTACATGGTTATGTTATTTACATTTAATATCCGAACTGATCATTATGGTAAATTATTGTGCGTTTTGGTGATTATAGAATATATACACAATTTTAGTTCTAGAATCAAGTTATTGGACTCATTAGCTCTCTCTATTAGTCCTTAATCTTTTTTAGTCATAAAAAATATTTATAATGGATGTGGTAATGACGCTAGCTCTGACTCAACTCTTTAGCTTTATGGCCATTTGAGGTGATTTTTAAAGTTGAAATACAAGTTTCATCATAACATTTGAATTAAAGAGTTTCTAAAATGTTCTTCGTAGATTGTTGATGAAAACCCAAGTTTGACGATATAATCATGTTATATCATTTTGCTTTTGCCATTAATCCTGATCTCTTAGCTATCAGTTTATAGAGGAGAGCTAAGGGGTGATCTCTTAGCTATCAGTTTAAAGAGGAGAGCTAAGGGGCTGATCTCTTAGAATCTGATACGTCTTTAGATGTGGGTAATTTTCCATTTTCGTTCACATTTTCTAATTTTTTTGTCTCACAATATAAATTTACACTCTGATGAGCAGCATTTTGTTTACTGCAGAACGTTTTGTTTAAACCCCTCAACCCATAAACCAGCCACTAGCACATTGGTTCCTTTTCTGATTCATAACTATCATTCTTAATCTCCACCACCATGTCCATTTATTGCATTACCTTACCCTTGCATTGGTGATACAATGTTGTCTTCGATCATCACTTATGAAAACACAATTGATATGAAATGTTTCTTAGGTGGTTTTACTATGCTATGGTTTAGAACTATGAAAACCAAGGATGAGCAATAGTGTTAAATTTTCCAACAATTGTTGCTGCAATTTGCTATGTTTAGTGACATGGTTCAAAAATGCGTTTTCGGTCGCGATTGCGGGAACGGTCGCGATGATGCGGAAACGCTGTTGAAACGTTCATCGCGGATTGTAATGCGATTGTCACGGTGGAATTTTATTTTTATGTTTTAACTGTTTTTTCAATAATTTTTTTAATAATAATAATAATATTATTATTATTATTATTATTATTATTATTATTATTGGAGAATATTGCTTTAAAAAGAATAAAATACTGGTGTATGAGTATGTAGTGTAAATCATAAAGTAAGTAAAGTGTGAGTGGGCCAGGTATAGGAAAAAATTACGTGTATATATGAATTAGTTCTATTCTGCTCTGATAAAGTAAACAGCTGGAATTCCAAAGGTCAAATTTTAAAGGTCAGAAATGTGCCAAGTGCCCATCTAACCTCTCTCATCTTAAAGTCTCTCTATTATCTTATCTTTCTACCCCTTTCTTTCTACTTTCTTGGGGCTGATACGGTGGTATCGGTTAATGCGGCCATAAATGCGCTGTATTTTTTTACCCCGTTACATAACGGCATATCTCGTAACGGTAACTCTCAAAAACGTTACATCGTGCCCGCATCCTGATGATGCGTCCGCATTTTGATACCATGTTTAGTGATGATTCAATGTCCATTTCGTGTTTTCATCTTTTCTCTTTTATGTAAAAGAAGTGGATATTGGCTATGGTGTGAGGAACGAGGGGTGAATAGCTAATGAGGCTGATGGCCAATGTAGATGTGCTAAAATATTTTAAAATATTTGTGATTTTCATGGAAAACAATTAGAGGCTTAGCCCAAGTATTTTATAATACCGCGTGAGGAGAAAGAGTTCTTAATTAAAGAGGAGCAAAACGAAGCAATGTATGAACATCATTTTCTTTTTTCTTTTTTTTTTTTTTTTGGCAAATTAATAAAATGATGAAGTGTAACACTTGCTGTGCACCAGTGGACCGGAACTGGCTGGCTGGTTTGGGATGATTGCGTTGGCCTGATTGGACTGGTATGAATTGTGGTATAGAATGGACCGGACCCATTTTTTCTCGTCCGGTGACTTGTTTGACCATGCTTTGCCTTTTTGTGATGTTTTCTGTGATTTTTTTTTACTATCTCCGGTTCTAGTTAGATGCAACAGTCAAAATTTTACACTTTTCATGTTATGTTCTTTGACCAAGATTTGAGCTTTATCCATAATGAAAAAATAGTCAAATGGGGTCTCGTTGGATTTGTTGCAACATGTAGTTTTTTTATATGTAGTTTTTGTTTTTACAAACACGTAATTAAAGATATTGATATTAATATTTAAACACCTTATTATTTTTTGTTAAGGTGCAAAGTATATGGTATGTTTGGATCACCAAATTACAGGTTCTAGACTGTACGGGTGCTCCAATTCTTGTATCATGGTTTACTCATATAATTATGAAGAGAAAGGAGAACTAACAAGCATTAGAAATGGATGACATTCAAAAATCAATATATATACTTCCTCCGTTCCGAATTAAACGTAACAAATCATTTTGCACGCTTTTTAAGGAAAAATTTAAGGGTGTAAATGAGCAAATTAACCACAAAAATTTAAAGACAAGAGTTCATTTACACCATTAAATCTCTTCCTTAAAAAGCGTGAAAAATGAATTGTTGCGTTTAATTTGAAACGGATGAATTATATATATATATATATATATTCTTTTGTTGTGGGGGTGGGGGGGTGAAAGGTGGCTACTAGCTAGAAGACAGATTGGCTGTAGATGGGGCTAGGATAGTTTTCGAAATTTGAGGGTTTTAAAGGTGGTTTATTATGTCAATAAACATTTTAATTTTTCATGGCTTGAAAGGGAATTTTTTCTTTTCTCTTCTGCTTCCCCTCCCTTTCTTGTCTTTTGTTTTCACTGTAGCCAATCAAGATTCATTGCTACCTTGTTGTGTATTTTGGCTTTTAGATTTTTCTCTTTTGTTTCCTTTCTATTGTTTTTTAATGGATTATTTTTCCAGGTGCCCCTGGGGTTAAGCTTGATAGCCAAAATGCGAAAAGAATAATAATAATAATAATAATAATAACAATAACGACCGTTAGTTTTCCGTTACTAATATTGGCATTTTGGCTATTAGGTCTAACCCTAGGGGCACCTGGGGAATTAATCCTTTTTTAAATTATTATTACTATTATTATTATTATTATTATTATTACTTCCTCCGTAAATGAAAAATTGCAACATTTGCCATATTTGGATGTTTTTAAAAAATTGCAACAAACTTGTCACTTTCTATTTTGGGTAATATTTAACATATTTCTCTCTCCTACTTTTATTAATCTACTAATTTTTATTTCTCTCTCCTACTTTCTACTCTACTAACTTTTATTTCTCTCTCCTACTTTTTCTACTCTACTAACTTTTATTTTCTCTCCTACTTTTACTAATCTACTAACTTAAACACACTTATAAAATTTTTTTTGGAGTCCGTGACCTCCCCCTTTGTTGCAATTTTTCGTTTACGGAGGAAGTATTATTATTATCATCATCATCATTATTATTATTATAAACAATGTAAAGAATTTACAAGAAATTAGTGGGCAACCGAGATACTATCTGGCACCTACTCCTTTAGCAATAGCAAAGCTAATCCAAGTGAAGATATTATTATTATTATTATTATTTTATTTTTTATTTTTTTATATTAAAACTTTAACTATTATAGTTTCTGCCTTAATTTCTTGTCTTAACTTTTAAAATTTGGAAGTATTATCCACTTTGAATTATTGACCAATTTGATGATTTAGTGATCACACACACTAGGGGTATTATGGAGATTTAATCAGGATCTAATTACTTGTCAGATCTACTGTAAAAGATACAAAAGTAGTGCAAGTGCTCGAAGTTCATGAATTTGCTTTATTTCTTGGGTTACTTTTAATAACTAGGTCGTCAATCCCTCTGTATTTCAGGTACATTGATATAGCTGAGCATGGGTTTGTTGCAATGGGAAAATATAAGGCTTCAAAAGTGCAGGTGACAGGTGAAACAGAGGCATCAGGTGCACGAACCAGTGATTTAGATAATCCTGTTGGCCTTGGTGGGTATGTTTTGTACTTTTATCTAGGATTTTTTTTTATTTTTTTTATTTTTTATTTTTTTATTTTTTATCAGAAAACACCCATGAGAGAATTAGGTCAAAATAAACCTGGGTCATGGGACCCAAGATGTTCAAGCGTGGGGCCACCCCTGGTACTAAACGGACCGATTATATTCTCATAACCACCCGACGGGCGACGGCTCTAATGATCTACATACCAAAAGGCTGCAACTTGCAACAACCAACCTTGGCACGGACTCCTATGGTTTTTTTACTAATGGTATTTAGTTTGGGATATTAATATTTTAGGAGTAAGCAAATTACTGCCAGTCACCACCACCACCATTGCCGTCCACCACCACTATCTTTCACTAACACTAACACTACCACTAGCCACCACAACCACAATCACAACTACTCACCTTCATATACACCATTTCCATCATCACAACCTCCATACCCACCACCTACCACCACCATTAAATCCAAAAACCACCAGCAAAACTGAAAACCCAAATATCTAGGCCTGATTTCAAACTCCACCACTACGAACGAAAAAATCCAAATGCGAAATACTCTGAAATTAAGAACAAAAAAATCCCAGAAATCAAAATGCCAAATACCCGAAATTAAAAACGAAAAAATCCATTAACTTCAGAATGAAAAACCCTGAAAATTCGAAATTTAATTTCGGATGAATTCGAAACTAAAATCGAAATAAAACTAAAAAAATTCAAAAAAAACCCAAGCTAACAAAATCTAACGAAGTGGGGTGTTTTTAGTGGTGGAAATGCCAGTGGTTGGTGCTTTTGACGGTGAAAATAGTGGTGGTTTCTGCTTTTGACGGTGAAAATGGTTGTTGTTGGCTTTGGCAGAGGATTTCGTTGTGGTTGGTTTTGAAGGGTGGTGAATAGTGGTGAAT
Source organism: Salicornia ramosissima (assembly GCA_951394345.1). NCBI lineage: Eukaryota > Viridiplantae > Streptophyta > Magnoliopsida > Caryophyllales > Amaranthaceae > Salicornia > Salicornia ramosissima. The sequence goes on along the minus strand of OX596236.1, from coordinate 16,568,610 downwards.
AATGGTGAATGGTGGTGGGAATTATGATTTAGTTTCCACTAGTTTTCTTTTAATGATGCTAAGTTTATATTGTTAATTTGGTAATTCAAGTGGTTACAAGCTTGCTAAAAATGGAAATTGGAAAAAAAAATAGACAGTATAATTTGTCGTAATCTTTCACATACTTCCAAATTTGTTAATTTCAACCTTTTAGTTACGGAGAAAGTAACTTTGGAGCTATATTCCAATGATTAAAACATCTACCGTTAACCCTAATGGCCTAATAATCACTTAGAATTCTAAAATATGTTGTTTACATTTAGAGTTAAAGTTTAATGCTAAAAATATATTTTTCAATTAGGTCATTAAAGCTAAAAGGTGGTTACGGGTGGCTTCGTTAAAGCTATAAGGTGGTTGTGAGAATAATATAATAGGAGTCAAGGGGTGGATTTTATCAATGCTTCTATTTAGGGGTGGTTTTGAATAAACAATCCTTTATCTATTTTCTTTTGTGTTTTTAGCTAATGAGTTTTGTAGGCTTTTACTTCAAGCTATGTTACCAGGACTTAGGTATGAGTATGGGACACGAACATATGTGCATATGTGATGTGTCTGCCATAGCAAGGCTAATATTTTGGGACATGACAACTTTGTTTGAGATTTGGACATGGACATGGGGATACGACAAAATAATTATATAATTATTTATGTGATAAATCAATAAAATCAGAGCCCTATTTCGGATCTGACGAAATAATTAACTAACTAAATAGAGTAAAGAGCAAGCAGTCTTTGATTTTGAGATTTCCAAGATCTGACACTTGGATCTGCACCTGTGTCGGATATTCATATCTATGTCCGAGCATCATAGGTCATATGGTTGAATCTATTCTTGACTTGTACTTCTAGGATCATGATTGGCATAGGAGAGCAAGTTTACTCAGGTCTCCTCTTGAGCTTCTTCTTTCTTGAGGTGAGGCAAATTTTGCATATTGCTACATAACTCATCAATTTTTATGTCGTATATATTTGTATTGTCACAGGCATATAAAAGTTAATACTGTCCTTACATATTCTTTTAAAATCTTTTCTTGTTTTCAAGACTTTAAAACGTTTGATTGTAATTGTGTTGCATTATCTATGAGAATAATGCAGGTTTTTGCTACTGGTTTCATACCATATGCTGGAAAAGCACTCAATTTCTTGCTTCTTTCTTGGATGTATGCTTACTACTGTTTTGAGTATGTTATCCTGGTTCTCTTCTAATCCACTCAAGTTGTAATTGCATTAGTTTGGTTTTTAATATGATGTCGCTCTTTTTAGGTATAAGTGGAATCTTTCTGGAGTGACACTTGCGAGGAGATTGGACTTCTTTGAAAGCAATTGGGCATTTTTTGCTGGTTTTGGTAGGATTACCTTTCAACTACTATTGAAATTAGTTTAGTTAATTTTGTCATAGCATTTAGCTATTATTTACACACACACACACAGAGGGTGAGAGATAAATATATATATATATATGTGTGTGTGTGTGTGTGTGAGTGCGTACTCTTAAAAATTAGAATAAATAATTTGATGATAGAAATTTTAAAAGCACACCCCCCCGCCCCACACACACAAAACAGTAATAAATCTTCATCCAAAAATATGAAAACAAATATCAGCTGGACTTCTCCTTGATCAAAATATCTTAAACTTAATTTTGATGGTTCTAAATACTCGGAACAGTGTACAACAATTGGTACCATAATTAGAAACCTTATTGGAGAAATTTTAAATTTTGGAGTAAAGAAGATTCAAAATATTCGTTCTATTTTATTTGTAGGAGCATTTGCTAGAGTTAAAAAAGATATGTCAATAGGAATACATAAAATTCCAAGAGGAGATGATTTAGTTGTTATAAATTATGGCTGTAGAATTTGGTAAATTCCTTTGAAAATATAATATTGACCATATTTATAGAGAAGCTAACCAAGCAGCAAATTGTTTAGCAAATAAAGCGCATCACAATCAAACAAATGTAATTTTTGGTTTCATCCTTGTGATTGTTTATCTATCCTTATTCCTTACTCATCCTTAAGGATGCTTGTGCTTGGCCTCTTGAAGGAGGTTAACCGATTAGGATTGGTTGAAAACCATAAAATTTCATTATCAAACTACATATACACACACATACACATATGCATGCTTAAATGATTATATATATATATATATATATTAATCATTTAAGCATATATATATGCTTAAATGATTTATTTAAATTTTATAGAAATATTAGTGTTTGCAAAAAAAATTAGGAAGAATAGTTAAAATTTTGTAGATTTTTTATTTTTTCTATAAAAAGAATAAAAATAAAAGGGAGAGTAAAAGAACTTTTGGAGGGAATAATTTACATGTGAACCTGACATGTGTCAGCTACGGTTGGTACTTTAGTAGTAAGTTAATGACAAGGGGAAAATATCTGATATTCTATTTCTTTGCTATTATGAGAGTGCCAAAACTTGTGTTATTTAGTGTTTGCCTATGGGAGACTATATTTTTATATAATTTTGATTCCCTATTCTTCTTATGTAGTTGTACCTTGCTCACTTTATACTTGTTTAGTTAAAATTTTCTTCCGGTCGTTTGATTTGTGTAAATACATAGTTATGCTCCTTCTATCCCATATTCTTAGCCTTTCAATATTTTTACCTTAAAATTTGTTCACAAGATCCCGATAAGATTATAAACTACATTTTGACCCCACTATATATTATTCCTAGATCTGCTACTGGGGCCATTCCGCCATTTGAGTTAAACTGGGCAAAAAAAACTGGTAGGCTGGAGTATTATGTTTTTGCCCCCTTATCTACTTGTCAGTTGTCACTAATAAATTATTTTACATTATATTTTGGGTTTAACATTTAACATTACGTTTGGCTTTGACTCATTGCATAAGATAGGTAATTTGAGTTTCTAATAAAATAGTTAACGCGGTGACAACCTTTTATAGAGAAAGTACAGTTGTGGTTATTTTATTATTAAAAATTGATGTAGGATATTATTTTTTTTACACAAAAACCTTTAAAATTTAAGGAATTATTCAGTATTCTCAACTGATGTAAAGATTTCACACTGAGTTCCAGCACTTTTTAGCAACTCAACACGATTAGCACCACTAATCACATAAATGGATAATAAGAAGGGGGGGGGGTGGGAGGATTAGGAATGATTAAAGCAATCTTGACTTTTAAAATTAGTGCTTCTTTCATTTTTTTGTTGTTGGGGAGGAATAATGAAGAGATTGAGATGTAAAAAAAAAAAATTCAACTTTACCATTGTTTTGAGTTTTGCAATTAATGAAAGGCAAAATTATGATTGTGTTACAGTTGAAATTTTTTCAAAACCTCATTTAAAGATATTGATCGATTAAAGAATGAATTGAGTTGACAACTATTTCAGGAAGCCCCTGTGTGCTGGCAATATTCTTCATTCCTCGCCTGGAGAGTTATGCTGTGATGGCCACTCTTTTTCCTCTGGTATGAAATGCTACTTTTATAGACTTCTTTTCTTGAACAAAAAAAGTTTGACCGGTTTTTCTGATTCATGTCACACGATGAACTCTTTCCCATTTCTGATCTTTTATTTGCTTCATGCATCCATTTCTAAAACAAAGGAAGTAGGAAATAGATGCATGGAGGAATCAAAAGAATGGGAAAGATAATTACAAAATGGATTAAGTTCTTTTGGACCTAATTTCAAACAAATTTTAGAGGAGCTCAATTCAATTAAGCTCTTGTTGATCTAGGATTCAATTTAATTCAGTTCAGTTAAGATTCATTCAATCCAAAAGAACAAGGCCAAACTGTAATATATTTAAATTGATATCCATAGATTGTTACTCTCACATAACTTTGTATACAACCCAAATTATTAGTCATTCCTGTCCTCAAGTCCCATGAATCCAGTTACCTCTTATCCTCTCTCCTTCCGTATTAGTATATGTCAAAATCCAACTCTAATATTTTATTGAATTAAGAAACTACAATTTCATATTAACACACTTAATATAGCTAGAGAAGATATCCAGTGAGGAGTGTTTTTAAATAAGAGGGATTTATGCAAAAAAAAATAAATAAAATTTGAACTCAATGTGTATCCTTTTTGAACTGAATGTGAACATGCTGTTGGAGCTTATTAATAAAAAAAAATATGTAAAACAATTAGGGAAAAATTGTCAAGAATAAGCCAACATTTGGCCGGTCAGCCACAACTTAGCCAACCTTTTGAAAATCCAAAATTAATTAACCTTGTTAACATTTAAGCCAAAAGTAGGTTGAAAAGTGTCAAGAGTAAATTACCTTATTTGAATCCGTGATTAAATGATGTTTGTGGTTGTTAAAAATAAAATGGGTTCAAAAAAGACAAGAAAATCATTTGCACTAGTGTATAGCATGACAAGGTGTCATGGAAATTAAGATTGACCAAGTGGTAAAGCTCCTCCTCCCAACACTGGGACAAGGGTTCTTGCAAGTTGGTTAAAAAAGTAGTTCTATTGTTCATTCCCTATGTCAATTGAAATTTTAGTTTAACAAAACAAGTATTTTCCCTTTTTTTTCTTGCTCTATTCTTTTGGTTATGAAATATCGAGTTCGTAATTAATTTAATCCTCAATGTTCCTTCATGAAGTTTGTTTTGACAGCAACTGGGTCAGATGCTGATAATCTAGTTACTTCACCAAGGAAGCTATGGCTGGGTGCAGGATTAGGAAGGGTTCCTATATTTTGTGGTGCTGACACTGTTTCGTAAGCATTGAACTTCTTATCTCCTTTTCAATTTGAATCTGTTTGATTTCAATGTATACAGTATAATTGAGAGAATTTGGTTTGAGGTTCACCACGAAAAGGGGACTCCCACATTTGCAGTCTGTACTCGTATTCATTGATGAGCAGATTATTCACCTACTTTTTTTAATGGCAGGTTGTTAAACCTGTCTAATGGGCTGGGTCGGGTTAAGTTAAAATATTTTTGGATTCAGGTTATAATAGTTAAGGTGTTTGTGGGCTCAAGTTGGTATCAACCTTTTTATAACCTGTTCGGGTTGACCAACAGGTTAAGAAATATTATATCAACCTTTAATTTTTCATATTTTAATTCAACGTATATACCAAAATTTACATGGAACATTATGAAAATTTCAAATTATAAAATTAATTGTAAGAGTCGAAGGTGTTTTTGACTAAAATTTCTTATAATATGATAATTTACTACAATAATAATGAATTTTGGGTAGTCTTGTTGAAGATGGGTCGGGCCGTTTTGTTACCAACATAATTGTAGGTTGACTTAGTGGGTTCAAACGGGTTCGGGTGTTTTTTTTTGTTGTCAAAACCCACTTATATCGGGTCAGGCTGGCATTGTTTTCGAGTTGGGTTGATTTTGGACATGTCTTCTAGTTGTTGATAACTTAATCACTGAAGTGTAGGATATGATTTCAATATATAAAAGGATGTCTTCACTTGTGTATAAAAATGCTGTTTGCAGTGACATATTGTGAACCTGTTGATCATGTCCAGATAATGGCTGAAATCTTGCAGCACTGTCTAGAGTCAATACCTGATCTGACTTTATTCTGTGGAGTGCACAATTCCTGTTACAATTACTTCCCTCTATTATGCCCATGAGCTGAGCCCAACACGTGTCATAATATAAGACCTAGGAGCGTATATAAGTTATTTAGTCTTTGCGAACGGAAACTTATTTATGTCGTTTTTGTAGGATGAAGGTCCTCTCACTACTTCCATTGAAACATCAGGAGAGTAACCAAGGAAGGAAGGCACTATAAAGGTATTAGTTCTATTTTTCTTTTTTGGCTAGAGCGCCAACTAGTATGAAGATTTAAATCACTAACCTTGAAGATTAGAGGTGGCTGAGCTATTGTTCCATAACTCACTCTAGATAGGCTATGTGAATTCATGTTAGTTTTATTACTCATTTCACTTTCGTTTCCATCTTTTACTTTTTATTTTCCGGGACTGTTTTGTAAATAATAGTATTTGGATTTTTTTTTTTATATGTATATACATTTTGAGTTGGAGAGAAATTCCGACTATCCTATTTCAAAAAGATAGTCTGGAGTATATTTCTTGTTAATTACGAAAAGAGTATTGTTAACAGGGTGAAACTAGCAAATGAGATTATGATACATATGACCCATGTAGGCTAGATAGCTCGTGGCTTGATTATTTTTTATTTTTTTTAGAACATGATTCATAGTGTTGTTGTCTAGATTTTGGAGATTTAATTAATGGAAACTGATTTCCGCACTCCAAAAAACAAATCCGCACTCCATGTTTTTAATGCAGGAAGATTGGAAACTAATAATATCACCTTTCTCACTTATTTAACTAATAATCCCACCTTACATAAATTCATGAATAATCTCACTTTTACATATCGTATTTATTTGTTGGACCTTTTTACAACATTGACCTGATTTAAGGTTAGTTTTAGGGTTTAGTTGGGCATAGAAACATGTGTCAAGTCCTTTTGTGAAACTATATTTGGTATACTAATTACTAAGTACAAAAGAACTCCAAAATTAATCTTAAATCAGGTTAGTATTGTAAAAAAGCCTAACAAATGAATATGATATGAAAATGTGGGATTATTATTGAATTTATGAAAGGTGGGATTATTAGTTGAATAACTATGAAAGGTGGATTATTAGTTTCCAATCTTCCTTTAATATAAACGCGCATTTGTACGACTTTTATGTGAGAAAGGAGTTCAGAAATCATCGCCCTTATCTTGGATAATATTGTGGGTTTCCCAAAGTATTTTCCATATTCTTCTAATTGCGTTAATATCCGTTAGATTGCCGCCTTCTATAATAGATTTACAAGGTTGAGCATTAAAATATGTTCCCTTTTTTGAAGGAAAAAAAAAATCCTCCGTCAAGCATTTTGTGTTCTATCTGTGTTCCACTAATTGTGATTGGTTCAAAATTTAATTTTTTTAATTATTTTTTTTTTAAATTTAAAAGGTGGTCATAATAATTTTTTAAACTAATCAAAATTAGTGGAACATGATTGGGACAGATGATTTGAATCCTTTTCTAAAGGTATTTGCATCTGCAATTGGATTATTTGTTAATTCTGGCAATAATTATGCAAATACAAATTTCCCTTACAAAAAATGTAAATACAAATTCATCTACTGCTATTTAGCCGTATTGTAAGCAGTAATGCTTGTTTGTGGCGGCATTTTCTTATTTTATTTATGTTGACTTCCCAATTCTTCTAATTTTTTTCCTCAAATATTTGCGATATAGCTCAATTATTATAACACCCATGACCTACTTGCCAAAATTAGGTACTTGAATTTCGAGGATACTATTTTTGTGGAGTTTAGGCTTACTTTAATATCCCTTAAAGATTGGATAAGGAAGTATGGAGTTTATAGAATAAAAAATACACTCAAGCATTTCATCAAATACCTTTATGCATTCAGCAATATTACAATAAAATCTGAAATTTTCAAACACAAATCACCAAAATCTTTAGAAGTATTGAAACATAGACTCTGGTACCAATTGATACAAGAAAGGGGTGATAAAATCAAACAAAAAGAACTAAAATTCGTAGCCCTATCAAAACCCACCTATAACACCATTAAAACTTCAACAAAACATGGGTATGGACTTGAAAATAAGTTCACCGAGAACTAATCTTCAAGAAATAGGAATAATCTACTCAAAACACTAAGTAAATAATAAGATTAAGACTTACAATCATCAAGGTTGTAAGATTTGCATCCACATGAAGAACAAGCTCACAAAGGCTCCAAGAGAGAATTCTTATTTCAATTTCAGCAAAAAGATGATTACAAAGAGGTAAAAGAATCCTATTTATACAACTAAGCAAGGCCTAAATAAGGATTTAAACCCTTGCCATTAACCTTAAGTAATCAAAGGCCAACATATAAGCAAAACTAGACATAAGAAAGGAAAGGAAAAAAACTCGTAAATAGGTCGAAAGTCGTGTCGTGACTGGGAAAGTTGTCGCGCCCGTGTGGGAAAAGGCTTGTCTGTGGCAAAATAAGAAGAAAATGCTGCTGCACATGTTGCGCCTGCGGTCCATGTCGTGTCCGCACTCCTGGCCAAAGTAGCAAAGCTCGCCTTTTCATGCACTAGCCAAGGGCCTTAGCCCATTTGGGCCTCTAAGTGCCCACATAGGCTTGAACGTCAACCCATACAAGTTCAATTAGCAGCTAAAGTAACTACAACAATTACTAAAGCTACTAAAAAGAGTTTAAGCTAATTATTACAACCCAAAAATGCATAAAAACAAAGCTAAATAAGAGCTAAAACTAGCAAAATAAATAGAGATAGAAAAGTAATCTTTGACCGTTGAAGAAGGATGCCTTTGACCTTTCATCCCGTATCAATTTCTACTTCAATTGAATTATTATTTCAATGAATCTTTATGGTGATGCTTTTTAGTGACCTTTTCTAGTAATTTTTTTGTTTACCTTTTTGGTTCCAACTATATCTTTTTGGCAAATAATTTTCAAAGTAACTGTTGGAAATTATTTAGAGTATAAGAAATTATTTAATTGCTTTGTGTGGGCATGGTGTAACAACTGATTGAATAATAAAACTTAGTTTGACCGCTAATTACAAGAATTTTGCTTAGAGCGAAGGATTTTGCGCACTGCGCCTATAGACTCCATTTTGGACGATTTTGGAAAATTTCCAGAGAGCAAGTGCAAGACCTGAAGGAGAAGACCGCGCACCGCGGCCGCGTGACACGAAGGCCATGGCCCGCGGCGTGACGAGTTTCTGTCTCATTGCTTTGCGTCTTTCGTTTGGTCTTTGGACAGTTATGTGGTAAACACTTGCAGTTACTCTATGGGATTAACTCTGATTGAGGCATTAAATGGGTTATGAGAAGAGGTTAAATAGAAGAGCTCTCTCATGTTCTTCATTACATAGGAGTAACCTCTCATCATCTTCTTCAATAATTCATATACATTCTGACATTGTGAAATAGAGCATTCACCATTGTTGTTAATTCTTCGTTGTATCTTGCTCTAAGACAATGTCGGGAAACTCATGCTCCATATTGATTAGGGTCGAAAAATTGTCTTACATGGCTTGAAGGTTTAATGTCTGAAGTTTTCTTTGTGTTCAAACTCTAACCCATCAAAATAGAAAACTTAGCAATTCGGCTAAAAAAATAGAAAATTGTTGAAAATAAACGCTTGCAGTTACTTTATTATAGGATTAACTCTGATCAAGGCATTAAATGGGTTATGAGAAGAGGTTGAATAGAAGAGCTCTCTCATGTTCTTCATTACATAGAAGTAACCTCTCATCGTCTTCTTCAATAATTCATATACATTTTGACATTGTGAAATAGAGCATTCACCATTGTTGTTAATTCTTCGTTGTATCTCGCTCTAAGACAATGTCGGGAAACTCATGCTTGCAGTTACTTTATTGTCTTACGTGACTCGAAGGTTTAATGTCTAAAGTTTTCTTTGTGTTTAAACTCTAACCCATCAAAATATAAAACTTAACAATTCGGCTAGAAAAATAGAAAATTGCAGAAAATAAATAACCATTAGGATAGCAGTAATGTGCAAACAAAACAAATAAGGGGATTACATATTTTGTGGCTTAATTTTGGGCTGCAATTTTTTTCCTAACAACCAGAATTCAATTGGGACTCGAGCTCCCTTTCATAAGGTTTCTCTTACTAGAAAAAAATAATTAGAGGAGCTAATTAATGTACAACATGGGTCTACATTAGGTATATAAATAATTACAATTGCCATCATTCATGTTTGGCTGCCGTGTAAAAAAACACATAGCCTCCAAAGTAATGAAAAAATGATGTTGGTATGTTACAACAGACTGCAAATGGAATGAGATTTGCTGAAAGAAAGTTACAAAATGAACAACCTGAGATGAGCTTGTCAAGCAACTGCAATTTTGTGGTCAAAAAACGAGGCCCCCAACAAAAATTGAAGTTAGGGGAACAGTGAGATTATCATCAAGCTCAGTGCTTATAGGCAGTGATTCCACAAGAGAGCTAATTATGGAGACGAACAAGAAATGTAATACCAAACCCCAACTTTCTGGCATGTAACCAAATTGAGAAAAATAGTGCATGTACCTATTTATTACATTACATTGTAGAGTCAATAACATTAACCACCTTATTATATATATTTTAAAAAAAAAAACAAGTAAATGAACAAAAACATGAGAAAGTGTAGTATATACCCGACGGAGGCCAAAAAGCCAGCAATCACCATAGCAATGGTGCCTGCAAAGGACTTGTTTTCATTGTAAGGAAGTTTATGCTGACCAAATCTTCTCCCCATAATGTCTGCCAAACCTATAATTTTGCAAGAAGCAATTAAACAATTTCTTTTTTTTAGGGATTTTTTGTCGGAAAAATTATGAATTTTGAAGGTATGAATTTTGGATTATTTCTAAACTGTACAAACTATAAAGTAGCTTTGCTATGAGAGGTATTAATGAATTTCCAACCTACTGCTAACGGTAATAAGGTATGACGTGTCTGTCATTATGCTTATAGCCATTAGGTTTATGTTTTTTCTTTTAAAATCCTCTCTCATTTTCTCTTTCTTCTCCATTTCTCTTTCTTCTTCTCCATTTTTTCTCCAATTTTTTTCTTCTGATCTTCCATGGAGTATAGGAGCAGAATATCAAGTTCCAAAAATTGCGTAAGACCTTCATCTCCATTTTCCTTCCGTTCTAAGCCTCTTGTACAACAACTCCATTTTCTAAGCCTCATGTACAACCACTTCTCCATTTTCCAACTAATGCATTTTCATCCTCCAAAAACCATTCCCTCAATTTAGAAAGCCTTAGTTCACTAGCCAGCAATTAACAGCGTGCAAATTTAGAAAGCTTTTGTTCACTCAATTTCCTCATCCTCCGAAAAACATCTCAATTCATGGTATCACATTATCGTTCGACACATCTTGATTCTAAGCCTCTTGTACAACAACTCAATTGGAACGACCATAGTTCATACCTTGAAAAATACTTCTTTCCTTTTTTTGTCAGATTAAATCTTTTAAAAAAAATATTTAGCGAGATAAAACCTTTTTTTTTAAAAAAAATGGCATCTTAAAACCTTAAACCTAATTTTTTTTCCAAATGAAACTTGACCTTTATTCTCCAACGTTGACTAGTCCTTTCCAGTGTTGACTTGTCTTTTGTAATGTCAAAGGACTCCACCACCTGTTGCACTTGCCACTTGGTTTGTTTCTCGCTCTTTTCATATGTTTTCTCTCCTGATCTACACTTTTATCCTTCCTCCTTTTCTTCTTTAAAGACATGTCAGGCATAACTTTATAAATAGGATCTCGCAAAAAGACGAGTCAACACCGAAAAGGAGTAGTCAACGATAGAAAAACTGTCAACGTTTCATCGGACAAAAAAAACAGGTAGGTGTAAGGTTTTAAGTTGCCAAAGTTTTTTTAAAAGATTTCACTTCACAAATAAATAAATAATTAAGGTTTTATCTGACAACAATTCCTCAAATTGATACAATGCAGAAGATTGTGTCAGATTTATGCTCTAAAGTTTTTATCACACGGGCAAGCATGCCACTGAGATAGTAACTTCATCCTCAATAAACAATTAAATATACTCTCTAGTTAGGACCATTAATGGTACAATGCAGAAGATTGTGTCAGATTTACCCTCAAAAGAGATACTCTCTATTCACCTGTATACATTCATACCTGTGACTTAGTTATGTTTCTTCTACTCTCTCACATAAAACTAGGGTTGATGCTGAGAAAACTAAATAACCTATGTTACCTGGACACGGCACTTTTGGCGCCATACCGGGGTCGATATGACGCGACACGGATCCGTGTATGGAATCCGGTCCGGACACTTCACTTTGCTCTTGGGTACGGCAACCATTAATGTTCTTGAAGCTTTTGAAGAATTAAGATGAAAGGAGGAAAAACTGAAGTGTGAAGGAGGTTTTACAGTTGTTGGACGGTTTCCAAGCTATTAAAAGTTGAACACGGTTCCCAAGCTATTACAAGCTGAAGTGTGAACACTGTTTTACAGCTGTTTACTCATATTTTTTTAGGAAAAATTTACATGAATAATCCGACCTTTGCGCGGTCTTCTCAAAATGGTCCGACCTTTTGATTAACTCGGAATAATCCCACCTTTCACCCTCATCTTCTCAAAATGGTCCAACTGACCTACAACCTACAAAACCGGTCATTTTTTTGCACAAATTTAAAATTAAATTGAATAATATTTTTTTTTTTTTTAAAAAAAAAAAACTTAAATAAAAAAAAAAAACCAGAACTTCCCACTTGCCCACCCTATCCCCTTACCCTCGCCATCCCCCACCCCCGCCGGCAGCCCCTCCCCTATCAACTCGCCGCCTAGAATCGCCCACCCACGACAACCAACCACCAGTCCACCCCCTACCCTTTCCCCTTATCCTCACCGCAAAAACCTAAACCCAAAAACCCTAAACCAACCATTTCGGGGTGTGGGGGTTGTTTCAGGTGGCCTGGGGGAATGACGGAGAAGAGGGTGCGGGTAGGTTTAGGGTTTTGCGGTGGGGTAAGGGGAAAGGGAGGGGTCATCCGGTGTTGGAGCTTGGTCGACAGCGGTGGGAAATTCCGGGCGGCAGGCAAGAAGGGGGAGGGGTGTTGCCGGCAGTTGATGTGAAGGAGGGGGTGGTTGGCTTGCTATTGTTAGTGGTGGTTTAGGGTTTAGGGGTAATTAACTAATTTGATTAATTAAACTTTGATTAATTATAGTTAAACTTTGATTAATTATAGTTAAACTTTGATTAATTAACTAAGGACCAATAACAATGCAACATCTGTCAAATTAACCCACTCTAAGGTCTCTAACCGGTCACAATGGGTTGGGGACCATTTTGAGAAGATGAGGGTGAAAGGTGGGATTATTTCGAGTTAATCAAAAGGTTGGACCATTTTGAGAAGACCGCGCAAAGGCTGGATTATTTATGTGAATTTTTCCTATTTTTTTAAGCATAGGTGCACAGCCATTTATTTTCAAACAGTAAAAAATTATACTCCTTTAAAAAACTTTCAAACAGTACATTAATTTCCAAACAATAAAATATTGTATGGTACATTTAATTTTGGCAATAAAAAAATTTACAAAATGATATTGTACAGTTGTTACTCATGAAAATTAAATGTAAAGTTGCACAAGCATTTAACTCATCCTTTTGTGTTGTACATTTAATTTTCAAACAGTAAAAAAATTGTGTGGTCTTATATTACTAGTTTGGCTTCCCAAGATTTTTTATATTATATTTAAAGTTGATATTGAATGCTACAGAGTATATTATTTGTGCTTAAGCTACTCTAACTAATTAAAAGATATGGAGTATGTATCAAATATTTATTTTGAATAAATATATTGATTCCAAAGATTTCTAATTATCTATGTTTAATTATCTATATTTTTGTAATCAATTTTATTGAATGTTATTATCTATATTTTTTTTCTTAAAAACTTATTGCCGTATCCGTACCCGAGTCCAATTTTCTTTTATTTTTTCTTTTATCCGTTACTTGATCATAGATCAATTTTCTTCTAAAAAATTCTTAGCTAACAATAGAGGTCATAATTTAGAGTACAAAACATGTGTTCAACTTACCATCTCCAGCACACAGGTTACAAATTGCTGCAATCCCGATCGGAGAAGTCCTCCAAAAAACTATACAAGCAAAAGTGATAGTGGACACATAGTAAAGAGGTCCCTTGAGAAGTTCCCTGATGCATGAATTAGCCAGAGAAAAACAAGCCATAGAAAAGATGGAAGTCAATACTAGGAGGAAAAGCTTGACTCCAGCTAGGTAATGTCATAAGTTTTAAGGCATCAATTTATTTCAGAGCCAAACAACATGCAAAAAATAAAATGAAGATGTTGAACAATGGATTCTTTTTCTTCCATTCCAAACACGAACAGCTGATTGATGAGACAACATCAAGCCAAAAGTGAACAGTGTTTTTTTAAAATTTATTTAAATTATTACTATTGAATAAAACAGAATCAAGGGTCTGGCCTATATGATAAAAATGAGGTTAAGTCAAACCAAAACAAGGCCTGATAATTGTCACCTGTGATCACCAAATCGGCTCATAGACTTGACAGTGTCCTCATCATTATAAATTCCAAATCCAATAAGAAGCATGCGTATTATGTTGATGCCAGGAACAAGACTAGCTAAAATTGCACCACGATATCCAGAGCTGCAGCAGTTAATGAAAGACAACTCATTAAGCACTGTTATTAAAACTTGATATTTTTAAATGACTATCAAACAAAATCTTATATCACTATATTTCTGTTACCATATATTAGGAGAAATTCAAAATGGTAAGATTCAAATTGGGGAAAACATAATGAAACAGAGGGTCAGCTAATGAGCTGTGCAAATAGACCCTTAGTGCAGGGTTCCAATATTTTAAGCGCCTCAAAAATATATAAAATCAGAAGAGCTATATTATATGTATTTTGTAACAAAATACTTATATAAGTTAACACAGCTTAACACGGATAGTCTCAGGATGGTGATATTATTTGATGGCTGGGAATTAAAATCCCATATCCAAGTGGTTATTCTATTTTGCTCCATTTTCCCCCCTTTCCCTCTAGCTGATGCAGAATGAAATGGTCAACGAGTCTTCATCAACGGTCAACGACACCATTTTTCACCTCTACTTCACTTAGCTAGTTTTAGAGTTACTTTAGTTTTATTTTTCATGCATTTTGAACTTGTAATAAGTAGTTTAAACTTGTTTTAATGCTTTTGTAGTTGTTTAGACTTGTATTAAAAACTAAATCTAGCTCAAAAGGTTGAAGAAGGGCAGCACGACAGTGCCCCATGACCTAAATGATCGTGCAAGAAGAATCAAGCTAGGCAAAGAAGCTGAAGACATGACACGACCTTAATTTTAAAAGGCGCAAGGCGCACTATGGCCCTGGAGCCTAGGCGCAAGGCAAAGGCGCTCGCCTTTGGGTGGTGAGGCGCACTAACTTTTCTAAAACTTCTAATTTTTCAAAACTATATCATATATTGTACTCAAAATAACTTTGAACTCATATTATAAGTGTAGAAAACTAGAAACAACATAACAAGACATGTATAACGAAGGCGCTAAAACATCATTTAACGAAAATAAAAGAGGATATGAAAAACAAACTTTGTTCTCTAGGTCATACATTCATACTCCAAATCACACTCTAACCATCATCATTCAACACCATAGATCTGAAATTAACAGCTATAACCAAATAATCATTACTTCGCTAGAGATTTTTTTAAAAAATAAAAATTCATACTTCTGATTGAAAAGCAGGGCCGTAAAATTCAAAAGAGAAGGGGAAAAAAAGAAAACAGAAAAGAAGAGGAAAACGAAGAGAAGGAAAAACGAAAAGAAAAAAAAATTCAAAAACAAGTGCCGTAGAAGAAGACCGAAGAAGATAAGAAATAAGAAAACAGGAAAGAAAAGAGAATGGCCTTTTACTGGCAAAGTGGTGGTGGTGGCCGGCGACACAGCAGCAGAGGTTATTAGGGTTAGCTTCTAGATTTTCTTGCTTCTTCAAAAATCAAAATGTCGATCTTCTTCTCTCTTCCTTCCTTTCCCTGTTTCATTTCTGACTTTCTATCTTATTTCCCTTATCTTCCTCTCTCACGTGACACCTATAGTTAGTGCCACATGTTCCTTTCTTCTTTTTTTTTATCTATTTAAAAAAGTTCAGTGCGCCTTATAGCTAAAGGCGCGCCTTGCGCCTCGCCTAAAAGCCCTAAAAGGCGCGCTTTTTTTGCGCCTTCAGGTGGTCCCTGCGCCTCGCCCAAAAAAAGCCCTAGCCCTAGCGCCTCGCGCCTCAGGCGCGCCTTTTAAAACTAAGGACACGACCATGCAAATACAGTGACACGATCGTGCCAAGTTCACTGAAGCAGGCATAAGTTGAAGAAGTTTAAGCACGATCATGCTGATTAGTGCTGCACAACCATGCAGCTATAGTGACACGACCGTCCCACTTAAGCCTGGCAGGTATTCTTATCAGTTTTGCGGGTTTTGCGGTTTTCACTTAATGAGCTTTAAATCTTGTTCGTTCCTTTGCTCTGATCAAGGTCTTAGATTAGGTTTACGATTAGGTCTATTTATCTTCTATAAATAGTATTTTTTGTCTCTTTTGTAATCAACTTTTGATGATGAATTTGATGAATAAGAGCTTCCTCTTGTTAGAGTCCTTGGTGAACTCATCCTTCCGTTGTGGTTGGCAAATTGTGCAAACTTGGAGATTGTAAATCGTTTTTTATTCGTCAACTTAGTGATTTTGAGTAGATTGTGTTTAGTTCTTGATTATTAGTCCTTAGTGAACTAGTTTTTAAGTCCATATCCTTATCTTTATGAGTTTTTCATGTTCATATTTGGTGGTTTATTTGGGTATACGAATTTTGGGAGATTTGTGTGATGTTTTCATGTTTTAGTCATCCTATTCTGAACCCATGGGTATCAAGAGCCTAGGTTCAAATGCCTCTAAAGATCTTAGTAGTTTGTTATTTGAAATTTCATGTTTGAAGTAGTGATTGTTGAATGCACTCTAGGTGTTTGATAAAATGTCTAAGTGAATTTTCATTCTTTAAACCCTATATTTCTTTATCCTACAATCAAACGATATTGAAATAAACCTTTTAACTCCACAAAGAAGTATCGTCCATCAACAAGTCCACAAATTTCTAGCCTTATTTTCATACTTCCATACACTATGGATGATGAAAGGAGAGATGATGGGTTTAGGAGAAATATGACTCTTGATCAAGCTAAATTAGCTAATTTTGAGAAAAATATTGAGGAGTTAAGGCAAGGGATGGCTAAACTACTAGACTCATTTGGAAAAAAATAAAATTAGGCATAGTCCTAGAAATCAACAACCTCATGAACAATACAAAGATGCCATAGATGGAGAACTTGAACAAGAATTCAAGAACAACCTAGGAGTCCCAATGATCGTGATATCAAATTTGAACTTCCGTAGTTTGATGGTAGCTTGGACCCAAATGATTTCTTTGGATGATAGAGAAGCATTGACAACAATTTTTTAATACAAGGGCTATGATGATGAAAAGAAATGCAAGTTGGCCATTATGGAACTTAAAAGGCATGCCTCAGTGTGGTTTGAAAACTTGAAAAGCGAAGAAAGAGAGGGCAAATCCAAGATCACCTCATGGGATAAATTGAAGAAGCACATGCAAAGAAAATTTGTTCCTAGGGATTTCACTCAAAATGCCTACCTCAAGATGAATTCTCTTAAGCAAGATTCTATGCCGATGGAGAACTACACAAGAGAATTTGAGAGACTCAATTTTATGCAATGTTGAAAAGGCACCGGAACATAGAGTTGCTAGATATATTGGTGGGTTGGAAGAAAATTGGGGAACAAAGTGGAAATGCATGCAAGTAATGACCTTGATGATGTGGTTTAACAAACTCTAAAGTTGGAGAGACACTCCAAAGGAAAGAACAAGGATCACTCTTCTAGTGACAATGCAATTGTTGATGAGGAGAGGAGAAGAAAGACAAGGGGGAAGCTCCTACGTTCACACCTCATAAGAATACGAAAACCTCAATGGTCACATAGCTACCCAATACCTAAACAAATGGGCCTTGGTGATTTGTGAAGCGGAGATGAAAGAGCCCTAAGGCGACAATGGTGACTGAACAAATGATGATGGGGAAGAGGCGCTAGTGGTCAACCTTGATGTTGGACGCGTATTGACTTTGCATCGTGGTCCACCATTAGAGGAGGAGCCCCTAGAGGATCCAAACAATGAGAAGGTATCATCTTTTAATTCCTTTAATTCATTTAAAATTTTCAAAATGGAATTGGATGATGATTACTATGACCCCACTTATAACATTTGGTTGAGCTTGCCTAAGAAGAATCTTGAGCATTCTTACTTTCTTGAGGATTTAAAATCTTGTGTGGGGATTGGGGAAGATTGATGAACCCCGAGAACTTAAATTGTTTCATCCTTATTTTGACATTAGTAAGAGTGAAGAGAGAATGAGGTTTGAACATGTTTCTTGGTTGCTTGTGGTTTTGTATGGTCTATCTTATACCCATGTTGAATGTGGTTGCTCTAAATTTGGAATGAGTCTTCTTGGTGATGTCACAAATGCTTTGAACTATTCTTATGTTTAAAGAACTCCATTGGTGTCGACGTCATTGAGATATGGGTTTTTGAGGTGGCGAGTTAAGCGTGCCATTGCTATGCTTGCTACTTTGGTTGTTGTGCATCAGTTTTGGTTGTATTTATTGCTTGCCTTCATGATATAGGTGTATGACATAGAGATTGGGAGTTTTGATTTGGTTGTCCTAGCTCTAGCTGTCGGGTTTAGTGTAGTTAGGGTCTGCTCGTTGTAGGTTGTCTTCATTATGTTCCTTGATGTGGATGAGGATCTGAGGGCAAATCCTTTTTTAGAAGAGGAGTTTGATGCAGAATGAAATGGTCAATGAGTCTTGATTGTAAGTCATTTTCTATTCATTAACTTAGTGATTTTGAGTAGAAGATGCTTAGTTCTTGATTATTAGTCCTTAGTGAACTAGTTTTCAAGTCCATATCCTTATTTTTATGAGTTTTTCATGTTCAAATTTGGTGGTTTATTTGGGTAGACGAATTTTGGGAGATTTGTGGGATATTTGCATGTTTTAGTCATTTTATTCTGTAAGAAAAGGCTATTCATTTTGCTCCCCCCCCCCCCCCCCAACAAAAAAAAAAAAAAAAAAAAACAAAAACCACTATTGTAACCCTTTTGAAATTAAAAATTGGCGTCATTAGTACCACCTATGTGTTGGTGGCACAAAACAGCACCACCTAAATCAGGTGCTTAGAGCAGCACCACTTTTTGCAAAGGGATAGCAGAGTAGCACCACCTTTTTTAAAACAATAACTTCAGGATTTACTCCGCGCACCCTTTGCAAAAGGTGGTGCTACTCTGCGCACCCACTTTAGTTGGTGCTGTTTTGTGTACCCAAATCATAGGTGGTGTTGATGAGGCTAATTTTTCCAATATTTAATGTCATGATTCATAAGTATTTATTTGTAAGAAAAGAATGTTGACGGTTTAAAAATGCACTTAAAAACTTAAAAACTATGGTCAAATTTTATTTTATATATAATATAATTAACAAAAGGCCCCCAAAATGCTTAAGATGGTGCTATGGAGAGATTACAATACCTGAACAATGGCCAACAAAGCATAAAAACTAGCCCAACGCTAGTATGCACAAGCTTCCGATTAAGTTTCTAAATACGAGAAAATACATAAGCATTAGAGAAGAAGAAGATAGATCTATCTAGTTGACATTAGAGGAATAACTAAACAATACTTAGTCATTTACCCATTAAAGAGAGTGAACACAAAATAATGAACAACACCTCAATTTGAAATCCCCATGTAGGAATGATTGAACGGAAATAGGAAAAGAAAGATAGGTATAGCCTAGGTTGCATTGAATTGGAGACAGGGACTTAAAATGCCAAATCTAAAAATAAGATTAAAATCGGTATGGTATCCGATATGGGGGCAAAACAGGTAAAAGTAAGACGGAAGCAGACAAATGAAGCAATACCTATGCAGCCATGCTATATAGGATAAAACATCATGTAAGCCAGTAAAAGATATTACTAACTCCAAGCAACCAGAAGAAAAAAAAATATAAACATATAAACAAATGTTTAGGTGACACTAAAGGTAGTTTTCCCTGGTGCCTCAACCATTCAGAGTATTTTAAATGAAGCACGTGAGTATTTTAAAAACTCAAGCTCCTTATTTTCTCTCCCAAAACCTTTAATTGCCATTAAACACTCCCTCTCTCTCATGGTGAACGAGAAAAATTTGAATTTTCACTTCATTGCTTCTCTCTCTCACTCTCTCTTGCTCAAGGAAAGAGGTTGAATTGGAGGGGAAGGAGGGTAATTTAAAGAGAGGGGAGGGGATAGTTAGTTGGGAATTAAGTTCTTCAATTTTATTTTTTTCATTTTTTGGAAATCCCAACGTCTCCTTTTTTTTAAAGAAGGAACATTAACCAAGGTTACCTACACTAACCTGCTGTAGCAAGTTAAAAATTGTTTAGGATCAAAATAAGCAGATCGAGTAATAGTTGAGATTATACTTAGGGGTCGTTTGGTTGTTAGTGGGGAAAGAGAATCACTTTAGGAATAGGATGAGGGAGAATGGAAAGGAAAAGTGCTAGATTTAATTAGTTGTTTGTTAAAAAAACAATGAAGGTTACACACCACCACCACCATACCACACCACCACCGTAGGGGTCCACCACCACCGACCCACCCTCGCTCACCCACCACCACCACCACCACCAACCCACCCTCAACAGCCCACCACCACCACCGACCCACCCTCACCAACCCAATCTCGCCCACCACCACCCCGACCCACCCTCGCCCACCCATTTCGAAAACCAAGTGGGGGGAAGGTGGGCAAGTGGGGGCCGGGGTTGGGTGGGTGGGGTGGGTGGCTGGGTTGGTCGGCTGGGCTCGGTGGGTGGGTGGGGTGGCTGGGTTGTGGGTTGGTGGGTGGGTGGGTGGGGTGGCTGGGCTGTGGGTGGGTGATGGGGAAAGGGAATGCAAAAGATAGAGGGGAGGAGGGTTTGTGAAAGTGTTAGAATAGGGGAATGGGGAGGGGAATGAGAATGGGAAAAGTGGCATAACAAACATAATCAAAGAGAATGGGGGCAGTTGATTTTCATTCCCTTTGATTATTACCCCAACCAAATGAATCAAAAGTATGGACCAAAATGAGCAAACCAATAAAAGTTGGGATTATTCTCATCAATTTTTCTTTTTAAATTTCCGAATGTTCTTTTCTTCTTTTTTCCCTAAAAAATTGTTGATTTAGTTGAACCCTCTTCTGTCCGCTAACTCATAGAAAGTACTCTTGTGAGTACCTAGAGGGAGGTAGACCTTATCTAATTCACATTATTTCAATCCCTTATTACTTATTTCAGATCAGATAAAAAAAATAAGTTCAGATCAGATTAGATCATTTAATTTGATGTTTTTAAACATTAAATATCATTAATTCCGTAACAAAAAAATATTATTAAAATTACATAATAAAAAAAAACTACTCATTAATAATAAAATAAGATCTTCATTGATATATTTTTTCCTTATGGATTAGCATACATACGCGGTCAAAGTTTAGTAAAATTAGGCAATAAAGCAAATATTAGGTGAACCAAACAAGTTGTGTATTCTCCATAAAAATACAACCTACAGTTAATGATGAATGTTCATTTGGTATAACTTTAAAATTTAGATAATGTTAATTAATCTTTGTATTGATACACATTAGAGTTGAACTAATGTACATCATGTGAGTAATGCTCTATTGGTACTCATATATTCACAAGTGTACCTTCGAATTTGTATACATCCGACACTGCCTAGATCCAAAAGCACGGCACATGACATAGCGGCTAGCTCATAAGGAAACAGTTTTTAAAAAAAAATTCCAAAATCAATAACATTTTCAACCATGGATCACAAAAAAAAATAATAAGAATAACAATAACAATAAATAAATATAAATATATAAAAGGAACTAAACGCAAGGATCTCAAAAAATTAAAATAACAAGGGATAACCAATTAACACCAAAAATGACATTGTCTAAACTAATACTCCTTAGTTCAATCCCTTTCAAAAAAGGAAAAATTGCCCAGAATAAGTCAATCTTTGATCGATCTTCCACAATTAAGCTAACCTTGTTATCATTTAACACAAAATAGGTTAACAAGGTTAACTTAATTCGATTTTCAAAGTGTTGACTTAAGTGTGGAATATCGGCCAAAACGTATTTTTGACAATTTTTCCTTAGAAAAAAAAAAAAAAAAAAAAAAAAAAAAACTACTTCAATCATTATAGAAAAAGTTCAAGCACCAACTGCAAAAAAAGGAAAAAAAAAAAAGAAAAACAGAGTTTGGATCCGAGATTTCTAGGTGTAAGATCAGTTAGACTTATCAAATAGAGTAAATCTATGCGTAAATAAGACAAACCCCCTAATTTAGCAAACAAAAAACACGCACGTTTGGTAAAATTTAGCAACAGTAGCTTCACTTAACTCTATAAACAGTATAAGAGAGGATAATAAAATGTCAAACGGTAAGAATCAAATCAAATCAAGCAAAAATTGAATTCCCAAACACCCAACAAAAACATGGAAGCTAAAAAATCAAAATCCCCACAAATCATTAAAATGTAGCTAATAAAAATAAAGGAACATGAGTAAAGTTAAAAAGATTAATGAAATTACCGAGTCAAAGACATCATACTTAGCAGTGAGCTCCCAAATTCCAAGGGTAGCACGAGCAATAGCAGCAGAAATGAGTGTGGCACAGATATCACTCGTTACTGGATTTTCTGGAAAAATCATAGCAGCAGCAACCACAGTTGTTTGCCTTTTTTGTCTTGTTTTGGTTAAATTGGAGTTATTTTCATGGAAATTTAAGAGTTTTTTTGAGAGGTGGGATTGTTGGGAGGAAATGCAAAGATGGTGACTGGTAAGAGTTTGCGAAAAGATGGAGGAGAAGTTAGATGGGTCTTTAATTGTTGAGTATACGTTGACATATGCTACCGCTGAAGCAGCCATTTCCTCTGCCCAATTTTTTTTTTAATTTATATATCTATACATATTAAAAGGCAAATCTTCAAGGTTACTGTTCATCTATGAACAGTAACATTGTTCTCCCACACGCTGCTCTCTCACGTGCTGTTCCACGTCACTCCTCCCCCCCCCCCCTACTTCACTAACTGTAGTCCATCAAACAAACAACAAGAAAAAAATCCTAGGTTACTTCCTTGTCTGCCTCTTCCCTTCTCATGATCACTTCTTCAATGGTTTCTTCGCCGCCAACAACAACACTAACTCAGGGTTTCGATTTCTTCTTCGATTTCTCCATTTTTCGTTCTCCATTGAAGCGGATTTCGCCATCTAGGGTTTGAGTTTCTTTTCCAAAATATTCGTTTTTGTTGCCAATTTCACGATCTAGGGTTTCGCCAACAGCAGCAATAACTCATAGCTATATATTCTTACTCTTATACTCTTGGAATTAGTTAAATCTTTGTTATCTTTGATTCATTCGAAGTTTGGGTTTTTATTGTTTATTTTTTTAAGCTTATGTTTTGGGTTTTTTCTTCTTCGTAGGTTTGGCTTAGGAAGAAATCGAGGTTTGAAAATGGTATATGAGAACGATATTGACAGGAAATGGTTAATTTACCAATGAAAGCAGGTATCATATGAAAATCTGTATATCTAATGAATTACTTAGCTTGTATGATTATAGCTTATGATGATTTTATCTACTAAGTGCTAACCCAATTAATCATTGTTTAAAAAAAATTAATCATTGTTATAGAATGTCTAAAGAAATTGAGTTATGGTATTTATAAAAAGCAGTAGTTGCATAATTTATTTTCACCAATTGGCTAAAAATGAAGTTAGTAATCATAAAAGAAAAAAAAGGAAAAAGTTGATTCTTAAGTGTAGAGTTTGTGTCAAGATTTTACTCTTTCCACTGTAATGTCTTACAAAGTCCGTACATGACTCTATTTGATTTTTGTTTGGGTCATATTTTAAGTAGGTTAGCTGGTTCTATATATTGATTGACAACATTAAACTTCAATTCATTGTTTAATTTTTGTGCACAGCTTTGCTCTAATCTTTCATCTTGCTTAACCCGACTCCTTGCATCTTATAATACATTTTGGAGAACTGGATGGGTGTATATGCAAGTACATAATCAAATAGCATTTGTTCATGATCATGATGGTTAGTACTTAATCTTTAGCTACTAATGTGTGTCCTTAATGCTTATTGATTACACTATATGCGTCTATTTTCTAGCATCATCGGTCAGATTGTTCTAGATACCCCATTATCTCCAAAGTAGTAATTGTTGTAAAATTTGATTTCTAATTTTTACTAGATTTTGATAATGTAGATGTGTGCTTGTTGTAACTCCCAATAAAAAAGAATTTTGTAGGCATTTTGCATTATTTTTGCAACTCCCAATAAAAAAGGATTTTGTAGGTATTTTGCATTGTTGCCTAATGTTATGAGGAATATAAAATCTCCAATTAAATATAAAACCATCCTACTTTCACTCTAAACACTTAATTAGGATCTCAATATTGCATAAGTTGGTTGGCCCCTGCATGATTTTGATCATTATTAAATGAAAATTATCTAAGAAAATAATTTAATCATCTGAGTATTCTCAAGTTCTCGACGATCATTGATGAGTCATCACACTAAAAGGCATTATGTATAGTATTACTAGATATGGTATACTCGGTTTTCCTTTCCTTGTAAAAAAATAGATATGATATACTAATATTTTTTGTATCTATAAAATTAAATTATATGTACATAATTAATCTTTTAAATTGAATTCATATAACTTCTACAACTTTAGCGTATAATTACTCATAAGAATGTTCATATTGCTGAATTTTTTGGTTATAGTGTTATACTATCCTTATGTAACAAATTCCATTATTTTAGTGTTCTCAAAAGGTAAATCATGCCCCATAAAAAAAAGGGCAAATCATGTGTTTCATTGGTGTTGGTGGCATGCAACAACCTTCTAAAGACCTGTTTACATGCTTCTGACTGATCACCTATTAGTGTTTATTTAGCTCCTTTATTCTAGATACATGCTTGTGTTTTCATCCGTTTACCTCAGGTTATGGTGCTTGTAATGTAAGTATAATGACTTCACCGTCACTAATTTCTTCATTGGTTGTTAGATAATTTATCTTCTTTTCTGTTATTATTAATGCTTTTCCCATGTGTCTAATTGGTTTTGTCATACACTAATGCCTCTCTTTTTTTTGGTAAGTCACTAATGTCTCTCTTATTTGATTCTTTTTTCTAAATTTGTGTCTCATTCAGGAAGTGAACAATTGTTAGTTACATGTATCTTTCAAGTTTTAAATTAAATCTTCTTATCTTGCTTTGCCTAATGGTAGAGCTAACCTATTCTTAGGTCAACTATGTGAAACTTAATTCAATATCTATTTATGGTTATTTGCATAAGTTAAAATTAATGTTGGCAAAACGAGGACTTGGACTTACAACGCATATTATTTACCATTGCAAATTGAAACTCAAATATCCCGAAGGCACTAATAGCACATGGGTAAATCTATTATACCTCCCTACCCCCAAAAATAGTGAATTTGTTTAATTTAGAATGTATGATGTTTGTATATGGATGAGATGATTGGCATTTAGCTATATTGCAGTTAGCATTCTTAATTTCCTTGCTTTCATTAATCTTTAACTTAGATACTTTTTGTTGCTATTAGGGGAAAAGGGAGGGCAGATTTTCTTTATTTTCCTTTTTCTTTTTTCCTCTTTTGGCTCAACCCCCCCCCCCCTCTTTCTATTTCACTCAAACCCCCTCTGTTGCACTTCCTTTGTTTCATTCAAATCCCCCTCTATTTCACTCTCTCTGTCTCACTCAACCAAAAAAAAAAAAACATTTGTCTCTATCAACCTCTATTTCACTCTCATGTTTTCAATTTTAGTTAATTTTCCATGTTTATCTGTTGTGTTCTTATTGATTTATTTGGTGAATAATTTAATTCAGAACTAGAAACTTAGTTTAATTTCGAACTAATATAGTCATATGTATCGATGATGATACAAAGAGCTTGAGGTGTAGAAGATATTTTAGAAAGTTGGCATATTGAAATTTTAATCAATTAACTTTAAAATTGTATGATTAATTTTGCTACCATTTTATTATTTCATATGCTCCTTTGGAATTCTTTGTTGTGTTGATGTTTTGGTTTGATCTCGCAATGACCCTCTTGTTTGTGTGTTGTGTTAGTTCCCTTGGTGCAGGTCCTGACTGGTTTGGGTTATATAGCTATTTTAAAATCCAATCCTTGAAAACCTGAAAGTTATATGCTGAAAGAAAACTAGAAAGTTATGTAACTATGTACTCATTTCTCCACCATGGCTGCAGCAACAGCGTAATAGAAACAGGAGAGTTTTTTCCCCTTATTATGGAGTAGAATTCCACATTTGTAAAGACGTTTTTTTTGGGTTACATTTTTTTTAGAAGAAAACTATATCAACATACAATATAATGTTTGCTAGAGGGGGAGTCAGGATGTAATGTTGGTTGAAGAATTGGATTTTGATTGTGTAAAAAGTTTGGACGAAGTGTAATCCTCTATTCTTGTCGTATCGGTATGTTGTGGCTTTTCATCCGGCCAGAAGTTTTTGTTTTAGATGGAGAACCAAAATTTGGCTGCCAAACATTTCCCGCCTTTTGCAATAAATTAGTTTAGGTATCGTTTGGTTGTAATGGAATTAACTTCTATAGGAATTTACAATTCATGTGAAATTAATTTCCATATGTATTTCCTAGGAATTAGTTTATGTTATTTGTTTTGCAATATATGTAGACATGTAGTAATTCTCAATAATTCTTATCACATTGTATTACCCTATTATCATTTGTAAAAAAAAAAAAATATATAAAAAGAATAAGATGGTTACACCTATAGAAATACTCCACCTGATGATGTTGTCAATGTACTTGAGTTTAACCTATTAGTGGGGCTAGCAATTCAGCAAATGTCCACTATCCCAAATATATATCGTTGTTGTACTATGTTATGAATATATCTATTCAGCTTAGGGACATAGATTAAATAGTTATTCAGTTTTATAAATCTCTTACACTTTTAAATTTATTGTGTACAATCACCCTTATGAACGATTTTCAAACAAGTTCCCAATACATTAAAATGTTAAAAAACGACGAGTTAGACAACATTTTGTATACTACACAACCACCTTATCAATCTAAGATATATGCTTCTCAAGCTAATTAGTTTACTTGAAGTTATATGATTAGATTACAACCTACCACCAACTACTCGTGTCCATAACATATAATTTTGCAAATAATTTACTTTCTACAGCGTGTAAAAAGAATAAAACAATTACCCGATACAACAAAGGAATACATAAAAGCGTTAGACGATAAAATGTTGGACATGGCGCGCATCGCGCGCCGTGGACAACTAGTATATTTATACATAAATCATAAATGGTTCCTTTGCCAAAAAAAAAAAAAAAAATTAATAATTTGGGTGTTTGGAATTGCCGAGTACATAAGCAAATGAATGGTGGTTGTGTCAAATTTTTTTACTCAAATATTGCTAAGGTCCAAACTAATTACATGTACCTAGATAAATTGCTACTGCCAATAGCGATTTTGCAAATTAAATCGTTACTGTCAATCATGGAAAAAAATAGTGGTAGCGGTCACGTTCGCAGAAACGCTCGCGTTGTCGCGGGAATCGCTTGTAACGACAAAAAAGAACGTTTCGCGGCTGCCGCGGCGTGAATTTTATCAAAAAATTCACATAAGCTCAATATTAAGCTTTATCAATCTTCATTCATTCTTATTTGTTTTTGTATCACATTATGTCAAAAATATTATTAGTTATTATTATTAAAATTTATTAAATTTAACTATCGCAAAGTACAAGTATGACTTCTCTTAGCCTTTTCTTCTTTAATATTTATTTTATTTTATAAAAAACGGGCATTTCTTGCAAAAACGCGTTATGGAACGGGCGTTTTACCGTTACGGAACGCCATCGCGGCGATTTTTGTGTGAATTCCAGCTCCCAGTGTTATAACGGCATTTCGCGTATCGGCAACTCAGAAACAGGTTACAGAACGGTCGTTACGTAACGGAACAGCCGGGTTTTAATTCCATACTGTCAATAGCAATTTAGTCTCTGCAAAATCGCTGTTAGAATTTAGCAGTAGCGATTTATGATGCTTATGGCAATTGGTTTTCTTTTATGATGCCTCATATTGGGAGAAAATTATGTCCATAAATCAAAACTAAAACCACTCCCAAACCATCTATCAACTCCAAATTGAATCCTACATCAAACTCCATAATCTTTTGAATACACTCAAAAAACATTACTTTCATGTTTTTACTTTTTATAATCTCTTATGAAAATTAAGATCAGTGCAAAAATTAAAATACATCTTTTAACAAATTCATACGTCTTTTTCTATATTTTTTTTACAATTGCAAAAAAAGGTGTGAACATAGATATAAACTTTCATTTGTGGCTATTAGTAATGTGTTTTTTAATAAATATGAGAGGAGTTCTTTTACAATTACTTGTATATTTTTAGTAGTGACTTGTTAAACGTCACCCGCATATTACTTAAAATCGCCCACGATAAAAAGTAAAAAGACAAAATTGCCCTTGATTTAAAATTACACCACAACAACTTAGATTAAATATACAATGACGTCGGACACCACACCATGACCTCGACCACCACCACCATGGTGGTGGTGGTTAATTTTTTTTTTTAATAAGGGAAGGGGCGTCCAAATCAGACGCCCCTACCATGGTTGGGGTGTCTGATCTAGACGCCCCTACCATGGTCGGGGCGTCTGATCTAGACGCCCTTACCATGGTCGGGGCGTCTGATCTGGACGCCCCTTCCCTTATTAAAAAAAAAAAAATTTAACCACCACCACCATGGTGGTGGTGGCGGCGGCGGTGGTGGTCGAGGTCATGGCGTGGTGTCCGACGTTGTTGTATATTGTTGGGGCGTCTAGATCTGGACGCCCCTTCCCTTATTAAAAAAAAAATTAACCACCACCATGGTGGTGGTGGTGGTGGCGGCGGTGGTGGTCGAGGTCATGGCGTGGTGTCCGACGTCGTTGTATATTTAATCTAAGTTGTTGTGGTGTAATTTTAAATCAAGGGCAATTTTGTCTTTTTACTTTGGTTGTGGGCGATTTTAAGTATTATGCGGGCGACGTTTAGCAACCCACTTTTAGTAACGTGTTTTTGTATTACTATTCATAAGAGCATTAGTTGTTCTTCTATAGCATAATGCATGTTAACTTATAAAATTTTTTATTTTGATTTTTTTTAGTACCTTTTAGGGTGCGTTCTCTTCACCTTAAAAAAATATGTTTCATGTTTAATAAGTTTATATAAATTCTAATAAGTTATATCAGAGCTAATAAGTTTCAATCAGGCCTAATAAGTTTCAATCAGGCCTAATAAGTTTCAATCAGGCCTAATAAGTTTCAATCGAGTCTAATAAGTTTCAATCGAGTCTAATAAGTTCCAATTAGGATTAAGTTTTTGTAAATTATTGATTAAATAAAATTAATAATTAACTTAATCACTCCTACACAACATAAACCAATTTTATTCTATAATAGAAAAATTTTATAACTTTTTTTTAAAGAAACTCGCGATAGATTGAATTAAATTATTATTTTTTATATTACTCCCTCTGTCCACATTTAATTGCTCCAAATTAACTTTGACACTATTTACATTGTTATTTTGACCTTATTTAGTTTGATATAGTTATATGTAATCTTGTTATTTTGACACTATTGAATTAAATACCTCAAAATGAATCTGCTCCAACTTAAAATTTTGTGTTTGCTTCAATGGAGAACTTGCTTGTAGAGTAGTGATGAATAGAACGTGATGTGAAGAGGAGAAGAGGGAAGCCAGATGAGTAGAATTGTAGAAGGCTTTTTCTTTCAAAATGAAAGAGGAGGGGAAGAGTGGAGAAGAAGCCTATTTTTCTGTTTTGAATTTCAAAATGAATTGGGGGGGGGGGGGGGACCGTGAAGAGCACGCACTTAAGAAAAAAACGTGATGTCATTGTTCATAACTTCATATGAACATAAACCGAACTCTTGCTTTTTAATAGTTACTAGTCTTCTATGCACGCTTTGCGTGCAATGATAATTTAAATATATCTATTAGTCTGTCTAAACAAACTTTATATAATAAAAATAAAAAAAATTCCCTTTCATTCGGTTATCCCACAATATTGAACGAAAGAAAAGTTTTATTTACTACCAAATTTTATGATAATCAAAATGTAATTTTTTTTTTATGAAATATATTAATATGGATGTCTATTTAGGACTTGTTTACTTCAGATTATATTCAGTTCAGTTCATCTCTATTTAGTTCAATTAATACACTTCTATTCAGTTCAGTTCAGTTCAGTTCCGTTTAGTTCAGTTCAACTCTATTCAGCTAATGTAAACGAACCCTTATAGAGAATTTAAAAACATTAATTTTGAAAATTTATTTTATTTTTTCGAATTTTATATTTTGTACCATTTTCATTTAAAAAAGTTCAAAAATTATAATAATTTTCCTTAATAATTAGGGTGATACAAATTGGAATTTTATAAAGTTTTGAGGGGTAAGATAGACATTTCGAGGGGGGACACCATGTCTTCCCCCTTGGCTTATATAATAGAGATAGATATAGTTATATGTAATCTTGTTTGATTCGCCTCAAAGCATATTTTCTAAATATATTGTTTTTTAATTTTTTTTTCTTATTTATAATTAGAGATATTAATATTTAAAGTTGTATTAAAAACCACTTGGGTAGTGGTCAACAATTATTTGAAAAGTTAGATATTTTGGGACAATTTTGCTATTTAAGGTAGTTTATTCACAAAGTCCCTACAAAATGAAGTAACTTTGAAATAAGAAAGCCTTTAAAAAAATGCATTGACAAAACATGAAAAAAAAAAAAAAAACGAAGATAACTTGTAAGAATTGGGAGTTACACCTTCCTAAATTTTTAGTTTGAAATGGAAATTATTTCATTGTCTATTTTATTTGTTTTAGATAAGCAACAATTGTATGCCTATAATTAGCTCTAGAATTAATTGTATTTACAATTCAATCTATTCTTAAAATTCCAAAGTTATTAATAAGAATTTTAATAAAAGCAAAGTTGACATTTTATAAATATAAAACAAAATACTTCCTCCGTAAATGGAAAATTGCAACGTTTGCCATATTTGGATATTTTTAAAAAATTGCAACAAACTTGTCACTTTCTATTTTGGGTAATATTTAACATATTTCTCTCTCCTACTTTTATTAATCTACTAACTTTTATTTCTCTCTCCTACTTTTTCTACTCTACTAACTTTTATTTTTCTCTCCTACTTATTAATCTACTAACTTTTATTTCTCTCTCCTACTTTTTCTAACTCTACTAACTTTTATTTTTCTCTCCTACTTTTACTAATCTACTAACTTAAACACACTTATAAAAAAAAATTGGAGTCTGTGACCTCCCCTTTGTTGTAATTTTTCGTTTACGGTGGAAGTATATATACTACGAGAAAACTAATTCAGCTATCCATTTAGCTGCATCAGGACTGGACTGCAAACAATTTCAATTACCATTTACCAACTTCGTTCTATACACTCAAAAACGGAATATCATTGCACACAAGGACATGAACACTTTCCAATAACATGCTATCCACTCCTTTTATCCCTATTATTGTTTCATTATAATAAGCTATCTAGGTTTCAATTCATGAAAACCCAGATAGGGCCATATAAAAAAAAGACAGGAAATTAGTACACCATAATAATTCCCTTCACATAGATAGGATACTCTTTAAAGTTAAATAAAAAGATAACCAACTGAGAGCTGATTCTATGACCTTCCTGGGTCGTATCTCATATGATCAAACATCTGAGTTAGATGATTGATTCGGGCGGACAAAGTATGAAAACCACTTGTCTTACTCAATCATCTTATCTGGATTGAACTTCAGCGCCTCCTGCCATATAAGCTGTTTTATATCTTCTTCATCCAAGGTTGACTGCTCAAAATCAAACTGAAAAGGTTTCGGGCATGTAGGTTCCTCATTGATCTCATGAAGGCTTGACAAATATGGGTGATTCAATGCATCATCAACTATAAGTTCAGAGAAATGAAATATTACTAGGGCGAACCAAAAAAAAAAAACAGTACTCCCTCTATCTCAAAATATAATTTTCATTTTGACTTTTGACATTATTCACTTTGTAACTTCAACTCCCTTTACTTTTATACATATAAGAAAAACATAGTAATGTGAGATCTTGTTTGATTCGTCTCAATACGTACTTTCTAAATATATAATTTTATAAATTTTTATCACATACAACTAAAGATATTAAATTTTAAAGATGTGTCTTGAGTGATGTGAAAAAGTATATTGAGCATTTATTTTTGGACAGAGGGAGTAGGACATTGACAATAATGCAAGCATTGAAAGGAATATTAAATTATTAAATGTATACCTGTTATTCGCTTGCTGGGATCAAATACAAGCATCTTTTCAGCAAGATTAAGTACCAAAGGAGACACATTTGGAAATTTTTGTGAAAAAGGCTGCTTCGGTACTTTTGGTAATTGTTTTACATACTTTTTAGCATTTTCACTTCTCAGAAATCCAAGATCAGAATCTTCAGCAGAGCCTAGTAGCTGACATGGTCATGTTGCAAGGAAATTAATCAGAAATCAGTAATTAGAATATCCATGCACATCATGAGACATTCAGTTTACCAGAATAATGCAAATATCAATGTGCATGCAGTTAGACATTGATTCAGAAACTAACTAGATCTTGAAAACCAGAACCTTATTGCCAAAAAAACGTTTAGCTGTATTAAAAACATACAAGGGAAATTTAGTCACCTCAACAGACAACAGTATTGATATTTATTGCCTTGATAAATGTTAGGTAAATATCTTGGGTCAATCATCCAAAAGAATGGAGATATTGACCAAGATATGGCTCAAAGGATCAAATCGGGTTGGCTTAAATGGAGAGCGGCCACAGGAGTGTTGTGCGATCGAAGCATCGCCTTAAAGTTGAAGGGGAAATTCTACAGGACCGCTATAAGACTAGTGTTACTTTATGGTACAGAATGTTGGGCTTCTAAGAAGGAGCACATCCAAAAGGTAGGGGTTACAAAGATGCGGATGTTAAGATGGATGTGTGGCAACACTCTACGAGATAGAATCAGAAATGAAGATATCCGTAGGAAAGTTGGTATTGCGGATATTGCGAGCAAGCTATGAGAAAATTGCTTGCGTTGGTTTGGGCATGTAACACGGAGACCCCAGGGAGCACCAGTACGAAGAGTGGAAGAGTGGAATCCGGGGGATTTCAAACATGGTAGGGGGAAACTGAAAATGACTTGGCAGGAAGGAGTTAGAAAATATATGAAGAAGATGGATTTACAAGGGATTGAGGCTATCGACCATACGAGGTGGAGGAGGAAAATCTATGTGGACAACCTCATGGAATAATCACTTTGGTTCATGTAGCTGACCCCACTTATGAGAATAAGGCTTTAATTGATTGATTGATTGATAAATATTAAGTAAAGTTAAGGTTGTGTACCATAGAACGTTTTCCGTATCCTAGATTGGCGGGAGCCTTGTGCAATAAATACAATCTTTTATTATTCAAACACAATAAACACGATACAGCAAGATGGTAAATATTAACCTCACCTCATTTATGAGCTGCAACTGCTGCAAGTAGTCCTTGCCAGGAAAAAGGGGTTCCCTTCTAATGATCTCCATCATGATGCAACCAACTGACCACATATCAATTGCTGCAGTATATTCTGAACAATTAAGAAGCAACTCGGGAGCTCGGTACCATCTAGTCACAACATATTCTGTCATAAAATCTGTCTCTGCAGTGGTTCTTGCAAGCCCGAAGTCACAAATTTTAAGGTCACAATTGGAATTCAGAAGCAAATTGCTTGGCTTCAGATCCCGATGCAAAACATTGGCCGAGTGTATATATTTTAGCCCGCGCAAAACTTGATATAAGAAGTACTGCAAAGGAAAACAAATTAATCTGTTTAAATTTATCAGGTAAACCTTAACACTAGTTAGACACATCCATATAGTGTACACAGGTACACAATGAACACCATGCGCTTGCATTTAAAAAAAAAAACAATCACATTATGGATTTAGAACATTCTTTCTTTTATATCTAGACCAAAATTTCATAAAAAATGTTTTAAAAGTAAAACACAAATGTTCCAAATGCATGACATAATTGCTCTATTTTTAGTGCAGATCAGCACTCAACCACGTGCATGGAATAATTTTCATAGATTAGATTGTTAGAACATCTGACAAACGAGGTCACCAATTTTGCAAAATCTTATAATTCCTCCGTTCCAAAAAAAAGCAACAAACTTATTTGCAAGCATTTTAAGAAAGAGATTTAAAGGTCTAAACGATCAAATTAATATATGTAATTTTAAGACAAGTAACCTATAATATCATTCTTACTTGTGTTAAAATTATTTTGATTAATTTGCTCATTTACACCCTTAAATCACTTCCTTAAAATGCGTGCAAAATGGTTTGTTGCGTTTTTTTTGGAATGGAGGAAGTAAATAGAGCATCGTAGTATATGGAATGTATCAAACTTAGTTTTAAAAGCCATGAGGTGCACCAAGGCACAAAGGATCTGTAGACCACAAGCGCAAGTCGAAGGTGTATGCCTTTCAAACATGACTAAATGAGGCATACCTAAAAAAATACTAATGAGAAAAGAAGATCACACGAATTTAGAAAGAAAACACACAAACATAAAATATTGAAGAATATTAAATAAAAAGACGAGGACAAGAGCAAAGTAAAAAAAAACATACAATGTGAAGAAGAAAAGATCACAAGAGGGGAAAAAAAATTTAGAGGCATAAGGCCTTTTCCAAAGGATTCAAAGCACTATGCCTTCCATTTTGGCAAGGGAGTGCGGCATTAGAGAGCTTTCTAGCTTGCACTTCACCTTAACCTCTAGAAGCGCTTGTGCCAGCACCTTCTTCACACCTTGGGTGTGCATTGTAAAGCCAAGGTATCAAAATGATAAAGATCATCAACAAAATTGTAAAATAAAAATAAAAGTTTCCCAAAGACAGAGTTAGTGTTGACAACAAGCACTCAAAAGATGTTTGTGAGTTCATCAACCCAAACATAGACTAAATTAAATAAAGTTCAAATAAAATAAAATAAAATAAACTACATAGTTATAGATGAATCTGCATTAAGCAACTTGTCAATGTAATTCTATTCTCATTTTTGTGCATA
Source organism: Salicornia ramosissima (assembly GCA_951394345.1). Taxonomy (NCBI): domain Eukaryota; kingdom Viridiplantae; phylum Streptophyta; class Magnoliopsida; order Caryophyllales; family Amaranthaceae; genus Salicornia; species Salicornia ramosissima. The sequence continues at coordinate 16,533,521 of OX596236.1, read as the reverse complement.
TGCATAAATAATCCATCTATTGCTTAGAGTAGTATGCAAGCAACCCGTTTTATGAAATAAAACCTTTCATAATTATTAATTTTTTGCGAAATAACACCTTTCATTTTTTTTTCTTTTGGTGAAATAAAACCTTTAAATTAACTTTTATCACCTTCACCTTGTTAATGTCTTCCTGATTTTAATTAACAGATTCAAAAAGCGGTAAGACAGGAGAAGCCATGAGGGACAATGTGAAGGATGGAAACAAAGAGGGCTTAGGAAGAAAACCCATAGCTTCACTATCATGGCTCTCTGTCCATACATTCTAGTAGGTACCTTTCTAATGTAGAAAGAGAGGTTAAGGTATTTTTAAATATTAGAAAAGAGAAATTAAAAGGCCTAAAAAAGAAATATATCGGGATAGATGAAGATGGGTTTAACACAAATGATATTTTGAAAATTCATATTAAGACAAATCCGATGATAAATTACATGATAAAATCTGTTGTCATATTACTAAAGAAAAAATATGATCAAATTAAAGGAAGTTAATAGTGTCAAAGATCAAACATCTATTCAAAAATGGATGATATGTCACATTAGGTTGGGTATTAGAAGCATGTGTAGGGCATGCTTTGATATGCTAGGCATAGGAAATAGCTCTCCCCAGAAGAAGAAAAAAAAAAAAAAAAACTCCATTAACTTTGCTCATGTAGAAGCTCTAAAATAGAAAGATTATGAAGATTACAACCTTACATACATTAGTTAGATAAAATTAGCAGTTTGTTACGGATTTCTCAAACACAACATAACCTGAGACAACATATGCAAACCATTCATGAACTTTGCGGTGAGTGCAAGAATCAAACAAAGAGTTATAGCGGAACCAAATCTTATCCTATAGTGGAGAAACAAAGCCATAGCACTCCTATTAGCCTAGGAAACTTTTAATCTACTCCTGGATCTATTTAAAAGCACCCACTATGTCTAATATATTCAGCTTAAACTAAGCTAAATAACTATGACTTTGAATATTTATGCATACAGGGATGAATTGAAAATTCAGCTTGGGTATCATAATGAAGAACTACTAGTGGCAATTTCAGTATTTTATAGAAATTAATAGGCATAAAATAATGGAATGCTGAAGTTTATTGAGAATTTTACCCCTACTATTCTCATAAATTCATAATTACGGTAAAAGCCACTAGGTCACGAAAGTAATTATTGTTATCATCGTTTTAAATTAGTTTGAACATGATGCATTTGTACCAAGGGGATGCCAAACATGACTAGTAAGATTATATTTGTTAAGGAGTAATCCTTTAGGTGGATTTTTAATACAATTTGATTATTTTTCAGAGAAATGGAGATGTGAATCACATGATTAAACAATTAGGAATCGTAAAGCCATAATGTGCATCACATGTTAAAAGGAAAACTCTTTCAAAAGACTATTAGAACATCTCTATTATATACGTTGAAATGTCAGGTTTTCAATAAGTATCATATTAAGAAAATGGGTGAAGCAAAGTTGCACATATTGAGAAGAATATGCAGGGATACTTACAAGGAAAAATGATAGGATAAAGATATACAAAAAAAAAAACCTTTCATCATAAAAAAATATATCTGCACTAGTGAGGAAATGAGAATGTTGGGTAACCAGGATTACATGGCAATAGATAACAATGAATTTTGGAAGCAACACTTGAGACAAATTTAATTCATACAAATAGCAACACCCCCATTTGGGATATAGCCATATAGGGTTCAATATTGCCATTTTTGTTGCTAATGAGTGTGATGCGCATAAGTTGAATACCATTTTCGTCACAATTTGCATATTATCCATCCCAAAAAATCAATTTCTTTCTTTAATGGTGGTAGAAAACCGGAAAATATTTAAATATAATTAGAAAATCTACAAACATGATACTAAGATAGGGACACACTCAACTATGAGTCCATCCAATCCTTTCCCTTCCTTAGCTCAACCTGAATTGTTATTCAAGCAATGGAAAATCTCTCCCCACACAATTTATCTTCTTTCCTTTTCCCTTACTTTACACACCGTCCCCATTTTCCTTCCAAATCTTTCCAAAATTAAGGAAATTTAGTTTATAATAGAAAAGTATCCCTTCTAATCCTTCCTTTCCTTAGCTTATCCTAAATTGTTATCAGGCAATGGAAATTTTATCTTCTATCCTTTCCCCTTCCCTTTCACTCCCTCTCCTCCAATCCAACCCATTTTCTCACTCTTTACCCTCCCCCTTCCTAAATCACAATCCACATAAATTGAGATAATCATCACCTGACTCAAAATATCAACTGTTCAGTCCCTTTCTCACTCTTGAACCATTGTGATTCTAGACAAAGGGAATTTCTCTCATCAATGATTTCAATACACAGCAAACTTGTGACTAGCAGGCCAGCTAGCTTTGGTTACAAACAACAACAAATTATGATTTGAGCATGATGAATCAAGGATCACCTGGCAATGATCTTCTGTGAGTTCCTGGTTGGAGCGGATAATTTGATGTAGATCTGTATCCATCAACTCATAAACAATGTAGACATCATTGAACTTCTCTCTTTCAGGTGGTTTTATGATATCTCGTATCTTGATAACCTGCATTTGGAGCAATAGAGCATATAAACATAGATTCTAAAAATACAAAAATGTATCTTTTTATAGCTAAAATGATTAATCAAATAAGATTGAGCATTTCCATTGATTCAAAATTTTGTGTTTGACCTAGTAACCACTATAAAACTAAACTGTCAAAAATTGAGCTCCAAGCAAATGCATACATAGATGATATGCTGAAAAGCAGTTAAACTGAAACAGAAATGTAAAAATAAAAATATATAATAGATGGTATGCTACCGGAAACAACTAGTCAAACTTTGCAACTACTAGAATTACATTGTCATGATCCATGTGACAAAGCAGTTTGATTTCACGCAGAGTCCTCTTAGCATCAATTCTATTGTTAAAAGCATCTGCAATCTTCTTTATAGCAACCTCTTCATTTGTTTCCGAAATTCGTGCACAACTGTCATCATGGAGAGAAAATAAACCAAAAGCAGTTACTAATTAATAGTCTGGACAAAACGACCTTCCATCAAAGAACAAAACTTGATTGCTATGAAATGGAACATTGGAACCCCACAGTTCACTTGATTGACTAGAGCAATCCCTTTTTTGCACACAATAATATGATATATACTATGAGCAACCAAAGCTAACCCCCCAAACGAGCAACATACAAACAAGCAATCCAATAGAACAAAAAGCCCGATGAAGTAATCCAGATAAAAACTTAACAATACAAAATTGAAAAATCTCTACACACAAAAGGAACCCCAAATACATGCCATTAGCCATTTGAACTCGTTTCATAAAAGGAGACATCTCCCTGATTTCTCCTTCCCATTAATAGCTTTCTTCATATCCTTTGTATAAGTGAAACTGTGAAAGTTACCACGAATCTTCATTTCATCTTAAGTGCCCACGACAGATATTCAAGTATTCAACGGTAGGGGTATTTTCTTTTGAACCAAAAGTACGAAAAGTATTCATAAAAAGTCTGGTCCAGCACCTCACTTGCTGAAACTTCTATACAAGGTCGTCTCTAAGGGTGAACAACGAGGCCAACATGAAAAGGGCCACAAGATTTCAAATTTTAAATATTTCATAATAAAAAAAGAGAAACATTACAAGAATAATCCGATCTTTTACCGCTCTTCTCATATTAGTCTAACCTTTGAAAAAACTAAGTATAATCCCACATCTTGGCTTCTACTTATTTTGGTCCCTTTTACCAATGACCTGCTATGTAGGTTATAAAAATATTATTTTTTTAGGGTACTGTTTTCTTTATTTTTAAGGATAATTGCTCCCCTCAATCACCCTCTTCATGTCTTCCCTACTATCGCTCTTCCTCATTTTGTGCTATATCTTCAAAGCTTTGAGAAAGAGGAATAGGAATCAGAAATGGTAGCCCAATAACACCAACCTTCGAAAAACTAGGTGCAAGGTATAAACTATTAAGATAGAGAAAATTTGAAGAATCAAGTGTAAGAGGTGAGCCAAATAGCCAATGACGCCGTTAACAGTTGTTGTAAGTTTCTTCCAGTGCTGATGGCACTCTTGACAATTAACGATGTGCCGCTTGCAAGTTGTAACTACCACCGCAACTTCCACCTCAAACAACTCCTTAACCATTCTACTTCTTCACAACTTACCCTTTGGGTCTTTATATTGCAAGTTGTGGGTCTTGTATTTTTTTCATGTCATTATTAACTCAATAATTTAACTTAATTACATTTAATTGACAAAATTAGGTAATTAATCAAACCAATAAAAATAGGACATGTGTCGAATTACCCTTATCAACCCCTATAAGTCTTAACCAATTATGTGCTAAAATGAGGAGATGGAGATAAAAGGTGGGATTATGATTTATACTAAGCTAATGTAAGGGTTGGACTAATATAAGAGTGGTAAAAGGTTGAATTATTCTTGCAAATGTTTCCTAAAAAAAATGCTTATTTCTTTGTCAATGCTTTTAAAATAATCTACATATTGGAATATTTGCTTATTGAGATTATATATTATTGCCTAAAATATATGTAATGTATAGATTTTTATTATAGGCCTAATTTTCATTTTTGGAACACGACCCTGAAATTTTCCAAACAGCCCTACTTCTATCCAACTTTAAGTAGCATATGGTGAGTCACGAACTTTTCCTTATATTAATGGAATTTTGAATTAAGTCATTTCTCAAACTAACATCAAATCAATAAACCTCTTCAACTCTTCCCAAAGTTATCTACAAGTGAGAAAAGCTAGATTGAACTAAAGAACTAGTGAAGTTAACAAAAGTAGGAATTCGAGAAGGTACTAAGAGATGTGATGTGAAATAGTTTTCAAATGGGCAATGACGAAGGGCATACCACATAACTACACTCACCACCCTAAGGTGGGGATTATAGGGATTAAGGCCTAGTACCACAAGAAAAAGAAGTGTGGGGTCACACTTTTCATTCATGAGTATCAGCAAGAAGGACAATTGTACAGCAGAAAATAAGAAATTTGAATCATGTGTAGATGTTAAGAATGGGGAGTATGATGCTGGTGTTAGTGGGTAGATTGGTAGAGAGAAAGGTGACTAGGTGGAGACGGGAGAGAAATGAAAGAAATTAGACAGTAATTTTAGTAGTATGAGAGAACATGCTAAAGTGTAGATTGTTATACCAGTTTCATAATTGAATATACAACAATAAAATAATTGAAAAGAACAAATTTAAAATACAATTCAATTTTTTCTTTTGATAGTGAAAGAAAAGACGATTAGCCCCTTTCATAGGGCCAACCACAATCATCCTTTGGCATGAAAGAATACAATTCAAATGATTTGGAGATTTTGGACTACAAGCTATATTAAAATAATCAAGATAATACAGAATATCCTGTTCTACTCCCAATTAGTTAGGAGCAGTAATACAGGGTTGAGGTATGGTAAAATTAGTCGTACTTGTAGAGCACGTTGTAATACACTAAGGGCGTGTTTACTTCAGCTTAACTTCAGTTAAGTTAAGTTAAGCTCTCAATTTCATTCTCTTATAAAATATTATTTTCAGGAACATTCAGTTCAATTCAGTGAGGATAATTCAGTTCAATTCAGCTCAGCTGTATTCAGTTGATGTTAACAGGTACACAACGGACAACCAACCAAACCTAATTCTGCAGCTCCTAAAATTTCGGTCACATCAATAGTTCTAATGTACCTGAATGGTCTTCAACCCTAAGGTAAACTGCAATTTAGAACAGCAAGTTCACTACAATTACTAGTATTGCACAGCAACAGAATGAATGAATTAAACTATTTCAATACAAAAGAAACCCTGGCAAAATTTTAGGGACTTCGGTATCATATACGATCAAAAAACTTTATAGATACAAAATTTTGCAATTAGATTTCAGAAATTTACACTTCAGACACCTAAAAAAAACGATTCATGCTAACAACTAAAATAGAATTCAAATTAGCAAAAACACAATCCAACAAAATTAAAGAATAATGAGAGAAGTAGAGTACCAAACAATGCCGTAAGCACCACGACCAACAGGTTGAATAGGAGGAGAATACTTGGATGAAACCTCGAAGAGATTGCCAAGAACATTGTACATCATATAGTTTCCTCCATAAGTTGGAACTCCTTTAACTTCTTTACCTTTAGTTGAATTTTCCATCTTCTCTCTCTGTTTTTTTTTTTCCCCTGGAAAATTGTGATTTTGAAATTTGAACAAAAGAAGATACAGCAAATGTAAGTTCTTTCAGGAGTGACTACCGAGTGAGTACAAAAATCTTCGAATTGACTGTATTTTACTTCAAAGAGTGTGTTAGCCCGGTTTATTAGTAATTAGTAAAGGAAATATTCACATGAGGTTTGACTGGTTTGTTTAAAATGGTCCGAATTTTTTATTAACTTGTACGGAGTGATAATTTTATTTTAGATATTTTTGGTTTTTTCTTAAAAATACTTATTAGGTTTTGCAAATTCTCATACGTACTCATTTTTTTAAGGTTTATTATGTGTACCCACCAATTAATACAATTTTTTCATTTATAGCCTGACTGTTATCTTGTGGTTAACTTTCCATTAAGGATATTTTCAAATCTGTTTAAAAAAAACATTTTTCTTAAAAATACCCATCAGGTTTTGCAAATTCTTATAAGTACCCAATTTCTTAAAAACCAAAAAAAAGTACAAAAAGAGTGAAAACCAATTCAGTTTCTTCATTTCTGTAACAAGACGACCTCGTGGCACATCCTGTTATTAAGCTTAACCTGTGAAACATGCAACACGTACACCATAACTTTAATTAGAGCCACCTGGGTCTTAATATTACATCCCAATCTTGTACTAATCTACTTAATACAATAAGTTTAAGTTCCCAAACCACAGTCCAAGTTCACTACTTATACACAACCCAAATAATTACAACTGCTAGAATATAAACATTAGTAAGCCGAAAACAAAGCGTCCTTGCCAAACTTGGGCGCTAGGAGTCTACCTTCCCTGGGGTGAGCCTACCTGCAAGGTGGTCCCTGCTATCGACAGAGCAGATCCAAAACAAACACGGTGAGCACATTCATAAAGTATACAACTAATCCTATAAGTAAGAGTAAATAGATGTTTACTATCGGTTCATTTACTTTACTGATTTACAGTTCACGCTTGAGTTTTAATTCCATGTTATTTTAATTAAGTCATTTAGCGAGTATCTTAAGGTTCCCATTCACTTGTAAAAACCTGTGTAACTTCCGATTCTTGGCCTCAACAGCATTGCCACACTGGTGTTGATCCTTGACATTCACTAGCCATACCGGCCTAGTCCAAAACATAAATTCTAAGGCCACACCGGCCATTGCCATTCACAAGCATTAGACTTTCACATAAGACCCAAATGTAATTTTACGTCGAATGTCACCTGTAACGACCCGACTTTTCTAGGCTGTCGATTTACGGAGGAAATCGACAAATGGATCATTACCAACATAAAACTTAACAATAATATTATAATTAAAGTCTAAAATTCTTTTTATTAATTGAATACTGAAACAATAATCCCAAAAAGTCTATAAATAAATACTTAAATACACCATAAAACTGAGTCTTCCCAACAGACTGGGATAAAACTAAACCATTATGAAAAGAAAACATAAACTAGATTCTGGTTCACTCTACTGATCACATCAACACTCAACCCGAACCAAACGAGTGCCCACTTATGCGTCTGCATCATCACCTGAAATGGGGGGGTCCACCGTCAGTGGCGAGTAACTAGGCTGCCCCGCTTAAATGAGGGACCGCTAACCATATAATAGCATAGAATCAACCAAGAAAATCATGCAAAATTAAATGGGAATACGTACAAACATACATACGAAATACGTACAAAAATACGTATAAAAATACGTAGAAAAATACGTATAAAAATACGTAGAAAAATACGTATAAAAATACGTAGAAAATACTTATACAAATAGGTATAAAATACCTGCAAAATAAGGTTAGAAATACATACAATATACGTATAAAATACGAGTACAATACGTATAAAATACCTGCAAAATACGGTTAGGAATACGTACCATATACGTATAAATTACAAACGCGAATACGTACAAATATACATACAAAATACTTATAGAAATACAGACCAAAACACTTATACATAATACATGTAAATACACGTACAACATACACTTAAATACATGTAAATACAGACTTACCAGATGTACGCAGCGGAAGACTTAATATTACAAAATTAATACATAAACACACGTAAATACACATATATATATATACATACATATAACAGAATCCTCCCGTGAAATGCTTATCTTGTCATATTTTACCCATACCCTTCTTTTAACCATCTTATTGGACCGGTCATTATGCTCGTTGAGGATCCCATGTGCACCCCAACTTTCCTAAAACATGCCGGGGGAACTTGTGTATTCCACCCGTAGCCCTCCTTTGCAAGAACTAAGCCTAAGCTATGGCCATAACCCCTAAATAGCAGCTCGTGTACTACTACTTAGACGACTACATATCTTAAGATCCAGAATTGCCCAGAGACCACTGTAGGGCAGTGGCTTCGACTTAACCCGATCTGATGACTCGTATATCATCAAATGGGCGTCCGTATCGTATCTTGTCTTTTCTAAAGGTCATCGTGAGACCACTAATTCACAACATTTTTCTAAAGGCCATCTTGAGACCACTAGTTCATATCATCTTTTCTAAAGGCCATCTTGAGACCACTAGTCCATATCATCTTATAACTTTCCTTTTTAATCATATTGTTACTTTCCTTCATAATACAACTTATCCCTATTAATTCCTTTTAATTCCTTTAATTATATTAATTCCTAAAATTACCTTCTAATATTATTACAAGTCAAAAATTAAACTAAAATTTATCAAACATCACTAGGACCACACGACATTTTCAACAATATCATAATAATTAAATTAATTCATTAAACAATCATATAATCAATTTAATAAATCTTTTAAATTAACAATTAACAACAAATATTACCTAAAACATGATAAAAATCCTATTTTTCCCACTCTATGCCACTCGACATTCATGATCAATAATACCAAAAATTACATCTTTTATTAATTAAATACAATAACCAATAATTAATCATATAAACTTAATAATAAACGAATAAATCATGCTTTAAACATTAAATTACCAAGATTAATCATAAAAACAAGATTAAAATCAACTATTTATCATGTTAAACCACACGGCATTTAAGGCTAAAACAATATCAAGAACAATTTCAAGATTAAGTAACAACATGATTAAATAAAGATTAAAATCAAGACTAAATTAAAGATTAGCAATATCAATTCAAGAATTACCAAGATTAGTCATAAAAATCAGATTTTTATTTCCCTTTTAATACCTATGCTACTCGACAATTCCAAAACAAGAACCAAAAACAATTCTTTTAATTTAAGACCTTTACATAACAATTAAACATTAAAGATTAACATAATAATTCAAGATTATCATATAAATTCAAGAAATCATCACAAAAATCATCATAACACTCTACATGACACTCGACTTTCAAGAAGATAATCAAGAACAAGATTTAACAATATTTCATGAAATTTTATAACATAAATATACATTTAAATAAATTATTCCAAGCATAAAATTAATTAAACATGTAAAGATTCATCAAGATTCATAAACATATCAAGAAAATATTATAAATATCATATCATATTACTTGAAAAACTTAAGCCTAACATGATACTAATTCTACCAATTTTCATGATTTAATCCTAATTAACTATATGGGAAACTTGTTCCAAATTTAAAAAGGAGAGTCTAGTTACCTTAGCATAGGAAAGAAAACAAAGAAAAATTTCCCTTGGAGCCTTGGAGTCACACGGCCAACTAGAGGAAAATACTAGGGTTTTCTTTTGAGTATTTTGAAAATAGGTAAAGAAATGTAATTATTGTTCCTAAATTTAATTATAAGGAAACAAATAAAAAAAAAAACTAAACAAAGGGGATGGGGGCCATGAGAGAGGGAGTAGAAATAGGGGAGTGTGAGAGGTTTAGGGTAGACTAGGCAATTAGGGTTGAAATAGTTTAAATTAGGCTTACTAATTCAAATAACAACTAATTAAAATATTAGTAATTTAAATAATCATAGAATGGGTAATAAACTATAAAAGAGAGAAATAAAATACCCATGCCCATAAGAAAAGGGGGCCGGCCAAATGGGAGGGAGTTGGGTCATAGGCCCAACTTCAAGTTAAGGTAGTAAAATAAACATAAACAGTCCAAATTAAACAGGCCTTTTGGACTAAGAATGGTAAGATAATATTAATTAACCGCGAAATTTTCTGGCCCCAAATTTCGGGTTATTACATCACCTACCTCGAATGTCAGTGGTCTACGTCGGTTATCGGCGTAGGATTTCTGACGACTCTACGCGGCCTGCATCTTAGATTGAATGACTTGGACCTTCACTACGGTATCTCGTACCATCTCAGGTCCCAAAGCCACAGTATCACTGATATCATTCCAACAAATCGGACTCCGACATTTCCTGCCATAGAGGGCCTCGTATGGAGCCATATCAATGCTGGAGTGATAACTGTTATTATACGAAAATTCGACCAAGCAAAGCATTCGCACCCAAGACTGATGATACTCCAGAGTACATGCTCGCAACATATCCTCTAGAGTCTGGATGGTCCTTTCAGTCTGGCCATCCGTCGCCGCGTGAAATGCAGTGCTAAGCTTCAACCTCGTCCCAAAGGCTTCCTGAACCGATTTCCAGAAACGAGATAAGAATCTCGGATCACGATCAGAAACTATCTCCCTCGGAACTCCGTGAAGTCGAATAATGTCCTGGGTATAAGCCTATGCCAGGCGCTTCATCGACCAAGTCATCTTCATCGGTATGAATCTAGCGAATTTGGTCAACCTATCCACAATTACCCAAATGGCGTTCATTCCATTACAGGTAGGTAGGCTAACCACAAAATCCATAGATACCGACTCAAATTTCCAGGTCAGAATCGGTAATGGCTGCAAAATACCTCCAGGTCTCTGGTGCTCGATCTTAACCTTCTGACAGACTAAACATCGAGCTACGAACTCTGCGACATCCTGCTTCATCTTAGGCCACCAGAATTGGCCCTTAAGGTCTTTATACAACTTATTACCTCCAGGATGAACAAAGTAGGGCGATGTAACGACCCGACTTTTCTAGACTGTCGATTTACGAAGGAAATCGACAAATGGATCATTACCAATCATAAAACATAACAACAATATCATATTTAAAGTTCAATAATCCTTTTTATTAACTAATAGAGAAATAATAATCCCAAAAGTCCAATATTAAATACCAAAATACATAACTCTAATGTTCTTCCCCAACAGGCTGGGACATACTAATAAAAGAATAAATAGAAAACATAAAATAGACTACGGGTTCCCTAGATCTCATCGAAACACACATTCTGAACCATCGTAAGCCCACTTTACGCTTCGGCTTCATCACCTGAAATGGGGGGGGGTCCACCGTCAGTGGCGAGTAACTAGGATGTCCCGCTTAAATGAGGGACCATTAGCCGTATAATAGCATAGAATCAATTCAAGAAAATCATACAAAAATACATATAAATATGTATAAAAATACATACCAGAATACGTACAAAAATACGTACAAAATACGTATAAAAATACAGACAGAATACATATAAAAATACAGATAATATACGCATAAAAATACAAACAACATACGTATAAAAATACCTGTAAAAATACGGTTAGAAATACATACAACATACGTATAAAATACAGATAAAATACGTATCAAAATACATACCAAAATACATACGAAAATGCATACAAATACTCGTATAATACACGTAAAAATACATCTCGAAATACATACAAGGACATACCTGTCAGACGTACGCAGTGGAAGACTTAATCATACATAAATAATACATAACATATACGAAAACATACATATACATCATATAAATACATTTATACATATATATATCCTTATCTATCCCGTGAAATACTTATCTTATCATATTTTACCCGAAACCCTTGTTTTAACCATCTTATTGGACCGGTCATTATAGCTCGTAAGGATGCCCGTGTACATCCCAACTTTCCTAAAATGCGCCGGGAAGAACCCGTGTATTCTACCCGTAGCTCTCCTTTGCAAGAACTAAGCCTAAGCTATGGCCATAACTCCTAAATAGTAGCCCGTGTACTACTACTTAGACGACTACACATCTTAAGATCCAGAATTGCCCAGAGACTGCAGTAGAGCAGTGGCTTCGACTTAACCCAATTTGGTGACCCGCGTATCACCAAACATGCGTCCGTTTCTTATCTTATCTTATCGACATGGCCATCGTGAGACCAATACTTCTTATCTTATCATAGCTTATCCTTTTAGTCATATTATTCCTTTCCTTCATATTGCAAATTATCTTTATTAATTCTTTTTATTCCTTTAATCATATTAATTTCTAAAATTACAATCTAAATTATTATAAGCCAAAAATTAAACTAAAACTGATCAAAATCTAACATGGACCACTCGACGTTCTTGAAATAGCAGAACAAAATTAATTTAATCATGTAATTAATCATATAAACAATTAAATAAATCATTTAAATTAACAATTAATCATATAAATCAACAATTATCAACAATTATTGCTTAAAACATGATAAAAATCCTATTTTTATTCCATAGAGCCACTCAACATTTATGATTAAAAACACCAAAATTGACACTTTCAATTAATTAAAAACAATCATCAATAATTAATCAAATAAACTATATAATAGCAACTAAAATCATGCTTTAATCATTAAATCATCAAACATGGATTACAACAAGATCAAAATCAATTCTTTTTATTCATATAACCACACGGCCTTCTTGGCAATTCAACAACATCAAGATTAATTTCAAGAATTAATAGTAACATGATTAAATTAACGATTAATTAAAGATTATCAATACTAATTCAAGAATTAACAAGATTCAATAATAAAAATCAGATTTTTAACTCTCTTTTAACATATAAGCCACTCGACATATTAGAACAATATGAACAAAATAATTATTTTAATTTAAGACTTTAATTTAACAATTAAACATTCAAGATCATCAAATTAATTCAAGAAAATATCACAGAAATCATCATAACATTTCATAGGGCACTCGACATTCATACTTAAATCCAAGAACAAGGTTCAACAATTTATCATGCAATTATTCAATATAAATATACAATTAAATAAATTATTCTAAGCATAAAATTAATTAAAACAATTAAAGATTCATCAAGATTACATAAAGATATCAAGAAAATAACATATTAATCTATATAATACTACTCGAAAATAATAGCCTAAACATGATACTAATCCTATCAATTTTCATGATTAATCCTAATTAACTATACAACTAAATTGTACCAAATCTAAATGGGATAGTCTAGTTACCTGGAATCAGGAGGAAAATCAAGAAAGTAACCCCTTTTGGGATTCGAAACCACACGGCCAACAAGGAGGGTTTTTTTGTAGGTTTTGTTTGAGAGTTTAGAAATTAGAGTAAAAGGATTAAAAGTATTGTTCTCATATATATTTTATAAGAGCAAAAGAAATAATAAAAAGAAATAAAATAGGGAGGGGGCCGTGTGAAAGGAGAGAGAATAGGGGAAAGTAGAGTGAATTTAGCTAGCTCCTAGGTTGGTTGAGAAAAATGGGGAGACCAAGTAAAAGGTGAGTAGCTTTAGGTTATATAATAATTAGATGCACAATTATCTAATTAAGATTAATAAAGAAACAATTACCTCCTTGGCCATGACATGGGGGCCGGCCAAAGGAAGAAGAAATTGGGTTCTTGGCCCAATTTCAAGATAAGAAAGAGAATTAAAAATAAACAGTCCAAATAGTTGGGCCCTTTGGACTTAGAACATTAAAATAATATTAATTAACCGCGAAATTTTCTGGCCCTAAATTTCGGGTTATTACAGTCACCCTTCCTTAAATAAATTTCGATCTCGAAATTTACTTAAATAAGCTCAATTAACACACACGCAAGAAAAAAAGAAAATAAACACAGACACAAACAAAACAAAACACAATGCCGCATATGTAATGACCCAGATTTTATTGGTATTTTTGCCGATAATTATGTGTGATTATGTGTATTTTTGTGTTAGTTCAAATTTATTTTTGAACTATTTATTTTATTTTTATGTGAAAAATTTCGATTTAATTCGAAATATTTATTTTCAGTTTTTATTATTTATGTTATTTATTATTTAATTAATTAGAAATTATTATTTAATTTTCTAATTAATTATTTAATATTTTGGGCTAAATCGATTTGTGCATGATTAATCATGCGGTTTTTGCAAATTAGCCCAATGGATCACGAGAGCCCATTTTAAGGCCCATTTTTACCCCTTGGCCGGTTTTCTTAAGTGGCATGGCAAGGTTTGCCACTTGCCTTGTGTTCACACCTTGACTAACTTTATAAATAGGAGAATTAGTAAGGCCTTTCCTCATTTTGCCATCATTTGTTCATGCCATCAAGTTTAAACACAATCACCCATCCATTTGCTCTCCATTTTGCCTCACGCCATTTTTGAGTAATTGTGCCCATCAATTGTTCATCATTTTTCCTAGCCCAAAACTTAAAGATTCAAAGTCTATTGATCTTTAAGTGTTCAAACACAATCTTAAACACAATCATTTCAATCAAGATCGTTGGTTCGGGTTGGGTTTGATCGTGTTCGTGGTCCGAGTATTGGCCGTGTGTGCAGCAGCCGTGCGTGTGGAAGTGGTGCCACCGTGGGCAGCCGTGCAGTGGGGCAGCAGTGGTGGCCGTGCTGACTGGGCAGAGGTGTTCGTGGTCTAGCCGTGTGGTGGTGCAAGTGCGTGGGTTAGCCGTGTTGCTTGGCCGTGTGTGTCTTGTTCCGGGCAGCAACTTTTTGCATTAATTTTGTGTGTTATCTTCAATAAGGTAACATACTTTCTCAACCTTGTTGGTATACTATGTTTATAGTATAGATTAAATGCATGTTTGGGGTTGTTTGATGATGATTATCTATGATTTTATGTATGGTTTATATTCTGAATTTTTATATGGTTTATATGATGTTTTGATAATGGTTTCCATGATTTTTATGATTGATATAAAGTTGTTTTATGATCATGATAATTGTGTTAAAGTTTGGTGAATTTTGGATAATTGGAAGGATAATTTTCGTGTCAAATATTGATGAATATGCGTGTGGATTGAATGGGTTTGGATGAGTTCTTGATTGAGTTCTTGAATCTTGATTGAGTTCTTGATTGAAGATCTTGAATCTTGAATGAGTTCTTTATGAGTTCTTTATGAGTTCTTGATGAGTCTTTATGAGTTCTTGGTTGAATCTTGAAAGTTAAAGAAAATGGTTAAAAAGTTAAAGATTGAGTCTAAATTGATTAAAGATCGGTTAATGAATGATGGATTATGGTTGGTTAGGCTCAAGATCAAGGCGCAAAGGCAATCTTGAGTATAACTTCGATGTTTTAACTAGTTATTTTCAAGGATCAAGGCATAGAGGCAATTCTTGAATTTAATTTAGTTATGATGAGATAATAAGATGATTAAATGATAATTAATAAGTTAGCTTGATTTCATTTCTAGACGCCCTAAACCTAGAGTAAGATTCTTTGTTTTTGGGTTAAGACGTTGCCCCTATTCCATCCGCGGTATTGGGATAGTTGGAGTCATACTATGCTATCTTGAAATGTGGATTTCCAGTAAGATTGGTTTCACAGGACATGAATTTCCAGTAAGATTGGTTTCATGGGGTTTGGGAGTAAGATTCTCAAATCCGAGCATAGTAGAAAGTTCGATCGCGTAAGATGCGTTCGTACGAGCACAGTCCGGTCTAGTATATGAATGATTGCGCCAAAGATTGTTGGTTAGGTTGGTCGAGTCGAGTTCACGTTTGGGATGTTCTCGTATGATTTGATTATTGATGTTGATTGTTTGGTTTATGCTATGTTCATGTGTATTCCCATTAGGGTGAGTCAGTTATGTTACTCGCCACTGATGGTGGACTGTTGGTTGTTTTACAGGTAATTCTGATGACGATAATCTTGCTTAGCTTTGGGTTGGGCGAGCGGCGTTTTATGTTTCTGTTATTTGATGTATTTTCTATTTCTGTCGTTTATAGATAGTGTTGGTATATTGTATGGACTTCCATACGTTGTTTTCCGACTCTGACGTGTGGTTGGAGTTACTCGTATTTTAGTATTTCTAGTTTGACTTTTGGACTAGTATGTACAAACTTGTGGGTATTTGTACATTTTTGGTCATTAGTAATATTTTTGAGGAATTAGTTTAATTTCTTAAGTATTTTGAGTTGTAGTTTCTAACTATTCGACTCGTCGGTTTCTTCCGCGCCGATTTAAGCGAGTCGGGTCGTTACAGCATACCTGCTTCGAAAAGCTCGGGATACTTATCCCTCATCGAAGCTTCCGTCTCCCACGTAGCCTCTTCGAACTTCTGACTACGCCAGAGTACCTTGACCAAAGGCACCACCTTTCTCCGTAACATCCGATCCTGGCAATCCAAAATCCACGCCGGCTTCTCTTCAAAGGTCAAGTTTGGCCCGATCTCTGATGATTCCACCGGAATAATATGGGAAGGATCATTCACGTATTTCCGTAGTTGGGATACGTGAAACACATCATGAACCTTCGATAGATCCGGAGGCAACGCCAACCGATAAGCAACTTCTTCGACTCGATCTAGAATCTCATATGGCCTGACATACTTGGGTCTGAGCTTACCCTTCTGGCCAAACTGAATCACACCCTTCATCGGAGACACCTTCAGCAGAACCTTATCACCAACCTGAAATTCCAACAGCTTCCGACGACGATCAGCATATGACTTCTGTCGACTCTGAGCTGCCTGTAACCTTGCCCTGATGATCTTGACCTGCTCCACCGTATCCCTGATATGATCAGGACCAATCACCAAAGCATCGCTGATGTCGCTCCATCAAGTAGGGTTGCGACACTTGCGCCCATACAACGCCTTATAAGGAGCCATCTTATCGCGATGTAAGCCGGTGTGGATCATACACATCATTGACTCTGGTCTTCTCAAACTCGGCCACCGGTCTTGAATCATCTTATCGCGGCCTGGATGTATGGTGTATGGACTATCATGTGCTTCTTGAAGTATCTTGTTTCTGAGCTCTTCGTCGCCCGGAACACACCATCTCCCCCTCATTCTAATTCTCTCGTCTTCGTGGTGTTGGAAGTCCTTGTTCACTCCCAGCTTGAGTTCAAGCTTCACCCTGGACAAAAACTCATCCTGTCCCTGCTTGATTTTAATCTCATCATACAGGGTTGGCTGTGCGGACATTGCGCTTAACATTCCCACTACTTCACCTCTAGCTGTAACTTCCAATTCCAGTCGTCTCATGTCTTCATACAATTCGTAGGGTACCGTTAGTAGAGCATTTACCTCCTGTTGTGGGCGTCGACTTAGTGCATCTGCTACCCTGTTGGCCTTCCCCGGTTGGTAAAGAATCTCGATATCATAATCTTTCAATAGTTCCAGCCATCGTCTCTATCTCATATTTAACTCCCTCTAGGTGAAAATGTACTTCAGGCTTTTGTGATCTGTATAAATCTTTAAAGCAAAAACTACAGCAACAAGCTCTAAGTCATGCACGGGGTAGTTGCCTTCATGTGGTCGCAGTTGTCGTGAGGCATACGCTATTACTTGGCCATGTTGCATTAGCACACAGCCTAAGCCTTCCTAGGGTGCATCACCGTATACCTCAAACCCGTCTGTTCCTTCAGGCAAAGCTAATATTGGATCACTTGTGAGCTTTTCCTTGAGAGTTTGGAAGACGTTCTCGCATTTCTCCGTCCACTTAAATGGTGCATTCTTCCGAGTCAATCCGGTGAGCGGCAGGGAAATCCGTGAGAAGTCTCTCACAAACCTCCGGTAGTATCCTGCCAATCCGAGAAAACTCCGAACCTGTGTAACACTCTTTGGTCTTGGCCAATATTTCACTGCTCCCACCTTTTCAGGATCCACCAAAATCCATGACTGGGTAATAGTGTGTCCTAAAAATGCCACTTCTTCAAGCCAAAAACTGCACTTGCTAAACTTTGCATAGAGTTTATTCTCCCTAAGAAACTGTAGCACTGCCCGTAGATATCTCGCATGCTCCTCCTTGGTCCTAGAATATACCAGGATGTTGTCGATGAAGACTACTACAAAGTTATCCAAGCACTGATGAAAACAACGTTGCATCAAGTCCATAAAGGTTACAGGTGCATTGGTCAACCCAAAAGGCATCACAATGAATTGAAAGTGCCCATAACGGGTTCGAAATGCTGTTTTTGATATGTCTTCATCGGCTATTATCATCTGGTAGTACCCTGACCTCAGGTCGATTTTGCTAAAAACTCCTGCTCCCCTCAATTGGTCGAAGAGATCATCGATTCTGGGCAAGGGATAACGATTTCTCACGGTAACTTTGTTTAGTTCTCGATAATCAATACACAGCCGTAGAGTTCCATCTTTCTTCTTCACAAACAAAACTGGTGCTCCCCAAGGCGACACACTAGGTCTAATGTACCCTTTCCGTAACAACTCCTCCAGTTGGGTTTTTAGTTCAGACATCTCTCTCGGAGCCATTCGATACGGTGCTCTAGATCATGATATTGGGGTGGCTCCCGGGATCAAGTCGATGTGGAAGTTGACTAATCTTTGAGGCGGCAAGCCCGACAATTCTTCAGGAAAAACATCAATAAACTCCTTGACCACTGATATCCGGTTAATGTCCTCCGACGTTGGTATCTTAATACCCAACTGGTGAAGCTTCCCCACGGGTTCCTCCTTGAGCCTAGAGTTCACAGTGATTATTTCTTGAGTCCTCCTCTTTATTCTTCCGGAGAACGAATTTCCATCCCTAACTCCACCGCTATTCAATTGCAGTTTTAATCTTTGTTCGTAACATTCCAACACTTCTCTGCTCCTCGTGAGCCAGTCCATTCCTATGATGACTTCATATGTTTCTAGTTCAAACAGAATTAATCTAGCCGGTAGTTCTCGCCCTTCAATATTTATTTTACAATCCTCTACAACCTCTTGACAAGGAATGGTGAACCCATTCGGTAAACTTATCTCAAGATTTATATCATTCTTTTTGAGTTTTAACATTAGCTTACTAACCACTCTTCTAGAAATAAATGAATGAGTTGCACCAGAGTCAAACAAAACATGCATTGGAACATTATTAATGGTGAATATTCTAGTGATTAGTTTACCTGGATCCTCCTCTGATTGAGCTTCCTTAACCTCATTTTTGACGGCATGCATAAGTCCCTTTCCCTTCATTCCTGAAGTAAACGATTGATTCTTGACCCCAGGCTCTGGTCCCTTGATCCTCAGTGTTTGCTCCGAGCGGATTGGTTGCGGTGCACCAGAACTTCCTCTCGCATTCCTCGTCTGATTCCCGTCTTTAGTATTCAGTGGACAATCCTGAATTCTGTGACCAGTTTGTTTACACAGGAAACAGATAAATTACCCTTTGCAATTCCTTCCATAGTGATTCTTCCTACAGATGGAGCAGAATCTGTTGTTGTTGTCCTTGCGGCCCTTAGGCTGATAGTTCCCTGCATACCCTCCAGTATTCTCTATCCTTGCCTTCTTTCCTTTTCCGTCATCCCGGGTGTTACCAGAATGCTTCCCCAATACCTCATCCTCTCTCTGATCATTCCTTTCTTGCTCCAAAGCACGGTCATACACCTTCTCAAAGGTTGCGCATGTCCCCACTCATTTTTGGTATTTGAAGTTTAACCCATCGAAGTATCTTTCTTGCGTCAGCCCTTCATTGTTAACAAATGTCTTCGCAAACCGAGATAGCTCGAGAAACTTAGTTGTGTACTCAATCACCGTGTCCTTTCCTTGCCTAAGGTTTAGGAACTCTTGTTATTTTTTTCTTTGTAGTGCGGGTGGGAAGAACTTCTCTCGCATCTTACTCACAAATTGCTCCCATGTAACCTTCGTCATATCTATAGTCTCCTTTACTGTGCGCCACCATGCATCAGCAGCACCAGCAAAGTAAAACGTTGCTAGCCGAATCCTCATGTGCGCCGGACAGGCAATGACATCCAGTAGTTTTTCCATGTAGGTTACCCATTCTTCAAACTTAGTAGGGTCAGGCTCTCCATAATAGTTCTTTAGTTTATGTGCGGCCATGCGTTCAATCATCTTTCCTTCAGAGTTTTCATTACTTTTGTTCTGATTTTCCAGGATTGCGAGGAGCTTGGCATTCATCTCTTCCAGCAGTTTGATTCTTTCCGATTCAGTTGGAGCTTCGCTAGCCATTGCGTCTTTTCTATAATGTAAAGCACGATATGTCAGTATTCAGCAACTATTTCCATTGTATGACAACAATGCCAAATAACAATTCAAGCATAAGGGATTCCCTACATACAGTAGGAATTAACATATCACGCAATTATCAATCGTGAATGAAATTAATCATACTTAATTAAATCATAGGAATTTCCCACATTACACAGGGAGTGCCTTATCCATCAATCAATATGGTTTTAAATATTTCAAAGAATGTTACATCACTTAATAATAGAAATTTAAGATAAAACAATTTAAATATTCCATCATTTAATAATCTAAGTCCATGGGATCCGAATAGTAGCCGTTGTCCTCACTCCTATCATGTGGAGTATCTGGTTCGTAATCTGACTCGCATGATCGGCAGTCCTCGTGTGTGGCTGAGCTGGTAGCCGAGTCCAGGCTCATGGCTTGGTGCATTTCGTAGTTTCGACGATCAAATTGTACTCGATACTGGATCCGGGGTTGTTGTCTTTCTCGTCTCTCCTCTCGTTCATGTAGACGTTGATCCAAACCCATCCAGAATGTGTGCTCAGTTGGTAGTGGTGTAAGTTCAATGTATACTCAAGAAGGGTGGGGGGGTTGAATTGAGTATGTGTGTTTTTTTAATTGTTTTCAAGGTTTGTTTATCTTTTTGTGAGAACAACGATAGAACAGTAAATAAAGAGTAGGGACACAAAGATTTAACGAGGTTTGGCTTCTAAACAAGCCTACGTCCTCCACTCTCTCACCAATATTATTAATCAACTCAGAATAATAACAAGGTTACACACTCAATTAAATGCTACAACTTTGTAAGACTTAATTCCCCAACTGTTAACTCTAACAGTTCACTCAATGTTCACAGAACACTCCCCAACCACTTCCCTCTAAGTGGTTCAAATATTACAAACTTAAATCTCCGTAAGTTTTTCTCTTAAAAATGGATATGGAGATAGTTTTGCTCTAAGGATAGACTCTCAGAAAATATGACTTGGTTTTCTTTGGAGAGCAAAAGTCTTACTAGGTTTTTTGCAAAGATTGTTTTTATAAGCCAAGAAAAATCGTGCCCTAGAAGTGTGCTTGGAGACTTGCCTAAATTGTGCAAACAAGCTCAGCTGACACAAGTAGAAAGGCACCTATTTCAGACCTTTGTCTCCTTCCACTACATGTAGTGGGAAGTACACTAAAGTCCAAGCAAGTACATTTCCAAGCTGATTTTGTGAATCAATTTGACAGATTTCCAAAACACAAGTGATCTATATTTTTCATATAAATTTTCAAACATAATTTTGAACACTAAAATTGGTACGGATCACGTGCGTAATACTGAGGTCTGTTCCCACAGTGGTCTCAGTACTACTAAGTCTACATCTGATAAAGGGAACTGTTCCAAGCTTGTTCTTTGCCTGTTCTTAGCTTGTTCTTGGCCTGTTCTCTTTACTGGATGTAAACTTAAAGTCTTTTTGCTCTTTACTTAAAAACACTAAGAGTATTTTCCTAAGCCTATTTTACAAGAAGATCCTAGAAATATAAAAAATAAATAACTCCAAGCTCTTGGCTTCTGATCTTCAAGTATCTCAAGGCCTTCATAGTTGCCTTGATGGGTCCTCACTTGATTCAACCTGTTCATACACAAATATGCATAGACATCAAGTATAAGGAACTGGTTTGTCATCCATCAAATCAAACATGGTTCAACAAGCGGTCCAACCCACCTTGCTAATTTAGTGCCGCGGATTTCCTCTAAGACTTCCCTTGTGGTCTCCCCCCACCTTATGGCTTCCTTAGCCACATTCTCCAATGTAGTTCGTTCATGCGAAACCCAAGAAAAAGCCAATTTTCGTACTATTACTTCCCAATATCTGCGTTTGAACAGGTCCCATGGTTCACAATCAGGTAGGGTTTTAATGAGGGTAAAGGCCTTAATTTCTTCCCTAGTGTAGTGATTGTCGGGGCGCCACCTCCTTTCCCTATCCCAGCTCTCCATGTAGCCCATCACAAAATTTGCGTGGGCTAAGGCTTGATCCCAGGTCATACTAAGGCTTTTTAGCATATCCGGTTCTCTCACGGCGGGTCTATAATGGTCCTGCTGGCGGTCTAGAGGTCGCTGAACCTTCACTACTTACCTTCCATGAGGACATTGCTGCCAAAGAAATGATTCCAAGTTCTCAACATCGAATAATAAACCAAACTCATGGCCCTAAGTCTAACTTCAACATAACCATATTATCATTTCAATTACTAAACTCTCCAACTTCCTAAGGCTTAGCTATATCCCAAGTTTATCTAACCTTGGCTCTGATACCACCTGTAACAGGACGACCTCGTGGCACATCCTGTTATTAAGCTTAACCTGTGAAACATGCAATACGTACACCATAACTTTAATTAGAGCCACCTGGGTCTTAATATTACATCCCAATCTTGTACTAATCTACTTAATACAATAAGTTTAAGTTCCCAAACCACAATCCAAGTTCACTACTTATACACAACCCAAATAATTACAACTGCTAGAATATAAACATTAGTAAGCCGAAAATAAAGCGTCCTTGCCAAACTTGGGCGCTAGGAGTCTACCTTCCCTAGGGTGAGCCTACCTGCAAGGTGGTCCCTGCTCTCGACAGAGCAGATCCAAAACAAACACGGTGAGCACATTCATAGAGTATACAACTAATCCTATAAGTAAGAGTAAATAGATGTTTACTATGGGTTCATTTACTTTACTGATTTACAGTTCACGCTTGAGTTTTAATTCCATGTTATGTTAATTAAGTCATTTAACGAGTATCTTAAGGTTCCCATTCACTTGTAAAAACATGTGTAACTTCCGATTCCTGGCCTCAACAGCCTTACCACACTGGTGTTGATCCTTGACATTCACTAGCCATACCGGCCTAGTCCTAAACATAAATTCTGAGTCCACACCGGCCATTGCCATTCACAAGCATTAGACTTTCACATAAGATCCAAATGTAATTTTACTTCCATGGAAGATGAAATAATAGAATTGTTATTATTGTTCAACTCAATCTATCCCGAGGGACAACTATGCACTTGCTTTACCTAAAATCCTAGATTAAATCATTTATGTTTAAATCATGAATGCAACTAAATTCCAATTTCTCATTAACCGACAAATGGTCTTTATGTTGTGTTTGTGTGCTTAATCATAAATGTATGTATGTATGTATGTATACATATATACATACATATATATATATATATATAAATATTGTAACACCCCGTCCTTAAAAACAGAGGATACAAGCGGAAGATAGGGCACCGGACGGGAATGCCACTTAAGTTCTAAGAAACATAACCCAAAATAATATAAATAAGTCCGATTAAAGAAAGTCCAATACCATTACAAGTCCAAAGTACGAGGTATAAACACCTATACATAAGTCTAGAAATCAAAACTACTTAAACAGAAATCATAAAATAGGGAATTTTGGCCATGCCATACAGACTATGATGTCTAAGCTAATGGAAAGGATCCCTAATACCAATCCTCACACACACACACCGTCCAACCCTTTACAATCCTGCGGTCAATCAGCATCTGAAAAATTAATACAACTCCACTGTCAGTGGCAAGTAACTAACAGTTCTCCCCAACATAGAAGACACAAGTTCAGAATCATAGATCAGGGAGTCAAATCAATATCCATAAATAACAGGAAGCATTCATGTCATTCAATACAAACAACCATCACTTACCATAACCTCGACCATAACCCACCTGCAGAACTAGTTAGCACAGTACGTCACAACAATCACATACTTCATCCAAAAGATAGGAAATCCAATAACATCCCAAATAAAACCATTATACCACAATTGAACCCAAATTCCCAGATGAGTGTTATGATCACAACTATTCCCGACTTCCCAAATCAATACACATACTGAAGACAGAATGACCACTAGTGGTATCCCGCAGTACCACTCCTAAAGTACGTTAGGTAGACACCTAAAATATCGACTTACACTACCAACGATAAACACATGCATTTGTAATTGTAGATGGAACGATCGCTAGTGGTATCCCGCAGTACCACTTCCTAAGGTTTGTCAGGTAGATGCCCGAAATATGGACTTACACTACCAACAATCAACACAAAGTCGATTGTGTCTAAGATTGGTCAGATCTCCCGGTGCCGGATGGACGCCCAAAATATGGACTTACACCTCCGGACCTCCCGGACGACAACAATTAACCCAGGTAAAATAAAATAAATGTCTTGGATCCCGCAGTCCAAGAAAATAACTGATCTAACCATTGAATCCCGCAGTCCAATGGCTCCAACTAACAATTATAAATAACCTCCTAGACACATGTATGATAAAATACATCGTTCTTATTTACTCATTCCAAATCCCACACTTTATTTACTAATAAAGCCCAAAATTACAACTTCCATTATCCACCCACAACTAATAAAATGTGCCCAATACCTAATCAAATTTAAATTTCAAAATAAAATATTAATCATTTACACACTCAAAATAAGCAACAAGTAACATAGACAAGCTCATCGCAAAAATATCGATTCCAGCCAAACTTGTACTCAAACAATTCCTATTATTTAGTAACCATTTAAAACATGATTAAGGGTCAAAATAAATCAATAAAACATCATTTTAGACCATACAAAGCTGTTGTCCAGAATTTGACATCACCAAAATCATCATCAACACTTATTCAAAATTAATCAAACTTGCACAAATAATTCTCTAATTCATCAAGGACATAACCAAGCATAGTTTAAGCCCAAAGTAAAAATAAAAGCATGATAAAAACCTTTTCATACCAAACGGCCAGCAGGTTAATTTCCAGATTTTATTTACACAATTCCATCACAAGTTACATAGTAAATTAAATAAATCCTAAATTCAACAATTCAACAATTAAGCATGATTAAACCCATAAACCATGAAAAATACTCCCAAAACCATAATATATCAAGGCCAAATTATAATATGATATCACTAAAAATTTGGGCAGCATTTCGTCTAGAAATTGGACTAAAGCGAAATTCGCCAACAATTCATAGAAACAATTTTACAACAAATCATTGAATAAATTGCCAACATAAATAATAAACCATTATTTTATCCTTAAAACATATAAAAGTTTAGGTTATAAAATCACACATATCACACAAAAATTTCATGAAATATGTTGTACAAAATTCATCACAACAATTATCATAATTAATAAATTGTGCATAATACTCCAAAATAATTTATTCATGAAAATTTCACACCAATATAATCCAAAAATAACTTCTGAAAATACCCTAAACATACAAAAATTCAGAATAAAAATAATTACATAATTCCATGTTAAATCCAAATTTTAAGGCTAAGATCAACACAAAATAGTCTAGTTTATTTTAATCCATTTAAACATGATTTTAACCCTAAAATATAATCCTAAACTATATGATTTCTAGATTGGAAACAACATTAGTTACCTTGAAAAAGGATGAGGTATATGCACTAGGTTTCACCGAAATTGCTTCAAAGATCACCAAGGAAAAACTCCCAAAACTCTACTAGAACTTTGAGTATATTTTGTGAGGTTGTGAGAGATGAAAATTTTTGAAACAAATCAGCCTAAAGGTTGTTTATATAGCTAGCCAAAGGGGAGGGGAAAGGTGAGATTAATTAATGGAGTATTTATATTCCTAATTCTAGAATATTCTAACCTCCTCAAATGGAGGGTTCTAGAATTTGCATGTACATCATAGAACAACCTAGAATCATTCTAATTCAAGTACATACAATAACCCTTTGGAAGATCCTAGATGAATCCATTCTAGAATACTCCTATAAGAATACTCTTGAACATTCTAGAGTCACCCTCTTTAGATTATATTCTACCACCATCCATATTATTCTTGAACCTTCTAGAACCTTCTAGAAGTTTCCGAATACTTGACTCATTAATACCAAACAATAAAGACTAATTTAACTAACTACATAATATATATATTTTAATCATGCAGATGAAATATGTATGAAATAAAGAGTAAAACTTTCGTACAAAATATATATATATATATATATTATTAACAACCAAATATTGTTAACCACATAAAAATTATTTTTAGCAACATATTCCCAGAAAATAGATAAATAAATAAATAGATAAATATTTTAGAAAATATTTTATACAATTTCATCACAAGTTAAACAATAAATTAAATAATTAAAATACACAAGAATATATTCACGTAAATAAAGCACGTAAATTTAAGGGTATTATATCCCAAAGACTTTCAAACTAAATAGTCATATATATTTGGAAACCAATTAGTGAAAATAAATCACTAACAGAAATTTATCAAACAATTAACATATTTCAAAAATAGGTAAATTTATTATTGAAAACGAAAATAGATAAATAATATAAAGTAGAGTCCTTTCTCTAAAAATAACATGGCATCCAACATTCATTTCAAATATTTTATTTCAAAATTTAGTTATCGAAAATGAATAAATAATGTTTTTATTATTAAAATCACAAAAATCATTACTTTTTAAAAGAAGTGAAAAATGTGGGGTATTACAGTCACCCCTCCTTGAAAAAGTTTCGTCCTCGAAACTTACAAATAAGTAAAACAAGCAAAATAATTAACAACCAAGATTCGCACACTTTCGTTGCGCCCTCTGTTATTAAGAAGGAACATGCCACTCAGTCTCAAAGTAAAAATACAAGCATCAACCAGTATATCATAAATCAACTGGCACACAAACATAAGAAAAAGAATAAGGAATAAATAATTGAAAGATTTCCCGTGCGTGGTTCTAGGTGCAAATAATCTCAAAGGTGCCAAGTTATAAATCCCAAATAATCATCCATGAAATCATCCATTCATTACAATATATTATTCTCCAAAAGAAATTAGTATGAGGTTCTCACTAACCCCAAAATACAATAAGTCCAGAATGAAAATCCACTATCCACTAAACCATCGAAAATTGTAAGGAATAACCCAAATAAATAAAACAAAGTAAACAACAACTTAGGAAAGAAAACCCAAAGAACTGGACTAGGCACTCAAAAATTCACATTGTCAGCTTTGTCCTTCCTTTCCAGATAAATGCACGGATCAAAGTCCTCATCACTCTCATCCTCTTCATCATACTCATCGTCGCTATCTTCATCGTTACTCGCTGAGATTGTGGATGTATATGGCTCTCTACGGGTGCCACAAGTGCCTCTATCAGGTGATCATGCTCAAGTTTTAGTAACCACCATACCAACCTTACATCCATCCTATCCCGATTAGGGTAATCATTCTCATTAATTTGCCCAGCGAAAAGGAACAGAGGTTTGTTGAAGTATTCAAAGACTGGGGTGAAGGGTGGCTTGTTGGGTAAATAGTGCAGGTACATAGTAGTGACGTGCCCAACTGTTAATTCATCAACCTTAGAAGACTGTTCGAACAATTCAACCACATAACTATATGCCCTTAGTGTATAGTCAATAATTTCCTCAAAGTCAATCTTGGTCAGATACTCAGTAGGTGCATCCTTAGGAGGTTTAACATCTATGACACACATGGAATTAGGGGTAAGTGATCCTACGCCATACCAAACCCAAAACAAAAGGACAAGTAAGGCAAAGCAACGACTTCTACACTTCTTAAAACATTTTACCATAAACTTGAAAGTTTCACACAATAATTATGAGGGTAGAATTCCAAAACAACCTCTTACTAATCGTTTTGATAACTCATCTTGAAATTCATGGTGACAAGCAAAAGTCCTCTCCAGAAGGGAGAGTTATCAATGATTTCATAGTTAAAATAACAAACAGGTTTACTTTGACATAAAAGAACTAACAAGAAAGAAATAATAACACCAGAATCAAAGAACACATAAGCAGAAACACATGCAAAGGATATAGGTAAGTACAAATACTTAGTTCCCAAGGCTTCTTCCTACCTAAGTAATCTCTCACTAGGGTTTTTATTACTCCAACCTAGACTTTACTTCATGGCTAAAGGTATAAGATCTATAGGATTGCTTAGCATTTAAGTAAAGTCGATGGATCATTTGCTCCGATACCAATTGTAACACCCCGTCCTTAAAAACAGAGGATACAAGCGGAAGATAGGGCACCGGACGGGAATGCCACTTAAGTTCTAAGAAACATAACCCAAAATAATATAAATAAGTCCGATTAAAGAAAGTCCAATACCATTACAAGTCCAAAGTACGAGGTATAAACACCTATACATAAGTCTAGAAATCAAAACTACTTAAACAGAAATCATAAAATAGGGAATTTTGGCCATGCCATACAGACTATTATGTCTAAGCTAATGGAAAGGATCCCTAATACCAATCCTCACACACACACACCATCCAACCCTTTACAATCCTGCGGTCAATCAGCATCTGAAAAATGAATACATATTAGCACATATGTCTCATACCTCACCTCGCGACACCCACCCGACATCGGCCCCAGCCAGCAGCAGCACCAGGCAAGACCACCACTGTCATGCTACCACCCGGCAGCAAGGAGCAGTAGCCCGACCTGGCAGCAGCAGCCGGCTGGTGCATCAGCAGACCAGCTGCCAGTGACAGCAGCACATCAGCCCCGCCAGCACGGCTAGGCGTGGCTATCAGTCCCGAGCAGAGGTGACAGCAGGGGCAGCCCTCTGTTCCGGGGTTCTGTTCCGCCCTTTTCGGTGTCCTAATTTCGGGTTTAACTAATTCTTTGCAACAACATAATAACCCATTATAACACAAATAATCAAGCATTTGTTTACCCAATTTAAGCACATAAATTCCCAAATTTAATCATTCATTCAAATACTAGCAATAGGCTCTAATTGAATTCCATAAATCTCAACCACAATGAGAAATAATCTCCATAAACCAAATAAATTCCAATAACTAAATTAAAATCCATAAAAATCATTCCTCAACTCTAAACAGAGCTAGAATTAACTTATAACTACCAATAATACATAAACAAAGCCAAGAGAGTTAGACCTTGTCCCTTCCTTCTTCCTTGGTCTCTTTTCTTAACTCACAATTGGGTTACCTATAACGGAAAAAGACCACCGAATTTCTAAGTTACCATCGACTATAGCCTCGAGACTACAATTCAGCAAATCCAAATCAAACCCTAGCTTCACTTACTTCCCGGGATGCTTGAGCGAACGACTTCCTTAGCTTGGCTCTTCGATACTGAGACCTCTATAACTGAAATGAGGAGGGAAATTCGGTTATGGTGATGCATGTGAGATAGGGGCAAAGAATGGAGCAAGACTTACCTCTTCAATGGTGGAATGGAGCTCGTGGAGGAAGAAATTGAGTCTTTGACTTCCTTTCTCTCTTTCTTCTTCTTTTTTTTTAAAGTGTAAGTGTAAGTGGTATTGAAGGGTGAGGCATTTTATTTACACGGCTAAGGATAGGATTTTTTACCCAAAATCCTACCCACGTTTACATGCCATCCACTTGTCCTTCACAATATATCTACTAGCTATTTGATTTCCTTTTGGTAATTAATTGTTAATGGTTGGTTGAGCCAAGCTATTGATTACAAAAGGGTCAGTATTATGGTCGCTCTTGGACCCATTACTCAAGCATCCCCAAAAGGGTAGAAACTCGTAAATTCTCACTCTAACTTTTACGAATACTTAATTAATTACTTAATTAACTCTGACGTGGAATCTGAATAATTAATTAAATAAAGTAAGATAAAATCACCGATACGAAGCATTTGTTTCAATTTCACTCCAACGATCACTTCACCATGTTCTTTCTCCTCTAACATCTTTCAATGAAACCATACTGAAATTGCATGTTACAATTGTATTGTTTGATGGTTGTTTGTTGAAATATATGGGCACTGTTTGGTGAATGTTACTACTGTGGTTTTGGGTGCGTTTGTTATGGTTAACCTTACAACTATTGTTGTTTTTGTTGTTGTTGATTGGAAATTGTTGTGGTTTTAAATGCTAAAATTTGTTACTGTTTGTGGAAATTGTTCTTTGTTCTGTTGTTTTTTTTGTTTCTGATGTTGGTGTGGTGGTTATTGTCTATTGTTATCTTTGTTGAAGATATTGTTTTATTACTGATGTTGCCGTTATTTTGGTGAGAATCCCTCTGTCAAGGAGAATTTGGTGAGAAATTGTTGTAGAACGACTGCTACCTGTCGCCATGGGAGGAGGTTGAAGATGAGAAGTGAAATTTAGGATATGAGGTTGAAGATGAGAAAATGAAATTAGGGATTGTGTTTTAAATAACACGTTATAGGGGTGTGTAGAATTTGGAGGGAATTTTTTCCCTTTTTTCTCATTTTTTTAACAGCTTTAAACATAGCCTTAACGGAAAGTTAACCACAAGATAACGGTTAGGCTATGAATGAAAAAATTATATTAGTTGGTGGGTACACATAAGAAACCCTAACAAAGTGGGTACATCTGAGAATTTGCAAAACCTGATGGGTATTTTTAAGAAAAACCCTTTTTTTTTTAAAATGTCTCACCTTTGAAAAATCATCTTCTTCATGGTTGTTACACTTAGTTTTTTTTTCAAAAATGTGGGACCATTTTGAGATGAAACCCCTATTCTGGGTTATGAAAAGGTCGGACAATTTTGACAAAACTGCGAAAAGGTCGGATTATTCATATGAATTTTTCCTTTTCATAATATTTGTTTCGGTGATGAGTCATATAAGTTTTTCCATTATACATTAATGAATTAGCATTGCTCAACTTGATGTGCCATTAATAGGGGTGTCCAAAAAAAACCGTGACCGTTAACCGTGTAACCGGTACTTTTTAGCGGTTAATTTACCAAACCGTTAATTTTTAACGGTCACGGTTACCGAACCGTTAAGCTTAACCGTTACGGTTAACGGTTTTTTAAACGGTTAACCGCTAATTTTTTTAAGAGGCATTAAGTATGCTTAACTCAATTTTCAAATGGCTTAAATACCTTTTTTTTTAACAAACCCAAATATGTTCCTAATCCTATTATCCCCCATATGCATAACTATGATTCATTTATCATTTTATATTTTCATCTTCCATCATTTAATTCATCTTCCATTATTCTTAACGGTTAACCGTTACGGTTAACTGTTTGTTAACGGTTTGGTTACGGTTACAAACCACTAGTAACCGTTTTAACGGTTAACCGAACCGTTAAGCCTTAACGGTTCAGTTAACCGTTTATGATTTATGAACACCCCTAGCCATTAATATATCAAAATTAATCTTATCTTTTTAATTCATTGTTAATTCAATACTCTTCACTATTGGACTCAAATGCTTTCATAAAATTTTATGAAATAAATTGTCTCTTATTTAATGCTTACATGCATATAGGGGTGCACAAAAACCGGTCCAGACCGGAGTTTAGACCGGGTCCGGACCGGAATTTGGACCGGACCGGACCGGTCCGGCTAAACCGGTCCAGTCTCCGGTCCGCCAAATTTAGGATTCCGGGTCACCGGTCCGGTCCGGGTAAAAATCGGTGGAAACCGGTCCAGACCGGCAGACCCGGTTTACTTAAAAAAAATTCAGAATTTTTAATGTGGCCATGTCATCATGTCATTCATTTGGGCTTCTGATTTTTAATCTTCTCCCAAATTCCCAATCCCATTTTTATTCTTCCTCAATCCTCTCACTAAACCCTAACCCTAAAGGCCTAAAGAATTTATCACTTGTCACTGCATCCTCCTCTCTCCTCCGGTGCAGCGGTGCTCCCTTGCTTCCAGTTGGTCGCCGGCGTTCGCCGCCAGCAGTAGTTCGCCGCCAGGTCCTCCTCTCTCCTGCGGTTGCCGCCAGCAGTAGCACTAGGTAATTTTTTTGATTTCTTCTTTTCTGATTTTTTTTTATTTGTTCTTTTGTGATTTTTTTTATTTGTTCTTTTGTGTGATTCTTTTGTAACAATTGTAACTTTGTAAGTGTTTTTTGTGATTTGTTCTTTTGTGATTTTTTTGTTGATTAATTGCTTGTGTCATTCTTTTATGATTTTTTTGTGACTTCTGACTTGTGTTTTGAGTATATCTTTTCAAACAATGCAGTAGGCTAGTAGAAAAGTAGCAGTTGGTAGTAGATTAATGTAATTAATTGCTTTTTCATTACATTTGCTTTTTCATTATAATTGTTGATATGTGATTTGAGTGTATTTGAATAATGCAGTAGGCAATAGCAGTAGATTATAATTTTTTATTCTTTCTTAATTTAAAATTTGAGTTGAGTTTCCACTATAATTGCTTAGTTGTATGAAGGCTTCACGCCTTCACAAGTCACCAAAACGGAAGCCCCGGATTTATCTTCTTCTAATGTAAGTGCTATATTTATTTATTATATTATTATTTGCATTTAATTATTTATAGGTTTGTTGTAATTAATAACCCCTAATCTAATTTTGAAGATGGGGAGCTCCCGATCCAAAAGGCCAATATATTCTTCTGAAGAAACATCAACCCTACTTACAGATGTGACTAGTACAACGGACCTTGTAGAATTGCAAAAGACATTGCCCTCTCAGAAGATACTTAAGGAAGGATGTAAATATTTGGTGAGGAAAACCAAAAGGATAGCACCATATTGGGATTTCTACATCGAGTACTTGGATGATGATCTAAAACTTCGAGCTGAATGTAAGTTTTGTGATAAAACTTTTGCTGCTGATAGTAATGTTAATGGATCAAAGAATGTGAAAAATCATTCTGAAAAATGCCTTGGGAATCCTGCTAACAAAGATAAAGATAAGGGGGGAGGGAAACAAACTGAATTAATTTTTCAACAAGGGGACAAAGAATGTGATGATGGTAAATTAAAGTATGGGAATGTTAATTTGAAGGATGTTAGGGAAGCTTTGATTCGTATGATTATTATTGATGAGCTTCCATTTAGACTTGTAGAGTATGTTGGGTTTAGAGAGTTTGTGCATGCTGCATGTCCTAGATTTCACCTACCTTCTCGAACCACAGTTGCCCGTGATTGTTTACAACTTTATTACACTGAAAAGGCAACTCTAAAAGAAACTTTGAAGAAGTGTCAAAGAATTAGTGTAACAACTGATACTTGGACATCAATTCAAAGAATAAACTATATGTGTCTAACTGCTCACTATGTTGATTGTGATTGGAAATTGAATAAAAAAATAATAAATTTTTGTCCAATTTCTAGTCATAAAGGTGAAGCCATTGGAAAAGCGGTTGAAGCATGTTTAGAATCATGGGGTATTGAGGATAGGCTTTTAACTGTTACGGTTGACAACGCTAGTTCCAATGATATTGCTTGTGTGCATTTGAGAAGAATGGTTCAAAGAACAACTTGTGTTGGTGATGGAAAATTTTTACATGTTAGATGCATTGCTCATATAATTAATCTCATTGTTTAGGATGGCATTAAGGAACATCTCGTGTCAATTAATAGAGTTAGGAATGCCGTAAAATATGTCAAAAATTCTCCTGCAAGAATAGCTAGATTTAAAGACCTTACTCAAAAATCAAATATAGATTGCAAAGCATCTTTGTCATTTGATGTTCCTACTCGATGGAATTCAACCTACACTATGTTGGAAACAGCTTTAAAGTTTCAAAAGGTTTTTAGTGGGATATCTCTTCCCGATGGTGATGGTTTGAATGATAATGAGAAACCCCCAGATTCAAATGATTGGAAGAAAGTGGAGAGGTTGGTTGAGTTTTTGAGAGAATTTTACAAATTAACTTGTCGTGTTTCTGGTTCACATTATGTCACAAGTAATACGGGTTTGTTTGAGATTGCTGGAATATATAATTCGTTAAGTGAATGGGAAAAAAAAGTGATGATTTGGATTTTCAAGCTATGGCAATTTCTATGAAAAGAAAGTTTGACAAGTATTGGGGGAATGTGGATAAAA
Organism: Salicornia ramosissima; assembly: GCA_951394345.1. Lineage (NCBI taxonomy): Eukaryota > Viridiplantae > Streptophyta > Magnoliopsida > Caryophyllales > Amaranthaceae > Salicornia > Salicornia ramosissima. The sequence goes on along the minus strand of OX596236.1, from coordinate 16,499,103 downwards.
TGAATATGTTTATATATATGGCTATGGTTGTTGATCCTCATTGTAAATTGTTGTATGTTGAATTGACACTTAAGAAAATGTATGGAGAAAACAAAGGGATGGAAATTGCTAATAAAGTGAAAGAATATGCATATACTTTGTTTGATGAGTATCGATATGCGTATTCTTCTTCGACGGTTCAACAATGTGCACAAACTGATGTTATGTCAGTAGATGTAGAGAACAATGTTAGTAGTCGTAGTAAGAATACTAGTGCTCATATGAAGGATATTATCAAAGAACAAGCTAAAAGAATGAAAGGATCGGGAGGATATGTGAGGAGTGAATTTGAGAGGTACTTAAATGAACAATTAGGAGCAGAAGAAGAGGATATAGAAGTTTTAACTTGGTGGAGTATTAATGGTCATCATTTTCCCATTGTTTCACGTATGGCACGTGATGTACTAGCTATTCCATTATCTACTGTTGCATCGGAATCTGCATTTAGTGCGGGGGGTCGGCATCTTGATCCATTCTGGAGTTCGTTGACACCTAAGGTAATTTTTAAACTCTCTTATACTTTGTATTTATAAAAAAAATTGTATAAACATAAATATTATTTTAATTCTTTGATTTTCATATTTTATTAGAAGGTTCAAGCGTTAATTTGCACACAAGATTGGCTTAGAGCAAAATCAAAGGCGGTTCCACAAATGCAAGTTGAAGAAAATGTTAAAGAGTTAGAAGAGATGGAGAAAGGTATTACTTTGTTTATAAATAAATTTAATTCATTTTATATTGCTAGTATTGTCTTTAATATTTATTTTACCAAGTCTTTTCTTTTGTTAATAGATTTACAAGGTATTGATCTTGACGATGAAGTGGTTTTCGTGGACACCTTGTTTTGATCTAGTGGAGAATGATTAAATTCCAAGCAAAGAAGGATACTTAAATGTATATTTTTCATCACTTGACTTAGTTTATGTACTAAACTTATTTTCATTCTCATCTATATTTGGACTTGTATTTTTAAATTTTTGATGTAATGATTTGGCAGTGTATCGTGTATCGGACTTGTTTATCGATATTTGATCACATTGGTAGTCTACTATGGAATATGTGTAGCGTATGGATTATGATGTAAAGATTATAAAAATGTTTGTAGATCATGGAGCGATGGAGACTTTGGAGCATTTATTTTTTTAACTTGAAACAGGTCCAACAAGTCCTAGAGTTTTTTTTGAAAAAAAAAACAATTTAAAAAGCCAAAACAGGTCCAACCGGTCCGGTCCAGGTCTGGACCGGGTCCAACAGGTTCGGTCCAGGTCCAGACCGGTTCCATATCAGGTCCGGTCCAGGTCCGTCATTTACCCATAAACCGGTCCGTCGGTCCAACCGGTTCCGGTCCGGTCCGGTGCACAGGGCTACATGCATATATGCTTATAGCATAAAAGAATACTTAGCTATTTGGATCGTTTATTTGGATCGTGCCTTTGAAGGCACGATCCAAATAGTGCACTTATTTATAAATGTTGCATTTGTAACGCCAAAGGCACGATGCTAATAGCCTAAAAGGCACGATGCTAATAGAGATTTTTCCACTAGTGACGCCTTCGGCAGATCTAGGTACATCTGTCAAATGTGATATAATTTAGTAAATAACACTTACACAATTACACACACACTTATTGTAAAACAATCATGAGCCATTTCTAATTCACAAGCATAACACCTTCATGCAATACTCTAGTTCTAAATGCCTATCTTTAGTATTCTCGTATAATTTGGTCATTTAGACCCCTTAAGCAAGCCACATCGAGTTTATTCGGTGAGCTACATAGACTCCATCCGGTAAGCTACATAGACTTGTAATGGTGAGCTACACAGACTCGGAAGCTCAATAGACTCTGTAGGCGAGCTACATAGACTCTATGGGCGAGCTACATAAACTCTTAAATGTGAGCCTAGACTTTAGCCATGATTGGCTGGAACAGTTTGCAAACTAAGTTCCCCATTTTAGCCGATTAAACTTTTGTTATTTTAAATATAATAATCGATCTTCTGATACTCCCTTCTGACGAGACGGTTGGTAAAAAAATCCTTTCGAATGTATTTCTTATGTATGACCTACTTGGTCATAACTCGCACCGAGTTCAAGTAGGTTCCCATATAGGAAAAATGCTTAAGTCAAACAGTACATGTGATCCATACCAACGTATATTATTCAGTCTCGAAATTCATTTTTAGTACGGTTGCTCACACTTGAAATTTTCCAAAGAACTAGCATTTATAATTATTTGTCCCTCATGTTTAGATTCTTGTACTTTATCTCTTCATATATTTCACCATTACATTATTGTCCATCATCCATATAATAAAGATCTATCATTCTTTACTTTATACCTTATATCTATGTGACATAATTTAACTTTACCTAAATAAATACTCCTTCTAATTCTTTGAATGCCTTAATATTATTTGGTGATTTAAAACAAATGATTTGTTTCCCCTTTTGATTCCTAAAGATATATTGTTTCTTCCTAGCTTTTCCAAAGCAGTCATGCATTCTGAATCTTAGGTTTCCTCTTCCTCATGGTCAGATCCAGAGTCAGAGTCACCCAACATGGATGCTAACATAACATTCTTAAATGCCATTTTGTCAATCTTCTTGGACTTCTTATCCTTCCACTTGGAGCAGTCACGAATGATGTGTCCCATGTCTCCACATTTAAAATAACCCACAATATAAGAGTTAGTTTTCTTGAAATTTTTACCTCTCAGGTTTTTTTTCTGTTCCCTGAAGTGCTTTTCAAACCTCTAAGCCATTACAACATCTTCTTTTACTACTGTTCCCTTCAGTGCAATACCCATGTCTGGTTCCTTTTAAATTAAGACTTTGATTCAATTAGCATCTCATGGGTCATAAGGGAACCAATCAGTTGTTCCAGACTAAGTGTGGAGAGATCTTTGGCCTCATATATTGTTGTTACCTTAGTTGTCCATTGATCTGTCAAGCTACGCAATACGTTTCTCATAAGATCGTAATCAGAAAAACTTTTGCCAAAAGATTTCAAATCATTTACTATGACCATAAATCTACCAAAACAATTATTAATTTTCTCATTCTTGTTCATAGCAAACAATTCGTATTTTGACATAATTAAATCGATTTTGGTTCTTTTTACCTCGTTGGTTCCCTCATAAGCAAGTTCGAGGGTATCGTAGATTTATTTGGCACTTACACAAGCAGAAATTCAATTTGTCTCATTGTTTGCAATTGCTTGTTATAAAATAGACATCGCCTTGACATTCTTTTCTAGTTTCTTGAAACCGTCAGAGGTGTAATCACTTTCTTTCTTTTGCAGTGTTTCCATCAGCATATTTCTAGTCACAGCATTCAAAATCAATCCCAATGATTATGTTCTTCATGGTGAATTGAGTATTTGGTGTATTGGTGATCAATTTAAAATTTTCTTGTTTCCAACAAATTAAGGTGGTTCCTGCAGCGGAGTATTGTTTGTTAAACCAATAAAAACAAGAACACCAAATTTAACAAGGTTCGGCCAAACTCAAGGCCTACATCCTCCTACCCTATGCATCTTATTAATTCAACTTAGAAATAACAAGGTTACACATTCAACTGTTCCAAACTCTTGGAACTAGTTATTCACACCCAACTATGAATGTAATCTCACTCGTGTTTGAACTGGCAAACACTTTCCAATATTCAACCCCATTGTTGAAGATGAATTATAATGTTTTCACTCTATTTTTACTTTCTCACAAAGCTTGAAGAGTAAATTTCAGCTCTAAAAAAATGTGTATTATTGTTTGATAGAAAGTGGAATGCCTTGTGTGTTTTTGCTCCATATCATTTTGCTCAATATTTTTCAAGAGATTCAATCACTTTATTGAGATGTAAATGCCAACTATTTGTAGACTTAAAAATGATTCAAAAACCCGCCACAAAAGAGGGGGATAATTTGTAACCCCCCAGATTTGTGTTATATTTGCTTTGATAGTGTTGCTTGAATTCATATTTAATTTTGTGCATGGTCTAAACTTATTTGGGCTATTTTTGTTGCTTGAGTGTGATTATTTTATTTTGAGTTATTTTATTTTATTTTATTATTTAGAATTATTAATTTTCTAATTAATTAATTATGGGTCAAGTGCAAAATTAATCATGATTAATCATGCTTGAGTTCAAGTGACCCATAAGAACATGATGACCCATTTTAGTTGCCCCCAACCGGCCCCCTCCTTTGCTTGGCTCATTTGCCACTTGTTTTGTGTTCATACGTAACAAACTTCTATAAATAGGTGTCATTAGGGAGCTTAATACCCTTTATTAATTTCCAATCACCATTTGCTCACAAATCAATACTAAACACACTCCATCTTTTCCCTCCATTCCACACGCCTATTTTGGGCTTCATTTCTCCAACATTCTTTCCATCATCTTTTTCAACCCAAACTTAAAGATTCATATCCTATTGATCTTTAAGTGAAGAAACACAAGTTAATCTTCATTGCCATTGATCAAGACTTCGAGATTGGTTTGGGTTTTGGGTACGGTTCGTGTGGGTTGAAGCACCGTGTTGGTGGTCGTGTTCGTGTGGTCGGGCCGTGAGGAGCAAGGTTTTGGGCAACAAGTTTTTGTTATCTTTTTCCATCAAGTGTTGTCAAGGTAACATGCTTTTTCATCCTAGTTTGAATATCATGATCATAGGATAGATTTGGTGACCGAATTAGACCAAAAAGTTTGATGAATTTGAGTGAAACTAACCCATTTCATGCGTGAATTCTGGGCAGTTTTGGGAGTTGATTTTGTGATGTTTTTGCTTTGTTTTCATGCATATTTTGATTACATATGATAGATTCATGTTTAATTATGTTTATGTACAATTTTCATGAATTTTATATGATGTTTTGATGCATAAAATTGATGAAAATGTTGCTGAATATTGTCTGAATTATGTGTGTGTTATGCGTGATGTTGGGGTTGATTTTGTGATCAAGATTTGATTATTTCATGCTTATGATTGATGATTGTTATGTTATGATATGTTATGGTTGATTTTGATCATAAAAAGTATCCAAGATTGCATGTTGTATGATGAATCAAGGAAGAGTTTATGCATGAATATTCATAGTGTTATGCGTGTGTATTGAGTATTATTTATGATGGTGTTCTTGATAATCTTGATGGGTTTTATGTGAATCTTGAATTGATAATTGATGAATTAAGTTAAAAAATGTACATATGATGTATATTTGATGATGGTTGATGTTTCTTGAAGTTTCTTGATTTTCTTGATTATGGTTAATTAGTCGTCAAGTATAGATTATGTGGTCTAAATTAAAGAAAGTTAAAGAAAGTCTAAAGAATGATTAAAGAAGTTCAAAGAAAGTATTGTACATAGTTATACTCAAGTAAAGACGTAAGATGTAGGCTTGAGAATAACCAAGATGTAATGAATTATAAGATAAGCTTGAATTTGCATATAAGACGCCTAATCTTAGAGTAAGATTCTAAGACTTGGGTTAAGACGTTGCCACTATCCTAACCGCGGTATTGGGGTAGGTTATACTTGTTGTGTCATCTTTATGATATGGGTCCGTAAGATGGGTTCATAGGTATGGGTAAGATTCTCATCCCCGGCATAATAAGAAGTTCGATCACGTAAGATGTGTTCGTACGAGCATAGTCCGGTCTAATATGTAGATGATAGCGACAAAGATATTGTAAAGTTTAAGGTTAAGGAAGTTTAAGTGAGTTGTTATTTTTTTATTTCTTGGCACTACTATTTAAGCTTTGCTCGTTTATTTGTTGGGATTGTCTGTTTTATTTACCTGATCTGTTTTATGTTCATATGTATCAACTTTAGGGTGGAATTGTTATCTTACTCACCACTGATGGTGGATTTATATTTTCAGGTAACTCTAATGGTGACGGTGATGCTTAGCTTTGGGAATGGGCGAGCGTCGCTGTACTTTTTCCTATGTAGTTTATTTTCTGTTATTAGGATTTGGATTATTGGTAGTTTGTATACCCTAACTTTAACTACAATTTTGGAGTTAATTCTTTAGTATTGACTTTTGAGGTTTTAGTTATGTACAAACTTGTGGTAATTGTACATTTGGGATTTTTAGTATTATAATTTGAAGTTTGGTTTTTGGTTTAAAGTATGTTTGTTGTTAGTATGACAATTCGACTCGTCGGTTCCTTCCGCGTCCGATTTATAAAAGTCGGGTCGTCACATAATTAGTTTCAAAAACCATTGAAAGAGCGGGAAACAATTTCTTTTGTTCACAACAAACTTTTAAAGTTTGTTATACTCAAAAGACCTTCATATCTTTCAAGTAGCTGTCATAATTAATTAGCACTTACCAGCTATCAATTAGGTGTTGAAAACCTAAAAACCCATTTCGAGATCATTTAAGAAAAACCCTATTCTTTTGAAAATTGACAGTAGCTCGTAGAGCAACTGGTCCCTAGACCCGTTACCCTAGTTCATAGCCCTATGAATATTATAACCACAAAGGCACTTATCATGGTTTACCAAACATACACACAAACATTACATGAAGATCTAAGATGCTCAAAATAAAAATCCATTCTCTCTTCATGCTCTTCCAAGTCTCGAAAGTCTTCTTTGAGTGTCTTCAGTCTTAAATCTGGACTTTAGTACTTGGAACTTCTATACTTGCTGCACAACCAACATGGTTAAGACATAACAAGTAAATATATGACTACTTTAGTAAAGTCCAGGAACACTTCAACTGGTTCCAGACTAGTATAAACAATAAAACTAAAAAATTATTCCCTGCAACACTAAATGTTGTCAATCAAGAATAAACTCAATCATACAATATTTAGAGGAAACAACTTTTAGTTGGTCCCGACCAACTATATAGCTCCTGTAAAGTACAACTGTTCCCTATCATTGTTTGTCATCATTCGAAACCTAAGAGAGTTAACAAATAAGAAACAGCATAGCACTCGTGCAATGCATGGTTTAGAAATCTTAAAACTAATTTTGTATCAATTTTTGTGATTCATCTTGGAGAAGATTTCTTGTTCTGAGAGCTTCGATTTGATATATTACATGTCTAATTTTGTTACGAAATGAAGGAGATATGAGCTTTTAAGACCAAATCAAATGTGCGGTTAAGAACATATAGACGCATGAGCTATGTGCCCCCACCTAGGCCAGAGCGCATGGGCCATACGCCCCCACCTAGGTTTGGGAGCATGGCATGCGACCCAACATAGGTCGAGTCACATGGCCCATGCGCCCCTGCCTAGGCATTTTTTGGCATAGACCATGTGCTCTGGTCTATGTTGGCATTTTTTGCAGGCCAACAAACGCACCTTGAAATAATTATCAAAAAGGGGCTATAGCAGGTCATTTGAGGCTATTTTTAACAATACTCTTATTTTAATCAACAACCCGCGCTTTTTCTAATTACACACAATAAAAAATGGCTAAAATTCTGTGCCATAAAAATTGTTGTATTTTTTTGAAAGGGGGAAAGTACATTGATTGAGAGGGAAAATGATAGATGTTTTAATAGTTTTTGTATTTTGTTTTAATTTTTTTTAATAAGGGAAAAGAGGGGAGTGAGTAAAGCTTTAGCATAAAAATCAATAAATCATGCTGTGAAATTCCCCACTTTCTCCACCTTTATAAAAACACCCCGTAACCCTCTTGCTTCCCGATTATTCCCCTCTGCCGTTTCTCTCTTCCTCTCCACACACATTCACACTCAAAACTCACTCAAAAATGGCGACAGTAGATCCTGAGCTCAAAGAAGAAGAACAAACTCCAGCTGAGGAAGAAGATACTGGAGCTCAAATTGCCCCTATTGTCAGACTTGAAGAAGTTGCCGTTACTACTGGTGAAGAAGATGAAGATGCTCTTCTTGATCTGTACTATCTCTCATTTTAACTCCTTTCTTCTTCACAATTCTCTTATTACTCTTTGCATCTGTATTAATTTTATTATTTATTTTTAGGGGTTCTTCTTTTATGCTATTAGGGTTTTTTTTTAATCGGGCTTTATTTTTTTTGGGAATTGTTGTTAGAAAATCGAAGCTTTACAGATTTGATAGAGATGGGAATCAATGGAAAGAAAGAGGTTCTGGTACTGTTAAGTTTCTTAAGCACAAGGTTTCTGGGAAAGTTCGATTGGTTATGCGACAATCAAAGACTCTCAAGATCTGCGCTAATCATTTGAGTATGTTTGTTTTTTCGAATTAATTGGTAAATTCTTGGGTTTCCTTTTTGTTGTACAAGTGTTTGAAACTTATGATGTATGTATTGTGATTGCTTTTGGTAGTTATTGCCGGTATGACGGTTCAGGAGCATGCTGGAAATGAAAAGTCTTGTGTGTGGCATGCTAGTGATTATGCTGATGGAGAGTTGAAAGAAGAGATGTTTTGCATCCGATTCGCTTCCATTGAGAGTGAGTAGTTTATTTGTTGGATTTGTTATTTCTTCTATTACTTTAACGTTATTGGTTGTTTATTGCTGCTCTTGCCATTGAATTATGAGCACCTGTATTTGTGATTCTTTTATTTATCACCTCTTCCTTATTTTGAAGGTGAGGTTTTTTTTTTTTTTTTTTTTTTTTTTTTTTTTTGTTTAATAAAAAAAATCTTGATTGTTGGAGATCTGAAGTTTACTGTTACGTGATACCCATGTATTTGGATTCCTGACTTCCTGTAGCATATAGGAAGGTTATAGCTGAAATTGTAGGTTGAATTAGGCAATGTGGCATTGTGAACCCAACTTGTTTTTATCATCTTTAATGGTGAATTAGGCTTTTGTTGTATCTTTTGTTCCATTTGGATCATACTTCACATACAAGAGGAGTGACAAAGTAGTGCTTACTCCTACCTTGTATCCAAGGAATACGGGGTTCAAACTTCATTACTAGCATCCCCTTTCACCGTATATGTTTATATTTAGTTTAAAAAGAGTGGATTTCCTTGCCCAATAAAAAAAAAAACTTAATACAATTACATGAAGCTTAAGTTAATTAATACGGATTTATGAACTTACTAACTGGATCTTTCTATATGAAAGAACTTGATTAATGACTTAATGTGTATATTGGATTGTGAGTGTTTGCAGTGATAAAATTTGTGGTTTTAACTAATGGAAGTTGATATAATGACATATGTAGCAAGTGGATCAAAATTCAAATGTATTTGAGTGAACACCTATGGGCTCAACTTTTTAGTTTTGATTGCTGGTTTATCATTGAGCTGAAATTGACATTGTTTTGAAAATTTGTGGAGATGTTTGGTTGTACTTAAATGTTAATGGATTTTTCCCGTGCTTTCTCAAGACTCAAGGTGTTGGATTGTGGCAAATGGTAATACAGTTCATTATGGTTCAATTTGCCTCATCAAGTTAAATGTTGCCATTTTGAGTGGTTATATATATGATCTGGTCTAATAGTCCTATATAATCATCTTTTTTCATGGCTGTTTGCTTCTTTTCTTGAACAAGTATCTTTCAAGTTTGTGACCTGAATAGTTGTGTTTCTATTGTTTGTTTCGGCAAGCTCTTTAGGTTGAATGCTATATACTTGTCATGAGGATCTATGATGAACATTTTTCCAAAACAATTATTTATTACTTGGATTGTGAAGTGATCAGGTGTAAAACACATGTTGGATGTTGTTGCACTTTACAAGTATTGCTTCCTGTTTTGTGTTGTAGAAACCTTTTACTGATTTTAACAAAACATGCCCCTTTTTTTCATCTATAGATATAGATTGTATGTTTGATTGTGTCCATTCTGTACTTGTATGTTTGCAATATGATCTTTTGATACGAGGCTGATATAATTTCTAGTTATGAATTTTCATTCTTTTGTACATGAATTGGATATCTTTTAGTTGTTGATAGAGGCTGCAACTTTTAATGTGTTTTTTAGCTTTGTTCACATTGCATCATTTAGCATTTTTTTAAAAAAAATGGGACCTATTTGTGAAGTAGCTATCTACTTATGTCAAGTTTTTTTTGTGAAGGAGATGTTGAGATACTAATTCTTTTGCTGAAAGCCATGAAAAGTGATGACCTAGAGTTTGTCTTATAGATGTCATATGCGATGTATGGAACTTTCACATTTGAAAAAGAAATCTTATTTTCTATTTTGTTGTAAGGGAGAGGGTTAGATCTCTAGGCATGAAAGTGAAACTGGTTGAAACTGAAGTACTTCTTCTGAAAAGGTCTGATATTTGTTATGTATATTCTCTAAATCAAGGGGGCTTAAAGGTTGATTACTGGATGGTTTTGCATTCCTACCTGAAGGATAATGTTTTTGCTATTTTCCAATATTTTTTTTTAAATACATTGAGGGTGCGTTCTCTTCACCTTAAAAAAATAAGTTTCAGGTTTAATAAGTTCAGATAAGTTCAAATAAGTTCAGATAAGTTCAAATAAGTTCAGATAAGTTCCAATAAGTTATATCAGGTCTAATAAGGTCTAATAAGTTGCAATAAGTTATAATAAGTTCTAATAAGTTCCAATAAGGTCCAATAAGTTGCAATAAAATCCAATAAGTTCCAATAAGGTCTAATAAGTTCTAATAAGGTTTAATAAGATTCAATCAGGTCTAATAAGTTCTAATAAGTTCCAATCAGGTCTAATAAGTTCAAATCAGGTCTAGATTATTATTTTTAATTATTGATCAAATAAAATTAATTAAATTAATAATTAACTTAAAGCACTCTTACACAACATAAACCAATTTTATTTTATCATTCTTGTTTTATAATTTTTTAGAGAAACCAATCAGAGTTAGATTGAATTAAACTATTTTTTTATATTATAAAATAAAACTTATTTTTTTTTTGGGTTTGATTTAATTTTGGTTCAAATTAAACTTTACCCATCCTCCATCATATTATTACTAATTTTGGTCCAAATTAAACTTTACCCATCCTCTATATTATTATTATTCAATCCGTTCTAGTTTGTTAATTTTACTACAAGTGAATTAAGAAAAATTAAATATGTAGATAAGTTGTTATTGAAATTGATAATATTAATTAATAATGGGTTTGAAAAAAGATATACTAATTATTATTACTTTCTTGAACCTAATTCAACGATAATAAAAAAAAAAAAACATAGGTTCAAATGTATAGAATATTATCATCATCATTATTATTATTATTATAATTAATTTATTTTATTCAATCATATAAAATACGTTCCAATAAGTTTCAATCAGGTTTAATAAGTTCCAATAAGGTCTAATAAATTCCACTAAGGTCTAATAAATTTTAATAAGGCCTAATAAGGTCCAATAAGGTCCAATAAGGTCTAATAAGGTCCAATAAGGCCTAATAAGTTTCAATAAGGTCTAATAAGTTCCAATAAGGTCTAATAAGTTAAATAAGGTCTAATAAGTTAAATCAGGTTTGATAAGTTCAGATAAGTTCAGTTCAGATAAGTTCAGGTCTAATAAGTTGAAGAGAACGCACCCTGAGTATACACTAAATTAGTATCAAATGGATTTAATTGAATCCCAATTATATTAATCGTTATCCTTTTGTAAATTTACTCTTTTCGTATCAAGGGGTAGCTAACTATTATATATAGGTTAACTTTAAGTTGAAATTGACAAAGTTTTTAATATGTTAGGCATATGCTAAATTATTTCCCCTTGTTAAAGTTTTTTTTTTTTTTTTTTTTTTTTAAAAAAAAATCTTGGGGTAACTATTATTCTTTATATGTTAAATTTAAGTAGTGTGCACTAATTTAGTATAAACTCGACGTACACAATACTTTATCTTTCCAATTTTTGCTCAAGACTAGGGGTGATTCTAACCAGTTTTAGGTTTATCTAAATGGTAGTGGGGTCATTTAAGGCCACTTGGCCAAAATATGTGCCAAATTTTGTGAGAATTTTTGTAGTTTATTTTTTATTTTTTAAAATTGAATAAAATGAAATAAATGAATAAAAGTGTTCATTCTATCTATATTTTAACTGATTTTTTTTCTTATATATGTGAATAAAGATAATTTTATAATGATATATATTTTTTTAAGTAGGACCTTTTATGACCATATGTTGTGATCAAGTACCTTTTTTAATTAATAAATAAAAAGTCCATAACAGTAATTAATTTTTGCCTGTCAGGCCATGATGATTTTTTGTCAAAAATTTGCTATTGAAATCAAAATCATATTATGGTTTATCCAAGATGGATGATGATTTTTTATGATCATCTTGTACATTAGTTCTTGATCCGCTACTAACAAGAACATCATGATAAGGCTGTATAGATTTGTCCAGAGACATCTTTGAGCTAGAAATGGTGCTTTAGTCTCTTTGCAAACAAACCAATTGGAGAAGGGAAATTTGATTTTTTAGCTTGCAAATGCATTACATCCATGCAATGAGAATTAAGTTCCATGCTCTTTTCAGTGATTGACTTTGCCTAAGATTCACTTAGGACTCTAAGAGTATGTGGCTAGACAAGAAGTTCAACTATTTTACATTCTCATATTGGTTGGGGATCAGGAAATTTTCTTCTTTATTGTATATCCTTAAGACTGCCAGCCTTAATTTATTGGGGAATACACACACACACTTCATTCATTAATTTTTATACTTTTTTGTACAACGATTAGACATTTTCCCTCTTCACATTATTTCACTCACGTTGTTGCACATAAAAATTAATGGAGGTATATACTTCTTTTGGGCTTTGAACAAGTCCGTAATAAAACATACTTTCATCGACCAGGTATATGAATTAGCTAGGTTTGCTTGTCTTGGCTTGAATGGATCAAACCCTTGCTAAGTGATAACATGCTAAAGATTGAAAATTATTGCTCAGATAACTTACTTAATACTCCCTCCGTATCGGTTTATTTTCAACATTTCTAGATAAGGCTGGAACACTAACTGCAACAATTCATATTTTTTTTAAATTTGGTAAAATTTTAGACCTAAAATGACAAAAATACAACTAACTTTAAAACTTAAACAAACTTATACTCTCTTAAATCTTACACATTCTCCAAAAATACTTTACACATCATTCTCTCTCTTTATTTTACCCTTCAACATTATCCTAACCTTACTTTAAGAAAAAGAGTCCCTAGGGAACAATGCTAACCTATTTGTTGCAATTAAACCGATACGTAGGGAGTACTTGTTTGATTGACCTTTGTGATCGATTCTTACTATGAATTAACTGCTGGTTTGCAACTTGGTCATTGTGTAAACAAATTGACATAGCAGCCTTATGTTACACCTAAACTTTATCTTGTTTTAGTTCCCCTGTTGTGGCGATGTAATGAGTCGTTTGTTTAGACTAAATTAGTTGTGGTACATATGGTGTTGTAATATTCCAATATGAAAAAAAATGTGTATTATCAGACTGCAAATCCTTCATGGAGATGTTCCAAGAAGTTGCTGAATCTCAAAAGAAGGATGAGGATAATGAGGAGGCAACTGAGACTGCTGAAGCTCTTGAGAAGCTGAGTGTTGGAGAAGAGAAGAGCAAAGACAAAGCCTCAGAGGAGAAAGCAGCTACTCCTGCAAAAGAAGCAGCTGAGACAAAAGAAGCAGCTGCTCCAGTAAAGGCCAATGAAGCCGAGCCTAAAAAGGATGATGTGGAGGAGAAGAAGGCTGAAGATTCTACTGCCTGAATGAAGCGTCTGTCTATGATTTTCACTGGCAATTGTATTGAGCCCTCCTGGTAGCTGTGCTTATTGTGCGCAAATATTTTGGTAGTAATTGTTTTGGTCAGTATTAATTTTTGGGACTGAATGAGATTTGTCTTTCATTGGAGTCTCTGTTGATGCTTGGTCTGTGTCTTCTTCCCGGGTGTTGAGGGATTAGTATTGTTTTTCATTCGGGTTTTATGAGGAGGATTAGAAAGAGTTTTTTTAAAATATACTTAAAATATGTACTGGGTGTAAGCTGGCGTGTTTTTGGTTGTCTGCCGATTCTGCAGTGTATGGAAAATTTTTTCTACAAGAAAAAAAGGGTTTTTTTTTTGTTCCAATTGGTTCTTGATACTGTGGATGTTGTTAATAACAAGTTTTCTTGCATTACTCTGTTCCATTGTTTAAGTTAAGTAGCATAATTTTTTGGATAGGTGAGCCCCTTCTTGGGTTGAATGGATTATAAGTTTAATATGTTAATATTTGTTTCAGTTTATTTTGGGTTCTTGGGTTGAGTGGATTATGTTTAGGTGAAGACAATTGGGTTGGGTCTTAGTAGGTTGATGGATAATTTAGTTTGCTCTTGGTTCAACCTGATTATATTCACCGATCACAACTCTTACCTCCTCGATCATATTATGTTGTTGAAGGAGAGTGGGAATTCGATGAAGTTAGAGAGTGGATTGTTATTCGTCACCTGGTGGATTGTTATTTCTTACTAGACATGGTTATTGGATAGGGTAGCTTAATGAAATGTGGTTAGGGTTAATATTATAGGGAATTTACTGTTTATGATCTTTAATGGACAAGGTCTTATTGACCAGGGTTAATATAGGACAAAAAATAAAAGCCTGATAAATTTTCAATTTTTTTTAAAAATAATTACATTAATTTATTCATATACATTTGTTTTAACTATTGACTAATTTTATTTATATTTAATATTTTAATGGCCCGACCACTAACGACTTGTTAATGACCCGCAACTTGCTTTAGACTGACCCGCTATTGACCTTTTTTAGCTGGCCCTGACATGCCCTGACCCGTCCAATAACGAGGTTTATTTCTCACCCTAAAATTACTAGTCATTTTCCAAAATTTTAAAGTTAATTGTATTGTTGTTAAAAAAATTACTACAACAATCACAAGTAACTAGACCACTTAACTCACACTGCCCCATGGCTTTCTCTCTCCCCATATATATATATATATATATATAAGCATTATATGCCAATGTGTGCTTGACATGTTAAGATTAATCTGGTAGCGAACAATAATATATATGAAAAATATTTAACTATTGGGTATTGACTATAATTTGTTTAACTACTTAGTAGCAGTTAGTACTTACCAACAAATTAAATAATTTGAGTATGTTAATTACTAAATTTATAATTACTTTCTCACCCATTCTCATGAGTAAAACATTTTCTGTAGTATATTAAACTAAACCTTCTTTGTTTATTCCAACCAATGTTTATTTGTTTTAATAATTAGGAAAAATTGCCTCATAATTTTAGCGAACAGAGCAAAATTGTTGGGATTAATGTAGGCAATTTTTCCTAATAATTAAACTAAATTGATTCAAATAAGAATCTTTCTTTATTTAGTGCATGCTTCATAGTTATATGTTCAAGTTAAATTTTTATTTTGTTATCTAAGTGTTTTAATGTAAGCTTTAATTTTATAAGCAATTTCATTGTTAATGGGAAGCCACAAAATAAGAATGTACATTTTAGTTAAGTAATTTTTTTGTTTTGTAAATTCATCATTAAGGGTATATTAGTCTTTTTGGAGGGAGAAACCATTATCCCCTTCCCTTGTATAATAGAGATAGAAAAATCAGCCTCTAAAGCACCACCTATGAGTTGGATGCTCAAAATAGCACCGCCTAAAGCGGATGCGTAGAGCAACCCCGCCTTTTGCATAGAGTGCAACGAGCATCACCAACTTTTGCAAAAGTGGTGTTGCTCGCTGCACCATATCCAAAAGGTGGTGCTGCTCTGCGCACCCGCTTTAGATGGTGCTGATGAGACCAATTTCTCACTAAGTCACTTATTCAGTAAGTTGTTTGTAAGTCATACCTCTCATTTCAAGTGTAATTTATAGTTCATGTTGTTCAGAAACAATCGAAAGTTCATACCTTTAAAGCTATAGAAATTCTTATATACATCCATGTGTAAGTGTATCCAAATGTAATATTGTTCATTTTATAATTTTTTTTTTGCTCATTTTAAATTTTGAGCAAAATTATGTGAAATGAGCAATAAAATACTTTTGTATGTACGGTACCCTCTATGTACATCCGGATGCATAATATACCGATTATTAAAATTAAAACGGTAATAGTTCAAACCTTTAAAAGTAATATTTCCTTTCTTTTTGTGTCAATCAAACAACATTTCTAAAATGAACTTCATGCAAATTTTGAATGATTTTTTTTTTTAATAACCAAACAATACCTAAAGCTGTTTTATTATGTCTAACCAAAGCCTTTAAAAAAATGCAAGTCAACAGACCAACAGTTGATGGGCCTATCCCAATATAAATAACGGTTAATGGGCCAATTACATGTAACCAACAACAATTGATGGGCTAGTCCGAATACAAAATAGAATCCAAAGGCCTAAGAAAAACCCTAACTATCCTCGTTTCTCAGCAATTTACATAAATAGCTCCCAAAGCCGTAACCCTAAGAAACTGCACAACCAAAATCAAAGTTCGATTGTTCATAGGAACAACAAAAAAATGCAGATCTTCGTGAAAACCCTAACTGGGAAGACGATAACCCTAGAGGTAGAATCCTCAGACACAATTGACAATGTGAAAACGAAGATTCAAGACAAAGAAGGGATTCCACCAGATCAACAACGGTTGATTTTCGCAGGAAAACAACTTGAAGATGGAAGGACATTAGCAGATTACAACATTCAGAAGGAATCGACGCTTCATCTGGTTCTTCGTCTTCGTGGTGGTGCTAAAAAGAGGAAGAAGAAGACTTACACCAAACCTAAGAAGATTAAGCACAAGAAGAAGAAGGTTAAGCTAGCTGTTCTTCAGTTTTACAAGGTTGATGATTCTAGTGCTAAAGTTCAGCGTTTGAGGAAAGAATGCCCCAATGCTGAATGCGGTGCTGGTACTTTTATGGCTAATCATTTTGATCGCCATTATTGTGGTAAGTGCGGTCTTACTTATGTTTATCAGAAGGCTGGCGGTGATTAGTTTCTCTGTTTTTGAGAGATTATTATTGAGATGATGCAGTCGTTTTGATTTATATTTGTACTAGTTTTAAGCTTTTAGTTTTGTTATTGAAGCAAGACTTTGTTGAGGATTATTACGTTGTTATTATCTTGTTGTTGGGAATTGTTGGATCTACAATTTTGATTCGTTTTGCTAAATTTCAATAGCCTTTAAATTTGCTTCTTTTTTTATTTTTTATTTTTTTTGTTTTTGATTTTGTTTATGAATTACTTGAATTGAGATTTGTGGTTGGCTTGTAGATAAATTGAGATATGTTATACAATATATGTTATATATGGGCAAATTTCCAGTTTCTAACGGTGGTGTTTTTGTAATTTATTGAAAATAGATTCCCAAAATATCCCTATCTTAATTTTGTTCAAAATTACCTGAAAATGCCACCTTGAGATACAATTTTGTGCTGTTGGGTTGTAAATTGTAATGGTTCCTGTTAAAATTTGATGGTGTTAAGTAAGCCCAGGTTAATCATCAAATTATATCAAAAGAAGTCCTATACTTTGGAGTTTAATATAACGAGGTTTATTATCAAATATCATCATCATAGAAGAATTCCATTTGTAATTGAAACAAGCTCTGATGAGTTTGGCAGTATTAATTTTTTTTATGTCCTACTAAGGGCTTGTTTACTACTAAGGGCTTGTTTACTTCAAATTAAGTTCAGTTCAGTTTAATTATTCATCTCTATTAGTTCAGTTCAGTTTATCTCTATTCAGCTAATGTAAATGAGCCCTAAGCCACATTGTGTACAGAAATTAAAATTAAAAATTATTCCCTCATAATAAAGACCCAAACCCATTTTCCATCTGAACCTTGTAAAAAAAAACCCAGGTAAGAGAGGAGGTTTTAAATTAATTGATACATGGGCTGTGATCTAGGGGTGGAAAGATGTAGAAGAGTAAGCTAGGTCAAATTGCAGAATAGAATTTGTCTTCAAAACAGGAACAGTGGATATCTAAATTTCTGCACTATAATAGGCTCCCTTGATGTCCAGAAATCTTCAATCCAATTCTGGATATCTAAATTTTATATTATCATTGAATTTACCTGCCACCATTAGCTTACAAGTTTCAGGCTGAATAAAGTAGATCATGAGAGGAAGTTCTTGTGTTAAGGTCCATAGAGGTTAAAACGTGTGATGATTGAGAGGAGAAAAGAGTAAGTGGAAATTTGGGAATCACTGGAAGGAGGTTGAAGAAAGAGTTGTTGAATGAAGCTCTAGAAATCTCGAGAGGGAGTCTCTCAAAGAGCACCTTTTATCTTAGCTATATCTTTTTACAGGTTGAATTAGATACTAGAATTGAAAACATGAAAGGAGTGGATTATATATGTTGTGGTTAACCGCATCAGGGTTGTTGAATGCTAGGGAAAATTTGTTAAATACCAAGGTCCAAATTTGGTTTGAAATAAGAATTCGAATTATGATCTGAATATCTGATGTAGAGTTTATTTAAATTGAATATCAATCTCATTTGAAAGCAATTTGTAATTACTCCCTCCGTCTCATTTTACATGCTATATTTCATTTTGGAACAAATTTTTATGCAAACCAATTTTCATATGGGCACACCATTGGTAAAGTTAAGTGGAAAAACATTTGAGGCGTGTACTCACTATCCTAAAAGTAATATTTCGACCTTATGAAAGCTCGAAACGCTCGACTATCACGAAATTTACCTTTGAGATACAACGAGAAACAATGAAAATTAAGCTTTCTTTGAATTATATTCCAGCATATTCAAAAGGACCCAAATTTTTGGAGGGGAATGAAATTTCAAATTTTCCCCCTCTAATTTTACAACCATTTGAAGGGATTATTATCCCTATAAATACAAGACCCAATAGTGTTGTTAGCCTAAAAAAAATTACAGTAGTTCACAAGCACACACTACACATTAGAATTAGGTTAGGGTTTAGTTTACAAAAATTTACAACTTCACACACAGCACTTGGTTCATCCTCACAGCACAAAAAAAAAAAAAAAGCCAAAATGGAGGAAGAACTTGATGAACTATACTACATCGACACCTTGCTGCGTGAAGAAGGCCTACTCAACCAATTAGGAACTCCTGAAACGTTTGCAGATGAGTTGTTACAACAACTAGGTAAGGATCTAACTAATGAACAACGTAATTACATTGCATTCAAATTACTTGGCATAAAAAATGGCATCAGATTACCACGAGGAACACAGAGTAAGATGGCAAGAGAAATTGGGGTCCATCGAAGCACAATCAGTCGTATTTTTAATGCAGCTGAGAGTCAACAAGAGAAGGATAGTGAAATTGATGTCAGAAACAAGAAGGGAAACGTAGGTAGGAAAAGAGCAGAGGTGAATGAAGAGTGACTACAATCTGTATCACTCCATCTCAGAACAACATACAGGGCATATGCTGGTGCCTTGGGTTGCTCACATACTCATGCGTTCAACTTGCTAAAAAGGGGTCACTTAAGGGTACACACAAGCAACAATCACTCAACAGTGACAGACAAGCACAAGATTGCAAGACTGAAATGGGTCATGTTTCATATAATTCCTGGGACTCCTACAAGCAAACCAATATTTGATGACATGAGGAATGTTTTGCATGTAGATGAAAAATGGTTTTTTTTTTCAAACCATGAAACCAGAAGGTTCTATTTACTACCAGCTGAAATAGATCTTTACAGACACTGTCAAAGCAAAAGATTCAGGATTAAATTAATGTTCACGGGAGTTACATCAAGGCCTATATATGATGAGGAGGGTAATTGCATTCATGATGGGAAATTTGGATTTTTCCCATTCACTTAGAAGCACACAGTAAGGAACAAGTCAAAAAACAGACCAGCATGGACAGTTGAAACAAAGGCTGTGCAAAATGTAACTAAGGATGTCATCAGAGATATGCTGATATCAAAGGTAATTCCTGCAATCATGGAGAAGTGACCAACTTGTATGTCTAAAAACATCACAATCCAACAAGATAATGCAAGGCCACACATCTCCCCAACGGACCAAGAATTTGTTCATGCAGCAACACAAAATGGATTTAACATTCAATTAGTGTGTCAACCCCCACAGTCACCTGATTTAAATGTTTTAGACCTAGGGTTGTTTAGAGCTTTTCAGAGTTTACAATATCAATCTTTCCCCAAAACCATAGATGAGTTGGTTGAGAAGGTGGAGGAGTCATATTGGAGTTTTTATACAACAAAAATTAAGTTCACATGGTTACAACTCCAATATGTTATGATAGAAATTTTGAAGGTTAAAGGTGGGAACAACTACAAAAACCCACATGTTAGCAAGGAAAGACTTCAAAGAATTGGGCAACTACCAGAAAATGTTGAAGTGGATCAAGAATTAATCAATGAGGTAGTCCAATATTTAAATTAGCAAAGCAATCCAGCTCAGGATGAAATCATGGTAGGTGAGGATGATATGGTGGTTGATGCTGACTAGATGCATACAAATACACAAGACTGCCTTAGGTAACCCCATCATTTACAAAGGTATCCCCAACTTTTGCTATTATATTGGATTCTATGTTACATGTGTGGTTATCTGGTAACTTTTTGGATATGACAGTCCATATGGTGTATGCAAGTACGTAGTGGAACATGGAACATATTGTAAATGACATAACATAGTAGGAAGTCAACTTTTTGTAAGACATGCTTTTTTATAGGCTATTTTGTAAGGATAGTCTAATTTTGTAAGTAGTAGGAACTAGGTACTTAAATTACAGTGAATAGATATGTTATGAAGAATACTTTTGTAAGGCATGGTTGTATGTGATGAAACTTTTTGTAATTAATTAATGAAATGATATTGAAACATTTGGGGGCATGACAATACTAAATCTAAATTAAAAACATTATGTATGAATTGTAATTAAGATACACAAGTACAAAAAATCATTTGATATCCCTAGCAAAATCATCCATCAGGGTATGAGTGTATTACAATCATTTTAAGGAGTTAGTGTTCCCTCAACAATTTGTTTTGCAATTATTGCATAAAAACAAACTGGAGCACCACCAAACACCTAAACATTTGTGTTGAGTCCCTTCATCATATGGATGACAAAAAATTAAATTAAATTTGGGGACTGTAAATGAGTGGAATGTAGTTCATGTTTGTTCCCTCAACTATGGTCATAATAGAACCATAGAAGCCTCAAACAGAAGTTGTTGTATCCACTTCAAACCCATATAAACAAAACAAATTTCTCGATAAAATCCTTGAGGTTTTTAGTTGGACTCAAAAACAGAAAAAATTCAGCATCCATCAAATTTATGAACAACCCTTCTCTTGAATGACTTTGGGACTCAATTTTTGCTTATGATTTAACAACATAACCATAAATTAAACCCGCCAAAGAACATAACAACAACCATGACTGCAATCAGCAACACAGAACACAACATTCAGTAAAGTAAACAAATCCATGTCAAAGTAATTAGATTCCATGGCAAAGTAAACAGCAACACAGAACACAACAGTTGATCGGCTCCTAGGGTGTCGTGGCCCTAGTTGCCTCCCAAATATACAATTTATAAAAACCTAACAAACTAATACGTAGTATTAGTGGAGCTAGGGTCGATCCACGAGGAAGGAGGTGGACTGGAATTGATTTTAAGATAATCTAGCAAATTGAGGTTCTATTTTTGTTATTTTCTTTGAATTTTGTGGAAATTTAACTATTAAACGAACCAATTATAACAAACAAAAATGAGAGAATCAATGTAAAAAGATCTAGGGAAAAAACTCCTTGAATATACTTCATTTAGAGGATTTTCGATCATTGAAAACCATTTATGCTTTGAGGAATTAAATTGCCAAGTAAACTTCTAAAATAGTTAACAAATCCAATCCTAAGCCCTCTCTCGAATAGACATTAGGAAATCCCAAAACAAGCTAAATCAACCTCTCTCGAATAGTTAATTTAACAAGTCTTAAAACCGAATTTGTCAACTCTTTTATTGATTCACAATTCCAATTGCTATCTCTAGCAATTAGGAAAATTCTCCATATAAAATCTTGAAAATTAAATCCAAAATCACTATAACTCAACATGATTACTTCACCAAGCAAGCATGAAAAGCAACAAGAAATTTAGGAAAATTAACAATCTAATAAACTCAAGCATTCATGGATTCCAAATATCAACCTCCAAAATCCATATAATCAAGTCATCAAATCCCTAGAAAACCTAACTACTCAAGCATAATTGGGGAAAAACATAAAGAAGAGATTAAATTGGAAATCTAAGCAAGAAAACATGAATTAAACCTAAATCTAACAACAAACAAGCAATTTTACTAAGAAAACAAGTAATTGCAGTAATTAAACACTAATCTACTTGCAAAATATGAAAGGAAGAAGAGTAAAAGCAAAAGAAATTGATTGAGTACCTTGAGAAAAGTAGATGACATGAAAATCAAAGATAAATTCAAGAATCCAAGCCTAAATCTAGCCTAATCTACACTAATCTAGAGAGAGAAAGTAGAGAGAGAAGCTCCTAATACTACCCTAAGTATGGTCTAAAACTTCCTTCCATTAGTAAATGAAACCCCCAAATATGTATTAAGAAAAAGGCCACAACAGAGAAAAAACGTGCTGCAGCCGTGCACGACCGTGCAGTTATAAGCTGCACGCTCGTGTCACTGATTTGGGGTTTTCTGGAAGCTGCACAGTCGTGCAGGCTAGTGCTGCACGGTCGTGCAAATCTGCGCACTCGGTCTTCAAATGCCCATATCGCCTTCGTTTCTTAGCGGAATTGAGCATATAATATATCAAATTAAAGCTCTTGGAATAAGGAATCTTCTCCAAGTGGAATCACCTGAAAAAGAGTTATAGAAAAAAAGATATGAGTCTTTGAATCAGCCTATATATGCAAGAGCACTTGAAATGCTTCCATTTTGAGCCTAATTATTCAAGAAAACAAATAAAACACAACATTATTGAAGGAAACCATGAAATAAGCTAATTATATACTAAAAGACTAAAAACCAATGAAATAAAGTCTAAAAGGCCCGAAAGACAAGTGAAACGAAGCCGGAAAATGGGTCCAAAATGGACCGATCAACAGTCAGCAAAATATACAAATCCATGGCAAAGTAAACAAATCCATGGCAAAGTAAAGAAATCATAAACATAAAATCAAAACACAACAACATCATTTCACATCATAAACATATAAAAAATGAGAACGACAACATCATAAACCCAAATCAAAACAGAACAACATGATTTCAGATAAATATAGAAACATGCATGAATTGTAAAAAATAGAAAGGAGAGAATATCTGAGGGAAAACGTAGTATCGTCTGTGGAAGACGAAATGTAGACTGGTTGAATGGACGATCCTTCTCCAAAATCAAAAGTTCTTTCTGGAGCTTCCTCCCAAATTAACACATCATTGCTTGATGAATCATTGACCTCCTCAACCTTTTTTTTTCTCTGGCGATGGTGCAGGAGTAGCAATCTTCGCACCCCTCTTTGCACAACTTCTACTCAAAGAAACCCTAGATCTAGGTACTGGCCTTCGAGCCCTAACCCTAGGTGGTTCGAATTTATCACCTGGTTTGGGACCAGCCAACCCACAGACAATAACCCTTTTAGAAGGATCTAAGGTTTCAGCATCCTTGTCGACCTTTGAACTTTCAGAGTTATTCATGGAAAAGTCGTATACCTCCTTCAATGCTTTTATGGAATTAGAACTCAAATAACCTTCGTGTTCTCAATATTCCCAAAGCTCTTTGATGTCTACTCGACCAGCATACAACCTATTAAGTGCAAAGTCGAGCAAATCTTTCTCCTCATGATTTTCTGCTTCTTGGATTGCTCTCAGCAACGGAATAACATTCAACTTTTTTCAATGTTTGGAGATGTTAATTCGAAAAAAAGGGACTCAAATTTTTAGGGTTTCCGCAGAAAAATGGAGGAGAGAGAAGATGAGAATGGAGAAAATGAAGAACGGCGAAGAATTGCGATGAATGGGATGAGAGTGGAGGGAGTTGAAGATCTAGGGTTAGATTAGTAGCATTCATTGCAAAGTTGGTAGTGGTTGAATGGGATGAATAAATGATGAACATTATGAATGGGATAAGTGATGAATGAGAAAAGTTGATGTTTTAAAATTAATTTGGTAGTTGGGATAAAAAATTTGGTGGGAATCATTAATAGGAATTAATGAATATGTAGTTTTTAATGTGAAATTTGTAATGGTAGTTGTAAGTGTTATATAGTTAATTGAGGGTATTTAATTAATTTCGTATGTTAAAAATTACCAAAAATAGAAAGTTAGTAGTTTGTTGCAAGAATTCTAAAACATCCAAAAATGGCAAATGTTGCAAGTTTTAATTTGTTTACGGAGGAAGTATTTACATTAGGCATTTTCCAACTTTTTTTATGCCAATAATATGCTTGAAAGATATATCTTGAGGCCGAACCAAAAACAAGTTGCATATGTATCCCGAGAAGGGAATCAGGCCATGCGTAGTTCTAATATAAACAATTGTTAAAGTCCATGGTGGTTCTGTAATGAATATATTGGACTTATAATCTATAAATTTAGGATTTTTTTAATGAAGAAATCATAAAGTATTCTTAAAATGAAGAATACTATCAGCGTATAGAAAATTTAACGTTGATTAGCTAGCGATAAAAGAAGATAGTCGCTAATGCATCAGCGTAGCAAGAAATGAATCGCTGATCAATCAGCGTAGCAAAGAATTAAGCGCTGATCAATTAGCGTAAATTTAAGTTTAACGTTGCATGTTTTCTATTTTTTTTTTCAAATTTATGTATAAAATGGGTTTAGACTTTATTTATTTAAGTCTTTGTGCCCATATATACTGTAATATGGACTTATATACTGTGAACCCATATTTTGAATGACTAAAAATGAGTCAAGGATTTGAAAGACTTGGAATAAGTTTATTATTAAATATATAATTGGATTGAGATTTTAAAACTCCCTTTTTGGAACAATTATAAAATATATGGACAATGCAATTCTTGCAAATCGGCACAAGTGAACATAAACAAGTAGGAGTGATTTATTGCATATATAAAGTTTAGGACACCTTAAAAAAATATTAACAAGAAAAAAAATTAGAAAGAAAAATCCTAAAAAAATGAATAATAATTAGCGCGTTCGATTAAGAAATGTTGACTCATCAGCACTGTAAGGAACATCACGCTGACAAATCAAAGCTCCAAAATAGAACACGCTGATAGAGCAGCGTTTTTTAACTGAATTCGCTGGTTTTGAATTTTTTATTTTTATTTTTTAAATTTTTTTTTAAGTTGGATGGAAAAAAATAAGAGGGAAAAAAAGTTGGATGGCTAGATTCATTAAAGTTTTAGAATTAGGCTAATGAAATCCTACGTAAAGCATGTACTTAGTCAAATTCTAAGTTGATTTAATTTGAATTAATGATTTCAAATTTCAAATTGAGTTGTGAATTCATTAATGTAAATCAAATCTTTTTTATTTAACGAATAGGGAAAATCACAACTAATTCCTAATTAGCTCGAGATTATGTTAACTAAATAAAAAATTGACATCTAAAAAAATCATTGAGATTCAAGTAATAAAATTCTATTGAAAGTGTAATATTAATAAAATCTCTTTTTTAAATATATTCGAAAGATATCATTTATTTTTAATTAATTAAGTTAACATGTATCTCACAACTAAGTAAGTTAGAATCCTAAGGTCAACTAGGCAAACAAGCAATATATTGTACAAAAAAAAGGCAATAATTTACATGTTAATGTAAAGTCTCTATGGTTATGGGGTCAAAATGGTCCTACATCTAAGGAGTGTGCTTCAACAATTTGCTAAAAAACCGTTATATATGAAGTGTCTCCCAACCAAGCACCATGGGCTGCTCGGAAATTGATGTAGTCGGGATAAGGTTCCGTTTAGCTCGGCTAATTAGAGGCCATGGGCCCCACCAAGTCAACTGTAATACCTCGTATTTTTATACATCAATATATGTATTTTATACTCATGTACACGTATTTTATACGCCTAAAAGAATATTTTATATGTTTTACGAATTAGGGTTAATAAAATGATTTAAAGTAAAAATATATAAAAATATTTATTTGAATATTTAAATAATTTATAAAGGGATTTTACTAAATCATATTTGAAATAATATTAAAGGTTTTAATTATGTATTTTGGGCGTCGTTTATAAAAATAAAATATTCCGATTCGAAAAAGGGTAAAAGTATTTATTCGTATTGTCGCAAGCCCAACCTGGTAGGAAACGCAAATTGGACCCAAGCTCTATGTATACCCATACCGTAAACCAAAACAGGTCAAGAACCCTAAATTGAAAAAGGAGGAAAAAAAACAAATCATTAACTCTCTCCCTCACCCTCACGCACGGTACTTCAAAAAAAAAAAATCCCTCACACACGGCTAAAGAAAAATAATACAAAAAAAAAATTACTCCTTCAATTATGAGCAAAGCCTCCATGACCAACACCAAGCTTCCATAACCACCAGGCCAGCACTACAACCTACACCATTTTCAGGCGCTACCTTCTCGGTGGATTGCCGCCCCTTCTGCCGACAGGACTTGCGGTGTCCTGGACTTCTCTAATATATATGTATATATATATAGGTTTGGGTTACGGTGAGAAATTTCTTATGGTGAGAAATCTGATAAGAGATAAATACATCAACTATAACCTAGAGGTACATTGAGCACCAACTATAGGTACATTCACCATACACTATAAATACATTGAGTAAAAATACATTGATTTTATACCATATATGCAATGACTCCAAGCTATCAAAGGAGTAAGGAGGGAAAATCAAGTTTAATCTTAGCCCTTCATTTGGTGATGAAAGGGTTGTGATTACTTCTCACCCTTCTCACCAAAACTACATTTCTCACATGAGCCTACTCCTATATATATATATATAGGGTTGGGTTCCGGTGAGAAATTTCTTATCGTGAGAAATGTGAGAAGAGATAAATACATTAACTAATACCTAGAGGTACATTGATAAACAACTATAGGTACATTCAAAATATACTATAAATACATTGAGTCAAAATACATTTAGTTTATGTCGTAGATACATTGACTCCAAACCATGGAAGGAGTAAGGAGGGAAATTCAAATTTAATCTTAGCCATTTATTTGTTGACAAAGAGTTGAGATTGCTTCTCACCCTTCTCACCAAAACTACATTTCTCACATGAGCCTACTTCTATATATATATATATATATATCAATCATTCATTCTCAAACAGCCACCGAGCCGGCAGCAGGGCCGTGTCGGAGTTATCGGGGGCCCTGTTCTAAAATTGTACTTAGGCCCTTCAGATCTTAATAAATGCTAATATTTGATATTATTTTGACAATACATGTATACTGATCGGTCCATTTAGGACCTATTTTCTTAGCTTCTTTTAGCTTGTATTTTGAGCGTTTTCGTCTTTATTTTACGTATTTTAGGGTGTTTTAGTTTAGTTTTGTATTTTCTTAGGTTTTATGTGTTTTAGTGTTAGTTTTGTTCTTTTTCTTAATAATTTGGCCAAAATATGTTTGTATGAGTTGTATCGTGTTTTGTGCAGGTAATTTCGGGTTTTGTACGGGTCGTGAGGGGTCCCGAACGGATCCTGAGGAGCCGAGATTAGCACCGAGGCGTTTGGAAACACTTAGGAAGCAAGGAGGGCTAAGAATGAAGACCACACGACCGTGCAGGCTGACCGTGCACGGTCGTGCAGACCTCAGGAAGCTAAAAAATGGGTGCACGACCGTGCAGGCAAAATCTACACGATTGTGCAACCCTCCTTCCCAAGACCACGACTGTGCAGGGTTTAACTGCACGGTCGTGCATCTCACTATGTATAGGTCAGAGAGCCCCTCTTTGGAGTGCATGATCGTGCAGGCAAATCCTGCACGATTGTGGAAAATGGCCTTCGTTTCGTCACGACCGTGCAGGGTTCAACTGCACGGTCGTGCAACTAAGTTGCACGATTGTAGCCACCTAAATGTGTCTCCCCGACATAGAGACTAATGATGAAACTATGAAAACACCAAGAAGTCCAATTAAGTAGAATTGACGACGAAAATGCACAATACACCTCAACCAATTGCCTAAACCGTGTTTAAAGTGCCTTTGAAGCAAATGTTAGGTTTTGCAATGATTACGGGATTTATTCGTAATTTTTCTTCATTTTTAGATATCTTTTTATATTTTTGCATGCATTTTCAATGTTTTATATTCATAAAAAAATAATAAAAATGTCTTCTTGCATCACAAAATATTTTTATAATTTATTCATATTTTTCTATATTTTTTTATTATATTTTTAGAGCTTTTTATGGTTTTTTTAGGATTTTTGCATGCTTAGGGGCATTTTCGTCATTTACGAATGCTGAAAATTGTTCCGCAAAGCATATTAGTGTTTTTTATACTTTTCATATTTTTTCATAATTTTTCTGTAATTTTTTGGAGCTTCCGGAGGAATCTAGAACATTCCGGAACGTTCTGGGCATTCCGGAACATCCCGGGACATCACAGAATATTCCGGAATATCAAAATATTACAGAATATTTCCGTAAGCGAATAAAATCAGATCGTAATCCTGAAAATCACGCGTAAAATCAAGCAAAAAAATCGACCCGGATCCAGCCTGGACCTACGCCTAGACGCAGGTCCATATTACAGGACCTGCGCCTAGACACAGGTCACAAATACTGACCTGCGTCTAGACACAGGTCTGGTGTCATCCGGGGTCAATTTTTTGCTCCTTTTGGCCTATAAATACCCGAGCTTTACGAGCTTTTTAACACAGATTCGAAGCAATTATCATCCTTGCCATTACTATACTACACTTATATTTCTCAAAAAAAAAATTCATTCAAAATTCAAAAAATAATAATGCTTCCTCCGTTCCAAAAAAAACGCAACAGTCAACATTTTGCACTATTCATATTATATACTTTGACCAAGTTTTGAGCTTTATACATAATAAAAATATAGTCAAGTGGAATCTTGTTAGATTCGTCTCGTAAAACACCATCTTAATGTCAACTTTTTATAATTTTTAAATATTCATAATTACAGTTATTAACGGTTAAAGTAGTGTCTCGGCATGCGTGAAATGTTGACTATTGCATTTTTTTGGAACGGAGGAAGTACATAATTGCATTTTCTGTCGTTAAATCTATTAATTGCGTTCTTGAGGTATGAATTCTGAAGTCTCTATCTTCATTTTTTTTTTAGTTTGCAATCATAAAGAAATCGATTAAAGTGATGGTTATTGATATAAATAATGGAGAATTAATAATACAAATAGTTAATAAAGATTGTACTCGCATTTGGACATTTTAATCGTTAATAAAATTGTTTTTGATATAATTAATAATAATTCGCAATGTTGTTTTAATCGTCATTCATGATGCTTTAATCAATTTCGATCTCGATGCATATGCATGGTGATTGTTAATTCATCAACGTAAATTGATAGATCGTACATTAACATTGACTCGTACTTTTTATTTTTTTTAGATCTGCTTTTACATTTTATAGATCTGACAATAAATAATAATAATTATAAAAATTCACCTTTTTTTTCAATGCGATCTATGTTACACGGTTCTTATTATTAGATCTCGTGTTATAAAAGATCACTACATTTTTTTTACCTTTTGAATTTGATCACTTTAAGTATTCAGATCTTGATTTTTTATGCGGTCGGAGTAAAATGGATTTATTAGTTAAATCTCGTGTTACCCAATAACCGCTACATTTCAATAAATAATTTTCGGATCATTAAATAATATTGTATAGAATACGGTCAATGATTCATTCACAAATTCAAGAGTCATATATAAAAGCCCGATCTGATCAAATAATAATAAAATGGCGATTAAAATTATCAACTTAAATATTTTGGTTAAAGTGTCCAAATCGCATCGGAATTTTGAATATTAATCATCACTTTAATCGATTTCTTTTTAGCATTTATTATATTTAGTGTAGTCAACAGCACATCAAACCGCATATTCCTGGAACACACTTTGAACCCGCACATTTTTTATTTTTGTTATTTTCATATTTTTATTTTTCTTATTTCGTACGTGTTTTATTTGTTTTCATTTTCTAGGATTTCTAATACTGATTTAATTTAAAGTGGTCACAAAAAGTTAGTTTTGATTTATAAATAAATTAAACCCATCTAGTAATATACGTTCTTTAGGGTATAATATGAGATATTTATGTATTCGGGATTAATAATAATTTGACCACAAAAGGAGACCTAGTAGAGACCGCTTAGGCGGGCGGGCCCAATGCACGATTGGCCCGTAACCTGTCCCCAAACCCATACTCTGGTGCACGACCATATATATGGGGCTGATTGCTCCTGGCTTTCGGTACTTCTTCGGTGTCCGTGGACCGTATAAAACGCACGGTGACGACTCCTACTAGTCCGTATTCATGTACGGCGTTAACGAGCATTCAAAATAACTTGTGAGACATAGGCGGCCGGGTAAAAACGACCCCTATAACGATCGTGCAGCTTATTACTGCACGATCGTGCAAGACTTGCAGCACGTGAAATGCTCTGATTTTGGCCGTGTAATTTTTCTGATTTTTAGAGTTAGTTTTTAGTAGGGGTGAAAGTAATTCAGATAAAAACCGAAATCCAATCCAAACCAGACCGAATTATAAGTTTGGATTTGATTTTTTAAAAATTTGGATCGGATCGGATTGAATATTTTTGTAAATTTGGATTTCGGATTGGATTCGGATTTAGCCTTAGAAAAACCGAAAACCGAATTTATAAACCGAATTGTGATGCTATTATTCTAACTTTAGTCATGTACCTAAGTTGTTGCTATCTACTCTCATGCTACCATTGTTATGCTACTGTCTACCATCATTAATTTGAGTTCTTATCTTTTATTTTTGCTTATTGGTTAAAGATAATTAAACTTAGTTGTGTTAAGATATGTCATTTTCAAAACCATTATGCAGGTTTTAATTCAATAATATGGTATCTTCCAATTTTAAGTATTTGTGAATAAGTTGGAAAGTTTTTTTTTTTTAAATGGTCCAAATAATTCGGATTGGATTGGATTACAAAGTGAAAAACTGAGTTTTAACGGTTCGGATCGGATTGAATTAGAACAAATTTGGATTGGACTTGGATTGTGAAATCCAAAACCGAAATTTAGCGGTTTGGATTTGGATCTGTCCCAAATCCAAACCGCAAACCGAACTTTCACCCCTAGTTTTTAGTAGGCTTAAGCTTGGTTTTAGAGGGATTATTCATAGAATTACACTCTCATTAGATTGTATTCAAAGAAACTCTCAAGTAGAAAAAACCCTCTCATTCTTAGATTCCATTAATCAAAGTAGTGAGATTAGCAATTTGTTCTTCAAGTTCTTTGTTCACCATTGAATCTCAAGATCGATACCTTTGATTTCCAATCCAGGTTTTGTTTTGTTTTCATTGATGTTTAGATTGTAATTCCTTAATACTTTTTGTTATTCAAGTTTTGATTGAATTTGTTTTGTTTCATAGAATATATTTAATTGAATTTCATGAGTTTAGTTTTAATGACTTCCATTAGTGAGTAGTTCTTTTTCTAGGGATTGGATGACTTGATGTTATTGATTTAGGAGGTAAATCATTGGATTGGTTTAGTGTTTGAATAATCTTGAATGTATTTTCTTTAGAATTCTTGAACCTTGTATGATATCTTGGTGAAGTGTTCATGTTGAGTTTGGTGATTGTTGATGATTTTGATAATTGCTTTCAAGATTTCCATGAGAATTTCTTAATTGCTAGAGATAGTAATTAGGATTGTGAATTGATAAAAGTATTTGATGAACTCGATTCTAGGTTTTGCTAATTTGGCTATTCGAGAGAGGTTGATTTAGCGTCTACTAGAATTTCCTATTGCCTAATCGAGAGAGGGTTTTGGGATTGAGTTCGTTAGTGCTTTTTGAATATTCACTTTGCAATTGAGATAATCGAACATTAGTTAATTCATTGATTGTAATTCCTCCGATTGAAGTAACATTAGGGAGTCTAATCCTTAGAGTTTTAGTCATTTGGTTTTCAATTCGTTTAGTTTTTCAATTCAATTTGTTTAGTTTTCAATTTAATTTGTTTTAGATTTCGATTAATTTCCACTTTTCACTCAACAAAAATAAGACCCTTGGATCATTTTGGTTATGACTAGTTCGTATTAGTTCATTGCGGATCGACCCTAACTCCGCTAATACTACGTGTTAGTTATTAGGTCATATAAATTGTATATTTGCTAGGCAACTAGGGCCACGACACCCTAGGAGCCGATCATATACATCCAAAAATATTTTAGTAGAAAATCATTAATTTATATAAAAATAAAAGAATAATTTAAGACAAATGATTAAGAAAAACAAAAAAAATAGACCCTTTATATAACGGGGCCCTGTGCAGTGGGGCTTTTTGCACACCCACCCGACACCCCCCTGGCCGGCAGTACCACCACCGGGAACCTACCGTCGCATCCCTTCTGCCTCCGCCCTTGACCCTCGCCGGATCCCGAGCCTGCTGTCGTCGTTGCCGCTCGCTGTCTTGTTGTACGGTGTTTACGTAAGTATATATATACTTTCTTTAAAAAAAACCCTTATCATTCGTGCATAAGGTAATGCACACTTGACCCTTTGGAGTTGTATTGTTTATATTTCGATATTATTGTTTATGTGTTATTGTGAATTGTAATTGTTGATTTTGTGTATATGTATGTGATACTATATTTGTGTTATTGATCGAATCTGTTCAAAGTATTGTTATTTATTGGGATTGCTTGAATATTGTTTTGGGATATTAGTTTTATTGAACCTAGGTTATTAAGTTGGATATTGACCGAGATAATTTATTATTCTGGGAACCCATGCCATTATTGTGATCCCGTTGTTGTAACCCTATGATGGGGTATTGTTCAGATTGAGGAATCAAGATTGGAATTATAATTTTATTGATTTTGGGATGAGGTTCGGAGTTATTATTATTTAGACCTTGGTTGTTGGTAAGGAGAAAAAATGGTCATCCATTGGTTACTCTTTGTATTTCCCTTGTAATAGGACTCTGGTATTTTAAAGCCCAACAGTTGGCTATTTATTATTTGGTGGTTTTGGTGTGGTGTATTTTTTGATTTGAATTACTCGTGGCCAAAGCTAAATATAATAACAATGAGCATGACATAACTATTGGTGGATTAAAGTAGATTGAGACTATGATTATGATGTTTATATTGGGGTTTGATAAAGTTGACCTTAAGGTATGATATAGTGTGTGGTATATGTTTTGACTATATGTGTAATGTAGTCTACTACTACATCATTATATGAGCATGTTTTGATTTATTATTTGTTTTGGTAAGTGTTGTATTACTCAGCTTTATGCTGACGTGTGTTTGTTTGTTCTCTTTGTCCGTGTGTTGTCCACTTTTCTTTTCTTTCATTCGGAAATTATGGGGAGCAGTGTGGACTATTCTAAAGACAGGTTGATCGTGATTCATGGATGATGTCGTGAAGTTGGAAACGTATTAGTATTTTGTGTAATTAGCTCTCTTGTTTTTTTTTCTTCAAGTTGTATTAGTTGGGTTTTGTAAGCCTTAGTACTTGACCTTTAGGGTTAAGTTTGGCGGTAGTAATACCTCCGATAAATGTTGTAAGCTTCCGCATTTCAAAGTAATATATATTTTTTCTATTATTTCTTATTTATTTCTGGTTAGTAAATTGGGGTGCTACATCAACAGTTCCTCCACCAAAGGGTTAAAATAATGGGTTAAACTTAAGTATGTTTCAAACACATGGAGGCCAAGTGTTTGTCACATATATGCAATAATATGAGTAAAATAAATAAATAAATAAATGAATGAATAAAGTAAAAACAAAAAAAAAAAATAAAAAAGCAATTTGTTTAAATAAAGAAATTTGTTTGGGAGTTAGAGGTTTGAGGGAAAAAGAGAGGTTTGAGAGGGAAGAGAGGTTTGACCAACTCAAAAAGCTAATTTTGGGTGTTTAGTAGTTAGAGGTTTGGAAGAGAGTTTTTGGGTGAAAAAGCTCTTTTTCAAAAAACTCATATGAGGAGCTTTTTGGAAGAGCTTATAACTTTTTAGTTCTTTTTATTTTGAAACATCTAACAGCTAACCGTTATTTACCAAACACTTTTACACAAACAGCTAATATAAATCATTTAGTCAAATCAGCTATCACAAACAGCTAGTCAAAACAGCTAATTCAATCAGCTAACCTCTAACAGCTAACAATTAACTCCCAAACAGGACCGAAATGAAGCAGTTTTTATGGTGGGACACTCATATAAAAAAAGAGTGAATTCACTTCTTCACAGCTATAGCAGTCTACACTCTCTACTCAAAAGTACTTGACGCAGGGAGAATAAAGAATCATTCACTTTTACTAAATTTTTTTATTAATAAACAGTAAATTAAAATAAAATTCCCAACTCCCTTTCAAAAAAAAAAAAAAAAAAAAAAAATTCCCAAGTTTTTCAGTTTTATGCGACATCTCCCTTGAATCGTGATCTCAATTGAAACGGCTCTCCTCTTTCCTCTCCTCCATTGAACCCAACTTCTTAGGTAAGATATAATCTTCTTTTTTTTTAATTAATAGTTGAGTATCAATTTCATGATCTGGGGTTTAATCTTTTACATAAGTGTTAGACTGTCAAATCGTGTTCTTTGAAGATGGACTATTGAGTGATTGGTTACCGTTATTGAGTTGCCAGGATTTCGTTTATGTTTTAAAACGATATATGAATCTCATTTATTTTTTCAGAGTTTAATTTGATAATTGAGTCAAATTTGATTGTTAATTCATTGCAGGCTTTTGTTTATAGCCTCCAATGTTAGAGTCAATCTATGAATGCTTACTGAAATTCTTGCATCGACTTCTTCTTTTTTTTTTTTTTTTTTTTTCGGAAAATCCATCGCTTTGGCAATTCAGTACTGATGTTGCTTATGTGTAGTATTTTGATGGTGTTGCTTAGCTTACAGCATAATCCCTGCATAGAGAGAGAATCTTGAATAATTTATAGGAAAAATTAACATAGTTGATCCCAATGGTGAGATTAACTGTGTTAAAATTTCCTAATTTATATTCCCATATTTTTGTTGACAAAGTTCCCATGAATTTTGTTATTAATTTTCTGTTGGTGTGATTTATCAAGTGTAATGCTATTCTGGGATGTTTCTGTTGGTTACATGTGGTTGGCTGTGATAATTGATATCCAGGTGTTTGTGAGCTGCTAAGCACATAAGTAGAATTCTGTCTTGGGTTACTTTTTATGAGTGGGTTTTCTGAGATTGAGGTTTTGGGAACATGGGGGCAGTGAGTTCTAGAATAGATGATGATAAGGCCCTACAATTATGTCGTGAGAGGAAGAAATTCATTCAACGAGCTCTTGATGGGAGGTGTGCCCTAGCTGCTGCTCATATTGGTTACATTTATTCTTTGAAGAATACTGGGATAGCAGTTAGAAAATTTGTGCAACCAGATGCTCCAGTGGAGTCTTCCCTGTACACTTCCACCAGTGCTACGCCAGAACCACTTGCTTTGACTGATAAGTCATTTTCTCGCTTTTCATTTCCTTCGCCATCTGTGTCACAACATGTGGAGACTAATGAACATCTGCCTCCATCTCCTTCTCCTCCAACCATTGGCCGCCATCAGGTGCACCGTATGAATTTTAGGGGCAGCTTCATTAGAAAGGTTGAAGAAAAGCCTCCAGTTGTTGCCACTGGGACTGTAACTTCAATTAGTACACCACAAAGTACCACTCCTCGCTCCTTTGGAAGAACCGAACAATCTCCATCAGAAACTCCAACCCACCAACCTGGAACTCCAACCCATCAACCTGGAACTCCAACCCATCTGCCTGAAAATTCGCCTTGGGATTATTTTGGGCTCTTCCATCCAATTGATTCTCATTTATCATCCCATGAGCATAGAGATCTAGACCATGATTTTGGAAACCATGATGACCTCAAAACCATTAGAAAAGAAATTCCTGAACCGGATGATGACGAAGAAAAATCTATTTCTGATGAAAGTCTAGATTCTGAGTCAGACGAATTCGACGACCCGTCTTCAGAGACACTCGTTCGTAGTTTTAAAAATCTTAACCGTGAAGAAAGTTATGGTGAAAATGGTGAAACTGATGTCTCACCTACTGTACATAGAGCCAGAAATGCTGAAGATGAGAGAAATATGTTTGTTGAAGATAAAGTCAGCTCCCCAAAATTGTCACCCTTGAAAACAAAATCTTCAGAAGCTACCGTTACTCCTGAAGCTAAGGTGACACCCGTAAAAAATGATGAATATGAGCATAAGGTTGCCCCTAGAGATTTCTTCTCCAGTATGAAAGAAGTTGAGCTTCTTTTTGTGAAGGCTTCTGAGTCTGGAAAAGAAATGCCCAGAATGTTGGAAGCAAACAAGTTGCATTTTCGTCCCTTGTTACCTGGGCAAGACTGTAAGGCCCTTATTGTTTCTTTTTTGTATTTTCTGAAAGTGAAGAATGCTATTTCCTTTAGTTTCACTACACATTGTTTTTTCATGTCACTTCTACTGAAAATGCAACTATATTGATTGTGTTTGAGACTTGGGATAATGAATCACTAATGTAGTAGGACTTTCAATTCCCTCACTATGTTTCTACAATTTCTTGTTTTTGAGTCTTAAGCTTTGATAAATTACAGACTAATGAATAGTATACACAGATTGATGGGTTAAAATAAAAGCCAATTTGCAGACTATGAAGTTGGGTTTCCAAATATGGGGTGCAGTTTTAAATGTAATTCTGGTCGGGCAGTTAAAGAATATGAGATGTTGCATCTTGTGTTGTTAATGTATATGTTCTGTTTCTTAGATCTTGAGTAAAATTTTGATATCAGATTTTTGCTCTCAGGTTTTCTCATCCTATCATAAAAGAATTGAAGAAATGAAAATGAAAAGTGGAGTAAATTTCCCCTTTAGGTGGTTAAGTATGAAACCCAAAAGATAGATTCTCACTTGCACCCTCCCTTTCCTTCAGAGAGGCACACCCTCCCTTTCCTTCAAGGGGGTGGGGGGGGGGGGTGGGTGGGTGGGTGTGTCTATGTATAACAATATTTTCGGCTATAGATTGTATGCTGCTACGAAATCAAAACTTAGTTACACTAACTTTTTAAAATGCATCTATTATAAAAGGGGAGGTTTTTGGCCTTTGGCCGTGCATCATAGATGTTATGCTCCTGTAGAGGCGGAGCACATATAGCTTAGTAGGGTCCTTTCACTCCTCTGAAGTCTGACCCCACTTATTTTGAAAGAAAGGAATTTTTTCCTATGAAATTATAATTTTTTTTTTTGATTTTAAAATACTATTTGCCCATTTAATGCAGATAAAATTCATCAAATGCCACTAAATTTTTTATTTATTTTTATTTGAGTCATGAGTCATTTCTTAAGTTAAATTTTCTTGTTCAAACTCATAAATTTTTGGGCACGGGGTAATGATAGATGGGATGATGTGATACAGTGAGGCGGATTCTATTTCTATGTTGGAAGTGGAAGCAAATGAAATAATTTAATTTGAGTAATGATTTTGGATCCTCTAACTCTATTTCATCTTGAAATGCTCATTTATGTTGTTATTCCTCGCCCTAAAATATGCAACTTCTTTGTTGCAGCTAGTGCATCAACGACCACTACTTTACTCAAAGCCTGTTTTTCTTGTGGGGAAGATCCAAGCGAATTTCAAGAAGGTAATTATTTCATGATTGTAAAACTACTTTTATGCCCCCCCCACCCTCCCCCCCCCCACCCACACACACTCACAACACCTTGTTGTACAAAGCATGGTCACAGCTCACAATTTTGACTATATTAACTTATAAATAAAAAATTATACTCATTTGGGATCTTGTTTGTTGAGTTTCAATGTATATTTTCTAATATCATCTAGTTATTCTTCTTACAAATACATATATAAAGATATTTATGTTTAAAGCTGTGCAATGGAGACTTTAATCAAGTTATTGGAACATATGGAGTATGTCTCTGTGTCTTGCTCAAGTTCTTCTCAATGCATTGTATTTGTGATTTATGGGTTAGTTCGTTCATCCTATTACAATCTTCCGGGCTTAATTGACAAAATAGAGTACTAGCTATGGTGGGCCTAAGCCCTACCTATGACCTTCACAATGTTCGATCCCTCTCCACTGTTTGATCTCTGGGTTGCATGGCAGTTGCATGCTTGTGACGAGTATTGTTGTATCTCGACAATATTCAGTCCTTGGTTTTGGGTTGGGTTGTTGACTGGCACCACTGCACCAGCAAATCTTATGTGATAAGGACACATAATTGGACAGTTATAAATCAAAGCAATGTAGAAATATGGAGGGAAATATTGGGGTCCATCAGCTTTAAATCAAGGGAAACTGAAGTAATATCAGCACTAGGTAGATTGAGTGTGACTTGTGCTTTTGCTACAACAAGAAGACTTTGCAAAACTTTAAGGAAGTTATATAAAGTGGCATTTAGATCAGCTCCATGGTATGAAGCGAAGTTTGGGAACAATCTGTTTATGAGCCAGAAAAGCATCCTAATCTAGTAATGTAGCATTCTTGCTGCTTTAAGTGGGAAGAAAATCTAGGGCTAGAATACGTAGATTATATTGAGTGAAATCCATGTGAGCACATGATCGTAGATTGGACCCTTTTGACTTGCTTTTTTTCAAGGGCCTGTATAAGAGGCACAAAAAAGAAGAGCAGATCCATATGCAGCAGTGGATCTTGAAGTGGTATTTCTGCTTTTCTCTTACCAAACTCACTCACATTAGAATTATTTCTTAATGGTTGATGAAGTCACAAGTGTTACGCTTTTAGTCTTTTCTATTTGCACAAGTGTTACGCTTTTAGTCTTTTCTATTTTCACTGGAATTTTTTTAAAGTCTTACTCCTCGAAGCTAAAATTAGTAAGGCACGCAAATGCTCTCCTTGCTAAAAACGTGCTATGCAAGAAACCAAAACTTAAGTCTTGGAGTCATAGAATACACATAGAGAAAAATATTATTTGATTAAGAAAACTTGAGAACTAATGGTGCATGACGTGTAAATGTAATGTTTAGATGGTTTGGGCATGCAAGAAGGAAGAATTTGAGTGCTTTAGTGCAAAAATACAATGTCATAATGTTGAAAAATTGCAAAAGGGAAAATGATAAAGAAGAATTAGTAAGAAATAATAGAATAATAGATTAAATTTCTTTTCGACTAATTAAATAGAATGAGTTTTATTACCCTTATAATAGGTTATTTCTAACAATATACTAGATTTTATCTCCCTCATTGTGAGAGCTTAGGTCGATATTTTTTCCTTTTTCTTAGGAAGAATTGATTTGTTGATAAAGATTTGTGCGGTGTTGTAACAAATGTCAATCATATGTTTACAATCAACCGGGTCAAGTTTTATTCTATCTTAATAGATCGAAAGACCCCCTTGTGGAAAGTTGCATACAACAACATTATGAGAGTATTCATTAATATAAGATCTTGTCCACAACGATCGTAGTTTTGCCAAATTCGAATATTATATAATCTAAATTGTTTTGTATATGCTAGTTTTGATCTCTATTTTAGATGTATATGACTCTTTTATCAACGAATTGCTTTTATTTCAAAAGGAATAGATGATTTTAGTAAATTAAGGTTTATTAAGGACTTATGGGTTTCAGACCCTTTTACACAAAGTGATGACTGACCTAAATTGAAGTTTTATACTTGTAAGTTGATTTTACTGTATGTTATGCTCCTTTGTCTTAATTTTAGCCCCCTTAATATTTAGTTTTATACTTGTAATTTTTAGGTTTAATTGTTGAAAAAGGTTATTTTAATAAAAAGTTGCAAAATTTTGGCATGCAATAAAGTGTCCAATTGTCATAACAATGTCCAGCGAAAGATTATCTCGTTCATACTTAGGTAAAATGTAGTGTAGGTAAAATGTAGTGTAGGTAAAATGCAGAGTTCAAGTAACATGGGATGAGGTGCATTATACTCACAATTCATGTTTTCATTATGTTTGTATTTTTGTTATGGCACAAACCCTTCTTTTTAAAAGTATTTTTTAAAAATTACTGTTTGCATGTCCTTTAATTATGAAGATGTGATATGTTATTTTACTTTGAACGACTTTTTTTTTCTTTTAAACAATTTTTTGGGGAATAAGATGCTCATAACAATCCTTGTAATATAATTAGTGCTAAGACATGCCTCACATACTTTGTTTGATAGATTTTTTTAAAATTTAAATATATATTTTTTACGTCAGTATATGTCGTGTAGACCAAATGACACGGTCGTGCTATGTAAATATGCATGGTCATGTTGCGGTATTGACCAAAACATTAAAATCTATGGATTAATATTTTTTACGTCAGTACATGTCGTGTAGACCAAGTGACACTGTCGTGCTATGTAAATATGCATGGTCATGTTGTGGTGTTGACCAAAATGTTAAAATCTATGGATTTTTATTTATTCATGGTGCACGATCGTGTACATGCATGGTCGTGTAGACCAACCTTTGCACGATCGGTGTTGTCCCTTTTGCATGGTCATGCATCTTCGTGCTGCTTATGTTTGTGTTCTGGTCTCCTTTCATTGCTGTGTACATGCATTTGCATGCCTGTGCACACTCCCTAACAACTATTGCATTAAATTCTAAGCATCTAAAGCAAAAATAAAGGCAACTACAAGTATTAAACTACTTTATTTCATCAAAAATGGCATCAGACTTGGCGTAGAATAGTGTAGTAACAAGCAAGATGGTGCCCCCTAAGCTTGAGTTCCTCCCTTGCACGGGATGCACATCCGGCCCATTTCTAACCTTCACTCATACAAGTCACAACTGACCCCTCCAATGATTTCAAGACTTGGACACAGACATAAATGAAAAGATGATGAATTATCTAAGTATGTCTTACAATTGAAGTAAAATTAGGCAATTGAGTAGGTTTCAAGTCTTCTAGATTCTCAAAAGCTAAGTAAAAGTAAGACTAATTTCGTAACAAATAAATGCAACAATTGTACATTTTGCACAATTCACATTTTTTGATTTGCTTAAGATTTGTGGTTTATCACTTTATCCACAAGGAAAAATGTAGCCAAGTGGGATATCGTCAGATTCACTTCGTTAAAATTTTCATAATATATACTTTTTGTAATTTTGGCATTGAAATTGTAGATATTAATGCTCAAACCAATGTATTGACATTCTTGAAAATGATAATTATTGTATTTATTTTGTTATAGAGGAAGTATAAAACTATCCACAATTTTTAGTTTATACCTTCTCTCCACTCTTTTGTAAAGGTTCTTCGTTTTCCTGATTTTCTCTAATAAATTCTTTTCTTAATGCTCAAGCTAATGTTAAGTGCTAACGAATTTATAATGGAATTCCTAAATTACTCTTCTTCCCTGTGGTCAATTCATAACACAATCTTACATTTTCCTAGTCATTACCTCAACTGCTAGGCCTTTTTGTTGTGTGCAACTAGACCTGGAAAAGCCCATCCAAAACCCGATATGTACCTCATCTGGTCTAAAAGCCAACCGAATTTGCACAGACCCGATCTAAATTCCAACCCGAACCTCATCTGGTCCGAAACTCATCCGAATTTGAACAGATCTAATCAGAACTCGTCCGATCCAAAACAACCCGAGTCGAACTCGTCCGATCCGAAATGCTACTGGTTGTATTTAGCTTATGCAGTTGCTTTGATTTTCTCTTTTTCTTTACTTTAATTGATGCATCTTATGGTCTTTAGACTTTTAATGACTTGTTGTTTCTTTGCTCTGTAAGAGTTTCTTAGTGTATGCTCCTTTTTATCCTAAAAAGTAAAAACTGCAAAAGTAATATTTTTGAAGAATCAAACAAGCACTATTGAAACGGTTCAATCTGAAATGGCTCGATCCGAGAATGATATGATCCAAATTGGTCCCAATTTGATCTTGGTCCGAAACTTCAATCCAAAACCCGATCCAGCCCGAATAGTATGTTGGTCCGAATCCGAAACAGTCCGGTAGTGGTATTAAAAACCTCCAACTTTTTATACCTTCTATCTATTAAAAACAAAAGAATTATTTGAGAAATGCATGAATGCATCAAACGTTAAAATTTCATAGGTATTAAATCTTTAATTATCATTCGTGATTATAAAGGACATAGAGGTGGGAAGGACGTTCTCCGTGCTGCAATGAACAATATAGATAGAAAAATTAAAGATTTGCTTGTTTTCATCATCCAAAGCTCATATATCAAGGGAAACATTATTATTTAACTTCAAGTGAATTGTTTGAGTGAAGAAACTGTTCAAACCTTTTTGGGTCATTTTAATTGGTGCATTTTGTGCATTAAGCTAAGGGTGTAGTTGTTGCTGTAGACCTGTAGTATTGCTAGCGAAACAGGGATTTTAGGCATGTATGGTTAATTTTTTTTATTTATTTATTGTTTTCTTGTTTAAACCTGCAATTTATTTTAGAAAATTCATGTTAGTAGAAATAAATTTCCTATTCTATATATGGTATTCGTATTAAAAATACCAAAGATTGATAAATTCCTTTATAGAATAACTTTTAGATTATGTAACTGAACATTATCATGAACATACATGTTTTCAGTTTTCTATGTCTGTTGTTGATGTCAAACTGTTGGGACTCTTATCCGTTGTTTTAAGGGCACGTAAAATTATTATTTTTCGTCCCTGATCAATATAGCATTTGATTTGTATACAGAAATGGAAATCAGTCCTTATTGATGTATTATAATTGTATGCTTACACAGAGCCTGCTCAAAACTCCGTGAAATATTTAACGTGGCATAGGAATGCATCATTTCGTTCGTCATCTTCCAGGAATCCTCTTGATTCACATTCAAGAGAGGATGCTGAGGACCTTAGAAGTGATCTATTTGAGGATTTTTACAAGATTTCTGGTAGTCATGCTTCAACTTTGGATAGGGTGTTTGCATGGGAAAAAAAGCTTTATGATGAAGTTAAGGTATTGTCTCTTCTCACAGCTGTATGTTCTCAGATTTCTAATTTTTCTCACTTTCATATGCATCGGTAATGTGAATCCATTGGATTGCTTCCGCTTTCTACGTACTGATAATTGCATGAACATTGATTCTTATTTATAATGGGTTGGAATTAAACGTGTACCTGTTTTCAACATAGGAAATAAGTCGAAATTTGTTTGTTTTATCCTAAAGTAAAAAGATCGATCAGATTTGAAAAAAATTGTTGTTTGGTTTTGAATCAAAGCTCATATTTTCTATGGCAAAGTGCCAAAGTGCAAAGAAATATGCTCAGTGGATAATTACGGTTTGTTTTTAAATTTTTATTTCATGATGTGTACTTGGGCTGTCTAATGGAGGATAAACAATACCAAATACAAATCTTGAAGTTTTGAAGGATCTTTGAAGGCTTTGATAGATTGAAATTCAGAGTTTAGAAGGATATGACAATGAAAAGATTAACAAGATGAATGCAACTTTGATTAGGTGACACAGTACCTCACCAAAGGTTCTTCAAGCACCCAAAGAGACACACCACTAAGGATCTTGAATCCTAG
Organism: Salicornia ramosissima; assembly: GCA_951394345.1. Taxonomy (NCBI): domain Eukaryota; kingdom Viridiplantae; phylum Streptophyta; class Magnoliopsida; order Caryophyllales; family Amaranthaceae; genus Salicornia; species Salicornia ramosissima. The sequence goes on along the minus strand of OX596236.1, from coordinate 16,455,503 downwards.
AAGCCCTACAACAAACACTAGACTACTAGGGGTGGATGACAAACCATTCAAAAGAGGCAAACTCTTAGAAGCACAAAGCAAATTTTTATTATTGAAAAACACACCATGAAAGACTACAAACACCTCTATTTATAGAGTGTGGAATCCCTCAAAAGTGTCTAACTAGGTCGGTTTCTCTAGGAGTCCTCTCCTACTACTACTACTACTACACACTAGAACCAAGCCCATAAACATATAATAGCTAGGCCCAAATACAACTAAACCACACGCATACTACTACCACTACTATTGCAATTTATTTAATGCAAAATCAACAAAAATAAAATCCTATAAATATTTATGAGTTGAAGTGTGATCAAGAGCTTTCGTCATCCGGATCATTTTATTTATTCCCTTGTTTCTAAGGTTGCTTTTATTTTTCAAGTTTGTTACACTTTGTAACTTGTTTATTATGTACCTTTTTGTAAGAACAAAAGATAAACGTCAACCAAATGTTTACTCAAGCATGAGGTGTTTTGCTTCTTTCATTGGTGGTAGATTTTGCATCTTACTGTAAAAGTGTAAAGGAAAATGTTCCTTTTCTTATCTTGGAGGGAAATATTGAGTTGTAGGTTTCAGTTTATGTCCAACTTTAGTGTAGATTTTGTGCCAAGTTAAACAGTTTATGAGCATGTAAATCAGTGTTTCCAAATTTGGTGTGAACTTAGGTATTTAGAATGGGTGTGGGTTTGAGTACACTAGCTTGGTGATTTTGCGTTTTGTTATTGTTAATCAATTGGTATTGTTTTTGGGAAAAACATAATGTGCTGCCCTTTTACTTGGACTCTGCTAGAAGTGCCGAATGTCCAAATGTCGGGTTTTTGTTTAGGTTTTTTTTCCCCTTTGAGAAGATGGGGGATGGGGTGGAATGATTATAAGCGAATTAAGGAAACACTATTGACAAATACTATTTTCTTCTCTAATCCAGTGTTTTCAACTTCAGAAGTTTGTAAGTGATCTCCAACATAAATGTGGTTTATTTTTAAATGGCATATTTAACTTTTGTCCTATGCTTCTTAAAGATATGAGTTAAGGGAAATTAAATTCAAATTTGGTCAATTATATTTAAACAAGGGGCGGTAAGTTCATATATATAATATAGGAAAAATTGCTTTTAATAATCCAACCTTTTGGCCATTCACTTATAATAAGTCAACCTTTTGATTATTATGCAATAAGTTAACCTTTGCATACTAATTTCCTGTAATAAGTCCAGTTGACTTGCTACCTATTGAATTGGTAATTTTAATTTAATTTTGTTATTTATTTATTTATTTTGGTGTATTGAATTTCCAATACAATCCATAGAAAAAAATTCAAATACAAAAATTAAACAAGTACTCTTGACAACCTTGACCATTTGACCAACACCCCCTCCAACCAAACCGCCTAACCAACCGAACCGCTAACTAGCAAAACCGCACCACCAGCTGAATCGCACCACCAATCAAACCACCCCACCAGCCATCAACCTCATCCACGCATCAACCAACAACTGCACAGCCACCGTGTATTTCTTCCCACCTTCGGCAATCAAATACATCCTGGAAGGCCTGCAACAGTCTGCGGCAGCGAGCCAGGTACCTCCACCCTGTCCAGAACCGTTGTCGAAGAAATCGTGTTGGTTCTGGCATCGGTCGTCTCCAAAAAAAAGCCGGCCTTCGGTCTCATCCGACCCACCTCAGACTTCGGTGTCTCCTCAAACTTCTTCCCCAATCCCCATGTTTGTGTCGCCGCCGTTGTCTTTTGGAGATGATGGATTGACAGTGAATTGATGATATGATGAACATGGAGCAAGTACCGAAGTGGGACGATGGTTAATTAATTGATGCACTGATGATGGTTTTTTTTGTTTAAACTTGTTTTTCCTTTTAACTTTTTTTTTTTTTTTGCCAAAGTTTTAACTTTTTTTTTTTTCTTTTTAAATAAAAGAATTTTATGCACCAATTATTATGTGACACGTGGAAGGCAACCTCCTACATTAGGTTAATTGCTTGTTAGACTTATTTTAAGCGAATAGGTTGCAAAGGTTAACTTATTTCATAATAATTAGAAGGTTGACTTATTATAAGCGAATGTCCAAAAGGTTGGATTATTAGAAGTAATTTTTCCTATAATATATTCAAATATATTTAGAAAATGCTACAAAGTGTACAATAAAGACTAAGTTAAAATAAGTTCATTAAACTTTAATTTGGCCCAATAAGTTCACATATACTCAAATTGAGTGGGATGAAGGCTCCTAGCTTGTCTTTCATGATCTTTGAGAATCTGGAAGACATGGACTTCGCATGGTTATTTTGCGCTTGAAAATTTCTTGGTACATAGCTAACTAGTAGATGTGGTTCAATAGAACTAGTTTGTGAGGTTTCCGTTATTTCTAATGATGGGTACACGACAAATTGATTTTTTCTGTTTTTAGAGTTTTGTAATGCTTCATCATCCATCATGCATGGCTATTCGTTGATTTTCAGAAATTTACTGTTTGAAAATATTTACCATGTATTATCTAACTAGAATGATTCTATGTTGTGGGCGATCTACAATTGCTTTTTGACTTCTAGACTTTTACATGGTATCTACATTTGCATGTTATACTAATTAGAAAGTTTTTGAATTCTAGGCTAGTCAACTTGTCAGGCGGGAATATGACGTGAAATGTAAGGTTTTGAGAGAACAAGAATCTAGGTGTGAAAGTCAACCAAAGATTGACAAAACTCGTGCTGTTGTCAAGGATTTGCATTCTAGAATTCGAGTTGCAATTCACAGAATTGATGCAATATCAAGACGGATTGAAGAATTGCGGGACAAAGAGTTGCAGCCACAACTTGAGGAATTGATTGAAGGGTATGTTCTGCTTTCTTAGTTTAGCTACTAAACAATCTTGTGTACATGCCATAGTGCAATTTTGGAAAAGTTTGTGTTTTCATGGAAAGAGTGTGTAATGGTTGAATGGAACATATAGCCAATTTCTTCATGAACCATTCCTAAAATTACAAAAAGTTCCAAAAATTTCCAATTGACTTAAAAAAAATGTATATACATAATTATAATAAAAAGGGTCGAAGTTAATGTGTAAATTATGTTGGATACAAGCTGTGGCAACATTTTTAAGGATTGACGAAGTCATTCGTTTATAATAAAAAGGGTCGAAGTTAATGTGTAAATTGGCTATATGAAGAACGTGGATATGGACTTAGTAGGGAAATAAGCTCTAATGAGGTGAGTCACTGTCATTGAATGGAGACATACAAAAATGGTTTTTATTGCAACGTTGTGTGGAGTCTTTAAGAATGACAATTGACAACTCCAAAATATGTTACACCACAGTCATTTTGCAATTCAACGCCCAAATTTTGGCTCCTTGATACTGGGACTCCGGAAGCCAATTAGGAGCGAGATAAACCTCTAAAGGTTGTTGCAAAGTCTTCAGAACATGATTGTAAATCTCCAATATAGTTGTGAACATAGAATAACTGTCATGGGCTATGTGGATGGCTTATGACTGATGTAGCCCAACATCTTTGATTTGTTAAGCTCAAAATCCTTTACACATTTTTTTAGGTAGGAGGAAATGGAGAGACAGGGAGGGAGGGAGGGAAGGGTAGAAGAAGTTATTATCTTGATTTAACAGGGGTTCGACACAGTGTTTTCATTCAATTATTATGTTTTTTCCCTTTCTTTGGAAAGAAATCCATTCAGCTTGAAAATTCAAAATATCTTCCTTTATTTATTTACCTTTGTTGTTCTCCGTAACCAACATATTATGTTTGATCCATGAAATAGCATCTTCTCTATTTACATTAAAGGTGATCTATTAATTAGCTGCCCATTTCTTATTGTTTGTTTTTTTTTTTTTGGCAAACCATTTATTATTGTAAAGGTAACCTTTCTATATCAATAATCTTTGATGCATTTAGACATAAGACCAAAAAGTTTTACTTTCCTCTAAATATGAAAATTGTCATCACTCTTTGTGATCTAGATCTACAAGGTGAAATGTGAGTACTCAAAGCACAAGGCAATTTGCATCGATAATATCCCCAAGCCCAAACCTGCTACCAAGTTGGTGGTATACAAGTAAGAATAAATATTAAAGTGAGCATACTTTGTAATACGAAAGATGTCTTGGAAGGATGACAAATTAATTTAACTTCTCACCTCAATTCTATTTTTCTGAATTGTTATTCAAGAAAATATATTTTCTTTCTCATTCCAATAGAAGGGATGAAAGATAAGCCTGGAAATAACTTCCACAACCAGGGTACATCTAAAGAGACAAAGCAAAGTTTTATGAAAGTAGAATTTAGACTCCCAAAGCTAAAATAATCTAGGATGCATAGCTGCGCACACACTTCATGTAGGTGGCATGTTCAACATAAGACACCAACACACACTGATCACACCAAAATATAATGTTTGGCACTGCAGTTGGCATGTTCAATATTTTTATGTATTTGGATACTTGTATGACACAATATCTTTATGAACACTTTGTGTACCTCTTTAGAGCTATAATATTTATAGGTGAAAGTAAATCATGAACACATTTTTTACTACAGTATCATTTAAAATAACAATAATATATGAATAAGTAAATGTAGAAAATTATTGCTGTAAAATATATTTTTAATGATTTAGTAGAAATATATTTTAATATTTTCTTCCCATTTTCTAATCTCCGTAACTCCGTATAATATTTGCACCCATGTATATCCATTTCCATATGTCTTGTGTAAAAGCCATGGTACGGTTTTCAAAGGATATAAGGGCTCCTCTTAGCCACCAATTCTTTTTTTCAACTAGCACATATGGCTAAAAACTATACAAGTAATTGGGAAAAAAAATTATGAATCATGTCCAACCTTTAAACAAAACCAAAGCATAAAAAAAACATAAGACTCCTTATACAGCTTCTTAGAATCCCCCATCCAAATTTTTTAAGCTTAATTTTTGCTGGTTCAAAAATTAATTTGACATGTAGCTCAATTGGACTTATAATAAGAATATACAATCTATGTTACTCGTACTCTTTATTTCACCTCAAGTGCCCTTGTCGGACATTACTGGGACATTGTTATGACACTTTGACACTTCATTTGAACGAAAATCATCCATTTTTTCATAAAATTGTCAAGTTCACACATACCCATGTCGTGTACTTCTAAAAGAGTCCGAGTAACATAGGTTCACTATGGAGATAACATTTTGTAGAAGCCTGCTCCCTTAGAGAAGGGGTAAAAAGTGCTAGAACGTTAAATATTAAGAATATAGTTATTGAAAGAGTTAATTTAGCTTTTATAAGTGCAATTAGGAATATCCACTTTAAGAGAACATGGCTTTAATGACCGGATTTACCATTGTAGAAAGATCAAATCTCATTGTAAAAGGCCTTTTATGATGAGATTTTCATACGGTCCTCCCTCATCGCAATAGGCTTCGTCACAATTAATTATACCACCAGATTTAGTAACTCGTTGTAAATTAGTTTTGGCGACACGATGCAAAACTCCTTGCAATTGTTATACTCCCTCCGTAACACAAAAATGTAAACTTTTGCTAAATATGGGTGTAACACAAAAATATCAACTTTTACAAAACTTTCTATATATGGCAAAAAAAACTTCATACAATTTACACATTTGCCATTACTTTTCATGGGAGTCCGTGTTTTCTACAAAGTTTACATTTTTGTGTTACGGAGGGAGTACATGTATTATGAGAATCTTGTTGTAGATATTTCCTGTTGTTAAGCGCTTAAATTTCCAACCAAAATCTCGTCATAATTCTTGTTTTAAAAAATTAAAATCTATATGAATGGTGACCAAACTCCTTGGCTTTATTGTACCAAACATGTTTACAATCACATTCTGGTCTTATTTTTTTGTTATTAAACATTAAACTATAATCAAACTTCTAAACAAACGAAAACAATAAAAGTGCAACTTTAAACTTCTAAACAAATGAAAACAATAAAAGTGCAACTTTCATACATAAATAAACATTTTAATTACAAAAAAAAGAAAAATACACATACCTAAAACATCATACTTGTCAAATACTAAAAAAAGTCAAAAACAAATACAAACTCAACTAAACAACCAAAATGACATAAAGTAGAATAGTTCCATCTAAAAATCATCTGATATGTGCATTACTCATCCTATTGTTGAGTCTGAAATGCTTGTATGCGTACCACCTACAATGAAAAAGATAGAAATATAGATCAGAACATAGTTTTCAAGAAATTGGTCATACATGCCTAACACAATTTTGTAACTGTAATGGATAAACTATATTATGTGTGCTTTAAAATTGGTAAGAACCAAAATTTTCAAGGCAACTGATACAAACAGAGCTCTGAGCTCATGTTACTGGGACAATCATTCATCATTGTTTAGATGTATATCTCATAAGTGGCAAAGACACTCTTTTATCTAGTCCCCATTTAGGAACTCCAAAACCTTTTACTGTCTATCCTTGTGTTTAGGCTTCGTTTGGTTGGGTGTAAAATATTTTACATTATTTTCTCCTATTTTCCACTGTTTAGATGTAAAACCATTTTCCATCAAGAGCATAAAATCTCTTGTATGACTGAAATTCATTTTCCTTTTCTAATGGGGTGAAAACACTTTTCCATCATTCCTTCTCTTTTCCTTAGCAACCTTTAACCTTAACCTTTCATCCTATCCATCCTCTTCCTTTCTCTTCAAACTTTTTTTCCTAATTTATTTTTCCTAATTCATTTTACACTCAAAACGTTTTACACCGAAAACATTTTATACCCTACCAAACGGAGCCGTAATGTATTTTCGTTTTTCAGAAAAAAGGTAATTTAGTATCCAAACTCATATGCAAGTAGTCATACACCCTATTGGAGCACATTTCTTGTAGTGTTTTTTTTGCTTACAAAGCTCTCAAAGATGAACACCAATACAAATATAACGTAGTAGAAAGCAACCAAAAGCACTTAAAAACAAGTTAACAAACAAATATTAAGCTAAACAAAAGAAATTACAGCAAAAGACTTGAGAAAAATCAGTTATAAGAGAAAAAAATATTCTACTAGTAACTCAATGAGCAATATCACACAAACCAGCTCAAAAGTTACTCAAAATCACCAAATCAAGCACACAAATACATCAATTTCAACTAATAAAGCAACTAGACCAAAATCCGCAAATTGATTGAAAACACAAAGAACCCTAAGTAGCGAGGAAACTTAATTCAATCAACCAATAGTTGCTTAAAATATGAACTTGCAAATTTGCAATAGAATAAAAGAAAAGATGAGTGCAACAAGATTACCTTAAAGCTGGATGAAAAATTCGAATACTCTGTTAAGGTTTTGATCTTTCGTGACACTGTGATTTGTTGCTCGAGTCTAATTTAATCTTGCCCAAGACTTTTTTTGGAGTAGTGGAAGATGAAGATTTGTTATTGAACGTGAGTTTTGAGTGAGAGTTGAGAGGAGTGAGCTCGCATCTGTGTTCGCTTGGTTGTGGTGCTTGGCTAGGTGGTTAGGCTGTGGCGGTGGCAGTGGCGGTTGGCTGCATTGTCAAGTGGCGGTGGTGTTGGGTGGGTCGTTCTTTGTTTTTTTTTTTCGAATGAGGAGATAAAATGAGAGGTCAAGCTTTTTTTAGTGAAATAAGAGGAAGGAAGAATTGAACTTCATAATTTTTCATCATAATTGGGAAGTTATCCTACTCAATATTTTGGTGTTCATTTTTAAAGTATTTGCAACGAGCTTTTTTACAGTTGTGATCTTTTTGGCTCAATGTAGAAAGTTTTGATTTATTACGATCACCTACTAAAACTAGTGTACTTCCACCCTTTTTACGACTAGATTTATGTACGGTCGTTAATATTGGTCATTAAAGGACCCCAGGATTTTAGTGAACTGGAAAATCCTGTGGAAAATATATAATATAGTATAATTTGACATATCTGAAATTAGTCATTGTTTCAGGAAAACTAATTAACCAACAGTTCTTTTAGCCCATAATAATAATAACACTGCGCACTTGCTCAGTGGGTGCCATGTTGGTTTCATATTATTGGATTATCAGATAGAAATGATTTTGGCTTGGAGTTGGTTATTTTGTATGATCTCTCAAATTAGTAAACTGAAAGGACAGTCATTTCATTGTTTGGAATTTTGGATATATATGTTTCTGCTTTTCTTCTTCTTTTTTTTTTTTTTTTTTGTTTGAAAATTGTTTTTCCAAATCTATCATCATTATGATCCCTACTGTTTTTCTTTTGAATTGAGTGTTTCACTGATTAGGTTATTCTAATTCCTATGGCAGCTTACGAAAAATGTGGGAAGTGATGTCTGAGTGCCACAAGCTACAAGTGCACATAACTACAATTTCATTTAGCAGTGGCAGTATGAAACTATCTTTACAATCTGAATCACGACGTCACTCCGCTCTCCTCCTCGAAGATGAATTGCGTAACATGTCTTTATATTTCCCCAAATGGTGCAACGCTCTTTATTCCTACATTAAGGCAATTCATGATTGGCTGCAGAAATGTGTCCTTGTTCAAGAAAAGTCTTCTAAAAAGAGAAGGTTTGCTCCTCCCCTGTTTGCACGAGTAAGGAGTGCGGGCCCACCAATTTACACTACTTGTGGTGCTTGGCTCGACTCACTCAGCAATTTGCCGGTGGAAGAAGTGGCAAACACAGTAAAAGTATTAGCAAATGAGATATCTCAGTTAATACCGCACCAAGAGAAAGTCCATGGGAAGAAGACCACCCTCAATGGAGCAGATCCTGCTCTTGAACTGCATAATCATGAATCCTTTGAGGACTGGAATTCAGGCACTGATAAATTCCAATCAAGTTTTGTTATTTTTCTCACTGAAATCTACAAGTTTGCAGACTCTTCTCTGAAAATATATACAGAGCTTCAGACTAACATTGAAGAATCCAAGCGGAACTATGAGCACAAGATGTCGCAACCCTAATTTTATATATTCATTTTTTCTGAAGAAGTTCATATGGCACAGATTGACGGTTTCAATACAGTTTCAGCCTTTCAGGTACATATCAAACTTTTTTATCAATGGAGGAGGGATAATTTATTGGATATTGACATAATGTACAGAAAAGAAGAATAAAGATAAGCACTCCTATCTTGAAGTTTCTGTCATACTTCCATAGTTTTCTAATAAAAGGAGTGGAGTTGGTTATATATTTTCCCTACATACAAAGTCTCTATTCTATGCTAATTATCAGCCAATGTGGCAACTGTTACAAGACAAATTGTATCATACATATTTTTAGTTAATTTTATATGCCCAATACAAAAGTTAGAACAGTGTAAAACGGGTGTATACTAAAGTAGTGTATATCGACTTAAAGTCATGCTAATAATATTTATATTTACTCTTTGATTACAAAAAAAGGTGATACTATCCAAGGGTAATTATTATTATAATCATGGTAACTTTACATTCGTTGTACTCTAATATAGTTTACACCCGATGTATTTAATAATTTGTAAGGTTGTAATAGTTTAAGTTAAGGCAAATCTCAATTAGACTGAGATAGAATTGGCAATATGTTAGAAATCTGCCTCTGTTCAGACAATTGTTTGAGAATGTAATTCTTTGACTTGTATCCTATTTTACAAATTATCTTCACCTTACCGTTTATTTATAATACTCTATCTGTAACACATTAATGACAACAATTTAATTTGCACGCACTTTAAGAAATCTATTTAAGAGTGCAAATGAATAAATTGATCAAAAATAACTTTTAGATTAGTAACTTATAATTCTGATCTTACTTGTATTAAAATCATTTTGATTAATTTTATCATCTACACCCTTAAATCATTACCTTTAAAGAGCGTGCAAAATGAATTGTTGCCATTAATATATTATGGAGAGAGTATATGTATTTTTTTTTTTTTTTTGGGGGGGGGGGGGGGGGGGGTGGAGGTGTTGATCCTTTGTACATGGTTGGCTTTCATGTAAGGATCTTCTCATGGTAGTTAAGGATATGAACTTGTAATTATTATTAAAAAAAAGTTATTGTTGTTCATCAACCTTGAGGCATGGTTTATTTATAGTCTTCATCAACCTTGAATGGTAGAGACATGCCCCTGTCATTCTGTGACCCATAGTGTCGAATTCATTGCACCCTTTTTGCTTAGTTAATTTCTTAGTTGGGTTTAATCCCAGGATTGACACTTGAAGAATTCCCATCTCATCTAAGATTTGTGATTTCAAACTAAATTATGGTTAGTATGTTGAGTTGATTTTGTGATGGATTAAGACGTGATTTTCTTTATAAGATGAAAATCAGATTATATTTCTGATTTTTAGAAAAAAAAAAAAAAAACTCGTGGATTGGTATAGACCAAAAATAAAGTTAGTTAGGTTTATTTTTAAGTTTGTTAAAGAGTTAGTTATTTGCTCTAATAATATTGTACTCTTCTATATATATATATATATATATATATATATATATATATATAGAGGAGGTGTTTGGTGTACTGGAGATACATTCTGATTAATCAAATACATAGTTTTCTTCCTTTTCCTCTCTTCTCTTTAGCTTGCTCATTACCAATTTACATGGTATCAGAGCTGGAATCTCAAATTGAGATTAAATTTCCTTACGAAAATTCTGTGCAAACTCAAGATTGCAATTAATCAAAGTGCAGTATGTTTCCTCTCTATGTGTCCAGACATGTGTCTTGAGCAAGCACTGTCCAAATACAAGTGAGTATCACATTTCACTTTGCCCCTGCAAAATCAGATCAAACATTAGTCTTATCAACCTAAACTGGTTTGAGTCCCTGACCATAAACAGTTGACTCAAACTGGTCCTTCCTAACCCAGACTTGCTTAACATGTTTAGAGTTTTTCTACTTGCTCTTCTTCCTATGAATACGCTCATCAATCATGTGACCATCTTTGCCACAGTGGTAGCAGATATGCATGTCCTTGGCAGTCACATATTTACCTCTTTTGAACTCTGTTAACCAGGTGGTCTCATTGAGTGACCGATTGGATTTACCTTTCCTTCTGGTGTACCCCAAACCAGTCTTACCTTTGTAGCCCTTTAGAGACATTACTTGGTTCCAGTTATTCTCTGCCCTTAACAGTTTGTCCACATGTTTTTGACTTTTTTTAGCTCATGTTATTTGGTTTCAAGGGTCTTGATTAGGTGATTGTTTTTATCATTCAGAGATTTTATCATACACCAAGAACTCCCTTCTCCTAGCTATTTTTTCAAGCACACATACACACACATAGGGGCGTTAGATCAATTAACCATATCAGTTATGGTTTGACCCAAACGGTTTGGTTGAGTTCAGCTCAGTTCATTTCAGTTGTTTTTATTTCAATTTAATCCAATTGGTTTTAACCTTTTCGGTTTCAGTTCTAACCCGTAGCAGTTATTTTTATTTAAAATTTAAAACAGTTTTGTTATGGTTAATACCAGTTTTATCCGCACAATTTCAGTTAGTGTCATTTCATTGTGAATGATTGCGATTGCATTCAATTACATTATGGTTAATATCAGTTTTATCCGTACGATATTAGTTATTATTAGTTCATAATTAACGATTATACTTAGTTAAGTTATGGTAAAATTCAGTTTTGTGTAAATTACAATAAACGTTTTTTTAGAGGTATACATTATGTATTATTGTGTTTTAGCGGGTTTTCTCAAGTTTCTTCCGCCATGTAATACGGTCATATGGTTGGATCGAATTTGATTTAGCCGTTAAAATATCTCGCCTTACAACGAATTACTTCCCCCAGGTAATATGGACATATGAATCAATTTTTATTTAGATCAATATATTCATGTATCAATATCGGGTGTAAATGTGTAAGTGTGTAACTGCGTATCGAGTATCGACATTAGATAAAGACTTATAGTCATAACCCATAAGCCATGTGCCCATGTATCATTATTTTATCAATGTATGAACATCGAGTGCTACCATGTATTGTTGTATCAATGTATCGATGTCGATTATCGAGTGTTACTAGTAACTGTTTAAGTATGTGAACATGTATAAATATCTACATATATCTTTGATTATTGGATCAGAGTATCAATTTGAGTTAATTTTTAATTAATTTAGATTAATGTACGCATGTAGATTATGTAGGTCATTAGGAAAAGCTTAAAAACTTGATCCTTAGTTATAGTGAAATAACCACTTGTTTAGTTGCTTAGGAATCTATGATAAAAACGATGACAATGATGGTAATGGTAATAATTAATTAATAATGAAAACTAAAATGATAATTGATGATGATGACCACGGTGATGATGATTAGAGGTGCCAAAATGGGTGTTTGGATCGGGTTCAGGTCGGGTCAATGTGGGTCGGGTCATTGCGGGTTTCAGCCCCTTGGTTTTCGGGTTGGGTTCGGGTCGGGTCATGTTTGGGTCGGGTCATGAGCGGGTTGAGATGGTAGCGGATGCGGGGCGGGTTCGATTCAGGCTAGCTTTGGGTCGGGTGTCTTTCGGGTCGGGTTGATCAGGTCGGGTTAAATGCAGGTTGAAACAAGTTCATTGCGGGTTTGGGTCGCAATGGGTTGGGTTGTTACGGGTTCAAGTTGAATTGGGTCGGGTCGCTCATGAATCGGGCGCATTTGGGTCGGGTCGTTGCCGGGTTGGGCCCATTTTTGGGGTTGATCGATCTCAGAACGGGTATATACGGGTCATTCATTTGGTGCGGGTATATTCGGGTCGTTGCCGGGTTGGGCCCATTTTTGGGGTCGATCGATCCCAGATCTTTCATAGAGACAAAACTGTTTTGAAATAAAACATGTCATCTATATATTGAAGAATCATGATAAATTGACCATTATCATCAATTTAGTATATATACACTTGTTTAAATTGTTCATAGGACTCCATTAGACAATACATTGTCATTAAATTCTTGATTTCAATTAATCAACTTAACTTCAAACTTTTGACGTTATACATTAAATTTTACCGTTTGTTGCATGTAAACCTTTTATTACTCAAGAATACAATCTTGACATCCATTTGATGGATCATAAGATTATAAATAGTTACAGGAACTATAAATAACTTATAATAATAATAATAGTAGCAATGGGTGAATGCTACCAACCGGGCTTAGAGCACATCCATTTTCGATTTCCTTTGAAAATTCATTTCCACCCAATAGGTTTACTTTTAGGAGTAAATCAACCATACCAAATATTTCCTCATGATGGATTTTAACTCATCATAAATAATCATATCCCATAAGGAATATCTTGAGATTTTATATCCTCAACAAATTAAAGAATCACCTTCCATAATAAAACATATGGAATCCTTTGTCAAAATAAAAATTTGATTCTTTAATTAAACATACATGAAAACAAGCTAATTTATATTTCCTTAGCCATATTAAATTGTGATGAAATAGATGCATCATTCTCAATCTGAGTTTGATCAATTTCTTAATAATTGGTACTTGGAGTTGCATCCTTTAATCTAGGAAGTGATAAATAATTTTCAATTACTAGTTGCATCCTTTGACCATATGTTGGTATAAACCAACCAAATGTCACTTATTCTATAACATAGAACCCATAGAATTTGCTATACCGCATATCCTATATTGATGCGTTCAACTCCACTTTTATCCAATCTTTTACATTTGGATTCCTAACCTTGAAATAACTCAAATTTGATATCCTTTAGTACCATAGTTCATATGGGGTTCATTTATTCCTTGTTTCATAAACCAATTTAAAATATAACATGTCATTAAGACAACTTTTATGTCATTAAAACAACTTTTCCCCATATATCATCACTTAACCTGAATAGAATGACATGGAATTAACATCCACTATCTTTCTTTCAACCACACCACTATATTGTAGTGTATCAATAATATTAACTCATGTATAATTTATAAATAATATTGGAAAATTTTGGATTGAGCTATTCAACTCCTATAACGTAACAAGTCTAAATCTTTTAAATATGTCAAGTATCATTTTGTCAATATTGTGAAATTATACATCACAAATTCCTTCTATTAAAAATACATAATCCTTGTCTAATATGTATCCTTTAAAGGATAATTACTCACAATCTTTAATGTGATTATCTCTATTCAAATTATTTGAATAGAATACATGAACAATACTAACAAGTATCCAATTCTACTAAACCGTAGAACAAACTATCAATTATTAAATTGAAGATTGACATAGTTACATAAATTACATAATCCTCTAAACCCAAGGATTATATCCTCATGATTAATTGATTGCAGTAGTAACTATTCTATATATATATATATACATATAGAGGAAGGATTGGCTAAAAACCCAAAAGATGGTTGAAAACCAGACAGAAAATGGTTTAAAGGGGTACATTAGCAGTCGCAGGGGGTACATTAGATGTTTAAAGGGGTACAAATGGTTTTTAGCGAAAGTTACTAATATTTACAAAGATTGCCATTAGTAATCACACGTGTAGCCCTTTAAGTGTCTAATGTAGGGGTTTTTAGGTTGAAAACGTTTTTAGTTGATCCTCTTCCTTGTATATATATATATATATAGGGTCAGGATCATGTGAGAAAGGTTCTTTAGGTGAAAAGGCTTGTTTATATGAGAAAAAATCTTGGGCGTTGATTTATTTTGATCAAAAGGCTAAGATTTTATGGATTTTTTTAATTTAAAACAATTTTAAAAAAACCCAAAATTTCTCCCCTCCCTTCCTTATAATACGTAGGATTAGGAATTTTTATTTTTTTTCTTTTTTTTTCTTTATGATTTTCTAAAAACACAATTTTTTTTTTTTGTTTTGAATATTTTTATTTTTAAAATATCAATTTTATGGATTTTTTTTCTAGATTTGTTGTATTTAAAAAAAAAAACATTCGAGTTTAATTTAGAGTATGACTAGTGAAATTTAGAACATAGTTCCTAAAATTTAGAACATGGCTATAAACTTTAGAGCATATATATATATATATAACTCAATATTCAATTAAAAAATAGAAATTTACATTTTTTATTTAAAAAAATTATAATTTTAAGGCTTAATTTTTAAAAAAAGTTACGTTATTAAAAAAATCATAATTTTAAGGCTTAATTTTTAAAAAAATTTGTAATTTGCTGTTTTTTTTTTTAATAAATATTTCAAGCTCATAAAATAATCAACATTAGATCAAAATAAATCAACGCTCTAGTTCTATCTTATATGGTTTGGAAACTATATTATAAAAATTTAGAACATGACCCGTACAATTCAGAATATGAATCATAAAATTTAGAATATGACTTATAAATTTTTTAATATTTCATATACTTTTTTTTATCTATAGTTCATATACTTAAAATAAACCCAACAATAAACTGGCATTTTCTGCATACATACACATATTAGAACATGACTTATAAAATTTTAAACATGGGTTGTTAAATTTACAACATAGCATTTAAAAATTAGAACAAAGCTTATAAATTTTGAACATGGCTTATAAAATTTTGAACATGGCTTATAAAATTTTGAACATGGCTTATAAAATTTTAAACTTGGCTTATAAAATTTTGAACATGACTTATAGAATTTGGAACACGAGTACTTACGAACAAATAAACAAATAACTTGAATTTTAGATATTTTTTATTTATGAAAAAAACCAATTTTTTGAATTAAAAAAAATTAAAAAAAACGTATTTTAAAAAAACCAAAAAAAAAAACAGATTTTTGTTTTTGCTATAAAAAATAGAAATATACTACTTAAATTAAATTACCAAGTTGCCCTTACTAACAAAAACACAAGATCAAATAACAACCCTTAGATCTAAAATTATAAGCGGTGCAGATGTTTTCTCACATAAGAGTCTTTCTTACCTAAAGCACCCTTTCTCACACGATCCTATTCCTATATATATATATATATAGAGGAAGGATTGACGAAAAACCAAAAGATGGTTGAAAACCAGACAGAAAATGGTTTAAAAGGGTACATTAGCAGTCGCAGGAGTATATTAGATGTTTAAAGGGGTACAAATGATTTTTAGCAAAAGCTACTAATATTTACAAAGATTGCCATTAGTAATCACACGTGTACCCCTTTAAGTGTCTAATGTAGGGGTTTTTAGGTTGAAAACGTTTTTAGTTGATCCTCTTCCTATATATATATATATATATCTTACAACATGAAATTCAATTCATCCTTGTTATTCTATTAGACCATAGAATAATAACCTTAACCAAATTAATCATCATTAATTATATGTCATTACCCATTATCAACCACTAACATGAGAATTATATTTAATTAGATAAAACAATCTAACAAAATACTTTTGTTATACACAATTGTTTTAAACTAATTAAATAACCAACTCAAAAAAACTTAGAATATTTTTCATATGCTTGACTACATACATATCTCAATTGGTTATTAATAATCAGTAATAATAACAAGATTTAGATTATTACTAAGTCAAATCAAAATATATTGATCAAAATTATATCGACATATATATAACTCATAATCCTTTATACCAAAGGATTATAATTCCATGATTAATTTAATTATTGCAGTAAATATAATACAATATCCACCCACTAGTGGATTTCATTGTAATCCTTTTATTCTATTAATCCATAGTTTATTAACTTTAAATAATTAATCACTAATTTATGTCAATCCCTCCTTATACCAAGGAGACCAAGTAACGATAAAGAAAATATAATTTTACTTATAACACTCATTAGCATGAGAATCACATTCAACTACATAAATGTTTATGCGAAATCCCTACTCGGGTATGGGACTAAGCTGGTACGAACCACAGCTGGATTGTGACAAGTCGAATATGTGTATCGAACGTTGTGATGGACGTATTAACGGGAAAATAATGAAGTGCGAATCAAAGTAAAAATGGGAACGAGGGTGACACGAGAGGATGATGACGCAGAAACCTCGAAACAGAGGGAAAACTGCGGGTAGCTTTGAGTCTACCAATCCACTAACTGAATAATAATTATTTCTTTTCTCTGGTTACAATGATTGTGAGCCAATGCTCGAATGTGTATGAATAATATAATGAACTTTTTTCTCTAGAGTAATACGTAAACCTGATGAGTGGTAACAATGTGTGATACAATCTGTTTTTTCCTATATTTAACCTATTCCAATTGCCAACTATCCATTTCCCACGAAATAGGAACAACTCCCTACTTTCTTGGGATGCGTGTGACCATGAGTGATGACTTCTTCATACCACATCAGCACACGCCTGCCTCTCCTTATGCAAGCTGGCTTTTGACTTGTTCCTTCAGTTCAAATTTAAACTCGTCCCTTCTTCTAGATCCTTCTAATGTTGACCTGCATCTCTGCCTCTCGGCTTTACTTGCTTCTCAGCTTTCAACATGTATTCAGGTTAGGTAAAATTGACCATAACAATTTGCCCCCAACTCGTTGGTTGGGAATCCTGCATGATACAACCTGCGAGTTTTATTTAAGAACAGGCGGTCTAAGCCAAAAATATTCACAATTTTACTAACCAGGTGAAAAAAAATAATTAACCAGCAATTCAGCTTTAAAACTGTTTAAAATAATTGAACCAAACTTGAAATAACTCAACATAATTCAAAATAATTCAAATTAATTCAAAATTAACCTCCCTCTTCCCTCTAGTGGGACGTGTGGCAAGCAACTAATGGTGGATGACTTTTGCATGCAATTAACTCCCCTAACCGTCACTTATTAAAAGGCACAATTAAATCGTCCTCCTCTCACTCAAACTTAATTCCATACTTACACTCTTCACTTTCTCTCTCTACCATTGACATTCTTCTCTGCTCGGCGATTTCCAGGCGATTTTCACCCAAGTAATTACTCTTCCCCTTCTCTTTCGTTTCCTTACTTTCTTGGCTCTAACTTGGTTCAACACTTTGTAATTTCTTTTCGTTTTTCTCTTTGGGTGATTCACCTTGGGAATTCTGGTTTGCAATTGGGAATCTTGGGTTTGCTACTTCAGTTTTTTGAACTCCTAACCTAAGATAATTCGAGTCTTTGATAAAATGGGTAAGGCGAAGGAACATTACGCAAGTAAAGTTCAAGAAAACGACCTAAGTGAGATAAGAGAGATGGCGAATTTCCCGCCCGGGGCTGTTGTGGTCGCACCTCAACCCGATCATAAACCTGAATTAGTTGACTTAGACACTTGCGTTTTCTACACTTATACCTTCGATTTAGGGCACAAGTTCCGGTTCTCACCCCTAACCCAAGCCGTGCTCTCCAATTGGGATGTGAACTCGGGTCAACTGCGGTCGCAGGTATGGAGAATTTTGGCACTAATTGAGCACTTAACAATGAACTGGGAGGAAACGTTTACTTATGAAGATTTAATGTCAGTTAATGGGGTAAAAAGGGCTCCGGACTTCACCTACTCGTTCAAGAAGCGTGTAGGGTGTGATTACCTGGTCATTGACAAAGATGTCAATGATAGAAAATGGAAAGAATCATACATTTTTGTGGCTAAGTCGAGTTTGGGAGATGCGAGGGACTGGCTCCGTGATGGATGGAATTATGGAGGTATAACCAACACCTTTTCTTTCTCTTATTTTCTTCTAAAGGTATTAACCAACATGTTTTCTTACTTGTTTTTGCATGTTGTAGATCTTGATATCCCGGTCCAGGAGTCCGAGGCCCCAAGAGAGCGTGTGGTCCAGTTTCTGAAAATATCTCGAAGCCGGAGAATGTTTTCCAGGGCATATCCTCCCCCTTACTACAACCTGCTTCCCGGCTCTTCTGCTGCTATGGGTATGCTTAGATCGCACCTTTTTTATTTACCTGTTACCCACTACTCTGGTTCTCATCTTAAGGTTATGGTTTTACAGCGCCTCGTGGCATTTTGGGTTCAGAAGAGGAGATTTTGAAGAGGGCCCAATGTATGAGAAGGAAGAGGGGTGGAGCCACTACTTCGAGTACTGACGGAAATACTTTATGTTGTACTGAATCGGGTGCAGAGACTCCCACCAAGAAGACTAAGTCTGAGGGCGTGGTGATAGTGGATCCGCCTCTCAACCCTGCTCCCCGTGTCCCCAAATCTCCGGACTCCAGCTTCCCAGGTATCCCATCCGACTTCCTATCTCACCATGGGGTGGATCATGGGATTATGCCTATTGCTTCCCAACTTCTCTTCTCTTCTGCTGAGAAGAGGCTGGACTCTTATGATTTAGAGGTCTTGGCTGCACGAACTGTGGGCCACCTTCTTCAGGTATTTCGTTACTGTTATCACTTACTTTTTTTATTTGCATGCTGGGTTTTCGTGCCCTTTTAATTTTATCTGGATCATATCCTTTTAACGGGATGTACCGATGCCTTTTGTAGGGTCTGCAGAACGAATTGGTTATGACCAAATGCCTCAGGAGCCTTGCTGACGCTCAGGTCAAGACGAACCTGCGTCTGAATGAGCTCCAGACCAGCGTCAGCAAAGTTGAGGAAGATAAGTCAGCGGAATTGAAGGCGCTAGAGGAGAAGCTTACTCAGGAAGCGGGAAAGCGGGAGAAAGAGCTCGTTCAGCAAGCAGAGGAGCTGAAGAAAGAGCTAGCTGAAGAGCAGAGGCTGAAACAGGAGGCTCAGGAGGAATGCAAGGACATGGAGGCTGAAGTCACAGTGTTTGTGAGGGCCCAGATTTCACATCAGTTCCTCATCCAAAAGTTGCCCGAGTCCCAATTTAGGGGGTACATCGATGTGTACCTTCAGATGGGATCCATGTCCGATCTGGGGCCAGCTCCTTCGGTTGCCGGGGATGCCGAGGTTGGTGATGGATCGAGCAGGAAGGGGCACGAGGACGTGGGTGACAATGTGGAGGCTTAGTTTTTAGGGAAATTCCCAGTGGTATACCCGAGCTTTTTCGAAATCCCACTGGTATACTCGAGTTTATTTTAATCCCAGTGGTATACCTGAAATTATGTCTAATTCCCATCCGTTACATTTAGAGGGTATATTCCGCTAAATGTAATGGAATATACCTATCTTAAGGTTAGATTTAATTTTCTTTAAAAAAAATAAAATTTAAAACTAATAATATATTAAATTAATGGGTTTTTGCAAAAAAAATGATCCGATTGCCCTCAATTTGCGTTCCCGATTCGCCTCGTTTTGCGCACATTGATTTATGTGAAAAAAATAGTCCGCTCAAGGTTTTATGGGTCATTTTTATCCTTAAGGGTTTCGATTTGAGGTCGGATTTTGCAAAAAATGATCCGATTGCCCCCAATTTGTGGTTGTTTTTCCTTTATTTTTTTTGTTCTTTATTTTTTTTCAATTTATTAACCATGGTTAGTGTTTTTAACAATTTTTAACCAAAAAGGTTACTTTTGGGAATTATGTTTAACATTAGGTACACCTCTGGGATTAAAAAAAACTCGGGTATACCAGTAGGATTTCCAAAAAGTTCGGGTATACCACTGGGAATTTCCCTAGTTTTTATGGGTCTTTTAATTACTTGAACAATTATTTCTATCTTTTGTTAAACAATCTAGTTACATAACTGTTTCTTTTACCGTTGGCTAAGGGGTCAACGTGTTTTAACATGTACCTGACATGGTGTGAATGTTTGCCTTGGTTGTGTACTAACTTTAGCTTTTCTATCTTTACTTCTGATCCCTACTTTCGTTGCCTTCTTTTACAGCTTTCTTTTGATATTATGTATATGCTTTTGTTGCTTCTTGCGTGTGTCTGCATCCAAAAACAGGTTAGGGGCGACCGTTGGTGTTTCCACCAACGGCCCTCCGATGCCTAAGTCAGTAATGATTCTTGAAAAAGAAATTTTAAAGTGACACATAAATTCCATCTAGATATTTTAGGAGTTAAACATAACCTGATATCCCGTATACCTGGTAACATTGCAAGTTGTTAACCCGAGTACCTGGGGAGCCGATAACCTCATGTGTTTCCTACTTGCGTACTTCTGCAACATAACACTGGTTAGGAACGACCGTTGGTGTTTCCACCAACGGCCCTCCGATGCTTAAGTCAGTATGTGATTTTTGAAAAAGAAATTTAGGAATTTATTTTATATAACTAACGTACTTGATTAGCTGGGGGTAGTTGCCCCCTGCAGTATACTTTTAGAAGTGATACTTCTTCAAGTGTACTGCATTCCAGCTTCTAGGGATTTGCTTAACTTTGAATCTACTAGGCGATACGCGCCCTTTCCTACTACCTTTTCTATTTGATACGGTTCTTCCCAGGTTGCCCCCAGCTTTCTTGCATTCCGTTCTTGTGTGTTCTGAAATACCTTCCTGAGGACCCAATCTCCGGTTTGGAACATCTTTGTCTTCACATTTTTGTTGAAGCTTCTCGACACAATGCTTTGATATGCCGCGTTCTTTATCATTGCATTTTCTCGTAAGTCTTCTATGGTATCCAGGTCACATGTTATTTCTTCTACATTCTGCTCTGGTGTGAGTAATTTGTATCTTGCTGTGGGGGTTACCACTTCTGCTGGCAATACAGCTTCGCAGCCATATACCAAAGAAAATGGCGTCCTGCCTGTAGTAGTTCTGGGTGTAGTCCTGTTGGCCCATAGTATCCTCGGTAGTTCTTCTACCCACCTTCCTTTTTTTGTTTCCAACCTTTTCTTGATACCGTTGATGATGACTTTTTTACTTGACTCTTCTTGTCCGTTTTCTTGGGGATATCTTGGTGCTGACGTGTGTTGGTCTATGTTCCATTCTTTGCAGAAGTCCCTTGTCTTGTCGCTGATGAACTGAGATCCGTTGTCGCATATGATTTCTGATGGAATCCCAAACCTGCATATGATGTTATTCCGTAAAACGATATGACTTCCTTATCTCTTACCTGAGAGTAGGCTGCAGCTTCTATCCACTTAGAGAAGTAATCTGTTACTGCGAGCATGCATGTTTTCTGACCTGGTGCTTCTGGTAACTTCTCTACTATGTCCATTCCCCATCTCATGAAGGGGCACGGTGTGAGGATTGGATTTAGCTGTTGGGTTGGTTGGTGCGACAAACCTGCATGCTTTTGACATTTATCACATTTAGTTGCGTACCTGTGGGCGTCTTCTTTGATAGTTGGCCAGTAGTACCCGTATGTTAGGATCAGGGGCGGACCCAGTAAGGAACAACCGGGTACAGCCGTACCCCCATTTTAAAAATTAAAAAAAAAAACAAGTTCGAAAAATTAAAAAAAATTGAAAAAAAATTACCGTCCGCCAAGCATAAATTACCGACCGTTTGGCGATCGGTAATTAATTTTTTCAATTTTTTTATTTTTTTTTCAATTTTTTTTTTAAAAAATGGGCTAATTGTTTCTATTAATTGTTTAATTTCCCTTCCTTGTTTTTTTTTAATTATTTCGAATGTTGATTTTTTTATTATTTGCTTTTAGTTATTTCTATTTTTATGGATTATTCAATTCCTAATGGTATACATAAGTTTTAAAAAAATCTAAAAATATACTTAAGTTGCTAATAACCTAATATAATTTAATTAACACTTCTAATGGTTATTATCGACCAATTAACCACCTTGAATAAGTCCTTAGTTAAATGTAGTTAGTGTATTTTGGGGGGAAATTTAAAAATTAAACATAAGATAAAAAACATTAACTTTTTACATTTCAATCAACGCTAATATACTTCCTTATGGTAGGTGTAAGAAGTTAATAAATTGTAATTTTTTGTTAATTTTTATTTTTTTCCCTAAATAAACAACTATAATTAACTAAGGACTTATTATTAAGGATACTTCAAGATAATACCCTTGACTTGTTTGATATTGATTCTCAATCAATATCCATTTACGGATATTCAGCATATATATTAGGCCATAATATGTGACTTTAGCTAGGTTGCTTAATTCTTGGAGAATATATCTCTTTATTTTTGTACATTATATTTCTGCTTTCCTTTATTACCCCATGTATAGCTATTTCTTTTCCTTTAGGCTTGTAATATATATTGGTGTAATCTCCTTGTAAATAATATAATTTTACCTTAACCTTTTTACTTATTAGTGGCGCGGTTAATTGGCGAGAAACAAAGCATTACTTGAATTATATTAGCAATCTAAGTATATTTTTGAGATTTTTTTTAAAATTCATTAGGAATACCATTGAGAATAATTTTTTTTCTTGTTTGTTTAGTTGATTCTGAATTTCCAATTTTGTTATTTCAATTTATTTAGTTTGATTATAATTTTAGTCTAGTTTTGATCATTTAAAATTTTTGAATGTTTGATCTGAGTTTTTAACTTATTTTAGTTTTATTTTGTCCTTATCTTTGAGTCTAATTTCGATTGTTTTTAGTTTATGATTTTTTGAGTTTGTAACTTCTAGCAGAATGCTTTTTAAAAATAAAATAAAATTATGGCTGAAGAGTGTATTTTTTTTTTGTTTTTTCAATTTGATTTTTTAATATATGTATCATTTTCTGTTTATTTTTTTAGTTTCGATTAATATATTAGCTTGTTTGTTTTAGTCAGGTGGATAAAATATATATGCTATTTTTTTGTTTTATTTGTAAATTTTTGGTTTGATTTTATCTTAATGTCCAACAAAAGTAATCCGTACCCCCATTTTTCAAATCCTAGGTCCGCCACTGGTTAGGATTCTGTTGGCTAACGATCTTCCCGCTATATGGGATCCACATTGACCATCGTGGAACTCTGATAGGATGGTCGGCCATTCGGCTTCTGACAAGCATCTCTGCATAATTCCTTTAGATGATCTTTTGAAGAGAACACCTTCTCGTACTTCATAACTTGTTGCTTTTGTTTTTACTTTCCTAGCCTCCATTTTGTCGTGTGCTAATGTTTGATTTTGCAAGTAATCGAGGATTTGTTGGAACCAGGGTGTGCTTTGGGAAGTGGAATTTAGGGGGAGAGTGTCTTATTCAAATTTGGTTATAGCTGGGCTTGATAAGTGTATTAAAGGTATGTTGTCAAAGTTGCAGTTCTTGAGTGCTGATCCTAGGTTAGCAAGTGCATCTACTTGTGTATTCTGGTCCCTAGGTACCTGGGTAATGGTGAATGGTTAAAACTTCTCTGCTTTTTGTTTGGCAATTGCTAGATAGGCAATCATCTTTGAATCTTTAGTTGCGAACTCTCCACGAATTTAACTTACTATCAGTAAACTGTCGCTGTAGACGTTCAACCCTGTAGCTCCCAAGTCTTTGGCTAATGTCATTCCTGCAATCAAAGCTTCATACTCTGCTTCGTTGTTAGTAGCGGAGAAGTCGCAGGTTACGGATTGCACTATCATCTCCCCTTGTGGCGATTTTATTACAAACCCTAACCCTGCTCCTCTAAATTTAGATGAACCATCCACATATAAAATCCATATCTGAGGACCACATAACTGGTTTAGTTGCAACATTTCGCTGTCTGCTTTAGGCTCCAGGGTTGGGCTGAAATCTGCCACAAAATCTACTAGTGCTTGCGATTTTATGGCTGACCTCGGCTGGTACCTGATGTCTAAACTGCTCAGTGCAATGGCCCATTTACCCATTCTTCCAGAAAGTTTGGGTTTTTTCAAAATCTGCTTTTATCGGGTAATTGGTCATTACTACTACAATGTGGGACTCGAAATAATGCCTCAGCTTCTTAGATGCTGTCACCAGGGCTAAGACCAGTTTTTCTAAAGAAGAGTACCTGGTTTCAGCATCCAAGAGCGTTTTGCTTATGCAATAAATGGGGAATTGTTGGTTCTCAGCTTCTCTGGTTAGCACCGCGCTTACTGCTTGTTCACT
This sequence comes from Salicornia ramosissima, assembly GCA_951394345.1. Lineage (NCBI taxonomy): Eukaryota > Viridiplantae > Streptophyta > Magnoliopsida > Caryophyllales > Amaranthaceae > Salicornia > Salicornia ramosissima. The sequence continues at coordinate 16,430,705 of OX596236.1, read as the reverse complement.
AACTGATAGGTATAGCTGCAATATTTCCCCCGGGTTTGGTTTGGATAGCAGAGGAGGTGATGCCGGGTAGTGTTTAAGTTCTTGGAGTGCTTTTTCGTGCTCCTCTGTCCATTCAAACCCTTTATTTTTTCGTAAAACGTTATAAAACAAGTGGCATTTATCTGAAGATTTGGATATAAACCTGTTTAATGCAGCTACCCTACCGGTTGGTTTTTGTACCTCTTTTAGGTTAGCAGGTGACCTGATGTTTACAATAGCTCTTACCTGGTCGGGGCAAGTTTCGATGCCCCACTGCGTGACTATGTACCCGAGGAACTTCCCGGCTGCGACTCCGAAGGAGCATTTTGTGGGATTCAGCTTCATGTTGTGTTTCCTAAGTATCCCGAAGGTCTCGGTTAAATGTTGGATCTGGTCTTTGGCTTTCTTGGATTTCACTAACATGTCGTCGATGTAAACTTCCATTGTATCTCCCAATTGGTTCTCGAACATTTTGTTCACCAACCTCTGGTAAGTTGCACTTGCATTCTTTAAACCAAATGGCATTACTTTATAATAATATATACCTTTGTTAGTGACGAAAGCTTTTTTCTCCTAGTCCTCTGCATGCATCAATATCTGGGTGTAACCTGAATATGCGTCCAAGAATGTCAGCATCTCATGTTCGGCTGTCGCGTCTACCATCGAATCAATGTGGGGAAGAGGAAATGGATCTTTTGGGCATGCCTTGTTCAAATCTGTAAAATCAATACAAACTCTCCATTTGCCATTCTTCTTCCCCACAACGACCACGTTGGCCAACCATTCTGGATACTTTACTTCCCTGATTTTTCCTGCTTCCAAGAGTTTGGCTACTTCTTCATTTATGATTTTGTTTCTTTTTGGTGCGAATTTCCTCCTTTTCTGCTTCACTGGTTTCATACTTGGGTCTACGTTTAGCTTGTGAGTAATGATTTCGGGACTGATTCCGACCATATCCTCGTGTGACCAAGCAAAGCAATCTGGATTCTGCTTTAGAAAATTAATTATGGCTTCTTTCTGGGGCACGGTGAGGGTGGCACTAATTAGAACTTTGCGCTCTGGTTGTGAGGGGTCCAGCTCCACTTCGTCCAATAACATCTCTTCTGGTACAATTGGGGCCAGAATCTGCTGTAATTGCTATGCTAAATGCTTCTTTGGTTTTAAGCTGCTGCTGTAACATTCTCTGGCTGCTTTTCTTTCTCCTTTGATCTTTTGAATCCCCCATGGTGTTGGGAACTTCACTACCTGGTTGAAGGTTGACAACACCGCTTTCATCTTGTGTATCCATGGTGTATCGAGTATAATGTTGTCAGCTGACGGGCAATCCACTACGTTGAAGATGTTTGAAGTGTTTATTCCTCCTGCCTAGGTGTGCAATGTTACTTCACCAATTGTCTGCTTTGTTTCTCCGCTAAATCCTACCAGGGTCTTGGTATTCTTCACCACGTCTGCTTCTCCTAACCCCATGGCTTCTAATGCATCCATGAAGATGATGTTTGCCGTGCTTCCTCCATCCACTAGGACTCGTTTGGTGAGAAAGTTGCTGACGTGCAGTGAGATCATCAAACAGTCATGATGCTTGGCTGTTTCCAGGTTCTCTGCTTTGAAGCTGACCGGCATTTCTAGTAACTTCTTCTCTGCTTCATGCAGAGGCCTTCTGCTTATGCTCGACACCGACCCGGTTTCTCTGGCTACTATTTTAGCTGCAGAATATGTTAGTCCACATAAATCAGAACCTCCTATTATGGAATTGATTACCTTCCCTGATGGTGGTGGTGGTGGTCCTTCTGATTGGTTGATCACTGCTTCTTTTGTCAGCGTCAGGTGGTCTAAATGTCCTTTCTTGTATAACCAAGCTACTTCTTTTTTCAGCTGGAAGCATTCCCTAGTTACGTGCCCGTGGTCCTGGTGATAGCTGCACCACTTTGATTTGTCTTTTTCTGAGTCTGGTCTGTTACTTTTCTTAGGCCATCTCACCTTTTCGCCTACTCGCCTTAGGGCTTCTATTATACCTTCCGCATCTGCATTAAACTGGTACGAGGATAGACTGGGGTAATCCACATGTTTTCTAGTTGAGCTCGGGTCACCTGCAGCAGCCAAAACAGAGTAATCAATTTTTGATTGATCCAGAGTAGCAGAGTTTACCTGATCTGGTTCCCTTTTGGGATAGGGCTGATGTCTCCAGGTTCTGCTTTGCTGCTTCCTAGGTTCTGGTCCTCCGGCTCGTGGTGTTTCATCCTCTTCGAAGCGGATCTCTGCCATGGCTCTTTGCCTTACGTCCTCAAAATTAGTAGCTGGGTACCTATTCAGTTCCTGGTACAACTTGGAAGCAGGAGGAAGTCCTCTTCTGAAAGTCTCTACGCAGGTTCGAGTATCAACATTTGGTATCCTGATCATCTCCTTATTGAAGCGGTCTAGGTAGTCTCGGGTTGGTTCCCCTTAACGTTGGGCGATTCGGTATAGATCACTAGAGTGTTTCTCGAGTGCTCTGCTACTAGAGAATTGGTTGCAGAATTTGGTGGCTAAGGTGGTAAAGTCGGGGACGGATCCTGTTTTCAGGTTAATAAGTCATTGCAAGGCGGGTCCATCTAGGGTGCCCCCAAAGGTTTTGCAGAGGGTTGCGTCTAGTTTGTTTGCAGGTATTAGGAGATACATCATTTTATGGCGATAATGGTTCACGTGGTTTAGAGGGTCTGTGGTTCCGTCATAAAGGTTGTTCCAGGAGGGTATATTGATCTTTTTTGGTGGTATAGTTTTCACTATCTCGGCAGTGAAGGGGCTATGTGAGTATAATTTCTGCTTCTCGAACAACTCGTGTTCGTGAGAACCAGAGGACTTGGACATCATTTTCCTCATCTCTTTGTACTGCTTCTTTATATTCTGTATGTCTTTGGCAGTCAGGGTGACTTCTTGAATCTTGATCATCTCGATCCTCTTCTTCATGTGGTGTATTATAGCCTTCGTCTTATGGAGTTTTTTCTTCGTCGTCTTCTCCATCTGAATTGCCATCCAGATTGAGGACGGGGATGTTGTCGATTCTGAATTTCTTCTTCTTTTTGGGGATGCTGCTCTTCACGGACTCTAGTTCTTTTTACAGGGAAGCTACGGTTTCATCTTTGGCTTTGGCTGCTTCGATGACCACTCTCAGTTGTTCTTGGGTTTTTTTTCAGAGCTTGGGACATTTCTTCGATCTGCTTTGCATTTGCACCTTGGCTTGATGTCACGGGAGCCATAATATGTGTTTAGAAAAAGAATAAAAATAAAAATAATATGCTTTTTTTTTGGGCTTTTTGTGGGGAGTATGTGTATACTCTCTCCTTTTTTTTGTTTTGTTTTTTCGAGTGAACAATCAAGCTATGGCCCCACGGTGGGCGCTAAATTGTTTATGCGAAATCCCTACTCGGGTATGGGACTAAGCTGGTACGAACCACAGCTGGATTGTGACAAGTCGAATATGTGTATCGAACGTTGTGATGGACGTATTAACGGGAAAATAATGAAGTGCGAACCAGAGTAAAAATGGGAATGGGGGTGACATGGGAGGATGATGACGCAGAAACCTCGAAACAGAGGGAAAACTGCGGGTAGCTTTGAGTCTACCAATCCACTAACTGAATAATAATTATTTCTTTTCTCTGGTTACAATGATTGTGAGCCAATGCTCGAATGTGTATGAATAATATAATGAACTTTTTTCTCTAGAGTAATACGTAAACTTGATGAGTGGTAACAATGTGTGATACAATCGTTTTTTTCCTATATTTAACCTATTCCAATTGCTAACTAGCCGTTTCCCACAAAATAGGAACAACTCCCTACTTTCTTGGGATGCGTGTGACCATGAGTGATGACTTCTTCATGCCACATCAACACACGCCTGCCTCTCCTTATGCAAGCTGGCTTTTGACTTGTTCCTTCACTTCAAATTTAAACTCGTCCCTTATTCTAGATCCTTCTGATGTTGACCTGCATCTCTGCCTCTCGGCTTTACTTGCTTCTCAGCTTTCAACCTGTATTCAGGTTAGGTAAAATTGACCATAACAATAAACACATTAATTGTATAACTAGTTGAAATTAACTAAGGAGACTTAACAAAACCAAGAAACATCGTGATATAATTTACGGTAATCAAATAATTAAATAAATAAAATTTACATTACCTTCCTCCATTAAAGGTAACCGCCTTAGTCAATTAGTCATGCAAACATGCATCCAACTTCCAAAGTAGAATTAGTGCATGGCAAGAACTAACAACTACTATCACCTTAAATTTGTATTACTTTTGACCGATTACTATAATCATACTATCATAGTTTAATATACCGTCAAAATTACAAATCTCATACTATCAATATATAAATTACATTGACAATACTTATTTCATGAACAATAAACTTTGTTCATGCATTAACAATACTGTTATTTTACATGGTCTTAACCAACCATCATGATTTTTACCAATCATCTTTAACGACAATTTATGGCAACACATCTTCTCATAATTATCAAAGACATCGTCAATCAACCTTGATGTTATCATGTCTAAAGTTTATCCATGAGAAGAACAATTTATAATAAACATATTATTAAAACATAAATACTTACTTGAAATGACTTTAATAATAATGCCTTAATCTTACTCCATTAATTCTTTCTCTTTGTTGTTCCTCTAATCTTCATTTTCCTCTTCCATGGGCACTTCCAATGATGACAACTAAATTTGCATCTTTTTGACACCCTTAAAATTTATCCTGAACATACTAAAGTATATTATTTTCAGATTGTTGGGGAATTTTCATAAATTGGGTACAAGTATGATGGATAAACACTTGAGGCGCGCACAGAAGCACTTTCCTGAAAACAATATTCCTACCCAATTCTTAGGCCGGGTTATAAGGAATTCGTTAACAAGATACAACAAGAAACCCGTAGAGATCAAGCCTAGATTCAATCTCTACAAATGATTAAGGATTTGTATGTGTAAGCTTCTTTGTAACTTTGGAGAAAACACTTAGGTGTTGTTTGATTGCTAATAATTTTCATGGGAATTTTTTTTGAGTCTTTTGTTTGGTTGACTTAAAAAAGTAAAAATGGGGGAATTGGAAATACATGGGAATTCCAACTTCCCACAAAACATGAAAAATTATTTACCCACCCCATATTTGGTCATTCACAATTCATGTGAGTTGTAAATTCCTACATGACAACCAAACAAGTTTTTGAAATTCCTAGAAATTTTATGCGGGAAGTAAATTCATCTGAAATTGTAATTCCTATTGGAAATCAATTCCCAATGAAACCAAACACACCTTAGTGTATGCAAGAGAGAGTTTGTGAAAGTATGAATATAACGTCATCTGTTCTCACATTTGATAATACAAGTTATATTATAACTTATCAAATGTTCAGCAGTTACCCCGAATACGTACAATGCAACAGGAAAAAACCGAGCCAAACTGTCACAAACCAACAGGTTCGCGGGCCGCGACACGCTTTCGCAGGTCGCGAAAACTTTCTGTCTCGTTTTGGCATTTTGGTCTGTTTTCGCGTGTCGTGAGCATCTGTCACGACTCGCGATTTGCCAATGTTTATGCTTTACTTTTCTCAACTTTTAACGACGTAAATCGGTAAATAATCTTTGCATAATTACAAACTTACTTCACATAACACTACGTCTAGTATTATCAATGTTCATAATTATATACATTTATATTCTAAATCAAACAAATCTCAACAAATGATCCGTTTAATATAGTTTATTTAGATTAAGTAACCTAGTTTAAAACAATTTTATATAGTTAACTTTTTCAATTCAGTTGATTTCAATTCATAATTCAGTTCAGTTAAGTGCAATGCATTTTGTGTCACTTGATATTTCAGTTATCAATTATTTATTTCTTGGTTCATTTCTGCTCAGTTAATTCAGTTAAGTTTGCATTAGGTTAGCATTTGAACCAACAGTTACTAACCAAACTGACAGCTCTACACACACAAGCAATACATAAGTGCTTTGATTCCATTCCCTAAAATGGGATGTTATCACAAGCATCGTAAATTCGTAATCTAGATATAAGAGCTAAAACAAAATTATTTCTTGACAAAAAAATATCCGTCACTTATTGCATAAATTTTACATATAATATAATGTCTTAATCTTGTATTACTATACAGTCTCCAAAGAATTAAATAACTGTACTAGTTTTCTTTTTTTCCTTCCCCTGTGATGATGGGCACTTTGTTTCCCCCCCTCTTTGTTTCGGAAAACATCCCCTCAATTGTGTAATTCATTACTTCCAAATATCAACATCAAAATAAGTACTCCATATTAAACAACAAAGTTTTCCCAAAAAAAAAAAAAAAAAAAAAAAAACAACATAATGTAGGATAAAAATAATATATTTCCATCCCATAATTAATCTTAATAATTCCGTCCATTGTCAAATTGGAGCAAGTCCCATGGACCCACCAATAATATCTTATGCCGTGAAAAAAAATGCACATGCACAACACCAAGCACCTCACCTCACCTCACCAAGGCTTTGCACTAACCTTACAATCCTTGGACACAACCTTGGCATTCGGCGTTAAAGCGTTGATAGCGACATCACACGAGACCTCAACAGAAAACGTCCAAGTTTTAACGGCTCCAATCTTTAGCTTAACAGGGAGCTTAACGTCAATCTCAAACGGAACCTTACCATTCTTTTGCTCGGTCAAAAGCTTGTCACGTGCTGGTTTGGAGAGCACAATTCCAGCCCCCTTTAACTCGGTTGAAAAAACCGTTACAGTATTAGGCGGCTGGTGAAACGCAGGAAGTTTACCGTTACAAAAATCAACCCCATGATGGAAAATATTAACAGAGCTTCCTTGCTCGTAATAAATCCCGAGTTTAGTGTTATCATTTTGGATTCGCAAAGTAACATTAAAAAGAGGCGAAATTGTGTTAGAAGTAGCCAATCTAGAGGCATTCACCCCAGTAACATGGACACTCTGAATTGAATAAGTGGGTGCCTTGGGCTTGTACACAAGGAAAAGAACAGCACCAGTGATTGCAACAAGGACTATTAGGATAATTATTGTAGCCAAGATGGAGCATAAACAACACTTGCACCCTCTCCCTTTCTTAGCCTTTCCTCCTTTGGTGTATAGTTTGTACTTGTGAGCGTTTTCCGGTGGTGGGACCCGGAATATTTGGTCCTTTGGGACTTGGACCACGTATGTTCCCGGGTTGGGCCCAGAACCATACCCCGCGTAACTCATCTTTGATGATGTGAATGAGTCTTGACTTGTGTTTCGCCTGTGTTCCCCCGACACTGGTGGTGAAGGGGAAGGTGTGTATGAGTTTGCCATTAGTTTTGAATGTGAGTGCTCCCCTGACACTGGTGGTGAATCTCGAGGGTACACTCTTTGATCGCTCATCTGCTCACCAATTTCTAGAAGGGATTTAGTATCTGAAAAACACAAACATACATACATAACAAGTTAGTTGACAGTTTGACACAGCATAATATAGCTAGTTTATCAAAATGTGCAATGAAGATGAAGACCCCCAATCCCCATATTATCAGTTATAGACTTATAGCTAGTTGGCCCTTTTGTTTTATATAAGTCATTTCAGTTCAGTTGATCAAAAGTTTAAAACAGTCCAATTAATTAGCAAAACCAAACAAGTTACAGTTAATTTCAGTTCAGTTATGGCCAGTTTAAAACAGTTTTATATCGTCAACTTTTACAGTTCAGTTGATTTTAGTTTAGTTAAGTTCAGTTCATTTTGTTTCACTTGGTATTTCAGTTATCAGTCATTTGTTTCTTGGTATTTTTTTGCCTTGAAACCAAAACAAGTTCACCAAAATGTGCAATGAAGATGAAGACCCCCTTATCATTTATAGCTAGTTGGCCCTTTTGTTTTGGATTCTCATGTTTTATTTAGCACGGGTACTTCATTTGACCTGAATCGTCCCTGTATACTTTTGTTAATGTTTGTGTCGTAATGATTGTCATCTAATTTTTAAATTATTCCCTTCTCTGACTCGGTGCAACCTACGTCATGTTTTCTCTTCTTTTGGTGTCCTTTAGGTGGCCTTAAAGCTAGGGACTAAGGCTATGTTTTTTAGGACTGAACTGAACTGATCTGATCTGATTAGGTGGGGGTATTATTTTGTGAAAGTATAAAATTAAAACAAAGCTGAACTGATCTGATTACTGTAGTTTTTAAGTCCAAAAGAACAGGGCCTAATTGCGCTCTTTTTTTTCACATGTTGTATAAGATCCGAAATGATGTTTTGGTTTGTACTTCATTTGTAAGTTTAAACTAGTTTTCCTACCTTAAAAAAATATAAATAAAAAACTCAAAAAGTGCAAATGAAATCATATATTCCTAGTATGAACACTAATGATGGTGTTGAGATGCCAAAGTAGTGAAAGGGTCAAAATCAAGAGTTCAAAGGTAAACAAGTTACGGGGTTGTTACTTGTTAGTGCTAGGCATGAACTTCAAACTACAACCAAATTATTTGACCAATTGGGGTTGAGAAACACAGTTGATGATGCCTACTAACAAAGACTTGGTTTATTTAATTAATTATTATTACTATTAATTTAGAGGGATTTACAAATGGTTGTGTGTAATTTTGGGAATGAGTCAAAATGAGTTGTTAATTATCAATTTTGAGTTGGGAAGACACTCTTTCTTTCTTTTCTTCCTGGTTTTTGACGAAATCATATCCAACAAATATTTCTCCAACCTGCCATATCCCGCGTCCGACACCGACAGGACGCTGATACTCGTGTTTATAAACAATTGATTAAGCTTAATCAAGTGTAACATAATTATCTTGCTTTAATTGGTATTATCACCACCAAATTTGATATTTACTTCACTATTCTGTTAAAATTAGGTAGAAATTATATATTCTCCTACTGTTTTACTTCATACACCTGTATTCTCAAATTTTTTCAGTGACATTTTTACATACCCGTTTTGTATCCGTATTCATTTTTGTGCAACCGAGTTTGTCAATGAATCACTACTCACTGGTTGAACTTTGAATGGGACAAATTTGTTTACAGTTGTAACGTACCCAAATTGATAAAGAAATCTACGTCAATTTCCTATCAACAAAATTATACAGTTGTATTACTACAGATTATCAGATCAAAATTGCATTGCCAGAGAATACAACTAAAATATTGCAAAAAAACATACTACATCCATTTAATTGTCAAAAATAACTCGAATTTTAGAGGGTGTTCCATCATTAATCCCAAATTTTACTTTTTTTTCGAAATAATTCGAAGCTGGTATGATTTTTTCCATATTGGGCTAAAAGCATTTCTAAGTACACAAAATGAGAGTATGTGTATTTTCGTCTATTTTCTTCAATTTCGACTTCAATTTTAATCATTCGGTATCAAAATAATCCCAACAAAACATTTATATCTCCCCTCAATTTTTACCTTTTAGATAATTCTATGTATGTCACATTTTTCCTTCAAACGAAAGTGGGAAAAAAAATTAATACTCCCCCTGTTTCAAAATAGCTGCTCCACTTTGACCAAAAAGCTCTCACAATTTTGGTCAAAGTGGAGCAGTTATTTTGAAACGGATGAAGTACTAAATTCGGATTATTTTTAGAAAAATGAAGCTTGTGATTGATTGTGTAAGATGCTCATTATTTTTTACAATTATTCCTTTCATATGCAATTCAATTTGACTTTTACATTGTTCACATGTCTCACTAATCCTCCATACCAAGGAGTATACAATAACATTATTATGGAAAATGTAGAGGATGATTTTATAATGTCAAATTGTCAATACATTTGTTTTGAGGGATGGGGATAAGTATCTTATTATTGTTAATCTTTATTTATTTATAGGACATTGATATTTTTTGGGGGATTGGGTGATAATTAAAACCCCATTACCTCAACGAAATAAAAACAAAAGGGAATTAATCAAATATCACCCACTAAAAATCTACCGTCCTGTTCTACTTTGTGTCTCATCTCCTTTAATTGTGTCATTTTCTATTTAAACAATAAATAAAGGTATTTAAGTAAAATTAAATATAATTAGAAAATGACTCAATTAAAGGGGTGAGACACAAAATGGAAAACATTATAGAATAGGAAATTCTCAGTAAATCAATTTGAAATGTTGTATCTCAAATGACATTTTTGTAATTTTATTGAAAATATATTATCAAAACACAAATTCGTCAAAATTACTTGAAAATGTCATTTGAGATACATTTGAGATACAAAGTTTGTATATAACTTGTATGTTGTATCCCTCTAATGGGACACTTAGAATTGAGTCCTTAATTATGTATCCTCATTCCATTCTTTAATCTTTAATCCTTAATCCTTTAAACAAATGACACATTATTATTGTGTAAGGTCAAAGATGAGAATAAAAGTAAAAAGAAGCAAGTAAATAATTATAAGTCAAAAGGTTAAAATTTTTCTTAATGCTATTGAATTTTTGATTCAAACACTAATTAATACATATTTACAATGATTGGGCTGGTTTTTTTTTTTTTGGTGTGTAAAGTTTAAAATTGCATAAGATACTCTTGCTTAAAATCTAATAACCAAAAACACATTAACAGCTAGTGATTTAAAATCAGAATTTTGATCCAATATATTTTTCATAAACAATTCTGCTATAAAGCTAAGCAAGAAATTAGAGATGAATTGTGTTCAAATTTAAAAACTTATATTAATCAATCAATTAACACATAAAAAGCAAACAATAAATAAATTTTGGAAAATCAAAAGGAAAGACAAACCTGGAATTGTAATTGATGATGACACCAGCTAAAACTAAACTTCTGAAATTGAAATTCAAATTAAGCAAAACAAGCTTAACACAAAATGCTCCAAAACCAATATTAACCAATGTAGATAATTGAGTTTTTAATTTTTTATTTTTTGCAATTAGCAAGAATTGGAGAATTTTGAAATATGGTAAGAGAGAGAGAGAGAGAGAAAGAGTAGTGAGGAAGACGTGGGGGAAGTGTTGTAGGGGAATGATAGAGAGAAGAATGAGTAAGCTATTAATAAAGAGTTTTATAAATAAATTTGGTAGAAAAACGAGTAAAGTAAGTAATGACAGCTAATTGGTACTCCTCAGTAACATAAATTGGGGGTTTTGTACGCATTTTGAGAAAGAAATTTGAGGGTATTAAAATTATTTTGACTAATTCATTCAGTTACACCCTATGTAGCATGGGTACTTCATATGATTAGTCGTCCCCGAACCCGATTCCTCCCGTATTAGGGACGATTCGGATTCTTCATGTTATAATTGGCTGTACCCATTAACATTATTTTTTAGATTTGCCGTTTTCAGTCCCCATATCCGTATTCATTTCCGACCCCGTTCCCGACTCAGTGCGACACCCTTAAATCCTTTCAATTTCTTGCAAAACTAATTGTTGCAAATATTATGTTAAAGAAGGCCTATTTTTAAGCTAAAAATTGGTAGTTTTAAAAAGCTTTTAAACACGCTTTAATTGGTTTTGATTTAAAAAATACTTGTAGAGAGAAGAGAATACACGGTTCGGTAGCCGGCGAATTGCAGATTTGCAGTCCGAGCAGCACACAAATTGGGTTTTAATTTGTCCCGTTGCTTGTAATATTTTTTTAAAAGTTGATCGTTTATTAATGTCTTTGAACTCTGTTTTACAACACTATCACCAACCCCACCCCCCTATCGCTGTCAGATTGGGTCAGAACTAATTTAACTAGACTGAATTAACTGAAAATGAACTGTTTTGGGTGGATCTGAAATTATCCGAAACTGAAAGTGAACCGAACTGAATGAAATGATAACTGAAGGCAACTGAAAAAACTATCGAACTGAACTGAATCTAAAACCAATTGAAACAGAAGTTAACTGCTAAATATCTGAACTGAAACTGAACTGAAACTGAACTGAAAATCGAGTATCTGAAATGAACTGAAACTGAACTGAAAAGAGGATAACTGAAACTGAACTGAAAAGATGATAACTAAATCTACCTGAAACTAAGAATGACTTGAAACTAATTTAATTTGAATATTACTAAACTGAATAAAAAAAGGATACAATATTATCCGAACTGTTTTGAAACTGAACCAATACGGCACTGAAACGAAATTGATCTGAACATTAACTGAAACTGAAACTAATTTTAACCGAACTAAAAATGGAAATAAACTGAAATTGATTACGTAATTAATAATTTTATACAACCATGTGAATATGATCAATTTATTATAAAATTACTCGTGAATTGTGACATTTGTGAGTTGTGACTTGTAGTATGGTTGGAAAAATTAATAATAATTCAAATTTTATTTTAAAAAATTATTAAATATCATTAATTAAATCAATATATTAAAGAGAAGGTATTGTGTTAGACTGGTCTGACAGTAACGTTTCTGTCAGACCAGTCCCCTAGACCTGGACACATATGATTGAATCTGGACTCATATGTGTTGAACCTGGACACATATTGTTAAACCTGAACATGTATTGGTAGACTCGGTCACATGTTTGTAAACTTGGACACAAATTTGTAACCCTGAAAAAATATTTGTAAACCTGGACACATATTGTTGGACCTGGACACATGTTGTTAAACCTGGACACATATTGTTGAACCTGGACACATATTGTTAAACCTGGACATGTATTGGTATACCTGGACATATATCTGCAAACTTGGACACAAATTTATAACCCTGGAAACATATTGTTGGACCTGGACACATATTGTTAAACCTGGACACATATCTATCTAACTTGGACATATATTGTTAAACCTGGAAATCTATTTATAAACCTGATGACATTTGTAAACCTGGTGAAACTTGTTTAACCTGAAAATATATTGTTAAACCTGGACAAATGTTGTTGGACCTGGACACATATTTCTTTGACCTGGACACATATTACTAAACTTGGATCCCCCATGAGTTGTTAAAAAACATACAAGTGTTGGACGCTCCGACGGTCGGACCGTCCGACACAATACTTTCACTATATTAAATGTAATCATTGAAATTATAATATTAATTGGTTGTTTAATGGGTAACATAAAATTAATCAATTAATGTTAGGTTTTAATTTTGTATAACATTTGGGGTACTTTTGTTTTCTATGATGAGTAGGTACATGCAATTCAAAAGTAATTTCTAACAACAATTTAAAGATACAAAATAACACAAAACATAGAGAAAGAATTGTTTTATAGATGTTGATTAAGATACCTTCCGTTTTTTTTTAATTATTATATAACACAAAACAATATTGTTATATATTTATTAATTATTATATATTTTATATATTTATTACAGTATACGTTTATAGGACAAAGAGGGTTAATAGTTCTATATAATATAAGCATTTAAGTTAATGCTTAATAATTATAATAATTAATTATTTATTTTTCTTAAAAATACAATAAGAGAAGAATCGATCTTATTGATATTTTGCAACTTTTTATTGGAAGAATACAAATCCGCAACCATCTAAAATGAAACTGAAAGTAGACGAAATGAGACAGAATTGAAGATAATTGTTTTCAAAAAGCTATCTGAAATAATTGAATTGAAACCGAAAATAACGGTTAACATTTTGCATATGAAAAACGAAGCTAAACTAATCGAACTAAAACTAAATTATATGTTCAAAATTTGTATCCGGAAATGAAACTAATTGTTACAAATTTATAATCTGAAATGTCCTGAACTGAAAATAACCAAGCTGAAAACACCAAAACCAAAACTGAACTAAACTGTCAACATTTTGAACTGAACTTAATTGCACCTGTTCGACTAATAAACTGTTTGGTTAAACTGAACAATTAATTGAAACTGAACTGAATTGAAATATGTCTGTATAAAAACTGAACTAAACTGAACTGAAATCAAAATTAACTGAACTGAAAAATAAATTAACTGAACTGAAATGACCCAAACTGATTGGTGTTAAAACCAAAACTGAACTGTTGACCTAAATTGATAGTGCCACCACCACCATCTTTACCCATCACATGACTCGTTTATTGTACAGTAATTGGACATTGTCACTTTCGAAAATCTAGATAGCACGGATATTTTATTGAGATAGTTACACTAGAACTATAGATTTAACTAATTTTTCTTTCATTTTAACAATATTACTTTTGACATGCTTTACTATAGATTAACCTAATTTTTAATCCGGCTCTTTAGCTAGGAAGAGGGGCTGGAAAATTCACTCTCTACCTAGGCAATGCTGCATAATCTAGGTGCCCCTACCTTAGTAGAGAGTGGATTTTAATTTCCCGGTGCCCCGATCAAGGTAGGGATGGAATGAATTTTTCATGCACTACACTTGTTATATAACTACCACCATTACTGAACCGTCAACCTCATTCACAAAAGTGGTTGGTCGTTTGAATTAAGTGTAACAAAAAGTTCAGTGACTTAATTTGTTAAAGGGTATGTAAAATTATAAAAACGCCGGAAATTGTTTGTAAAATATGGGCTCCTTTTATACCTTTAGGTGAAGGAACAATAGATTTATTTTTATTTTTTAAAAGGTGACATAAGCTGAGTAGCAGCTCAAAGCTCGTATGAGAGGAATACATGGTTAGCATTGCCTACAAGAGTAGGGGTTGCGAAATCGCAATATCTCGGTGTGAGGTGCATTCCATTGCCACTACGCAGGAGCTTGATCTTTAAAGTAACAGATTTACTAAATAGTCACTATCAAAGAACACATGTAATTGGCGAATATAATATGGTACAATAAGGTAGTCTGTTGCCAGGTCATAAGTATAGATAGATAGTTACGACAAGATACATGACAAGGTTGTTGCGAACCTATCAAATCTAATTCAACAACTCTAACTAATACAGATAGGAAAGTAGGGGTCGAACCCACAGGGGATATATAAATTCTCATAATACTAGAAAGTCTAAACTATGTAAAGGTGATAGAGGGGATTTACGGTCTCAAATACCAAATAAAACCCTTGTCGTAGTATGAGTGGGGGCTATTGAACACGGGGAAGGTAAATCTCACTAATCAGCATAGAGTATTGAACAAGCTAAGTTAAGGGGATTGTCACAGAAATAGTGGAGAGAACTATGGGAACAAACTAAAACTAAATTATGAAAACGGTCTAGGGTAATGGGATTCACTGCTCACAAACAACCATGGAGGCACGAATCCAAGAAGAAATCAAGTCATAGGGCTAACAATTGCGGGAAGTCTTTCTAAGGACCATATCTACTTTTTCGAGCTAGTATGGAGACCAGAGAGATTTATACAGCCTACTTTCTTAGTGCATATACCTAACGGGCTGTTAAACACGTCACGAAGACCATTAATGTCTTGTGACCTAAAGGCCTACTATCGTGGTCATCTCAGTCAAACAAGTAAGGGGAGTTCTCACTCAACTTCATCTTTCAATCCTTTTTTGAGGAACCTAATACAACATCTATGGTGATCAAGCATAAATGCGTACACAAGCACCACTTATTACGAGTCTAATCAACCATAAGTCAAGACTCTTGCAAGAACACTAAACTATGGAGATTAGATGAGGGTTTCACCCAAACCCTAGAATAAACTACACACTTACATCTAATGAACATCAAAATGCAAAACCAAAACATAGAATTAAGATAACCAAACCAACAAACTAACAAATAAACTACAAAGAACAAGAAAATAAAACTAACACAGCAAATTAACAACTAAGACCACAAAAACAACAACTAATAATAATAACAAACAAGAAGAACAAGAATCTAAAGTAACAACTACACAAAACAATTATAATCTAAAGTAAAATAAAGCAATAAAAGTACCTTGAAAATGACGAACAAGAGAAGAGAACTTTCATAAGTTGAAGAAGGAAATTACAAGAGGAATGTTATGGAGAACTGCTACTGAAAACATAGGAATGAAGATGGAGAAGAGGAAGAGCAAAAACTAAACTACTCTAACCTAATGAGCGTCTAACATAAGTTGCGTTCTAAAATTCAAGGGTTTGGGTATTTATAACCCCCTCCCCACCAAATACAAGAGAAATAAGCCAACAAAAAGATTAGATTAAACGCACAGGTCTGCTTGTTATTCATTCCTCATTAACCAACACCCTATCAACCTTGGAGAAGACTCTGCCTTCCCCTTGCTGCTTGTTATTCCAAGTAAATTTAGCACCAGCACCTCTCAAATCTTGAAGACCACAAGCCTCCACACATCGTCTAAAATGAGAAATCTCGAGGATAGTAACTGGCCTCCCAATTATGTCTTCCAAGTTTAATGGGCATTAAAATCCCCCCTCCCCCCCCCCCCCAAACCACCCAAGCACCCTTGGCATTAGCATAAATTTGAGTCAAAGCCTCCCATAATTGAAGCCTACCTATCATTTCTATCATTATAAGCATATATAAAGGTAGCAGAAAACTGAGCACCCAAGGCCTTCTCTATAACCCTAGTATGGATAAATTGCTCATGAGTTCCAAGAACCTCTATTTTATACTGGTTATCTAGCCATGCTATCATAATCCTTCTCCCCTTGATCATCTGAAAATTTATGTGAACATACCAACCACCAAACATTCTGGAATAGACATTACTAAACCTTTTAGGGACAAGCTTAGTCTCAACCAAATACACCAACCCAGCCTTATTATCAACAATATGCTTCTTGATTTCAAGCTGTTTAGTAGGGCTATTCATACCCCTAACATTACACACTAATATTCTATTCATTGACATTTTCAAGATTACTTGCAGCTCACCCACTGTCATAGCCATACCTACATCAAAACAACCAAAAGAATTGCTCACAGGAGTCACCTCCAAGGCATGACCCTTGCTTGACATACCCCCTCCTCTTCCCACAACAACTCTAACAGGGCTCAATATACTCACTTGAGCAATCTGATCCACCACAAGGATCAAGGCAAGAAGGCATGATCGTCTGATCCTCAGAGAGCTGCTCCTGCTGAGTTTTATCTTGAATCACCACTTCAACAGGTTGAGTTGTCATCCTAGGCTTTGGCCTCCACTCCATCCTAGGTTTCTCTAACCTACACTACATTGTGCCCCAACACCACACAGTTCTGACAATTCTCAAGTTGCCATTCATATTTGACTACTTGAGTAACTAGTTGCCTTAATCCATGCATAAAATCAATTGACTTAGGGAAGCTACCGTTAAGATCCATTTCAACCAAAAAAACAAGTGTATCCAATCTTATCCCTATTCTTTGTTGCGGTATTAGGATGCTTAGGTGCCCCCAATATACCCACAATCTTAGACAAACAATTCGTTCTCCAAAATTTCAGAGGTAATTAAAGAGGGCAGCTACACCCATGTAGGAGCCTTAACAAACTCCTCAAAATTCATCCCATCCACCCATTGTCTCAAGAACATAGGGTGATTATCAAACAACATTGCAGCCCCAACCAGAGCTTTTGTTCTTGGTCTCATTATTAAGGAAAAGAATTAAAAATTTGCCATTTGGTACAAGTAAAACCTTATCAATGTTCTTCTCTCCCCAAATTCGTTTACAAAACCCCTCAAAGATTTTTACATGTTATTTTTTCCCCAAAATTACAGATGGAACACTCATAGTCCAGTATTCAATCTCATCCTCAACATCAAAACAAGAGAATTGCAGTAAAGGGGCATTATTCATATCATCAATCAATCTAGAGTTAGCGTTATTTACCACCTGGTCAATTTTGTCCACCTCCAAAAGCACGTTTTTCACCAATCTTAATCATATTAAGCCAACCATCTAAGTATCTAACATAGATTTTCTCCTCGAACCTTGGATCAATTCCTCCATAGAAGCTCCAGTGAAAACATAAATTCATCGATAGTCACAAATGATTTAGCCGTAATCCTCGAAGTCACATAAAAATCATCGCCGCCATCACCATTATCCAAACTCGAATTTGCACCTTCCCTTTCCCTTTCCCTTTCCTCTTCCTCGCCATGGCAGAGAAAAAAGAGAGTCCGTGAGAGAGAAAAAAGGTTCTAATTTTTGTAAATTTAATGAAAAAAGTTAGTAATATTATAAGAAAACGCCTATATTTATATTGTATTATTGGAATCAATTTTTCCTAACACTATTGAGGTAATCTTTACTCAGTTTACACTAATTTAATCTACATTACACTGGATTTACATAGGACTTTTTCTTCCAAAAAGTTTTCAATCACATTCATGGTAGCTAATCTTTAGTACAGCCTACATAAGACAGTATCAACTATCAAGGCACTATAATTTTCAATACAGCCCAGATACAAGACACTAAAAATGGGGGATACCTGATTTACAAGGCATACTATATTACTGTCACTTCCATATCCAAAAAAAATTGCACCATTTCTAAGACATAAGCCCCTGAATTAAGCTCAGAATCTGGTTCCGCATGTCTGCAGCAGTGGAAGGTGTCACCTCCTCCTTTACCTCAGGGAACCATATGCACTCCTCATCTACGAGGTCGCTACTTGCATACCAATTGCATATAACTCTTGCAATGGCAATTACAAACAAACCACAGTCATATCCATTTTCTTGTTGGGGCGAGGACTCGTACTCCAAGTACTGTACATTTGAGTCTGAATTGCCCATGAACCCTTTTACGGCTTTACAGAGCTTCTTGGAATACACACGATTCAATCCCCTAAAACTATCGTGATGGACAAACACATTTGTAGTCCTGTAAAATACAAGTAAACTCCAATGATTACCTGCTTCGGCTTTAGTTACGTCGTTATTGTCATTAACTGGAAACACGACCAGGGTTTTGGCAGTTAGATTCAGAGGCTCGATGAAGGCTTTTAGAGTTTCTTCATCTGAACAATTCTGCACCCAGAAAGCAATTGAAGGTGGAACCAGAAATATGTTATCAGAGGGATAGCATGAAGATAGATAACTGAAGTAGAATTCAATTATATGATCATTGAGGAAGTGAGGTCCATTAAGGATGTCCAAATCAGAGCGTCGAAGCACCACATCATTGTAGCTAAGAATTATATCATCTCCGGGTGATCTCCCCATCATCTGAATATAGATGTTATCTGCAGGACAGAAACAGAAAGAAAGACTATGTATGTCATGCAACTTCCATATTAAAAAAAAAAAAGGTGTCACTACTCACTAGCTACTGTCCAGCAAGCACCAAAAACTGGTAATACAAAAGTGTAGTTCATTGATGGCTTAAAAAGGTAAAAACAGATTTCACACTTAACATTTCCCACACTAAGTGTTGCTCAGCAAACATATTTGACTATCCCTCTAAACAGGTGCAGCAATAAGAAATGATTTACTATATTTCATCACATAATCATATTTTTTGGGTAGGTAATTAAAAGCAGGTAACTAGTTTCTTTCTACTACATTACTTCTGTTGCAAAGTTTTTTCCACTTTAATAAGTAAAGATATACGGAGTAGAACAATGTCGGCCAAGCTCATGCTTAAGCATTCAAACTCAACAAAGCAACGCATAGAATGTTCCAACATAGCTATAGACAACCTCACAGCTAGCAATAGCATCCTACTAATTAAAATTCTGCACTTCAGAATAAATTTTCCCACAAGGTACTATGTTCTATTAAAAACAATATTTTTCTGATTATAGATTTCAAAAAAATTACAAAGACACTATACAAAATTTTTGTGTATTGCAAAGACAATATAAATACAATGACCTTTTGAATGCAATCAGCAAAAGCTTTCTGATTAACACATGCTAATACTTGTAAGCAGCTAAAATGTAAATCAAGCAAGAGCCACTGCTTTCATGCATCACAATAAGCGGTCAGCCATCAGCTTTCCGCTGCAATTGAAAAGGCGGAATGTGACAATAATCAAGAATTTTTTGACACTATGTTTGGATACCAATGATAAAAGAAACAGAAAGGAAGGAGGTGAAAAGGAACGGGAGGAAGAGAGTAAGGACTAAGGATGCCTTTTCCTTCTAATTAATTTATCTATAGTATTAACATTCTACTTGCTATCACCCAAGAGTTTCCAACTCTACCCGTATTCTATAATTTGAAACTCTCTCTAACTTTCCATCTCACTCTAACTGTTAACCGGGATTTCTGCCACCACTAACAAACTGTAAGCAGCCAACAGAAAATGTCGGACTAGCCGTTGACACCACTAGATGCAACTCACACAAGTACAAACTGAAAATTCTCATAGAGCGCAGAGAGAATAAGTGAGTGACCAAGTTAAAGCCGCATGAAGAAGGAGCTCAACACTTTGAGCCCAATTCCCCTGTTCTACCCCACACGTCTAATCATTTCACTCCTTGCTTGACATTTCTACACCCAATTCCACCTCAATCGTTTTTTCCAGCCCAAGTTTAGAACCCCAATTATCCATCTTCCAGCCTCATATAATAAAAACATTGGGCATTCACAAAAAGCATCCGGCCTTACAATACAAGATAGGCTGCTTGCAAAACTACGAAGCTCATCCCCTCATTTAGCTGAGAAGGGCGAATGCTAAACAATGAACCGATTCTACCCAGCAAAACAATAACACAAATCGTTCGGGTACACATAGATCGAAAATCATTCGGTCCTCAACATCCCCCACAACAATCCGTCATTTACCCAGTAAAAAAAAATTAAAAATAAAATTATTTGACATGGCTAGTACAAAATAATATCTTCACACTGAAAAGTGAAAACATGAACAACCACAAGTTTATGATCAAATATGGGTTTTCTAAGCTATGTCCCCCAGGTATTGCGTTTTCTATGCCGTATCCAAGGTTTTGAAGCTTCTCAGTTCTACTCCGAGTTTGGGTTTTACACTAAGTTATGCCATTGCATAAAACCTAATCCAATCTAAACATGGTTATAAAAAAATCAATTAATCTTCTCAAGCTTAGAATTTTTTTAACCATGGTTAATTTAGGTTTTATGCACGGTATAACTTAATCTAAAACTCAAACTATGGTATTAGGTATAGCTGAAAAGTTTCAAAACCCTGCGATACAGCTTAGAAAACGCAATAACTCATGGTATAGCTTAGAAAAACCCAACAAAGATTAACAAAACCCATGGATTTCGAAGAGATGATGTAAGCAGAAGACCAAAAGAGCAGAATCATTCGCAAAAAAAAAATATATAATAATAATTATAATAATAATAATAATAATGTTCGAATAGAGGAATTAAAGAAACAGAGAGATACACTAACAATTCCAAAACAAGATTAAATTTACTTACCTCGAAAAATTGGATCAAACTTAAGTATAAACTGCAAGAAACACCTCCAAGCTTTTGGATTGAAATTGCCTTGGTGTTGAGTTTGATAATTGAGCGTGTGAAGGAAATTATATGAAGAAATTTAAATCTGAATGTTGAAATTGAAGGAGGAGAAAACAAGAGGGCAAGAAGGATCTTTGATATGTATGCATCAACAGATTACTGTTTGAGTGAGATTCTCTTGTTTACAAAAGCAAGAAAACAACAAGGATGAACAGGGAAATTCCACTTTCTAAAAAAACAATGTATATCAAAACATATGTAATTTTTCTAATTTTGTTAAAACACCCTTATTGAGTTAGTGCTTAGATCCTAACTTAAAGTTGAGATAAATTACACTAAAATGTCATTTTGAGATACAAAGTTGTATCTCAATTTTAGAAACCTGATATTCCTCGGGATGAACATGGATACCATTAAACATTCTGCCGTTGTGCTCTTCAGTGACGCGTGTCGATGGGTCCTTCGATAAATTGGCTATTACTAAAATATACTATAATTAGGATTATCTTATAAAGATAACTAGGTTAGTAAACGTGCGATGCACGGTTTTAATAGAGTAACTATTATTATTGCCAGGGCGATGCCCCCATGTCGCTAACCAATAAACCTATATATATATAATTCTTTTTTAGATAACATTTTGTTAGATATTTATATAAAAATGTACTTTACAATAAATAATAACATAAATTAGTGGTTAAATTTATCGTTTCATCACCTTATCGATCTACGCCTAAGCAAAGAAAGGTGTCGATAATAATTATCTCTATATTCATATGCTTAATAATTTCCTATTGTTGTATTAAACTTCCTTCATTCTATTTTTTTATTTACCGACATTAATTTCACTTTAAAATAAACCTTAAAAAATAATACATTTATCACTCTTAGTGCGACATGGCGAACTCATTACAAAGTAACGCTTTTTAATTATATGTACAGATTCGAGAAGAGATTGATAAATGATCCATTAATTTCAATAATTGAATGTATAAGTTGAGGTAACTTTTCATTTCGGGAAGACGAAGGAGAAGACCGCTAAATTCGAGAGGAAATGGAGTAACTAAATGGGCGTTTGTTTGTTATATTATACACCATCTCCAGCTAGTATACCTTTTTTTTATAAAACAAATTTGAGCTTGATGACATGGAGCAATGACTAGATACCTACGTGGCGCAGCATATTGCGAGAAACGCCTTTTAAAAATATCTATAGATAAGTACAAATTTTATTTATGTTGATAATTTTTTATTACTCCCTCTGTCCCTCTTTAAATGCTACATAGAGAAAATTGATAAATTTTAAGGTTTTAGTTGGTTTTTTGTCATTTAGTGGGTATAAATATAATTTTATAGGTGGGCCATAATATCAAAAGTAGTAAGTGTAAATTTATATGTTGGTCATAATATCAAAAGTAGTAAAAGTTGAATTAATTAATGTTATGTTAAGGTTATAAGTATAATTTTATAAGTGGGTCATAATATCAAAAGTAGTAAAAAGAAAAATGGAGCATTTATTTTGGGACGGACAAAAAAAAATTAGAGCATTTATTTTGGGACGGAGCCCGGAGGAGTAATATTTAAATATATTGTGATTTAATGTTAAATTTTTATTATTCTATTCTTTTATATAATGATTTTTTTATGTTAAGATAAAAAATATATATAATTCTTATACTTCTAATAAGTCAAGAGTTATTTGTTACTCCCTCCATCCCTTTAAGATTGCCCCATATTGACTTTTACTACTGTTCATTTGGTAACTTTGACTCTCTATAATTTTATACAAGTAAGGACAAATATAGTAAAATGGGATCTCGTTTGATTCGGCTCAATGTGCACTTTTTAAATATGTAATGCTTATAATTTTTATACGTATCTAAAGATATTTTCATTTAAAGATGTGTCTCGAGAAATGAGAAAAAATAAATGGGGCAATCTTTTAGGGACGGAGGGAGTAGAATATTTTTTATTTTTTTTAATTTTAGCAATATTGAGACAATAATAATGAAAACATTGAAAAAACCTAACGTCTAATTAGGTTGATACTATATGAGTTGTATACCCCTAAGGAGTCGAGATTTGGATTCTAATTTTCAATACTTTATTTTCAATTAATCTATAAAATAAACAAATAGAATGAGCTTTGGGTGTTGCACGATTATTTATATAGTGTTTTTATATATAGTTTTTCAAAGATACATCGTTATTTTTTTAAGGTATTGAAAAACCTTCATATATTCACAATTGGAAAAATTGAAAATAATATTCCGAAATTTGGGTCATCTTATGTGATTATTTCGAACTTTGAATAATCGATGAATATTCCGAAGTTTGCCCCTTATCTTCCACCAATGTTCTCAATCCACTTGCTACATGTTAAACCGGTAAAAAAAATTGTGATGCCCTGATTAATTATCCTAATTATCATTAACACTAATTAACTTTAATAATCTAATTACCATTAACACTAATAATATTTAGAGAAGGTATTGTGTCGGACTGGTCTGACAGTAACCTTACTGTCAGACCAGTCCAACTGAACCTGGACACATTTTGTTAAACCTGGACATGGACAGTTGAACCTGGACTTGGACAGTTGAACATGGACCAGGACAGTTGAACCCTGGACAAAACAACATCTACCTGGACAAATAACATCTAACCTGAACAAATAACCTCTAACCTGAACAAATAACATCTAACTGGACAAGTAACGTCTAACCTGGACAAAACATCTAACTTGGACAAAACAACATCTAACCTGGACAAATAACCTCTAACCTGGACAAATAACGTCTAAGCTGGACAAAACAACATCTAACCTGGACAAATAACATCTAACCTGGATAAAACAACATATAAACTGCATAAAACAATATATAACCTGGGTAGGTTCAGGACCTTTGGGACCACCAATCTCACCGGTCTCTTTATTAACATAATCTCCATTGTCGTCGATATTGCTATTATCATCATCATCACTGTTATTGTTGTTGTTGTTGTTGTTGTTGGAGTTTATATATTAAACTATTATATTTGCTTCAAAAGAAATTGGGAAATTAATTAATTAATTATTATTTTTGGTCAAGGATTATTTATTCCTTTTGACTAGTTCCCTCCATTGACTCTTTGATTGACTTTTTCTTCCTTATTTTTATGGCATGTTATCTCACTCTTTCAATCATGGGTATGGAATTTGTTAGGTGAGGTGTCCTATAAAAAGCGGTTTCTTTATACCAGGAAAGGGACACAGAAAAACATATTCACTTTTTATCTCCTCAGTCCTTACATATTCCTACAAACATAAACACTTCACAAATCATCTTTTTCTGGGTAATATTCAAGAAGTTCTCAACCTATTTTCCTGTCGACACCGATGAAATAGTGATCGTGTATCCCTGGAGGTTGGTTGCCATGAGTCCGTGTGTCGTAGCGTGGCAATTTCAGCTTTAGGGCAGTGATCACATCACACCACGATCTTTCCAGATAAGTCATTCCTTTATTTTACCCGTTTTTATTCCAACATTCTAAAGCTGAAATTTCTTTTAATTAAAGGTTGATTGATTTGGATTTAGATCTGATGTATAGGGTTCTGTGTGTTTATTTTCAATTTATCTGTCGTTTTAGTTTGGTGGAGCAATTTTGATTTGAAAATAAGATTGATTTTTCGTGGCTATATTTTTCTATACCGATAAAATGTTATTAATTTTTATTTAAAAAAAAAAAGAAAGAGATGAGAATGTGATCGGTAACCGGTTGGTTCCGCTCCATTACAAGAAAATCAAAGAACTTAAAGTTTTAAACGTAAAAGGAGAATTAAAAAAAGAGAGAGAAATTAAAATGAAAAATTAGGGCTTTATAGGCGCAAATTATTATATGGTCCCAGGACCACGTAGCTCTACGTGGTCCCTTGCCAAAACGATGAAGTTTTGGAGTTAAAAAAAAATCTGTTTTAGGTTTTTATGTAAAAACAGTTTCTAAATTCATGGAAAAATCAGTTTTTTTTGTAAAATCTGTTATTATAGAATTCCTACTTTCAAGGAATTAAAAGCAATTTCTTAATTCATAAAAAAAAAATCAGTTTTTTTTTTATACGTAAAAATTAATTTAGATTTATGTTACATTCATTAGTTCTTTATTTAGATTTATGAATATTGCGATAAATGAATATTGTATTTGTTCAACATATTATGATTTTGCATGGGATGAAGATTTTGTTGCAAAATGAATATTCAGTTATCGCAAAAGTGAATGTAAATTCAGGTTATTTGTGGTAAAATGAATATTCAGTATTAGAAAATGAATATTAAGTTTAGTTGGTGCAAAGTTGATTGTTGGTTCAGGTTCTTTGTGATAAAATGAATCAACATTAAAAAAATGAATATTCAGTATTAAAAAATGAATATTCGATATGCAATAATTAATATTCATTTTAGTTGTTGCCAACGTGAACGTAAGCTTGGATTTTTTACGGTAAAATGAATATTCAGTATTAAAAAATGTGAATATTTAGTATAAAAAAAATGAATATTCAGTATTAAAAAATGAATATTCATTTTAGTTGTTAAAACTGACTCGTTGACGCGCGAGAACACAATTGTTCTATGTGCTCCCGGGAGCATTGTATATTGTAGTTTAAAAAATTAGTTTATAAAAAATGAAGCTTTTAGTTTTTTTTTTTCTTTTTTAAAAAAAATTGTGGTTAAAAAAAAATGAATATTATAGTGTACAAAAATGAAGATTAAAGATTAAAAAAAATGAAGATTGTAGAGTAAAAAATAAAGATTCCCAGGACCACAAAAAGCTACGTGGTCCTGGGAGCACCATATAACAATTGCTTTATAGGAAGCAAAAAAATTGGAGATCAATTGAAAAGAATGATAGAGGAGAAAGAGAAGAATGCCAGCAATTAGACGGCAATTATGATTATTAGGAGGAGAAGAACGAAGTTTATCAAACAAAGCTCACATGGCAAGATCTACGACTTTCAATTGAACAAATCGAACAACTACGAAGTTTCGTTTTAGGCCTAAAGCAATTTGATCTTTTCTCGATTGCATAAAAATTGGTTTGATTGATCTTCTTCTCTCTCTTTTTCTTGTTTATTCTCTCATTAAAAGGGAGTTTATTCCGTCATTTTTTTTAAGTCTAATTAATGTGCATAATTTATTTTATGTGGCCATAGTTTTGATAGTATATATATTTTTTTTGAACCGATAGTATATATATTTTTATATCTCATTAATTACTATTTTATGTTGCAATATGATCTGGATAAGTTAGATCTTGAAGCGGATAATGATGTTTGACATGTTTTGTCAAATTTGTTGGGAATGGAATTATGTTTGAGAGCCAACATGTTTATTTTGGCCAAGTGTTTAACTCTTGGAGTTTTGGGGTTTATACTTTTGCCTTTTGCTTTATA
Organism: Salicornia ramosissima; assembly: GCA_951394345.1. NCBI lineage: Eukaryota > Viridiplantae > Streptophyta > Magnoliopsida > Caryophyllales > Amaranthaceae > Salicornia > Salicornia ramosissima. Next base: position 16,403,964 of record OX596236.1, on the reverse strand, counting down.
TATACTTATATATATGTTTGTGTATTGGTTACATGAGGTACTCTTGTATATTCTAAAGTACTTGACCATGTTTAGTTAAGTGAGCTATTAGTGGAAAAATAGTTACACTCTAGTGCTAAGTTCTCATGTTTTATTAACCCTATAGTTTTATCTGTGAGGGATTCACTAGAGATTTGGTGTTGAACTACGTTGTTATTTTTACCTTGTGATAAGGTTTAAATAATTTAATGTTTTAATTGCATTAATTTTTTTTTTTTATAGTCTTGATTATGTATCAAGTGGATGTGGAGAAGGCATTCACGAGTGATAATCATTGTAAAGGAAGTATATAGACTTTATGAGTGGACTTGAGTAGTCTTTTTTATGACCCTTTGATGACACCTTAGCTATAAAGTTTGATCAATTTTGTTGTACCAACTAATTTATTTCTTGGCTTATGATGGTGGCATTAGCTTTTCTTTGTGGTTTTATATTATTGGCATCAATGGTGTTTATATGTCATTGATGATCAATTTTGATATGTCCACACTCGTTTGTTGATGGAAGGAACTATTTTTTTTTTAAGCCGAGTTGGAAGTTTGAGATGGGATGATGTATGTGCTTCATGGTGGCCTGATAAGCCCAAATAATGAGTTGGTAAAGTACCCCTAATCTGAATCTCATTTGTGGTAATACTTTGTGGCAAACTTGACTATAATGTTGAAAGAGTTAACATATATTTATGTTACGTTTGAACATAGTATTACGGAATTATTTACAGAGTTAATAAATATGAGAGTACAGTTATATTCAGTTTGTCTTTAGCTTGCCGAAAAACTTTAGAGAAATTATATCCCAAGAAGTTTATGATAAATTATTTGAAGATATAATATTTTGTTTGGCCTTGACTTGAAATTTCATGCAGTTTGATTGTACACCCATGTTGATGTGGTAACGTATGGAGTTTTCTTGTTTAGTCAGTTCACAAGATGCCATGAATAAGATTGAACTGTGGGAGGTTTGAGACTCCTATTGGGTGATCGTATGTGGTAAAAAAAAATAACTGCAAATCAAATTATGTTAGACGATTTACTATGGATAATGAGGTCATAGTAAGATCATGTTAATCAAGTAGCATTGTGCTTGAATATATGTTAGAAATCTGATCAGAAATAATGTGATGTCACATGAGTGTGTGAAATTTGAGAAGAATATTGCAGATTCTCTCACAAAAGGCCTATGTACAAAAATGGTGCTGGAGTCAGCATAAGGAATGGGTTTAAAGCCTATGAGGGAGTGAATTGTGATGAATACCCACTTAGAATAAATTTTCTAAGTTCAAGGGTCAAACGAAGTCACAAAAGAACTCTAGTTGTTGGATACTACTACCATTCCTAGTAATAAAATTAAATTTTTAGTGATGTAGTATTTCTTTTTATATATATGCTGTTATGAGTAAGGCTGAGCATTCGGCTCTTAATAAGTTCATAGCCTCCTTTTTGAGGTGGTTTGTGGCAGCGCAGACTTGATGGACTTACCTATGTGAATGTGGGGATTACGCCCAATCCCCTATGAGAGTCCAAAGGCTTAGGCTTTCTAGAGCATTCACGAAAATCCAGGCAATGAGTGGGGCATCGATATATTACAAATTGCGAGAACGCTTCTTGATTTGAGAAAAGTTGAGTGCGCTATTGCATCTTACGAACCCCGTGAAAGGTTCAAAGAGTAATCTACCGCTCACGATAATAAGATACGATTGTATGCACTGAGTATCAATTCAAGTCTATTAGACATTGGTGCTTCAAACCTAAGTATCTATTACACAGAATTTCCTTTTCAGATTATTTCTTTCCTAACTAACTTCTTTTGAATCATGTGGGGGATTGTTGGAGTTTATATATTAAACTATTATATTTGCTTCAAAAGAAATTGGGGAATTAATTAATTATTATTTTGGGTCAAGGATTATTTATTCCTTTTGACTAATTCCCTCCATTAACTCTTTGATTGACTTTTTCTTCCTTATTTTTATGGCATGTTACCTCACTCTTTCAATCATGGGTATGGAATTTGTTAGGTGAGGTGTCCTATAAAAAGCGGTTTCTTTATACCAGGAAAGGGACACTGAAAAACATATTCACTTTTTATCTCCTCAGTCCTTGCATATTCCTACAAACATAAACACTTCACGAATCATCTTTTTCTGGGTAATATTCAAGAAGTTCTCAACCTATTTCCCTGTCGACACCGGTGAAATAGTGATCGTGTATCCCTGGAGGTTGGTTGCCATGAGTCTGTGTATCGTAGCGGGGCAATTTCAGCTTTAGGGCAGTGATCACATCACGCCACGATCTTTCCAGATAAGTCATTCCTTTATTTTACCCGTTTTTATTCTAACAGTTGTTAACCTTTTGTAATTCCTCAATCATTTGATTTGTCTTCTTCTTCGCATCATCTTTATTAGGTATTTGCAGCTGAACTTTGGCGGTGGATGAAAATCGTACAACTCGGGTGGCTGAGTGATTCCACCCAGGGACTCCGTGTTGAAGTCGATGTGGTTATGGATGATCCCATTCTACGGCTCAAATTATGGTATGTGATATTAGATAACGTCACATACCCCACGTTTTTTCCCCAAATCAGTTTTATTGGATGTTAAATACGATTTAGCATGCTAAAATAATAAATTAGATGAATTCAAAACATAAATAATTTAATTTGTTTTAAATTAGTTGGAAATCTGATAAAGGGTGTTAGTTGGAGTTAGTTGATTAGTTGTTACAGTTAGTTATTTTCAGTTAGTAGTTGACTAGCTGTCTTTTGTCAAACTTTGTTTTGGTTTAGTGTGGCTATATATAGGCTGCATATTTGTAATAAGAGTTTTATGAAATTAATAACAAAACTCCTTACCTCTACTTACTGTCTAAATTCTCTGCTCTTTCCCCTCTTTACTCTGCTTCGTTCCCCCTTCCTCTAACTTCCTGTCTATTTCTTTAATTCACAAAACTCAAGATTTAATAGTTTGTATCAAGAATTATTCACCTATATCATTTGGTATCAGAGCCCAGATCCACCCCATTAATCTGCAATTTAGAAAATAATTCAAGCACACCACCTATTCGATCATAATCCACAATTACATTCTTTATTCTGTTCTTGCTGTATTCTGGAATCAATCCTGGCACCTTATACCAAAAGTAAGGCAGCCATGGAGGATTATTTTAAGAATTTGGAGAACAAACTTGAAGCCCAAGCTCAGACCATGCAAGAACTGATACAAATGGTCCAGGAGATAAGGGACTCTGCATCACTACAAGTCAACTCTCCAAGAGTAGATTTCCCCAATGGTAGGAACTTCCTTGCAAGAGGTATGACACCAAAACTTGATTTCCCTAAATTTGATGGACAAAATCCAAGAAATTGGATCAAGAAATGTGTTAGGTACTTTGAACTGTGCAAAATTCCTAATGAACAAAGGGTGAATTTAGCATCCTTACATATGGTTGAAAAAGCTGAAACATGGGTTTGTAGTTACTTGGCTGTGAAAAAACATGTAGAATGGGATGATTTTATTATAGACTTGACTGCCAGGTTTAGGGACTCAACTAGTGCTGAAATGGTTGAGCAATTTAACAAATTACTCCAAAATGGTAAGTTAGAAGAATATATTGATGATTTTGAGAATTTAAGGTCATTAATGTTGCAATATGGATATGGATTAACTGATCTTTATGTATTGGATAGTTTCTTGAGTGGTCTAAAACCAAATATTAAAAACTTTGTGAAAGCCTTTAAACCCCAGACAGTTTCTGAAGCCATAGAGTTTGCTAGGTTGCAAGGGCAACTAACAAACTCATCTTTTCAAAATAATACCTCCAAATTCTTTAAGCCACCCTATGATGTAAAGCCCATACAGTCACATCCACCCAGCAGTAACCATAATCAGCCACCACTCTTACCTACACCTCTCAGGTCACTACAAATAAAGCCTTACCCACATAACAACCCATCTAATTCCTCCTCATTTTCCAGACCCAAAACTACATATATCCCAGCGGATGTTAGGGCAACCAAAATAGCCAAAGGATTGTGTTTCCTCTATGACAAGCCTTTTGAAAAGGGGCACAATTGTAGATTTAAGGAACCACAATTATTTACTGTTGAGATTAATCCTATAGATGATCAAGAAATGGATCCTGATGCCATACCAGAAGAAGTGGTTGAGGAAGAATTGCAAGACACTGAATTAAAAATTTCAGTCCAGGCCTTAACAGGAGGACAAAATTACCACACCATGAGGGTGGTGGGGATGGTTAAGAAGACGTCCATACAAATTTTGGTAGACTCAGGGAGTACTCATAACTTCCTGGACATTGAGGTTGCTAAAAGATTAGGGTGCAATATGGACAAGATGGACACACAAATTGTGACAGTAGCAAATGGCAATCGTTTTCCATGCCAACACATGTGCAAGAAGTTTGTATGGAATATACAAGGCAATCAATTTTGCTCTGATGTTTGGCTGATCCCCTTGGGAAGTTGTGATATGGTCTTAGGCATACAATGGCTTAGGACCCTAGGGGCCATCAAATGGGACTTCAAGAACCTGACTATGGAATTTTACTACCAGACCCAGCTAGTTCTGTTAAGAGGAATTCCCTGTAGTAAATTACAGGTTATTGAAGGTCAACCAGGCAACAAGTTAATGTCATCAGCTACCCAACTCTGCTTGTTACAGCTGAAGGAAGTGGAAGATTCCACCCCTGAAGTAGCTAATTATGCACTTGAATTGGCTCCTGAGGTAGAGAGATTAAGGAACAAGTATCCTGAAGTTTTAAAAGAACCTTTAGAGCTACCTCCCTCCAGGGGAGTCTTTGGTCACAAAATTCCATTGCATCAAGATGAGGGACCTATTAACATAAGGCCTTATAGATACCCTTTCAAGCAAAAGGATGTCATTGAAAATATAATCCAGGAGATGTTGGATAGAGGGATTATACAACATAGCTCAAGCCCATTTGCATCCCCTGTGGTACTAGTGGGTAAGAAAGATGGGACATGGAGACTATGCATTGACTATAGAGCACTGAATAAAAGGACTATTAAAAATAAATTCCCAATACCTGTGATTGATGAGCTAATAGATGAATTATCAGGTGCTACTATATTTTCCAAGCTAGATTTGAGGGCAGGATATCACCAACTCAGGATGCACCCAAGTGATGTTCACAAAACTGCTTTCAAGACACATACTGGACATTTTGAATTTCTAGTTATGCCCTTTGGTTTGACTAATGCCCCTGCCTCTTTTCAATATTGGATGAATCAAGCCTTCAAGCCTCTTTTAAGGAAGCATGTTCTAGTATTTTTTTATGATATTTTGGTATACAGTCCTACTATGGAAGCCCATTGGAAGCACCTGGATGAAGTTCTTAAACTAATGAAGGATAATCAGATGCACATTAAACCAAGTAAATGCATATTTGCTGCAAAAAGGGTTGAATACTTGGGAAATTTCATTTCTGGAGATGGAGTACAAACTGACCCAAGGAAAATTGAAGCTATAAGGGATTGGCCAGAACTTAGGGATGTGAAACAACTTAGGAGTTTCTTGGGTTTGGCTGGGTACTATAGAAAGTTTGTTAAGGGGTATGCACTTATTTCAAAACCCCTAACAAACTTGCTTTAAAAAGGGGCTTTTGACTGGACAAAGGAGGCTACAGAAGCATTTGAACACCTAAAAATTGCTCTCACTTCTGCCCCTGTGCTGGCTATTCCAGATTTTTCAAAAATCTTTATAGTAGAAACAGATGCTTCTAATAAGGGAATTGGGGCTGTGCTGATGCAAGAGGGACATCCCATAGCATTCCTTAGCAGGACACTTGGACCTAAATGGCAGAATTTATCAGTATATGAGAAGGAACTCCTTGCACTTGTGCATGCTGTTCAAAAATGGGAACAATATCTCATCAATAATTCTTTTATTATAAGGACAGATCAGAAAAGTTTGAAGTGGTTTTAGCACCCCCTTCCAACAGCTATGGCTTTCTAAATTGATGGGCTTCACTTATGAAATTCAATACAAGGGTGGTAAGGAGAATGTGGCTGCAGATGCATTATCCAGGGTACAAGGCTCACAACTCATGTGTTTAGCTATATCCATAGCTTCATCAGACTTAGAGAAGCTTATCCAAGACAGTTACTCTTTGAGTAATGACCTACAACTATTAGTTCAAAAGCTAAAGGATGGTGAGAGCATACCAGGGGTAAGGTTGGTAAATGGATTACTCAGGAGGCAAAACAGAATATTGATTGGACCTTCCAAGCAGGTAAGGCACAAAATATTTTTATGGTTACATGCTTCACCAGAAGGAGGGCACTCAGGAAGGGATGGTACAATAAGAAGAATCAAACAGTTGTTTTATTGGAAGGGACTTACAAGGGACATAAGGTAGTTCGTTAAGAGATGTAGCACCTGCCAAGCAAATAAGTATGACACATCAGCTAAACCAGGCCTGCTCCAACCTTTGCCAGTTCCAGATGAAGTATGGACTGATATATCAATGGATTTTATAACTGGGCTGCCAAAATCCATGGGGAAGGAAGTAATTTTTGTAGTGGTTGATAGATTTAGTAAGGCAGCCCATTTCATGGCATTAGCTCATCCATTTACTGCATTACAAGTTGCACAATGTTACCTGGATCATGTCTTTAAATTGCATGGTTGGCCAAAGTTTATTGTGAGTGACAGGGATGCTGTGCTCCTTAGCAAGTTTTTGAAGGGATTATTTTCAATACATGGAACTGAATTCAGGTTATCATCATCATACCACCCAGAATCTGATGGGCAGACTGAGGTTGTAAATAGATTCCTTGAAACTTATCTAAGATGTATGTGTGGGGAAAGTCCCAAGGATTGGTGCATGTGGCTTCCTGTTGCTGAATGGTGGTATAACACACATTATCATACTTCAACAAACCTTACTCCCTATGAGATAGTATATAACCAACCACCCCCTTTGCATTTGCCTTATTTGGCTGGAGATTTTAATAATGATGAGGTAGACAGAAGCATGCTAAGAAGAGAGGCCATGACAAGCAAGGTTAAGTTCCAACTCAGCAGGTCTGTTTGTAGGATGAAGCAAATGGCTGATAAAAAGAGGTCTGAAAGAAGCTTTGAAGAAGGAGATTGGGTATGGCTAAAGTTACAACCTTATAAACAAGCTTTAGTTCAGCTAAGGGGAAATCAAAAACTCTGTCAAAAGTATTATGGTCCCTATAAAGTAATAGCAAAAGGTGGCTTATAGGCTTCAGCTGCCATCAACTACAAAAATTCATAATGTGTTTCATGTTTCCAAATTAAAGGCATTCTTGGGAGCTTCCCCCTGATCGGGGTTTAGGGGTCATTACTTCCTAATCCGGTCAAAAATAATTACCCTACGCTAACCTAACAAGTAGTATAGGAAAGTAAGGGGTCGAACCACAAGAAACAAGCGGATTACCTAGCCAAGTTATTGAGTGAAGGGGGGTTTTTGAAAAAGAGGAAAGGTGAGTAAACTACTTTAACAAACTAAGTCTAAAGTAAATTAAACTAAATTAAAGTGATGTAAAATCAACAATTAAAGGAACTAGGGAACGGGGAAAACATGATATTCCAATAATCAAGCACGCAGCAACCACATAGCAAGCATAAAATCATTTGTTTCAAGCAAGGAGATTAGTTTATGCAAGAGGGCTTAGATTTCTCAGCCCACCCACTCACACAACATCTCAACCTAGACCAAACCAAACACCATGGATCGAATCGCTCGGTAAACTAGATCTCTCATTCTCTACCTCGCTCACAACCCGGTTCGATTTACTCTAGACCCTTCCTAACATGTTGTCTCTAACCTCATGCTTAGATTTCTCAACCACGCTTGGTTAGTCCAAGATTCTATCCTAGAAGTTGGCCAAACTCCTAATCTAGCATTTCAATCCGTGTTAGAAAACAAGCATCAACAAGTTATTTCATACCAAACCAACAATTACTCCATGTTCAACAATCAAAATACCATCATTTTCCCCCTCCCCTAGCTAGAAATCTAGCCTAGGAGAGGGGTGTTCATACTAACAAAAGCCATAAATAGACCAAACATGATAGAAGATGTAAAGAAACTAATAAACATGGAAAATAACAACTAGACTTGCAAAAACTACCTCAAAGATTCAAACTTTAAATCACAAACACAATGAACAAGAGATTAGAGCTAATGACAAGTAATAACTCAACAAATAATAACATAAAAATGATGAACAAATAACAAAGAAAGAAAGATGAGAATTGTTACCAAACTAGAAGATTGAATATATGGATTGATTGCAAAATGAAGAAGAAATTGTTGCTGACTACAAGCTAAAACTACTAAAACTTTTGTGTTTCTCTCTCTAAAAATATTGAAAATAAATGCTAAGTTTTCTTGGTGAGAAAACCTAGAAAAGTTGGGGTATTTATATATTACATGAGAGGGAAGGGGAATATTCGGAATAAATGAGCCGCCGCAGGTGGGAGCGGACGCTCTGAGGGCTAAGAGCGGACGCTCCACTAATACGACAAATCGATGAGCTGGCAACAAGGACTGGGAGCGGACGCTCCATGCACAGGCCCGAGCGGACGCTCTGGCACCTCCCAGCAGCTACTGCTTCTCTGATCATGGGCCGAGCGGACCCTTTGAGGGCTGAAGCGGACGCTCGGTGGTACTTGGACTTATGCTGAGGCTGGGCATGGGGAGCGGATGTTCCAAGGGGAAGAGCGGACGCTCTGGGGCAGTCCATAGCTTTTGGCTGGGCGATGGTTGAGAGCGGACGCTCTAAGGGGAAGAGCGGACGCTCTAGCTCCAACAAAAAGTTCCTGCCTCCTCGACAAGGGGTCCAAGCGGACGCTCGTAGGGGTGGAGCGGACGCTCTGAGCTGGAGCTGTAACGACCCGACTTTTCGACTTGTCGATTTACAAAGGGAAAGCGACATTCGGATCGTTACTAACTTAAATAACAATAAATCAACTTAATTGAATGAATAAATTATCTTTTATTAAATTAAGTACCAATTATCCATAATAGTCCAAAAGTCACTAATACATATAAAGTCTGGAAATTCTGCCCCAACATGCTGGGATCATAAGATAAACTAAATTAATGTCTTAAACTGTTCTGGGAATACTAAATACTCAAAATAAAATACTAATCTACTCAAGCCCATCCAGCGGAGCCCGCTCTACTCTGCTGCATCGTCACCTGAAACTGAGGGGGGGTCCACCGTCAGTGGCGAGTAACTAGGCTGTCCCATTTAATCGAGGGACCACCAAACACATAATAGCATAGAAATACACATAAAAACTGTAAAGAAATCTAATACATGCTTTCAATCTAACATACAAAAATACGTATAAAAGTACGTATAAACATACGTATAAATGTACGTATAAAATACGTATAAATACACCTACAGAGATACGGTTAGAATACGTATATCTTACGTATAATGTACGTACAAACAACCCTGCAAATACGGTTAGAATACGTACAAAAATACACAAACCATCCATGTGCATACATACACATATATACTTACATAAATACACAATCATACACAGCGGAAGTCTTAGAATATACAATACTTATACTTTATATTATACAACTTAAATTAACTCAGAACCTTAGCTTATATTATACTCATCATTTCTTATTCATACTTGTCATATTCCTTCTTAACTTATATAACATATCTTATCATCAATAATCATATCTTATCTTATATCATAACATCCATCTTATAATAAGAACATAATATCTTCTTAACTTTACATATGTACTTATTATATCATCTTAACTTAACATATCATCTTTGCGGACTGTCTTCTTCAGCTCGTAGCGAACCTTTGCGTTCGCAACTTTCCTAAAACATGTCGGGGTGAACCTTTGCGTCCCACCCGTAGCCCTCCTTTGCGAGAACTAAGCCTAAGCTATGGCCATAACTCCTAAATAGTCCTCCTTTGCGAGAACTACCTAGACGACTCCATATTCTAGAACCAAGAACTGCGCGGGGGAACCTTTGCGTTCGTCCCATGTGAGCAGTGGCATCGACTAAACCCATTTGATAACCTTTGCGTTATCGCAGGGGCGTCCTATCTTATTAACCCGATTGATGACCTTTGCGTCATCGCAGGGGCGATCTTAACTTATTATCTTTCAATTCTTTATATTATATCTTATATCTTTATTTAATCATATCATATCATATATTGGGAAATACTAGGTGACCGTAATAGGAAATGAAATGTTCGGAGTCCCAGGAAAGAGAGGTGCGGCACGTATATTGGCCACCTTAAATACCAAGTCTTTCCTAGCCAGAGACCGAAACATAACATGTATAGCTATTACTCTGTTTCCTTTCTTATCCCTAGTAGTATCTTATGCATCTTTAAACCTTATATTATACTATCCTTAATATATATCATATACTTATAACCTATCCTTTCGGATACTAACCTTAATATTACTACTAATATTATTAATATTAATTATAATAGCACCCGAAATTCTATGTTATTATTACTAATATTATTCGGTCCTTTTAATAATAATAATGGTTATGTTATTGTTTACCCTTCACTTTACAACTTATCCCTGATAATTATTTTGTCCGTAACTTTTATTATTAATTATTTCCTAAATTAATAATAATTCAAAACTAACCAAATTTGAATAAATCAAATAATTCCACACGTAAATCTCAATTTTCAACCATAATTAATTAATTCTTAAATTTATCTTAATTAATTGCTAAAATTACCAAAATATAATAAAAATCCTATTTTTCCTACTTTCACCACACTCGACATTTTATAACAATAATAGCCAAAATTATTCAATTAATTTATATGAATTCAATGATCAAGAATTAAATAATTTAACTAATTAATAAACATAAAAATCATATTTTTCAACAACATTCATCAAGATTAACATAAAAATAATATTTTTAACTCTTCTTTTAATTTCTATACACTCGACAATTAGAAGATAATAACAAGATTTAATTTTTAATTCAAGATTAATCAATATAATTCAATACTATCAAGATTCATCATAAAAATCATATTTTTAGTTCCCTTTTAATACTTAGGTCACTCGAAAACTCAAGAATGATTAATAGCATATTTTAATAATTCAATTGCCCTATTTTATACAATCTGATTTTTAAAGAATTAAATTAAAAAAGACCATCTAAAGATCTCTAAAAAAACTGGAAATTTTTATGGGAGCTAAATATGGGTTCAAGGATTAACTTGCATAAATTTCGTCTAAAAATAACATCTTTTACTATTTTAAAGTGATTTTCTAACTAACCAGTCAGATTAGGCTGAATTCGGTTTCAGAATTTTCTGCCATAGTAAACGATCTTTAAAAATTACGAAAAAAATACAAAATCTTTAGAACAGTATTACTGACCTCCACATAAAATTTCGTAGCCATTAGGTTTGATTAAGTATACTAATTAATTCGTAAACTAAAACTGGACAGTTTTATCAGTTTGAAAGATTAAATTATTTCAAGCAAGAAAAGATCGAATTTTGCCACGAAATAAATTATGATTCAAAATAAAACAGTAAGCAAACTGCCACGAAGAAATTCATCAAGAAATAACAAGATTTGATTAATAGATAAATTCATACAAGTAATTATTCAACAATTAGAGATTTCAAGAAATACATCAAATCATGAAAATACATGAAAAATAAATCAAGAACATCATCATCCATATACTCGACATGTTCATATGAAAACAATATTAAACTTCCTACAATTTTCATGCTTCAATTCCTAATTAACTATGTGATTTGCTACCCTTTAATTAAATAGAAAAGCGAAGTTACCTAGATTCGCTTATTAATTCCAAAAACACAAAAATAATTCACTCTCTTTTTTTTAAGAACCTCACGGCACACACTCAAGAGAGGGAGAGAAAAGAATATAATTTTTTTGTAGGGTTTTGATCAATTTGACAATTAGGACCCAAATGAGATCAAGGGGTCCTATTTATAGAATACAAATAAAACAAGCAAAACCCTAATGATGATATTAGGGCTGCCGTGAGGTAGTAAAATAGGGGGAGGGTGTTGAGCTAAACTTGGGCATTAGTTCAACAACCTTTGAATAGGTTTTAAATTATTTTAAATTAATTAAATTAATTAATTATCCAAAAATAATAATTAATATTTAATTAATTAAAACAAAACAATATTGGCCCAAAAAAAAATAAACAAGGACCGGCCAAGGCTAATCAAAGAAGAGAATTGGGTCTTTGGCCCAATTTGGAAGAGAAAAGATTGGGCTAAAAATACAAACAGTCCAAAAATAATGGGCCTTTTGGACTTAGAATTAAGACATATCATTAATAACCGCGAAATTTTCTGACCCAAAATTCCGGGTCGTTACAGGAGCTGCAACTCCATTCCACTTCAAGCTCCGAATTTTCACTCCCGGGCTCGAGCTTCGTACATAAGGCTCCGAATGCTTTGGCGTGGACCTGAAACAACTCATGCAAAATATCAAAGCACTTGTATTCCCATTTTCTCTCAAAAATACATAGAAAATACCCAAAAATGAAACAAAATCCAAAATCTTGGTAACGTGTAACGAGTGGAGGAAAAACCAACTAAAAATGCAAAAATATGGGCAAAACAAAGACCAAAAAGGATGAAAAATGACCTATAAGATGGTGTACAAATGCACCGATCACCCCCATTTCTAGCTCCCTGCCAGATTGGACTGAAGGATCCACACTAGTTGATGATGCAGTACCTAAAGTTGTTCTTAAGCAAAGGGATTGGAATGATGAAGAACTAACTCAGAGGCAATATTTGGTGCAGTGGCAAGGAACTCCTGAGTACGAAGCAAAATGGATAGACTTAGCTGAATTTCACAAACTCTATCCTAATTTTCAGCTATAAATTCAGACTTGAGGGCAAGTCTGTTCTTGGCGGGGGAGGTATGACAAAGGGTGTTAGTTGGAGTTAGTTGATTAGTTGTTACAGTTAGTTATTTTTAGTTAGTAGTTCATTAGCTGTCTTTTGTCAAACTTTGTTTTGGTTTAGTGTGGCTATATATAGGCTGCATATTTGTAATAAGAGTTTTATGAAATGAATAACAAAACTCCTTACCTCTACTTACTGTCTAAATTCTCTGCTCTTTCCCCTCTTTACTCTGCTTCGTTCCCCCTTCCTCTAACTTCCTGTCTATTTCTTTAATTCATAAAACTCAAGATTTAATAGTTTGTATCAAGAATTATTCACCTATATCAAAATCCGAACCAATATCTGCGCAAAACCTCTCAAACTAATAAAATATATTAGCTAAGAGTTGTTTTAGAAAATTGTTAATACTCAATATTTGCCTTAATATTAGTATTTATGATCTCCAAGGAATTTGAGAAAATAATGCTTATACCATCATCTAAGAAGTGAAAAAAGTTTTCAAAAGGGGAGGATGGAGAGGTTGATGGCCTCAAGGCAATAAGTGAGCTCGACCACGAGGACCATAAGGTCACATGTCATTAGAAAGATTTGGTTGTTTTGAAAAGATGAAGAAGTTGGGATTTCAATGATTCCAATTGTTGGCTTTTGAAACCATTTTTCTCGCTTCATGATAGAATCAATATGTGATTGAACTATCGAAGTGAATAGTGAGGAAAACCATTTGCAAAATTGCAGATAAAATCAATATGATTAAGTATTATGGTTTTATTGAATATAAGAAGTAAGTTCTAAATTATTGAATAAAAGAAAGGAATAATTACATTAATAGGTACCAACTATTGCACTTTTTATTTTATAGGTACCAATTTTTGATTATTCACCAGCAGCACGAACTATTACATAAAGTTGCAACGATAGGTATGGATGACCTATAAATAAGTATGAATGACCTATAAATTGCAACAACATTTAGATGATATACCTATCCTTGCAACTTTATGTAACAGTTCGTATTGCTGGTGAATAATCAAAAGTTGGTACCTATAAAATAAAAAGTGCGATAGTTAGTACCTATTAATGTAATTATTCCTAAAAGAAATAGGATTTATAGAAGGATATGTTGGGATGGCAATAAGAGGAAATATGGTAAGAACAAAAGACAAATGTTGTCGTTTGTAGATCCATTAATGCTGAAAAGCCAAATGTTGTTGTAGACAACATATTAAAGTATTTTATACTATAATAGAATAGTCCATTTTGATAGAATACTCCCAACATATTTGGATGATCAATAAAATGAAAATATAGTTTTTCATTTGATGTTTATGCTATAAAAGATTGGCAATTTTACTTTCTATGAATGTGATACATATTATTGAAGTCACATTGCTTTGAATGTGCGTAAAATAAATGGTAGAAAGCTAGCTAAAGGTAAATCTACAAACAAATATTGTGTGTGAGATTTGAGATTTTGAATTTATCTCGCCATACCTTATAGGTTGGTTTTGGAATCAAATAATTGTTATTTCATTCCTACTCAAAACATTTTTTTTTCAATTTCAATATATGATATTGAATTATGACCAAATTGTTATTCTTTGAATAGAGTGTTTTAGATATATTGCCATGCTAATTAGTGTTCGTATAGTTTGATTTTGACAAATTAATATATAACAAGAAATCAAAACAATTGATTCTTAACCCACTTAGTGATAATTGGCTTTTTGGTCTTTATTTTCTAAACTTTAAAGTTAGTTTTATAGCTTAGTTTCCCCTTTTCTTATTTCATTTTATCCTTTTTATTTTCTTTAAATAGTTTATTTGTACTCTGAAAAACTTTAGAAGTATCTCAGATGGATCAAAATACTCAAAGAGCTTTAGAAGCGCCTTGAAATTTAGTGTTTGATGTTACTACCATATGTAGGTATAGAATTCACCAAAAGATTAGATCATGTTGATTGGATCCTATAAATTTCTATTAGATAGAAATCAACTCACGACTTACAAGCAAGTGATTACTACTTCCTCCGTCCCCTTATTTTTGCAACAATTTGACTTTTTCCACTATTCATTAAGAAACTTTGACTCTCTCTAATTATATTCACATAAGAAAAAATATAGTTAAATGGGATTTCGTTTGATTCAGCTCGATGTGCAGTTTTTTAATATATAACTTTTATAATTTTTTATTATATGCATTTACATATATTTTTGTTTAAAGTTGTATGTTGGGAGATGTGAAAAGGCAAATGTTGCAAACAAAAAGGGACAGAGGAAATATTAATTAGATAGTAATGGGATGGTGATTTGTAATATAAGATAGCTATGACAAATTCAAATTCCGAAAAATGGTTAGGAACCATGAAATCTAACTAGATTCCATGCTTGAAAATCAAGTTCAAAACTTGGTTAATTTGCATAAAGGATATACACCTATCAGTTGCAAATAAGTTTTTTATGTGAAAATTGACAAATATGGAAATGTATATGCATATATACATAGCTAGATTGGAAAAAAAATTATACATAAATTCATGGCGTTCGTTGAACTTAATGAAACCCATTCACTAATTGGAATGGTTAAGTCTATTTGGATTGTTCTAACAATTATTGCACATTTTGAAATGTGGAAAAATTAGATATCAATTCTGCATTTCTAAATAGGATTTTGGAAGAGACTTTGAAAGGACTTTCAATCCGGCCTTCTGTATGAATCTAAGTGATTATATTATTTGAACTAAGTATAAATTAAAGCTAGGTACATACTAGGTTAAATAATAATGAAAGGCTCTAGACGAGACTTTCAACCATGTCAATAATCTAATCCATTATTATATATGCTAAGATATGGAATCGTCACAATAACTTGTATGCTTCAAGCATGGCAATCGTAAAGCATCAATCGCGTTTAATCAAAGTGAAAGATCATTAGATTATAATCAAGAAGATCCAAAGTAATTGGATAAATAGTAGCTAGGATAAGTTCTTGATACAAGGAAGGCGAAGATGCATGAATTAATTAACATTGATGCTACACGCACAACCTTAGACAGAGATTAGATCTTTGTAAGGAAGCCGCACACAAGCACGAGTTATGAGGCATCGTGGCTTGGAATGGTAATATATATGGATTTATATCCATGTGGAAATTTTAGATCAATTTCCATGTTTACAGATGATGAAGAATTTACTGAACGAATATGTCCTCAATCGTTATCGGCAATTACTAAATATATATTATGGAGATAATAATTAAGTTAAATTAGGAAATTATATTTACTTGCTAGAGAATAAATATAATTAGTGGATCCATATTATTTGGGCTCACAACTATATATACTTAACTTAATCCTATGAGGTCACACAAAATAGCACAGGATTGGGCATAAATTAAATGGGCCCAATGGATGCTAGGATTAGGGTTTCTCTGATATGACTAATGAGATGTATATATAGTACCTCATTAGGGTTGTAGGGTAATGATTTATTCTGATCAGTTGGCACACACAATCAAAAACCCTAAAACCTATTGCATTCATATGGTTTTTTCCCTAAAAAGTAAGAGAGTGAATATTGATCCATCTCTTCCGTACTAGCATACGTGGGATCCGATCCGGTGCTTATGGACTGATTAGAGGAGCAACAATTGAGGCTTTAGATCTCCGTTCTTGACATTGAAAGCACGCATCAAAGGTTGTAATTACTATCTTATATACTTGATTCATATTAATTATTATTAGTGATCTTGATTTTATAGATGTTAGGAAAATGTTTCCTGAAATTCCGCTAATCATATCTATAAACCCCTACAGTGGTATCAGTTAGCCCTCTAATAATTTTAATATGATCATGTTTTCAATGATAAAAATTATTATTTTCATTCAATTAAGGGAGGATTAAATATATGGGTTAATTTGCATAATTAAAATAATATATTTTTTTTAATCAAATTATACTCGAAAAATTAAAAAAAAAAAAGGAAAGGAAGAACCTCTTCTTCACGTTCGAACAGTTAACAAAAGTACCAACCTAATTCATGGATTAATACTTGCTAATCTTCCAAATTACATTGGGGCTTTTATTTATTTCGATGTTAATTGCAAATTGATAGCAAAAATTTGTTGTTTTAATCCCTAAATCAAACGAATTGTCCAAGGTTTTGGTTCGAAATTTTCGAACCCCAACTTTGTTCAATTCTTCAAAATCATTGTTTGAATTTCATTTTTTTTTGCAAATTAGTTTGTGGGAAATGTAGAAAACAACCCAGCCAATGTTATTCAAGAATCAATTCGAACAAAAGTTGTTCAATTTGTCCCAAATCACGCTCGAAAAGTTCGAACGATATGGGAAGTTTTTCAGGCTTTTTCCGGCGTCGATGGTGGCATGGGTGGTGCTCCGAGGCCGGGAATATGGACGCCGGCGTTTTCTGGTTGGGGCGAGGAGTCCGACGGCGGTCGTGGGCGGCAGCGCGGTGGCTATCGTGGCCCTGCCGTGGCTGCTGCTACTGTGGTTTATTTTTTTTAATTTTTTTATTTATTTTCTCTCTCTATATTTTTTAAATAAATAAAATATAAATAATATACAATACCGAAAAATTAACACAATTAATTAAATACAATTATCGATGGTTAGCAATTACACTTAATAATATTAATTAAATATCATACTTCGAAAATTAAAATTATCAAGATTAGATTCAAGAATTCAATGATAACATGTTTTAATAATTTAGTCACACTATTTTACACAGTCTGATTTTAAAGAATTAAATTAAGAACGTCCATTTAAAGATCCCTAATAAACTGGAAATTTTGATGAGAGTTAAACATGAGTTCAAGGTTTAACGTGCATAAATTTCGTCCAAAAATAACGTCGTTTACTATTTTTAAGTGATTTTACAACTAACAAATCAGATTAGTCTGAAATCAGTTTCATATTTTTCTGCCATAGCAAACGAACTTCAAAAATTACGAAAATTTAACAAAAGATGTCAAACACAATTACGGATTTCCACCTAAAATTTTGTAGCCATCCTAATTGATTAAGTTCCTTAAATAATTCGTAAACCAAATCTGGACAGTTTTACCGGTTTGAAAGATTAAATTGTTTCAAACAAGAGAAGGACGAATTTCGCCATGAAATAAATCTTGATTAAAGATCAAACAGTAAAGAAGCTCCTAAAATTATTCTAAGACACTCGACATTTTAGAACATCAAGAACAAATTAATTCTTTTTAATTCAAGACTTTAATATAGCAATTAAATAATCAAGATTAACAATAATAATTCAAGAAAATACATGAAATAAATCAAGAAACATTCATGAACAAATTTCATATGGCTCGACATTCTTAAGGAAGTTTTAGAACATTATTCCTAACAGTTTTCATGATCATACCCTAATAAACTATGTGATTAACTAGTACCGAAATTAAACAGAAAGGCATAGTTACCTTAAATCGCTTAAATTATCCAAAGAAAATATTCACCCTTTGGTGAATTTAGTTCGGCTATTTGGAGAGAAAAGGAGGAAAAATATATTTTTTTGGAGTTCAAAGCTTTAGCAAAATAGAACACATACAATTGCTAAGCTAGTATATATAGAGAAAGGAAAACCAAACAAACCCTAAACAAATGCTAGGGTTGCCGTGAAAAGGGAGGAAGAGTAGGGGAGATTGGACCTAGCAAATAGGGCTTAGAAGACTAGGTTTAATTGATTTAAATTAATTATTTAATTTAATAAATCAATTAATTAGAATAATCTAATCAATTAAATTAAAACCAAAAAGAAATAATCCTTGGCCCAAAGAATAAAGGGGGGCCGGCCAAGCTTCAAAGAGGAAGGGAAAATTGGGTCATTTGGCCCAATTTGAGAAAAAGATAACAGATTAAATTAAAACAGTCCAAATTTAATGGGCCTTTTGGACTTAGAATTAAATAAAATAAACTAATAACCGCGAAATTTTCTGGCCCTAAATTTCGGGTTATTACATTAATGGTTCCAAGTTGTAATAAGATTTAGTTTTATTTTGAACTTAGTACTATTTTATTTACGCTGCAAAATTCTGAGTAAGCCGATACGTTTCCACACGTGGCGATAACACTTTAATAATTCTCAATATTCCTTGAAATTAGCATTTATAACTTGATGAAAATTATTGGGGTGTTACAAAGTGGTATCAGAGCCTCGGGTTTTGATCCAAAAATTTTTCAAAACGTCAAAATTTTATTTTAATATGTTTTCATTTGCAAAATAAGATTTTCTAAATTAACCTTGGTGAGGATTTGGGAAGGGTATTAACGTGAATAGTATTGTGGCTATTTGTTATATATGATGACATTGACTATGTGTGTGCTCAGTGACTATATGTTAGTAACATGTTGTTGTTTCTTTGTTATTCCTTTTGGAAATTGGTATTGCGTGGGATCACATGTACTTACATACCTACAGATGTTGTTTCCTCCAAGAAATCCACCTAACGATCACCTAATCAAGAAAGATAATGAAACAATCATTAAATATCTGAACAAGATAACAGCGTATGTGTTTGATATATTTCTAGAAGAGAATAGAGTAAACGATGTCACCCAAGCCTACATTGCCGCCATGTGCTTACATTATTTACCAAAGAAAGAATCGTTTACACCAGTCTTTCAGTATTTTAAAGCACCAATAATCATGTTTACTGGACAATTCAACAGTCTCGCCTACCCGGACGAATATATGTTAGGAGATGGTCTACGAAAGTGGCTAATAAAACTTGAGAGTGAGTGGAACGAAAAACAAGGAAAGATTGAAAATACTGCATCGAGTCAGGGTAGCATTAATATAAACAAGGATAAGAAAGGAATAGAAGAAGCACAACTAGCAGTCTTAAGAGCAGGTAAAACAGATGAGACGAAAGCTATCTTAACTGCATACCTTACGGCGACTTCGTGGGAAGAGAAGCAGAAAATCTATCAAGCACACATGAGACCAACTGAATTGGACTTAGAGGATGATTACCTGATGGACGCATATGAAATTCCAAGCGGAGATCCTGCGACAACCCTCGATGAAGAAGAACTGGGAATGAATGAAAGTTCTGAAGAGGAAGACAGTGATGAAGATTTTGATCCCAGTGTCTATCAGGAGAAGGCAGACAAGCACGATAATAGTAATTTTTAGTATGTAATAAAAATAATAACAATAATACTTTGAGTCGTACGAAGTTGTTATTTTATTCATTTATTCATTTACTTATTACTAAATTATAAACGTCTCAAAATAGAGGAGTATAGTTAAGGGTCTCTATTGTTACAAATTAATAAAAACTTGGAATTTATAAAGATTGAGTATCAATGTTCAAACCGAGCACTTAACACCGCGCTATGGGAATCTCTTTTATTCTATTTTATTTGTTATTCTTCTTGCTTAAATTATGTGTTCGCTATGATAGAGTGATAGCTTCATGCCTATTTTCTGGACAATATGATTTAGAGTTATTAGTAGGGATAGTCAGTTAATGGCCTATCCAAAGCTAATTTGGCAAACCTAAATGGGTTTCCCTTTTATTCAGGAGGAGAAATAGGATGGCAGATAACCGAGCCCTAGCTGATGCCATAAGGCTATTGGCAGAGAACTTGAACGCAAATCGCAATGACCAGAACGACCCTGCTGGGGAGATGTTCAAAAAGTTGGCACAAGTGAAGCCACCCTATTTTAAAGGGGTTCTTGACCCATCACAACTGGAAAGCTGGTTAAGGGAATTTGACAAGATCTTTGATACTTTAGACTGTCCTGAAGCGCTTAGGGTCAACCAAGCTACCTTGTGCCTGAAGGATGAGGCAGATCTATGGTGGAGGGAGAGTGGGCCTGCAATCCGCGAGGCCGCTGGATTCAACTGGGATGCTTTTAAGACTAGCATCAGGAACAAATTTTATCCTGCTTGGTTGAAGAAGCAAAAGTCTGACGAATTCTTCGACTTGAAAATGGGGAAGATGAGCGTAGCATAATACTATGCTAAGTTCATCGCCTTGTCCAGATTTGCCCCAAAAGTGGTAGCAACGGAGGAGCTAAAGGCTCAGAGGTTCGAGCAGGGACTCTCCATGGAGATAAAGATGAACTTGGGTGGAGAGACTTTCACAAGGTTGGATGATGTGTACGGAAGGGCTGCGAACTTATACAGCCTTTTCCAACGGAATGCGAAAGGAGAGGGTGTCGTGGGAGAAAAGAGGAAAGAGTTCCAACAAACTAGTCATCTGGGCAATTTCAAAAAGCAGATGAATGGAAATTATCGAAACAAAGGAAACCAGAACGCAGGAAAAGGGCAGGGACAACAAAGGCCTGATACTAGCGGACGAACCTACTTCTGCAAGAAATGTCCAAGAAACCATCCTGGGAAGGACTGCGAAGGTAATCTGGTTACCTGCAACAACTGTAAGAGGAAAGGACACAAAGCGTTTGAGTGTTTCTCCAAACCCGAGACTGAAAGGAATGAAGCTAAGGGAAGACCCCATGATAAAACAGGAGGACATTCGGGCAACTAAAACAACTACACTAAGCAAGGAGGGGCAGAGAATAACCATCATCAGAACAAGAACAACACTGCAGGCAGATTGAACGTCATGGGAAGGAAAGAGGGCGAGAAAGCAGCTGATACTATCACGGGTACTTTTTCCCTAAACTCCTTTATGGTTAAAGTTCTTTTCGATTCTGGTGCAACCTATTCTTTTATTTCTAAGTCTGTTGTGGTAAAGTTAGGGTTGAATAAGGCAGAGCTAGTCCAAATACCTATATGCCTACCCACTGGGGAGGTAGTTAACTGTACTAGACTTCACATGGAATTACCATTACAAATAGGAGAATCTAACTTTCCTTTTGACCTTATAGAGATTTCTTTAGGGGGTCTGGACATTATCTTAGGAATGGACTGGTTAAGCAAGTATGAGGGAAAAATAGATTGCAAAGCACAAAGAGTATACTTGAGAACTCCTTTAGGAACCCCCATTTCCTACAAGAACCCTAGCAAGACTAAGGGCTTTGGGATAATCTCTGCCATGAAACTGAAAAAGCTAGTTACAAAAGGACACCCATTGTACTTCTGTTGTGTTCTAGATTTAAGTGAGAGGGGGGAAATGAACTTGGATGATGTTCCAATAGTTAATGAATTTGTTGATGTTTTTCCTAATGAGATTTCGGGGATGCCACCAAAAAGAGAGGTTGAGTTCACCATAGACTTAATACCTGGGACAACCCTATCTCCAAAGCACCATATAGAATGGCACCTGCGGAGATGAGTGAACTAAAAACCCAATTACAAGAGTTGCTTGATAAAGGCTATATCCGGCCTAGTGCATCACCTTGGGGAGCCCCTGTGCTGTTTGTGAGGAAGAAAGATGGGAGCCTTAGATTGTGCATAGACTATAGGGAGTTGAATAATGTGACCATCAAAAACAAGTATCCCTTACCTAGAATTGATAACTTATTCGATCAACTCAAAGGAGCTTGCATGTTCTCAAAGATCGATCTGAGGTCCGGCTACCATCAGTTGAGAGTAGCCGATAAAGACGTGTTAAAGACTGCCTTCCGAACTCGCTATGGCCATTACGAATTTACCGTTATGTCGTTTGGGTTAACCAACGCACCAGCTATATTTATGGACTTGATGAATAGGGTGTTTCACGAATATTTGGACAAGTTTGTGGTGGTTTTCATAGACGACATACTAGTATACTCAAAGAGTCAAGACGAGCATGTCAAGCATTTGAGAACAGTCCTGGAGACCTTAAGAGAAAACAAGTTGTATGCCAAGTTTTCTAAGTGTGAATTCTGGCTAGAAAAGGTTGCATTCTTGGGACACTATGTGTCGAAGGAAGGAGTATGTGTGGATCCTGAGAAGATCAAGGCAGTGAGCCAGTGGTCTACCCCTAAGAACGTGACTGATGTCCGAAGCCTTTTGGGCTTAGCGGGCTATTACAGAAGGTTTGTGAAGCATTCCGAACCTTGAAGGACTGATTGACAACCGCACCGGTGTTAACCCTACCTGAAGGAACCGAGGGGTTTGAACTATATAGTGACGCTTCAAAGAATGGGTTGGGATGTGTCTTACAACAGAATGGAAAGGTGGTAGCCTATGCATCGAGACAACTAAAACCATACGAGGCAAATTACCCTACTCACGATTTCGAGCTAGCCACTATAGTGTTTGCCCTAAAGATATGGAGACATTACCTTTATGGCGTAAGGTGTAAGATATTTACGGATCACAAAAGCTTAAAGTATATTTTCACTCAGATTTGAACATGAGACAAAGGGGATGGCTAGAATTAATTAAGGATTACGACCTGGATATCCAATACCACGAAGGAAAAGCAAATAAAGTCGTCGACGCCTTGAGCCGCAAGACGACTCATGGAATCAATACCCTGATGGTCGAAGACACCCTGTGCAGAGAGTTTGAAAGGTTAAACTTGGAAGTTATGTACGAAGGGGAAGTGGAAAGCTTGATAGCAGCCATGTCAATAGCACCCACATTGTTTGATGAGATTGTGGAAAAACAAAAGGAGGATGATAAGCTAAATAAAATAAAAGGAAATTTAGATCAAACCAAGGACAGTGGCTTTAGAGTATTTGACGATGGAAGCTTACGTTTTAAAGGAAGGTGGTGCATACCCACAAATTGTGAGGAATTGAAACGAAGAATAATGGAGGAAGCTCATAACACACCGTACTCTGTTCACCCCGGGGGTGATAAGCTGTACAAGGATTTCAAATTGGCCTACTGGTGGCCTAATATGAAGCGTGAAATTGCGGAATTCGTATCAAAGTGCCTTACATGCCAAAAGGTGAAGATAGATCACAAGAGGCCAATGGGGGCAGTTCAACCGCTGGAAGTGCCAGTCTGGAAGTGGGATTCGATATCGATGGATTTCGTCACAGCTTTACCTAGATCTAAGAGTGGTAACGACACCATATGGGTGATAGTAGATCGACTGACTAAGTCTGCAGTTTTTATACCCATCAAAGAAACTTGGAAAAAGAAGCAACTGGCGAAACCTACATAAAGAATGTGGTAAGACTGCATGGAGTACCTAAGGATATCATCTCGGATCGTGACTCTCGATTTTTATCAAAGTTCTGGAAAAGGGTGCAAGAGAATTTGGGCACAACTCTTAAAATGAGCACAGCGTTTCACCCAGCAACTGATGGGCAAACCGAAAGAACGAATCAAACTATGGAAGATATGTTGAGGGCATGTGCACTCGATTTCCAAGGATCTTGGGAGGATCACTTGGACCTTATCGAGTTCTCCTATAACAATAGTTACCACGCTAGCATCGGAATGGCACCCTTCGAAGCGTTGTATGGGAGGAAGTGTAGAAGCCCTATCTGTTGGAATGACCTTAGTAAACAAATTGTCCTGGGAACTGAGTTCATAGAAGAGACAGTCAAAACTTTTAAGCTTATTCGGAGTAGAATTCAAGCAGCCCAAGATAGATATAAGAGCTACGCAGATCAAAAACGGCGGGAGGATGAATTTAAAGTTGGTGGCAAAGTTTTCCTGAAGGTTTCACCAACGAAAGGTATCATGCGATTCGGGAAAAAGGGTAAACTTAGCCCAAAGTATGTAGGTCCGTATGAAATTTTGGAAAGAATCGGGAAGTTAGCTTACAAGCTGGCCTTACCGATGGAATTTGAGAAGATGCATGATGTATTTCACATTTCACAACTTAAGAGGTATATCCCGGATTCCAAGCATGTACTGCAACCGGAAGCAATTCAGTTCGATGAAAATTTGACATATGAAGAAAGACCCGTCAAGATATTGGACAATAAGGTACGAAGTACCCGAAACAAGGATATAAAGTTAGTAAAGGTCCTTTGGTCTAACCAAGAGTACGAAGAAGCCACTTGGGAAGCTGAGGAAGATATGAAGAGCAAGTACCCCGAATTCTTTTAAACGGTGAGTTACGAGGGCGTAACTCTTTTTCTTTAAGGAGGGTAGAATGCGATAGAATTTCGCGCTTTTACAGCATTTTATAGCATTATTAGCATTATGATTACTATTTTGGCATGCATGCACTGAATAGTTTAGTTCTTTTCCTCGTTTTTGGGACACAGTCTCAAGAGTTTCCGGGCATATCGTCGGGAACGAGTAGTAGAAATAAAAGTAAGAGTCAAGTTATAGCAGCTCTAGTCCTTAGACTTTCATTTAGCGGTGCATTTCTTTAAAATATGAAGTTATTAGTGACATAAGTTTCGGGGACGAAACTTCTTTTAAGGGGGGTAGAATGTAATCCCTTGTATTTTTGTACCCTGGTATAAGAGTTAATTATACATAAATACGCGATTTTACACCCATAACGGATATTTTCGGAATTAGAGCTAATAAAATAAATTAAATATTTTATTTTATGGGAATATTAATATGTTTGAAATCATTTTATAAAAATTGTGGGTCATATTTAACAGAACTCAAAAGGTTTTAATTGTCGGTTGGGAACCGTTCAAACAGATCAATAAATAAATAAAAAGAATGAAATAGTAAAAATTCAGTGTTTGAAAACCTACAGGGCTTAAAAGGGTTTGTCACAGGCCTAACCTATTAAGAAACCGTAAACAGAAGTAACAGTATAAATACCCCCAGGATGAACCAAATTAGGTCAAAAAGCAAAAAGAAAAAAAACCCTCTCTCTCTCACCATACTCAGGAAGAAGGAAAAGAAAAAAAATTCAAAGTTCAAAACCAAAAACCTCCATAACCACCTATCTACCACCACCTTCAACCACTAACACCACCGCTAGTCACCATAGCCACCACCTACCACGACCAGCCTCCCGTGGTGGTTCGTGGTTCTGTCAAAAAAAAAAAACAAACAGAACAAGACTCCTTCACGCAGGCTGCCGCCCACAGCACCACCACCAGTCACCGCAGCCGTGTCGCCGGAGCCGTCTGGTCGTAGCCGCCGCCTCCTGTTGTCTTGCTGCCGGCGCCGTTCGTGGTCCCCTTAGGTAGCAGTTTCATTGTTGCTAAGTGTATATGTATATATGAGTATTTGCATATATATATGCGTGTATGTATATATATATATATACACGTATATGTTAAAAAAAAAATTATCTTTTATTTTGTTTTTAAATCTGGGCATTAAAGAATGTAATTATACCTATAATTAAGTAATTAATATTATTATCTAGTAATTTACGGGAGGTCTTAGGATAGGTTAGAGCTGCTGGATATTTTAGGACTCGATTTAATACTATTGTCTTTTATATTATAGGCGAGGAATATTACTTAGGCGAGTTCTGAAAGGAAAAGGTGGAGTACCACCAAGTTTATTAAAGGTACGCGTGATTGATAAGTGTTCAGACGTAGTATCATGTTAGGACTTTGCATATTTCTATCATGATTGTTGTGATTTTGTGGAACATGATTATTTGTGGTGTTTTTAGTTGTTTGTATAACTTGTGTTTGCAAACCTGTTAAGAAAAGGATAGGAAGGATTATTTCATTTTCTCGATTATACAAGAGAATATTGCATGAATAGGTTCTTTGAATATTTCATGCTTCATTTGTAATAACCCGGAATTTTGGGCCAGAAAATTTCGCGGTTATTAATGTTATTTATTTAATTCTAGTCCAAAAAGGCCCATTATTTTGGACTGTTTAATTGTTATGTCCTATTTTTTTTAACTCCAAATTGGGCCAAAGACCCAAGTTTCTTCCTTATTTTTACCTTGGCCGGTTCTCTCTATGGATTGGGCCAACTTTGTTTTTCTTTTATTTAATTAAATTAATTTATATTTTGGATAATTAAATTAATTTAATTAATTTGAATCATCTAAAACCCATTCAACTAGTTGTTGTAACAACTAGCTAAATCTCCCTATTTTGCTCCTTCCCCTCACGGCAGCCTTCCTAGTTCTATTAGGGTTTTGTTTTTTTTTTTATTTTTCTATAAATAGGACCCTTGCTTTATTTTGGGTCCTAATTGCCAAATTTATTAAGAACCCTAAAAATAAACACAATTTCTCCTCTCTTTTCCTTCCTCTCAAAACCGAGAATTAATCACCATTTTTGGGTGATTTTACCTTGGAATTTTATAGCGAATCCAAGTAACTTCGCTTTTCTATTTAATTCAAGGGTAGCTAATCACATAGTAAATTAGGATTATATCATGAAAATTGTAGGATTTATGTTTGCTTATTTATTCGAAAATTTCGAACCATATGAAATATTGATCATGTTATTCTCTTGATGTATTCATGTAATATTTATGAATTATTATGAAATTTCTTTTGATTATTTTATGTAGTTTATTGAAATCTGAAATTGTTGAATAATTACTTGTATGAATTTATTTCTTAATCAAATCGTGTTATTTCTTGATGAATTTTTCATGGAAGTTTCTTTGTTGTTTTATTATGAATCATGAAATATTTCGTGACAAAATTCGTCCTTTTATTGCTTGAAATAATTTAATCTTTCAAACCGGTAAAACTGTTCAGAATCGGTTTACGAATTTATTAATATACTTAATCAAATCGAATGGCTACGAAATTTTAGGTGGAAGTCAGTAATACTGTTTTAAAGCTTGTGTAATTGTTTCGTAATTTTTAAAGATCGTTTGCTATGGCAGAAAATTCTGAAACCGAATTCAGCCTAATCTGACCGGTTAGTTATAAAATCACTTAAAAATAGTAAAAGATGTTATTTTTAAACGAAATTTATGCAAGTTAAACCTTTAACCTATATTTAACATCCATTAAAATTTCCAGACTTTTCGAGACCTTTAGATGGTTTAATCCCTTAAGATCAGATTGCGTAAAATAGTGTAATTTAAATTGTTTATATAAGTTTATGTGATTAATAGATGATTATTGTACTTGATTAAATTAAAGAATGAATTTTGGGTAATATATGTAAATTTCGAGTAGATTGAATAAATAAAAATAGGATTTTTATTATGTTTTAGGTAATTATGGTTGTTAGTTGTTATTTTACATGATTATTTAATTTGATTTATTTGATGTTTGATGATTGTGTTTAATTGATTTAA
Source organism: Salicornia ramosissima (assembly GCA_951394345.1). Taxonomy (NCBI): domain Eukaryota; kingdom Viridiplantae; phylum Streptophyta; class Magnoliopsida; order Caryophyllales; family Amaranthaceae; genus Salicornia; species Salicornia ramosissima. The sequence goes on along the minus strand of OX596236.1, from coordinate 16,375,929 downwards.
AGTGTGAACTTTTGCTAAATTATATTTATATATATGTCAAGTAGGTCAAATTTGTGAAAGGTGGAATTTTTATCATGTTTTTGTGCAATTTTTGGTGACAATTTTTAATTATTCGAATTATGGTTAATATAATTGACTTGGTTGATTATTATATTAATGAATTTTACTTAATCATCAACTACCCCTAAAATGTCGAACAAATGGTTATTATTGACTAATTTTTAGGTTAACTATTTTGACTTATAATAATATTAGTATAATTTTAGGAACTGTCATTATTTTATTATGATTATTATATATTAAAGGAATTATAATAATTATTATTATTATTAAGTACCAGTAGGGATAAGTTACAATAAGAAGTTAATAAGATATTACTAGGGATAAGAAAGGAAACAGAGTAATAGCTATACATGTCATGTTTCGGTCTCTGGCTAGGAAAGACTTGGTATTTAAGGTGGCCAATATACGTGCCGCACCTCTCTTTCCTGGGACTCCGAACATTTCATTTCCTATTACGGTCACCTAGTATTTCCCAATATATGATATGATATGATAAAGGTATAAGATATAATATAAAGAATTGAAAGATAATAAGTTAAGATCGCCCCTGCGATGACGCAAAGGTCATCAATCGGGTTAATAAGTTAAGATCGCCCCTGCGATGACGCAAAGGTCATCAATCGGGTTAATAAGATAGGACGCCCTTGCGATAACGCAAAGGTTATCAATTGGGTTTAGTCGATGCCACTGCTCACATGGGACGAACGCAAAGGTTCCCCCGCGCAGTTCTTGGTTCTAGAATATGGAGTCGTCTAGGTAGTTCTCGCAAAGGAGGACTATTTAGGAGTTATGGCCATAGCTTAGGCTTAGTTCTCGCAAAGGAGGGCTACGGGTGGGACGCAAAGGTTCACCCCGACATGTTTTAGGAAAGTTGTGAACGCAAAGGTTCGCTACGAGCTGAAGAAGACAGTCCGCAAAGATATTAAGTTAAGATGATATAATAAGTACATATGTAAAGCTAAGAAGATATTATGTTCTTATTATAAGATTTATGCGATGATATAAGACAAGGTATGATTATATATGATAAGATATGTTATATAAGTTAAGAAGGATTATGACAAGTATGAATATGAAATGATAAGTATAATATAAGATGAGTATAATATAAGCTAAGGTTCTGAGTTAATTTAAGTTGTATAATATGAGTATAAGTATTTGTATATTATAAGACTTCCGCTGTGTATAATTCTGTATTTATGTAAGTATGTATACGTATGTATGTACATGGATGATGAGTGTATTTTTGTACGTATTCTAACCGTATTTGCAGGGTCGATTGTACGTACATTATACGTAAATTATACGTATTCTAACCGTGTCTCTGCAGGTGTATTTATACGTATTTTTATACGTACATGTATACGTATTCCTATACGTACTTTTATATGTATTTTATACGTACATTTATACGTATATATATACGTACTGTTATACGTATTTCTGTGTGTTTGTATAAAAGCATGTATTAAGTTCTTTACAGTTTTTATGTGTATTTCTATGCTATTATGTGTTTGGTGGTCCCTCGATTAAATGGGACAGCCTAGTTACTCGCCACTGACGGTGGACCCCCCCCCTCAGTCTCAGGTGACAATGCAGCAGAGTAGAGCGGGCTTCGCCGGATGGGCTTGAGTAGTTTAGTAATTTAATTTGAGTATTTAGTCCTTCCAGAACAGTTTGAGACATTCATTAGTTTATTCTATGTTCCCAGCATGTTGGGACAGTATTTTTAGATCTTTTATGTAATAATGACTTTTGGATTATTATGGATTTTTAGTAGCATATCTAATAAAAGATAATTCTTTCATTCAGTTAATTTGATTTATAGTTTAATTTGATTAAGTAATGATCCGAATGTCGATTCCCTTCGTAAATCGACAAGCTAAAAAGTCGGGTCGTTACATCATTAGTAGCAATTTATTTTGCGTATGGACAGGTTGTCCCTTTCAAGTTCACTAGTAGCAATTTATTTTGCATATGGACAGGTTGTCCCTTTCAAGTTTATTAGTTGCAATTTATTTTGCATATGGACAGGTTGTCCTTTTCAAGTTTATTGGTAATGCATGAATAGATTCTCCGAATATTTCATGCCCTTTAATAGCTTTGGGATACCACTTAAGACATATGTTCTTAATGGGAATCTCGTTAATAGACAAGAGTTCAGTGTGTTTTATCTGAACAATAAATTAAAACAAGTGTTATGTGAATTGTTTGTGTGTGCTTGTTATGTGTAACAACTCTCAAGACACTAATCACTTAAAGTGAAAGATTCGGGTAAGCATTAAAACTCTAGACCAGTGCACGTCTGGAGTATTGGCATGGATGTGGGTTGGGGTCACGGCAGGTCTCGTGACTTTAAGGGAACCGAAGGATCCACGTGTTCCATTAGCGGATTGAGCTCATTCCTTTATTTGTGACGTGGGTAGCTCCCATTGTCACCTTCTAGGCATAGACAACTCGCCCGGTGCTTACACTGGCTTCGGCTCTAGAGGGCCACCTAATAATCAATGTGTTTAACAAGGAATAATAACTAATTACTCACCATGGTATATAAGCTTTGACATGATTTTATATGCAATAGATCTGTATGCTTATTTAATTGTCGTACTCAGCTTTGCTGACGCCATACAAATTTGGTCTTGTTATTATCTTGACCCTGTGATGACCCAATTATTGGTGAGCAATCGTTCAGGGTCAAGGTAAGTTTGTGCAGGAATTCAGGGACGCTTATGGGCTTGAGTGATGAGTGGTATTTCTGAAACATTTATTTACTTTATGAATTATTTTCCAAATTCGATTTAACATTTTAGTTTGGGAGATTTTAGACATTTTCATTTATTAAGTTGGATTTATTTCGTTTAAGTTGATTCAATAAATTTCAGGGCCTTAATGGTTCCAAGTTGTAATAAGATTTAGTTTTATTTTAAACTTAGTACTATTTTATTTCCGCTGCAAAATTCTGAGTAAGCCGATACGTTTCCACACGTGGCGATAACACTTTAATAATTCTCAATATTCCTTGAAATTAGCATTTATAACTTGATGAGAATTATTGGGGTGTTACATTATGAGTATAAAACGCCTCCAAATAATGCAAATTAAGAATTAATGTTGATTAATTCCATATATGAATTTTAGTTGAATGAAAATAATAGTATACTAATATATGGTATTAGTTGTTATTGCTTTTATTTACAATATTTTTAAATGCTTGCAGGTTTATAATATATGATATTATTTACATATTATGACTAGTATCACTACTACAAAAAAGAGCTTTTGCAACCCTCAATACCGTTGCTAAAGGCCCAAAAAACAGTTGCCAAAAAGCGTTTGCAACGGCTTACGCCCGTTGCATTCTCTGGCGTTGCCAAAGGCTTTTTGCAACGGTTTTTTAAGCTTTGGCAACGGAAAAAGCATGCCCGTTGCCAAAAGTTAACCTTTTGCAACGGGCTATTTATTTTCATGCCAAAGCTTTTGGCAACACCACTTTTCACCTTTTGCAACGGGCTAAAAAATGTCAGTTGCTAAAAGCCAAACTTTTTGCAACGGCTAAACATCTTGCTAAAGTGCTTTGCTACAACAATTTTTCAACCCTTTGCAACGCCTTGGATAATTGGCCGTTGCCAAAGATAATTTTTCTTAATTCTATGATAATATATATTTGAAAAAATATTATATGAATAATAATTACTAATTAATATCATAGAAAGTTAAAAACCAATAATAATTTTATATATTAATACAAAACTTACTAGCTCAAACATCTTTCGTATAGTACAACCAAAAATATTCATTACCATACATATTAATTCAAGTCTAGCTAGCTTGTATCGTCTAGTACAACTAAAAATATTCATGACTATACATTTTAATTATATATAGTGTATAGAACCAAAAAGGTATAGAACCAACTACATCACAAAATTTCTCTATGTAAGCTCAATATTATTCTCCATCTCATCATCATCTCCGTCATTTGCCTCAAAATGTACCTACATATAAAGTATAAGACAATTAACATTAAAATTTACTAGAAGCAACTGAAAGCAACATGTACCTACATTTAAAATAAAAGTCAATTAACAAAGAACACATTTAACGTGTGTGTGCGTGTGTGTATACGCCAAAAAAGAAAAATATGATTACACCAAAACGGTATAGAACCATTATAGAACCATCCCTGCCAATTTCCCAAAACCCTATCATTTTGCATCATCCTACAGTTTTATATATTTGTGCTTTCGATTCAATTTTTTTTGAACTTTTAGGTCTTATGACTTTCCACAATTCTCAAAATTATTAGGTGAAAATGTCTTCGTTTCATAGTGTTGATTGGGTGATTTATTTTGGTAGATTATTTGGGTTGTGAGTGAGTGAGTGTGCTTGTGTGTGTGTGACTGATGTGTGTAGGGAAGTGTGTGTGCAGGGCTGTGAGTGTAGGGCTGTGGGTGCAGGGCAGTGAGTGCAGGGCTGAGTGCAGTGAGTGTAGGGCTGTGAGTGCAGGGTTGTGAGTGAGTGCAGGGAGTGAGTGAGTGAGTGAGTGAGTGCAGACAGTGAGTGAGTGAGTGAGTGCAGGGCTGTGAGTGTAGGGCTGTGAGTGCAGGGCTGTGAGTGTAGGGAAGTGTGTGTACAGGGCTGTGAGTGTAGGGCTGTGAGTGCAGGGCTGAGTGCAGGCAATGAGTGCAGGGCTGTGAGTGCAGGGAGTGAGTGCAGGGCTGTGAATGAGTGCAGGGAGTGAGTGAGTGACTGAGTGCAGACAGTGAGTGAGTGAGTGAGTGCAAACAGTGAGTGAGTGCAGACAGTGCAGGGCTGTGAGTGCAGACAGTGAGTGAGTGAGTGAGTGCAGGGCTGTGAGTGCAGCGAGTGAGTACAGGGTTGTGAGTGCAACGAGTGAGTGCAGGCAGTGAGTGGGTGCTTAGTCCACTACTTGTGAGTGAGTGAGTATAGATGATGGTAGGCCATATCTCTAGTCCAAAGCCTAAGCATGGGATTGGGGACAATGGTGGGGGTGATGTTGCAAAGGTGAATTCATGGGCTGAAATGCTATTTCAACCATCCTAGTGGGGTTGAAATGCCCAAATGGTATATTTTTATAGACGGTACAAAATAGCCACAAAAGCACAAGCAAACAAAATAACATTAGAGCTAAATTAATCAAATATGGTAATAAACTTACCAATTGATTGTCTGATTGTTCTCCCACAGAAATGTGTTCATTTGACTCAGTGGTTGCAGGTAAACTATTGCTCGCGCTAATTGACATAGAGGGAAGCACAAGCTTCACCCCGGGGTTGGCTTGAAGTAGTTTTTGAAGATCTGGATTAGCTTGTAGCAATTTATCCACTACTTGTGATTCCACACTTTGTATGTACTATTCAGGAAAGATATAACCATTGCTTTTGCCACCTTTCTTCAAATCAGTTTTGGTTACACCTTTTCCATAGAGTCGCAAACGTCCTCCATGCTCCGGTTTTTTTATCACTTCACCATAAGGATCTTTATGGTTAGACCCTTCACACTCTTGAGATTGTATTGCCTCCATTTGCTCCTATCGACATATGAAACATAAAAAAAATTTAAAAAATATGAAAGCTAATCAAACACTAATATCCAAGATGTCAGCAAATGCTATTGAAATCAAATATAAAAGTACATATAATATTTGTTGCGGTTTCGTCATAACTTGTTTTGTATGACTTTCCGGGCTTTCTTTGCCTTGAACAACTATACAACTTTGCTTTTGAAGGTTCTTCCTTTTTTAGATCTTCTTGTTTCTTTTGAAAATATATAAAAATGATGAGTTTAGAATTAATGTAAATAAAATATGTGAATAAAGTTCTAAAATCATGTCGGTAGTTACCAGCTTTTCACGCATGAATGCAAATGATGTTGGACCCATGGTATGCATGTCATTCGCCAACTTTCTATTAGAACTATTTCTTTCACTTTCTTGCTATTGGATCAGAAAATTAAAATAAATTGAAGTCAATACCTTAAACCCAATAAGACAACGGTATATAACTTTGTTTTCAAGAATTGTTCTTAAACACTTACCTTAGTTGCCTCATCATCCCAATAATGCAACAACTCTTTAAATTGGTTTTCAGGAATTGTGTTTGGACGATTGCACCATCTTTCATCATAAGTCGCATATGGAGAGTAGTACATTGCCTTACTCCTACATTTCCAACATTTCCATTGCTCGTGTATAGTTTCCAATGCCCAATCTTTTCCTTTTGATGAAACCAGATACTTACTCTACACAAAAGGTTTTGCACCTTGATTAGTCACCAAAATCTAATATGATGCATTATTGAGTTCATAAGTAATTATTACATAAACCACTTACTTGCACATAGTCCCATAATTGGCTTTTAGCATGTTCTGGTACACTTGGCCAATCACAATAGTTCAACGGTACATACTCAGGATTCCTAGCCAAAGTCCCTAAGAATAGACTATATTCACTCACAAGTTTTTTTGTTGGACCAATCGGCTGCCCGTATGAGTTAAGGATGATGGGAGGTCGTTCTTCCATTGTACGTTGATGAGCATGGGTTAATAGTGTGGGCCCTCAACCCTTCTTCTTTGGAGCTGCAATTTGAGGTTAAGGTCGCACATTATCAAAGGCATGTAACATTTATTGTAATATATTAAATATAAATGCTAATCTATCATTATTAAATTAAAGTAAATCATATACCAGAGCTTTCAGCATTTGAGGTTGTTCTTTGGGATTCCACTTCTGTGAACTCTTCACATCCTTGTTGAAGATGATTTGAGCAGGCTGCAGTCATATTTTCATGGCCTTCATTATCAACACAATCCTTTGATGCATGAATATTTTCAAGTGTTTCATTCTCCGGAGATTCATGTGATGCATGAAGATTGGCAAGGCTTTCGTTTGCACCTTGCATTTGTTTTTTACGGAGATCGCGATACAAAGACATAGCTCCTGCAATGATGTATTTCTGATGATGATCAGTAGGTCGCTTCTGATGCTGATGAGGCCGCTTTTGATGTTGATTAGGCTGCTTTTGATGCTGATTAGGTTGCTTTTGATGCTGATTAGGCTGCTTATTCGGCTGATTAGGCTGCTTATTCGGCTGATTACGCAGCTGACTTTGCTGATTATGCCCATGGTGATCAAGCAAGTTTGATGGCTAACAAAGAACATGATGACAAAAAAGTTTTAGATAATTATTTTCAAATGTTTTTAATATTTCTTTAACTTACATATAGAATTACAACTAACCTCTTGATGTTGTTGTTTAGGAGGTGGTGGAAGGTAATCAGACATACACCTTCCCTTTCTCTTTGATGATGAGCCCTTCAATGCGGTTTTTGCAATTGGTACCTATGAAGGACACATAATGCTTCCCATAAAAAAAATATATTAAAATTTATATTAACCGATAGAAACACGTGTATCCATACCATTGATTTAGTGAAATCATTGTTATCATTATCCTCATCGTTAGGTATGTATTATTCATCATCACTATCAAAGCCTTCATCTCTAGCATATGTAGTTGTCTTTGCTTGATATAGCCTTTGTGCAAACTCAGCCCCACATCCTTTAGCTTCCATATATTCAACATTTTTCCTCATCATTTCTAGCCTTTTCATCTCGTATTCAGTCAAATCTTTTTGATGTGCAACTCTATTCTTTTTCATCTGCAAATTATAATACAAGATAAGAGTTAAAAAAATACATATAAGAGTATTATACATAGCAAGGAATGAATATTATATATAGTACCATCAGATAGTTCTAAAGGAAGGTTATGCATAGCATAATGCCAACCATCGTTAGTAGGTGCTTCAACATAAAAAACTTGATGTGCTTGAGATGCCAAAATAAAAGGTTCTTCTTTGGAAATTGTTTTGTTTTTATTAACCAAAGTTATTTGGTCATCAACTACTTCCGAATGAAACCAAACGCATTTAAACAAGACAACATCAATGAACCCAAGGTAAGATATCTCAATAATTTCTTCCAGAGACCCACAGTACATAACATTCCCCACAATTGGATTTTTATCCTTAACACTAGCAAAACTATCTGTTAAAGCACTTAGAGTGACTCCACTATTCTGTGTGACATAATTTGACTCTCGTTTCATGGTATAAAACCTATAACCATTCACGAAATATCCACGATACTTTTTTGCCACAAAGGAAGGTCCCATGGATAGCCATTTGACATGCTCTAGGACTTCTTCGCCTTGGGCAAGCTTGGATGCAATTTTCTCTTTGAACCATTCTTTGAACTCTTTTCTATGGCTTTGAACATTATCCCATTTTCTTTTCCTTTGACGTGAAACTTGCTCCTTGTGCTCACTAGAATAAAAATATGAAAAAAATTAATGACATATTAGTTGTAAAGAAAAAATAATAAATAATGAACAATTTATGTTTAGCTATCTTACTTAATCTATCTCTCAACTTCCTCACAATCACAATTGAATAAGACACATTGATGTGATTGGCTCCATGTAGTGTGATCAATCATAAAACCCCCTCAATTGCATACATGCATCTTATTGCAACAGGCCCACCAAGTTTGATTTCTTCCACCAGGTGAACCGGTAAGTGGACCATTATGTCAAAAAAAAGCCGGTGGAAAAATCCCCTCAAATTGACAAAGAGTTTCAACTATCTCGGAATGGAGAATGTCAAGATCTTGAGGGTCAATCGATTTTTTCCATATGCCTTTAAAAAAGTTTGACATCCTAATTATAGGAGTTGCAACATGGCTACTAAGGGTTGCCTTTGTGGCAATCGGAAGTAAATAATGCATCATAAAATGTGCATCATGGCTCTTATACCCTGTGATCTTCCTTTCATTAAGGTGCACACATTGAGCAATATTTGAGGCATAACCTTGTGGCAACTTTGCATTCTTTATGGTTTGGCAAAACAAACGCTTTTCATCAGCATTCATCCAAAACATAGATGTCGGGATCTCTTCACTTCCATCTGCAAATTCTTCAATCTCAAGCTCTGGCACCCATCGGAGGTCTTTCTCCTCTCGTAGGTATTTCAAATCACGACGAGCAGATACATGATCTTTTGTCTTCCCAGGAATGGCTAACAATGTCGCAATGACATTATCAAAAAAATTCTTTTCAATATGCATGACATCTAAATTATGGCGAAGATCACAATGTTTCCAATAAGGTAACTTGAAAAATATAGAAAATTTTCTCCATGGATTAGGATCCTCATCATCTTGTCTCATTTTCGGCTCCTCTTTTCCAAATTTATTAGGAAAATCATGTAATAGTTGCTCAACCTCACATCCTGTCAAACGAACTGGTTTATTTCTTGCCTCAACGTGCCCATTGAAGTTCCTCTTATTATATCGTCATGGGTGGTCTGGATCCAACCATTTGCGATGGCACAGATAGCAATGCTTGTGACTAAATTTCAAGTACACAGAGTCAATTTCATAATGACAATAAGGGCAAGCAAATTTTCCTTTAGTGCTCCAACCTGACAACATTGCATAACCCGGAAAATCACTAATAGTATACATCAAAGCTACATGCATGTCAAACCTTGTATTGGTTGAAGCATCATATGTTTCGAGGCCAAACTCCCACAAATCTTGCAAATCTTTAACAAGCGGTTGTAAATAGACATCAATGTTATTTCCGGGAGACAAAGGTCCGGGTATAAGTAATGAAAGCATTAAAAACTCCGACTTTGTAGCCAACCATGGAGACAAGTTATAATTGATCAAAATAACAGGCCATGTACTATGCACAATGCTCATTGTGTTGAATGGATTAAAACCATCAGTGGCTAATGCAAGTCTAACATTACGAGGTTCATCAGAAAAGCTTGGATACATTTTGTCAAAATTGATCCAAGCATCACCATCAGCTGGATGATGCAAAAGCCCATCATTTACTCGCCCATATTTATGCCATGTCATATAACTTGCTGTTTCGGCATACATATATAACCTTTGCAACCTCTTTTTGATTGGAAAGTACCTTAGAATTTTAGATGGAATTCTACGTGTTTTTTCATTAAGATTCTCGTTTTGATCATTTTCCTTTGATTTCCACCTTGAGGTCCCACAGATATGACAACTTGTTGCGTTTGCATGCTCTGCCCAATATAACATGAAATCATTAGGACAAGCATCAATCTTTTTATAGTCCAAGCCCAACAACTTTAACACCTTCTTTGCTTCATGCATAGATGTTGGCAATATTGCATCATCTGGGAGAACTTCCTTGAAGAACTCTAGTAAACCAGCAATTGCAACATCGGGCAACTTGTGATCACACTTATAAATGTATAGGCGAATTGTGAAGGCAAGTCTAGACATTTTTTTACAACCCGGATACAGTTCTTGTTGGCCTTCCTTTATTAGCTTCAAAAACTTTTTCGCCTCTTCATTTGGCCCTTCTCTTATAGTATCATGCAACAAATCTTGTATACCATCATTCATGTTTGATGGTTCATCATGTTCAAAATCATCTGATTCTCTTTCAGGGACCATCCTTTCTAAATTAAAAAATTCATCGTTTCTTGGTACAAAGCCGTTGCAAATAATATGATCTCCTACGTCATTTCTATCATACCAATATCGATGACGGCATTTACAACATGGGCAACTAATCTGGTTCCCTTGAGACCTTGTAGCAAAGGCTTTCTCGATGTATTCATCTGTTCCTTGTTCATATACATCACTCCATTTAGGATATTCCCACCAAACCTTATTTCTCTCCATCTCCTAAAAATATATAAGAACCATAAGTTTTTTGCGTAATTATTTAAGATTTCTTTTTTTTTTTAAAAGTCAAATGTCATTATAATATATATTTATAGTGTTAAAGCAAAAGCATATGCTTTATTGTTAACTCTCCTGAACTGATTAATAATAATTATTGCATATCTCTTAAAATATATCATTATTAGTTACAAATTGAAGTATAACTTATTAGCTTATATAAATTAATAATATAAAAGATATTTATAAAGTTGATGAATGGAATTGTAAAATATCTACTATATTAATTCATCGTATTTAATTTAAGGAATAACCATATTAAGACTAATTTGGATTCTTAGATTTTTGTATCAAACATTTTATTCCAAATGATGGAATTGGGTGAAATTTGGTGTTTGATTAATTTTTATATTTTAGAGAAATAAAAATATATATTTTTTTTTTGTATTTAAGGTTGAGAAATCTTTTTTTTTTTTGGTAAAGAAACTAATTCAGGGAGATTCGACAAAAGATGAAGGTTACAATGAGATTGCCCAAAAAAAAGGTTGAAGAAGAGATTCACTGTAAAATCCTGAAAACAAACATGTGCAATTTTAGAATATTGAATCATCCCTTTATCTGTTGATCAAGCTTGGGCAAGGAAAACTCCAGTAACCAATTCAATCTAGGGATCACCAATTCTTCCTATCCACCAAAGCATGAATCACCAAATGCTATTGGGCATTGGGGACATTATAGTATTAAACTGTTCAAGATTATTAGACGATGGGTTGAGATTCGAGGGACTCCCTTAGTTTCTTGTCAAGATCAATAATCCTCACGAGTATAGTTAGAGTAGAAGTTATATCATTCAAATGTGGACTTTTTATGTGCAAGTCCAAGTCTGATATCAGAGGGTAACAAAAATCGAATTGACAATGCTATCTAGAACAAGTATGCCAAACATCAGCTATGGAAAAACAAGTGTCCACCAACATAACAAGCAATAGTATGTCTTAAGTCAAATAAGCTACATGCAAGCTAGGGAAACTTGGAAAGTTACTAGGAAATAAGAATGTACTTCTCTTTATTTCTTTTCAAAAAGCATAGTTGACAGTTAAGAACCCTTGCCTCCAAGGCTCCAAGTTTATGCAAAACTAAAAGGGTAAAAGCCATTTTCATGCAAGAATACTCTGGAATATCAGTGAAAATTTGCCAATGTCAATCAATAATGAACCTTCATAATTGCTACATAAAGCCATTGGCAGCCACAAATTTCCTCTACAGAACATGAAAGGGTATGCACAAAGGTATAAAGTATATATGAGCTATATCATTTAGCACACACTTAAAAAAATTCATGAATTCAACAAATTATTCACACTTCATCAAAATGAAGAGAAAGATACACACCCAAAAAAATTAAACATGCTTACAAAGAGAGATTGTGAGGGAGAACAAGACTCACCATCACAACCGCCACTGCACCACGAGCAGAGCAGAACAGTAGCCACGAGCGGGCCACGAACCACGAGCAGAACAGCACAGCAGCCACGAGCAGACCAACACCACGAGCAGACCAGCACCACGAGCAGAACAGCACCACGAGCACAGCAGAACAGCACCACGCAGCACACCACGAGCAGAAATCTGGGCTACCACGAGCAACCACCAACAGCAACCACCGACAGCAACCACCGACAGCAACCACCGACATCAACCACCGACAGCAACCACCAACAGCAACCAATTTCGCACATAAAAACCTAGGTTAGATTGAGAACAAAATTTTGAAGGAAAAATAAACCTAGGTTAGATTGAGAACAAATCTTACCTTGATGTTGCTCCAAATTGTTGAATGAAAGAAGGAAAATGAAAGATTGAGAAAAGGAATTGGGAAAATAAAACCTAAGTACAGCAACGGCTATACAGTAGGAGTAGGAGTAGGAATTGTTAAATTGAATTGGAGAGGGTGAGTGGGAAATGAAAAAATAAGAGGGAAAATGAAAAAATAAACCCTCAAATACAGTAGGAGTAAACATACGTGCGCGGAGTAATTTTTTTCTTTTAATGACTTTTGGCAACGGCTATTCATATAGGCTGTTGCTAAAGCCGTTGCCTATTCTCTGCCTGTTGCTAAAGCCGTTGCCTATTCTCAGCCCGTTGCCTATTCTATTCTTTTGCAACGATTTTCAATGACCCCGTTGCCTTTTTCCATTTTTTGCAACTGTTATTAAAAACCCGTTGCTAAAGTTGTTGCAAAAATATGGCCCAAAATAGGATAGAAAATACGATCTGCGCATCGTGATGTATTCTTTGTAAATTAAATACGATTCGCAAATCGTTTGTATTTTTGTAATGTTATTTCAATTATTTAAGTTTAAATAATAATATTAAATAATCAAGAGTGGAGGTCCATGAAGAATTGAGGAAAGTGGTCCAAGAAGATTCAAATGGAGTTAATGAAGATTAGATTTTATTCATATGGGCCATACTAGGATCATATTTATTTTGCTTTATTACGCATTTATTTTATGATTAAATGCTTATAAGTTTATGTTTGTGGTTTAATTAATTATATGTGTTCACTTGTTAATAACCACATTTATAAATTTGATCCCCACTAATCATATTGAGTTTTACTTGCTTTTCCAAACAAACATCTATAAAACCTTAGAATCATAAGTAATAGTTTCTGCTAAAGCAGGGTGTTGCTTGTAATTCATGGATAATAGGGTAGTTTTTTGAAACCTACATGTTAATGTTTGGTTTAACTCAACAAAATTATCAAAAGACAAAGTTTTGAATTTTGAAGCTATGAGATAAAATTTAGCAAAATATTGTTAAATTATCTACCAAGAGTTATAATTAGTTATAATTAGTAAAACGTTTCCTTACCTCAATTACTATTTTTAAAGGCAGGGCCAAAGTCCGTTTGATTGTAGTGGGAGAGGATCTTGGTTATTTCTTTATTTTCTAAGGGGATTTTCTTCAGAATAAAGTGTAGTAGTTAATTAAATTTTATTTAATAACTATTTATTAATAAACATATTAATTTTGCTTTATTATACTACTGTAGTCATCATGTCCGGATCCAATAACAACAATAACAATACTTCTGTATTCAATCTGCGAAGTGTACTAGAAAGGGATAAGTTGAATGCGAACAATTTTCTCGAATGGGAAATGGCCGTAAGAATTGTTCTTCGAGCTGAAGGAAAGGAAAGTGTACTTGACACTCCTCTCCCTGCACCCTTGCCAGAAACTGCTACTCAAGCTGAAAGGAAAGCAAGACAAACTCTTGAGGCTAATTCCGTGCAAGTGACATGTCTGATGTTATCTGCCATGGAACATGAATTTCAAAAACGTTTTAATAATCTAGATGCCTACACCATAATCCAGCAACTGAAAACTATGTTTCAGAAAAATGCCAAATTAGAGAGGTTTGAAGCTAACTACAAGCTACTAGAATGCAAGTTAGCGAAAGGAAAATCAGTTGGCCCACATGTGTTCAACATGATTGGACATTTTCAGGTCATGGAAAAACTGGGTTTTCCTTACACACAAGAGTTGGCGACTGATATTGTAATCAAGTCCTTGCCTGAAACATTTCATAGCTTTAAGTTGAATTTTTACATGCAAGGAGGGGAGGCTACATTGCAAGAGTTGCATGGTATGCTACTACAGGCTGAGAGGAGCTTACCTGCTGAACCTGCACACAAGGATGTGCTAATGGTACAAAAGGATAAGCGATTCAAGAAAAAAGGGGGTCCTAAGAAGAAAGGGAAAAGCAAAATAGCTGCTAATACTCAAGCTTCTAAACCAAAGCCCACTCCTAAGGTTAAAGTGGCAGCACTACATGAGTGCTTCCACTGCCACAAGATTGGACACTGGAAAAGGAAATGCCCCATCTACTTAGAAGAAAAAAAAGAATGGTACTTTATCTTCAGGTATATATATTATTGAAATTAATTTAGCAACAACTACTACTTGGGTATTTGATACTGGTTGTGGTTCTCACATTATTTGTAATGTGCATGGACTGAAAAGAAGTAGGAGCTTGAGCAAAGGTGAAGTGGATCTTCGAGTAGGCAATGGAGCACGAGTTGCTGCTTTGGCTGTAGGAGATTATAGTTTAAATTTACCATCTGGTTTAATATTAGAACTCAATAATTGTTATTATGTTCCGTCTATTACTAAAAACATAGTTTTAGTTTCGGTTTTGGATTTGGATTTGGAAATTCATTTAATATTAAGAATAATTGTTGTTCTGCATATTTCAATGATATATTCTATGTTTCTGCTAAATTATCAAATGTTTTATATGTCCTAGACTTAGAAACTCATATCTATGACATAGACAGCAAGAAACACAAATCAAATGAATTAAACCCTACCTACCTATGGCATTATCGATTAGGCCACATAAACTCAAAACGCATAGAGAAACTTCATAAAGATGGAATTCTCACATCATTTGAATTTGAGACACTTGATACATGTGAGTTTTGTTTGATGGGAAAAATGACAAAATCACCTTTTACTGGTTCCAGTGAAAGGGCCAATGATCTTTTAGCACTCATACATACTGATATGTGTGGACTTATGAGTATGTTGGCTAGGGGAGGGTATAGTTACTTCATTACTTTCACCTATGATGTAAGCAGATATGGATATGTCTACCTCATGCGGCATAAGTCGGAATCCTATGAAAAATTTAAGGAATTCCAAAATGAAGTACAAAACCAACTTGGAAAGAAAATCAAGGCATTACAATCCGATCGTGGTGGCGAGTATTTATCCACAGGGTTCAATGATCATTTGAAAAGTTGTGGGATTCTCTCACAATTGACTCCACCGGGGACACCACAAATGAATGGAGTCTCCGAAAGAAGGAATCAAACGTTATTAGATATGGTTCGATCCATGATGAGTCTTTCTGATCTTCCTATTTCATTTTGGGGAGTCACGCTTGAAACAGCAGCATTTACACTTAACAGAGCACCTTCTAAAGCAGTAGAAAAGACACCATACGAATTATGGACTGGAAATGTTCCAAAATTGTCTTTCCTGAAGGTTTGCATGGGGATGTGAAGTTTATGTAAAACGTTTACTTTCCGATAAGCGTGCACCCAAATCAGACAAATGTTTCTTTGTGGGCTACCCAAAAGAGACTAAGGGATTTTACTTCTACAATCCAAGCGAAAACAAAGTGTTTGTTGCTCGTAATGGTGTTTTTCTTGAAAAAGAATTTATTTCTAGAAAAACAAGTGGGAGTAATGTATATCTTGAAGAAATTCAAGATAAGCAACAAATGGATGAGGATAACACCTCGTTAGAGGCGGCCCGGCATAATAATGCTCAGGAGGCAGTGTATTCAACGCACACACCTTCTACCGTCCCACGTGGAGAAAATCCATGCGAAGTCCCTCAACCTAATGAGGTAGAAACTTCTTCTGTTGTTCCCCAACGTAAGTCTAGTAGGACTATTATTCCTTCAAAAAGATATATTGATTTTCTTTTGACTGAAAGTTCTGATATAACAATGTTAGAATCAGAAGAGCCTACTAGCTACAACAATGATTTAGAAAGTCAAGACTCCGAGAAATGGCTTGAAGCCATGAAATCTGAAATGGATTCCATGTCTGCAAATCAAGTTTGAGACTTGGTTGACTTGCCAGATGGGGTAACACCCATTGGATGCAAGTGGATTTATAAACTTAAAACAGACAAGGATGGAAACATTAGTGTTTTCAAAGCAAGGTTGGTGGCGGAAGGTTTCAAATAAATTCATGGCATTGACTATGATGAAACTTTCTCACCAGTAGCAATGCTAAAATCCATTAGGATAATTCTTGCGATTACTGCCTTTCATGACTATGAAATATGGCAGATGGATGTCAAAACCGCTTTCTTGAATGGATTCTTGAAAGAGGATGTGTATATGATGCAACCACAAGGTTTTTTAGATCTTGAAAATCCAAGAAAAGTATGCAAGCTTAAAAGGTCCATTTATGGACTAAAGCAAGCGTCACGGAGTTGGAACCTCAGATTTAATGAGTCAGTCAAGAAATTTGGCTTCCTCAGAAATGAAGAGGAATCATGTGTGTACAAGAAGTTAAGTGGGAGTAGTATTACCGTTCTGGTCTTGTATGTAGATGACATACTTCTCATCGGAAACGATAAAACTATGCTTGAGTCAGTCAAGGAATGGCTTAGAAGTTGTTTCCCGATGAAAGACCTAGGAGAAGCTGAGTACATTTTGGGAATAAAAATCTATAGAGATAGATTGAAAAGACTCATTGGACTTAGTCAAGAAACTTATATTGATAAGGTTCTTGCAAGGTTCAAATTGGAAAACTCTAAAAGAGGATTCATTCCCATACAACATGGCATAACACTGGGTAAGACACAGTGTCCTTCAAATCCTAAAGAAATCAAGCGTATGAATAATGTTCCTTATGCTTCTGCAGTAGGATCAATTATGTATGCCATGATGTGCACTAGACCAGATGTTGCATATGCTTTGAGTATATGTAGCAGATACCAGTCAAACCCAGGAGATGCGCACTGGATGACAGCCAAGAACATCCTTAAGTACTTACGAAGGACAAAGGATAACTTCTTAGTTTATGGTGGAGAAAATGAGTTGGTTGTTACTGGATACACAAATGCAAGCTTTCAGAGTGACAAAGATGATTTTCGATCCCAATCTGGTTTCATGTTTTGTCTCAATGGAGGAGTCGTAAGCTGGAAGAGTTCTAAGCAGAGTACCATTGCGGATTCAACAACAGAGGCTGAGTATATTGCAGCAGCAGATGCAGCGAAAGAAGGTGTTTGGATTAAAAAGTTCATAAGTGAGCTTGGTATAGTTCCTAGTATTGAGACTAGCATTGAATTATATTGTGACAACAATGGTGCCATTGCTCAGTATAAATAACCTAGGTCACACCAAAGGTCCAAACATGTGCTCAGGAAATTCCATCTTATTCGAGAGATCGTTAGCACAGAGGATGTAAAAATAAGCAAAGTTCATACTGAGGATAATGTAGCAGATCCACTGACTAAACCACTTGCTCAACCTAAGCATGAATGTCATACTAGGTCTATGGGGCTTCGGCATATGGGAGATTGGCTTTAGGTTGTTTACTATATGTTTACAATTGTAAAGACAATCATTTTAATGTTTATCAATTTAATAAAATATTTGTTTTTTATTTAATCTTTGGTTTAGTATTAACTAAAATGTCCAAATAACTTGTGATTTCAAATAGAAATATCGAAAACGTTTTGATAATGGAACTCTATAAAGTGGACTGAAATCACATCTTATCTGGAGTCCCTAGTCAAAATCACTAAAATGGACATAAGTGATTTGTTTAAAGACTAGCATATAATCAATTGATAGCGCAGTTCCATGAGCTATAGAAATATAGTGATGTTTAATTGATTGTATGGATGTATGTTCGATACATTGAGACTTGATCTAACAGATTCTAAAAAGTAGAATCGAAAATCTATATTTAGTGGATTCCTTAGACATTAATATGTCTTAATAACCACAAAATAATTAGCTTAACCTTGACATTGTTAAACGTCGTGCCGTAAAAGAAGGTTATAAAAGCAATGATCAGGTGGAGTTAAGAGTAGAGTGGGAGTTATGGTCATACTAGAGTGAATAAGTCCTTCTAATTAGTAGGAATGGTGTCAGGGCCTCTTGATGAGCTAGAACTGGAAAATTGCATGGCCATGCGAAAGGGTTTAAGCAGTTCGAACTCAGTGATCAAGGAACATAAATTGAGAATACCAAAGTATTGTCAATTTGACATTAAGAGACTTAGGGAATTTATAATTGCGATATTGTCTTCGAACAAGTGGGAGACTGAAGGAATATATCCTCAGTCGTTATCGGCAATTACTAAATATAATTAGGATTATATTATGGAGATAATAATTAAGTTAAATTAGGAAATTATATTTACTTGCTAGAGAATAAATATAATTAGTGGATCCATATTATTTGGGCTCACAACTATACTTAACTTAATCCTATGAGGTCACACAAAATAGCACGGGATTGGGCATAAATTAAAAGGGCCCAATGGATGCTAGGATTAGGGTTTCTCTCATATGACTAATGAGGTGTATATATATAGTACCTCATTAGGGTTGTAAGGTAATGATTGATTCTGATCAGTTGGCACACACAATCAAAAACCCTAAAACTTATTGCATTTCCCACATCTTTGTAAACTTGTTGGAGTAAAATCCAAACATAGCATCATTGGAAAATCTACAAATATAGAAGTAGTTATTGCCTAAGAAGCAATAAAAGGAAGTTATTTATATTGTATAGTCATGGTTGAACTTTGTGTTCGTAGGCTGCCAACTTGATGGTCCCCTATACTATTAGATGAGTGGAGCCATCTCCTAAGCAATAAAATCTAGATCACATGTAATCCAAAACACACTCAAAATTTTTTCATCTTGTTATGAAAGGTATTCGATAAGGAAGACGTATGTTAAGATTTGCAAAGTATCGAAAACTAAACCTTTGCAATGTGTAAAACACAACATTCACATTGCATAAAAGAAATCAATTCAAGCATATTTGATATGGGTACGGGGTGTGAGTTATACTCTTAAACGTACATTTGGGTAAAATCATCTATCATATGTGAAACAAAGAAAAGTTTCATAATGAAACAATTCAAAATTATTATTTCACATTTATTTAATCCCATTCGATTTGACACTATTCAAAATAGGTTAGCAAGACAATGTCTTGGAAAAGGAAACAATTATTAAGTGAACATTGAATGTCATATCAAAATTAACCCTAATTCAGGTCATTTAATTTGAAGGATGGACGATTAATGACCAAAGAAGATTAGTGTGTAGTATGATTTATAGTGTTGTTTCTTGGGCTAGAGGGACATTGGATAATTGTCATAAATCATTTGCACGGGTATAGGTATAGAACTATATCGGATTAACCTATGAGAATATTTTAAGAGATTTAAAATGTTATAAGTATCAATCTCATTAAAACTATTGGTACCCTTTCCTTAAAACATGAGTATTTTAAATTTACTTATTTAAGGATTAGTTTGTTTTGATGTTGTCCAACGTGGCACCGTAAAAGGAGAGAATAATATATGGCAACACTTGGACAACGATGATTCATAGTAAGTGAAGCTTAACTATGATTCACCGTAAAAAAAAATTTGTCATCCCAAAGCCGTACCCGTTTTTAGAATTTTTAATTTTGTCATTTTTTATCCCCGTATCCGTTTTTACCCTTGAATCTGAGTCCGTGCAACATAGGGTAATGGAAGGGTACAGAGGCCCAATAATCCAAAACTAGGAGACATGATCCTGTTCGAATACCGGGGGGGCAGACATGGTATGGTCGTAGTTAATAGTGAGCCGTGCTTAAGAGTGACATTCTGAGGGCCTCGTTCCACGCACGCAGGAGAGTCCCCTGTTCGTGAAAGTTCGTGATGAATCTGCATCTGATGTAATATTTGTTGCCATTGGTGATGATCTAGAGTGGAAGCACTAGCTCATGAAGATATTACCAAGTTGGTAACTATTAGGGGTGTTCATAAACCGGTCCAAACCCGGTAAATTCCGGTCCGGACCGCTATCTTAAAAAATTAATATATAATTTTTTTTTAATAAAAAGGTGTATTTAAATTCCGGTCTAAACTCGGTCTAGTTAGAGTAAAAAAGTTAGAAATCGGTCCAAACCGGTCCGGTCCCCGTCCACAAAAAAAGTAGATTAGTCCAACCGGTTCCGGTCCACAAAAAAGTGGATTCCAGTCCACCGGTTCCGGTCCAGTCCTAATACCTCTTTTACGAAAATTCTAGTGTAGACTTATGACTATTGACTATCGTAGTGGACGGTTAGTATTGCACGATTTTTTATTTATTTTTAATTTCTAAATCTAATTAGGGATTAAATAGAAATTCTAGTATAGCCTTATGTCATATTCTAGTGTAATGACTTCTTTTTGTAGGCCATAAATCAGTAGTCTGATTAGAAAATTGGTGCTACACCTACTCCAAAATCCTAGGTCCATCCTAGGTGGAACCTCCTTAGTCTTGTAAAGTGGACTTGTAGTTCTGCCACATCAATATCAGTATTCAATTTTTTGAAAATGTTGGTGAGAGTTTTATTCACAATTTCTTTAAAAATTCAAGTCAAGTTTGTAGATGCTCCTCTGCAATGTCAATCTATTGGTGATAATAATAGAATACATACTTAAATGTATTTCTTCTGTATAAATTCTGTTTTGGTTAGTTAGTTAGTAGCTGTCAGTAGGTTGTTACTTAGTTTGTTATTGCTACTGAAAGTTTGTTGCTTTGGCTATATATAAAGCCTACATGCTGTACTATTAATTTGAATGCTTGAATAATAACAGCTTCTATTTTTCCCTCTTCTCTTCATTTTACTTCATGGTATCAGAGCCTCTTTAATGGCGATTCTGTTCTGATTTTTTTCTATCAATTCTCTTCTTCTTCAAATATCTTCTTCTATTCTCTCAAAAAAATTTCTTCTTCTATTCTATCATGGCAGCAGATATGCCTTCTCGTATTGTATTAGGACTCAATCAAGATCCTAATAGCATTCACTATATACATCCAAGTGACTCAAACACTATGCAATTAGTTTCTTTCAAGTTTGGTGGTTCTGATTATAATGATTGGAAAAGAGCAATGTTGATTACTTTGTCAGCAAAAAATAAAGTAGGATTTGTGAATGGATCCATTAAAGAACCTGATGAAGCCAATGTCACGGAGCATCAAGCTTGGGAGAGGTGTAATGATCTTGTGATTTCATGGCTGCTGTACAATCTTGAGCCAACGGTTGCCAAGAGTGTTCTATCTTTCAAATCTGCTCGTGGTATGTGGCTAGAATTGGAGGATAGGTTTGGTTTTGCTTCTCTGACTTTGATTTTTAATCTACAACATAAACTATTTGGCTTGGTTCAAGGTACGAATTCTGTTTCCGAGTTTTACACTGCACTCAAGGCTGTTTGGGATGAACTTGATGATGCAGATCCTTTACCTTATTGTACTTGTAATAAGTGTACTTGTAGTTTAACTAAAAGAGTACTACAAAGAGAACAAACTCATAGACTATTACACTTTATGATGAAATTAGGTGAACAATATAGTGTAATTAGAGGCAATATTTTGATGATGAAACCTACTCCTAAAGTGTCTGAGGCTTATAGGTTTTTTGCTCAGGAGGAATGTCATAGGGAGTTTACTAATTCACAAGCAATTGCTCCTTCTAATATTGATTCAGTGGCTTTTATGCTGAAAAAAATCCAAGGAGTATGAGACCTCCAAATGTGTATCAAAGACCTGGTTACATTGGTGGTCCAAGGCCAAATCATTTTAATAACACAGCTGGTGTTAAGAGGTCAATCAGTTCTCTGACTTGTACTTACTGCAAGTATTCAGCACATACAGTTGATAGATGCTACAAGCTTCATGGCTATCCTCCTGGCCATAAGTATCATACATCCAAGAAAGTGGCTGCTATGACCATTACTGATGAATCTGGAGCTGTTATAGAGCCAATTTCCCCACCTTTTACTTCTGAACAATACACTTATCTTGTGGATATGTTCAACAAAAACACAATGGCTGGAAGTTCTTCTCAGAATGGAAGTTCTTCTCAATCTCATCAGCCAGATCATCCTGTCCAAGCATCTTTGGCAGGTAAATTCTGTCTAATTTCTAGCTCTAATAGTGCTTGGATGATTGATAGTGGGGCTAGTGATCATATTTGCTCAAATCTTGATTTATTTTCTTGTTTCAAAAATAAACCACAGTGCTCTATTTCAATTACTATACCTGATGGCAGGCAGGTATTAGTTCAGCAAATTGGAGATGTCATTTTAAATGACACCATTACATTGTCTAATGTTCTATATGTTCCTGATTTTAAATTTAATTTGATATCTGTGCACAAATTAACTAAAGATCTTGGTTGTGCTTTGTTTTTTGATGAGCATTGCTGTTATGTTCAGGGCCATACTCAGACCAGGCCTCACACAGTTCTTGGTAGAGTTCAGCATGGTCTCTATCATGCACCTGTTCCTACTGCTTCCTCTTTTGCTGCTCAAAAATTCTGTTTCACTGCTGCTAATGATGGCAATTTGTGGCATCTTCGTCTAGGGCACATGCCTTATGATCAGTTTCAATATCTTCCTTTTCAATCTAATGTACACACATGTAATAAAAGTACAATATGTCAAATTTGTCCTGCTTCTCGGCAAACCAGAACATCTTTTCCTTCTAGTTACATTAAATCTGTTATGCCATTTCAAATGATTCATATGGACATTTGGGGGCCTTATAGGGTCAAGACTCACAATGGTTGCTCTTTCTTTTTGACTATTGTAGATGATTTTACAAGATTTACATACACTCATTTGCTTAAACACAAATCAGATGCAGTGGTTATTTTACAGAATTTTATGCATTATATTCACACTCAATTTGATGCTAAAATTCATGTTATTAGATCAGATAATGCAAAAGAATTTCTAGAAGGTCCAATGAAAATACTCTTACAATCTAATGGCATTTTACATCAAACTAGTTGTTCTGATACACCTCAACAAAATAGTGTAGTTGAGAGAAAACACAGGCATCTCCTAGAAACCACTAGAGCATTGTCTTTTCAATCAAATTTGCCAAATAAATTTTGGGGAGATAGTCTTTTGTGTGCAACTTATTTGATTAATAGAATGCCACTTAGAATTTTAAACCACAAAACACCTTTTGAAAAATTACACAACTATCCACCTTCTTATGATCACCTTAAGGCTTATGGATGTCTATGTTTTGTGTCTACATCTAAGGTTCACAGGACAAAGTTGGATTCTAGGGCCATACCTTGTGTTTTCATTGGATATTCTTCCACTCAAAAGGGTTATAGAGTTTTAAATCTTGGTGATAATAATATTTTTGTGTCAAGAGATGTTACTTTTCAAGAAACACATTTCCCATTCCATCTTCATCCATCCAATTATGAGTTCACTTTTCCAAAAACATTCTTCTTACCTACACACACTCCTTTGTCTTCATTTTCTGATTCTGATTTTCCTATCTCTAATTCTTCTACAAATACTCCATTTTCTCTTGATGATCATTTTTTTTCTCCAAACACTATATCTCCTTCTACTTCTACTTCTTCTACAACTTCTCATACGAACTTAAAATCAGCTCCACAAAATCAAGATCCCATTATTTCTCCTTCATCTGAACATTCTGCTCAGCATTCACCAAGGCCTATCAGGACTAAGAAACCACCATCCTATTTGGCAGACTACCAGTGCTCTTCTATACCTACAACAACTCACTGGTGTAATCTTGTCTCTTCTTCTACAATGAATACTTTCAAGAATTCAGTTCCATATTCAGAACCACATTCATATTCTGAGGCTGCCTCTAAACAAGAATGGGTAGAGGCAATGAATAAAGAAATCAAGGCTCTAAATGACAATCATACATGGGATTTGGTAGATTTACCAAAAGACAAGAAACCCATAAGATGTAAATGGGTTTATAAGGTGAAGTTAAATTCAGATGGTACATTAGAAAGATGCAAAGCAAGACTAGTGGCCAAGGGCAATACACAAAAGTATGGGGTAGATTATGAAGAAACGTTTTCACCAGTAGTAAAGATGACTACAATAAGATGTATTTTAGCATTGGCTGCCTCAAATCAATGGGATATTGCTCAACTAGATGTCAACAATGCCTTTCTTCATGGAGATTTACATGAAGATGTGTACATGACTGTACCTCCTGGTTTCCCTAATCCTTGCAACAAGGTTTGTAAACTAAAGAAATCACTTTATGGTTTAAAACAGGCATCAAGGCAATGGAATCACAAACTAGTTGAAGCTCTCAAAACACAAGGTTTTCAACAAAGCAAGAATGACTATAGTCTTTTTATTAATAAATCTGGAACAGACATGACAATCATAGCTGTGTATGTGGATGATGTAATTTTAACAGGAAATAATCCTGATGTTATCAGACATTTGAAGCAATTTTTACACTCCACCTTTACTATAAAAGACCTTGGTAAACTTCATTATTTTTTAGGCTTGGAGGTCACTTATGTTCCTGATGGAATTCTTTTGTCTCAAAAAAAGTTCAGTTCTGATTTGCTTGATTTATGCACATTTCCTCTGCCCACTAAAGTGAAAACTCCTTTTCCTGTTGCCCTCAAGCTCAGTGCAAATGATGGTGATCCCTTTTCTGATCCTGAATTATATAGATCATTGGTTGGAAAGTTGAATTTTTTGACAAATACAAGACCTGATCTCAGTTTTTCAGTTCAGGCATTAAGCCAACATATGCATGATCCCAAGACAACTCATTTTGAAGCTCTAAAACACAC
This sequence comes from Salicornia ramosissima, assembly GCA_951394345.1. Taxonomy (NCBI): domain Eukaryota; kingdom Viridiplantae; phylum Streptophyta; class Magnoliopsida; order Caryophyllales; family Amaranthaceae; genus Salicornia; species Salicornia ramosissima. The sequence continues at coordinate 16,350,700 of OX596236.1, read as the reverse complement.
CCTCAGCTATGTCCAAAACACATTAGGACAGGGTATTCTCCTAAAAGCTTCTGATCAGCTAGCCTTGCAGGCTTTTTGTGATGCTGATTGGGCCTCCTGTCCTGACACTAGGAAGTCTGTGACAGGGTACATCATTCTTTTTGGTTCCTCTCCTATCTCATGGAGGTCTAAGAAGCAGCATACTATATCTAAATCTTCTAGTGAGGCTGAATACAGGGCCATGGCAGCAGTGGCCTCTAAGATCACATGGGTGATTAGGTTACTTGAGGAGCTTGGAGTACATAATCTAAGGCCTGTAACACTCAACTGTGACAATCAATCTGCTCTACATATTGCAAGATATCCTGTGTTTCATGAGAGAACAAAACACATTGAAATAGATTGCCACTTTACAAGGGATAAAGTCATTGAAGGCTTGCTACAACTGGCTTTTCTACCCTCAGAATCTCAGCTAGCAGATTTCCTAACCAAGTCCATTGCTTCTCCTCTTTTCAATCAGATGTTATTCAAGTTGGGGTTGCAAGCACCTCCCAACTTGAGGGGGGGGGGGATATTGGTGATAATAATAGAATACATACTTAAATGTATTTCTTCTGTATAAATTCTGTTTTGGTTAGTTAGTTAGTAGCTGTCAGTAGGTTGTTACTTAGTTTGTTATTGCTACTGAAAGTTTGTTGCTTTGGCTATATATAAAGCCTACATGTTGTACTATTAATTTGAATGCTTGAATAATAACAGCTTCTATTTTTCCCTCTTCTCTTCATTTTACTTCACAATCAACTATCCATATTTAGTTGTTTTTTTTTTTTTTTGTGCAAAGGGTAAAATTGGCTCTAACACTACAGACACAACGGAAATTTATGAAAAGGTTACATGTAGTCGTTGGATTAAAGTGCATGTGAAATTGAGATAATGTCCTCAAGCTTCAAGGAATGAAATGTAGTGTAAAAGACAGATTGACAACACAAGTAATCGAAATTGAGAATTTTAAAAAAAAAAAAAAAAAAAAATCAGAAAAGTCTTAAATAAATAGCATTACAAATTGTAAGTTGTAACCCTACCTAAATAAAAGGATATTTTACCGACTAATGTAATGGATAGCTAAGATGGCACAAATTTTTTTTTGTTAATTCCTAAATCTAATTTAATTAATTAATTTTTGAAAGAATTTAATTAGATTTCTTATTTTAAGAAAAAAGTTTTTTTTTTTTTTTTTGTTTTTCAAGAATAAAAAATGATTTTAGGAAAAAATCAGAAATTATTTTGCTAACATAAAAAATCTAATTAGATATAGGAATTAAAAACAAATCATAAAAAAGAGGTATTAATATCTTCATCAGCTAGTGCTTCCACTGTACTCTGGATCATCATCAACGACAACAGATATTAAACCAGATAGATGAAGATTCATCACAAACTTTCAAACTGTTTATTCCAAATTCATATATAGGCTTCAGTTCATTCCATAAATGTTTATAAGGAAAGCATAAACCAACAACCCAGATTAGCCATCATGAAGGTCATCTGCACCAAACTAGATGCCTCTAGTGTTTTTTTTCGGGGTTTAATTAAGCGAGTAAATAGTAGCATCATGAACGTCGTGTCGACAGAAACTGGAACCAATACCTCCTTCTGCGGCTCTTTGAAACCAACAAATCAGGGCCGTCTATTAGCATGTTCTCCTTGAGCGACCGCTCAGGACCCTTTTTGTGGGTCCCACATCTTTTATATGTAGTACAATAATATTTATAAAAAAAAGAAGTTGAGTCCGTGAATTTCGTCGACTTGTGACTATTCATCTTCTTCCTCATATTATTTCAAGTTTCAACAATATTTTTTTCCTTAATTTTCTTCAATCGGCAATCTTCCCTTAATTACTTCCTAATTACTCTCCTAAATCCTAATTTCCATAATATAACTCTTAGACTTCTTCCTTCGACGTTCATAATTTTTTTCCATATATTTCCCTCAATTAAACCCACAATTAAATTATATTCTCTAATTCTCTTCCTCTCATCTCAAACAATAATGGTGGTTGGTATACGGTGATCGCCCTGATATCAGGTTTTATTGTATACAATAAAAGAATTGAATTGAATTATATAAACTAACTCCTGCATTTTTTTTTTAATTATTATGCATAAAAGAAAGTATGAATCAGGTTGTAAAAAACTAAAAAAGAAAAAACAGAGAGAAGCCCTAATTCGATCTCAGAGAGGAGCAATTGATAAATTTTTTGCTAAAAAATCAGATTGCTCTCATAGTAATGTCTCCATTGTTTAGGGCCCTAATTTTATTTTCACTCCGGCCCCCAAAAAAGCACGAGACGGCACTGCAACAAATCTCCTAGTTTAAGTAGAAAGTTATTATTTAAAGCAAATGATTAAAGTTGGGATTATTCACGTTAAATTTACCAAATATATAAATGTAAGTGATGCCTATCTAAAAACAAAATATACTTGGCAACATTTAGGAATCAAAAGGCAGTACATGCAGGGAAATGAAATGGATGATCGAGCTCCTAAGTGCTATAGCTGTATGGAAGAAAGATGCTGAAAGACAGTTGTAATATCAGGTCTCTCAGAAGCTGGAAGAACACATCTCAGAGCAACCTGTAACATTCGATCAAGCGCTCTACGCTCAGTTTCTGTGACATTACCACTTATCACACCCTTATCGAAACACTCTTTACCCCGGTTTTCAACCACCAACATTTTCACCCAATCTGTCATATCCACTGCACCTTGATTCGCAGAAACAATCTCAGCAGAGCTTCTCCCAGTTAAAAGCTCCAACAAAATCACTCCAAAAGCATAAACGTCACTCTTTAGAGACGGGCATGGCTTGCTTGAGTTGATGAATTCGGGTGGCAAGTACCCTAGAGCACCAGCATTGAGGACTTGCTCGGCAGTTCCAGCTGGCGTCATTAGCCGGTGAAGACCGTAGTCTGTTACAAGGACACTTGCGTCTGAAGGATGTATTAGAATGTTTGTCGACTTGAGGTTGCCATGAGGTATGGCTTGCTCGTTGTGAAGGTAATCTAAACATACCGCAACATCTCTTGCTGCTTTAAGCCGTTTTTCTAACGACAAGGTTGGGACCTTGCTTCCACCGGCCCCTGCAAAGTCACCAGTTTATTTATTACGGAGTACGTCTAAGATACCATTGATTGATTAAAACAACATTTGCAATTGAAAGAAAAAAAGTTACAGTACTCCCTCCGTAACATAAAATTTTCAACAATTATTTTTGCACGCGTTTTGAGAAACCAATTTAAGGGTGTAAACGAAAGAATTAGTCAAAATGATTTTAATACAAGCAAGAATGTGATTATAAGTTACTAATATGAAAATTATTTTGACTAATTCCTATATTTACACCCTTAAATCACTTCCTCAAAATGCACGCAAAACCGATTGTTGAAAGTTTCATGTTACGGAAGCAGTATAATAAATCAAAACAATTAACCTTTACCTTCTAAATAGATTCCTAAGCATGGTGCATTAATGTAGTTTGAAACAATCAGCTTCTCATGCTCCCTTGGACCCCAATAATAACCCTGGAGTGACACCAGATTTGGGTGTCTAACATTTCCCAGTTTTTTGGCTTCCCTTGCAAATTCTTTTCTTCCTTTTGCTATACCCTCTTTCAACCGTTTAACAACCAACGTATGACCATTATCAAGTGCAGCTCTGTATACCATTCCATGGCAACTCCTCCCAATTACTTCAGCTGGAGCATGTGAGAGCTCTTCAGCAGTAAATACTAAAGACCCATCAAACAGATGCAAATCCCCGGCAAGTTTATCAGGTGAACTACCAGTCTTCCCCGCACCAAGATTCTGGAACAAATGTTGGGTTTTACCAGGAGATGGATTTAATGAGGAAATGATACAAACTGGAGAAGATATTGCCCCCTTGGAAGTAGAGCTTCCCGGAGCAGCTGTAGGTCCCATCTTTGGTGAATTTAAGGAAGGATCAATACTTTTGAGGGACGGAGGCGTACTAGGCAGAGAAGAAGTCCAGCTCTTATTGTCTTTACCCTTACTTTGTCCAATTTGATCCTCTATGGAATGCTTCTTCTTACAAATTCTGTAATGAATTAACAGAGATAGAAGAATCAGAACAACAGCACCACCAATCAGGCCAGCAAGAACGGATGCGATAACAACTTGATTCCGGTTGTGATGTTGCTTTCTTGTATTCTTACTAAACCTTGAATCGGGAAATACCAAAAGTGCATTACCGGGATGAAACGAGGCATCTGTAAACCTACTAAGTTTTTCAGGTACAATACCTGAAAGGTTATTGTAAGAAATATTGAAACCAGTCAGCTGTTCTGAAAGATTGCTTGGAATGCTGCCAATAAAGCTGTTGCTGGATAAATCCAGATATTGTAAGTTGCTAAAACTAGTTATTTCTACAGGGAAATTGCCGCTTAACTCATTATGTGACAAATCTAACGAAATTAAGCTGAAGTTGTTTGAAGACAAATTCTCATATTTGGATCCTGCTTGCAAAGTGGCGAACCCATTAAAACTGTTGTGTGAAAGGTCAAGACTAGTCAGCTTAGTCCAACTTGATACACTCGGGAGGGATCCAGCCAGAAGATTAAAGCTTAGATCAATGACTTTTAGCTCAGGGTATGTGCCAAGAATAGGTGGGAGAGACCCTTGAACAGAGTTATTGGACACCCTGAGAGAAGTAAGTCTCAGAAACTGAGAAGTTTTATTTGGAAAGAACCCTGTCAAAGAGTTTGAACTTAGCTGAATAACCTCTACATTGCTTCCCCAATATTGGATCCTTGAAATGTTTCCTGAAAACTTATTTTTACTCAAGTCTATGATCACACAATTTCCAATCTTCAGAGGCAAAGAACCTGAAAACTGATTTGAAGATAAGTTCAGACTCCTCAAGCTTGTACTTGTGATACTTCCCACAGGCCCTGCAACAATATTTACGTTATACATACATGTCTGATAAAATAGTGTAAGCTGAAAAATTAATGCAAGATGCAGTAGGGACCCCTTGTACAAAATAAGGGTGTTCAGTTCTTGTGTCTTGACTAATTTCAACTATTTCAATTTTCAATTTCAGTGCATTTGATAATTAACAGGCTCTGTGACTCTGAAATTAGGCGTGCACAAAGACGCATCATTTCTTCTGTTATAGCACAGCATGTATTGAGAGAATTACTTAATAGCTTGGTGTAATCCCTGGCAGGAAATACCTACCATTTCTCTGTTCATGTTAAGGAAGTATATTGTATTTGCTACCTTGGCTGCTACTGCTTACTAGCTAATGGAAAGTTCAGAGTGTTTAGGAGGTATTCACCTAATACACAATCGAGGATATACACGAGTGAGCCGTGGAGTAGCCACATTGAAATGAGTGGGGTCCTTTGACCCCACTTGAACCTGAAAGTAGAAAATTTTCTCTTAAGTTTGGAAATATTCAATTTTTTTCCAATAATTTTGATTAGTTAACTGCTAAAAAATTTATCAAGTACATTTTGACCCTACTAGATATTTTTCCTGGATCCACAGCTGCCTGCGAGTATCAATAGAATGATAATCACGCAATCACGCGATGTACAATGTACATTAGTGAAAAGTGCTCATGGGAGTACCTTCTATGAATTAATCAACCTATGTTACCCGGATTCTTTGTTTGACCCCAAGTACCAATGTCGGACACTCGATCCTTGGACATTGGTATGACAGTTGGACACTTTATTTTGAACCAAAAGCATTCATATTTTTCATAAAATTGCCGTGTGTGACACTTGGATACATATCCTTGTCCGATACTTCCAGCAGAGTCCAAGTAACATAATAATCAACTAATGGCCTAATACACCACAAAGCATAACATCCGATGGCATCCATTAAGAATTCTACAAAAAAGTTAAAGATGGTTCTCTAACTACTTATGTTCTCACAAACTATAAACATCAAAACATTTACTTTATTACAGAAGCAAAATTCAGTGTTTACACTGAGAAGTGAGAACTAATCCTCTCTTAAACAAATGCAATGCTCAGACCTACTCACTAATGCAATTCTTACTCAGTAGCCTCATTCAAACCAAACATCAATATCATTATGCTACAAAAGCAGTTATTAAGGCAAATATATATAATTACAAATAAATATTAATTACCTTCAAGGTGGTTCAGGCTAAGATCCATCTCAGATAAGACCATTGAACTATCTTGCAAAAGTGGCTGTGGAAGTGCCCCTGATAACAAATTGCTTCCTAATCGAAGAACTCGAAGAGAAACAACAAAATTGAAGGATGGGATAGTACCATTAAGCTGGTTGTAGCTACCATCAAACACCTCAAGATTGTCAAAAAATGGGATCCCATCATGAGAGAAGAGGTCCCCCGTCAAAGCGTTATGGCTCACATTAACATACTTAATATTGGAAACAAAGCTAGGGTTTCCAATTCCAATATCTAACTTCCCATTAAACTGATTGCAGCTAAGATCAAGTAAAAACAGACCCCCTAGTTCTGAGATAAGGTTCATAACATCCCCACTAAATCTATTGTTGTGCAAATCAAGATACTTCAATTTCTTCAAATTAAGAAACCCAGAAGGAGCTAGACCTTCAATGTCATTCCTTGAGAGATTCACAAACACCAAACTGTTCAATTGAGTGAAATTATCAGGCATTGATCCATGAAATGAATTATGTGAAATGTCTAAACTTTCAAGAGACTCAAGGTAAGAAATCTCATAAATATTACCAGATAATTTATTATTAGAAATTGAAAGATTTCTAAGCAATTTAAGGCTAGAAATTGTGTTGAAATTAAACTCACCAATCAAACCAGAATCACTAAGCATGATTGACTCTATCCTACCATTTCTACAACTAACACCATACCAGTTCTTGGGGCACCCATCAGAAGCTATTGATTTTGAATTCCAAGAGTCTAAAATTACTCCTAAAGACTCTTGTTTGATCCCTTTCTTAAGCTCTAAAAGTGCATTCAAGTCTGAACTCCCAAATGTAAGCTGCACCCACAATAAAACTAACAAACACAATGACTGCATTCCTTCCTTAAATACCCAAAACTCAGTTGAAAAGCTTAAAAAAATTCATAAAAATATTCTCTGTTTCAGAAACCTTCAAAATTGTTCAATCTGTTGGTGGATTTGGGCATTTTTCTAAAACCCAACATTATTAGATTTGCATAAAAAAGATACTAATAAAAGCTGAGCAATGAAAAAGGTGTAATGAATGAAATGAACAAGTTATTTTTTTTCCTGGCAAATGATTAATGAACTAAACAAAGCTTATTATATGAATTCCAAGAAAAGGGTGGAGAGGAAAAATAAAAGAAAGGGGCAGGAAAAACAAAAATGCAACATGCAATAGAAACAGAAAAAGAAACCCCACTACAAATTCGGTATATTTAACAACTTCCAACAAGAAAGATCAGAGAAGAATCTGAGTCTATTAGAAAAAAAAAAAAAAAGAAAAAAAAATGAGCAAAGAAAAGAGGAGAATTGAAGCAAACCCCCCAACAAATGTAAAGGTAGAAAGAAGCAAAACTTTGGTTAATGGTATCATAAATTCATAGTGTGTGGTCCGAGGAGAACACTGAACTGAGCGAGTAACAACTCAAACCCCACTCTGCTATGCCCATGATGAGTGAGTGAATGAGTGAGTGAATGAGTAAGTGACTGAGTGGGTGAGTCGTGAGTTGTGACTCGTGAGTGAGATCGAGAGGGTGTGGGTATTGTCAATTGACGAAACTAACAACTCAAAACCCACTTACTCAGCTATGCCCATGATGAGTGCGTGACACACTAAGGACTTGTTTACTTTAAATTAAATTCAGTTCATCTTTATTTAGTTAATGTAAACGAGTTCTAAGTGGGTGTGAGTCGTGACTCGTGAGTGAGATCGAGAGGGTGTGGATATTGTGACTATTGTAATTGGCGAAACTAACAAGTTAGATTATGGGGTTGTTTGGTTGCATCTAAAAATGAAGGAATTAGAAATTCCCATGAATTTGCACATGACCATGTTGTTTGGTTGACAATAAAGAATAAAAATGGAGAAATTGTAAAATCATGGGAATTTTGATTTCCTACAAAACATGGGAAATCACTTACTAAGTAACCCCTTGGTAACTTGCTTGTTTCAACCAAACAAGAAATGAAAATTCCCATTAATTTTATATGGGAAATCATTTTACATGAAATAAAATTCCTTTAGAAATTTAATTCCCATGTGAACCAAACAACAAACTATGGAATTGGAGAGAATTAACAATTTTACCAACCATAAAATTATGAGAAGGGGCAGGTATAGTTGGGAAATTTGATCTTTATTTCCAATATTATGTTGGGAAATTTTTTTACTTCCCACCCTTTATCTTTTTTGCTACTGTACTAGTTTTATATCAGTCAATGAAATGGTGGAATTCTTACCCAATAAAAAAAAATGAGAAAGATCTAGTTTATATCCAGTGTAAATATATCGAGTGACTAATTTGTAAATAAAAAAGTACATATATGTAATTTTTGAAAATATATTTGAGGACGTATCTGCAAATATTGATAGATTAGAGGACGTATGTAGAAGTATTGCTAAAATTGATATAAAAAACTCATACAATTGAATATCACACATTCACACTCATGAAGTTGAATATTATTTTCTTCGTCTTTTTTACTTGCTACATACCCTTCTCAAGTTTTTAGAAGAAACATATGTAGTGGTAGAGACTATAAAAAAATAGAGATATTTATTGAGAAGATGACAAAATTAGATGTAAAATAGGTAAAATAAAGTGGATAAATGACAAAAATGATGATAGATCGAATAGGTAGGATTTATTGAGTCTCACATACTCCCTCTATCCCAAATTACTTGCTACATTATCTTTTTCACATCTTCCAATACACAACTTTAAATTAAAATATCTTGAACTACACATAATAAAAAATTATAAAAATTATATGTTTGAAAAGTACATATAGAGACGAATCAAACTAGATCCATCATAACTATATTTTTCGTTATGTACATGAAACTATAAGCAGTCAAAGTTTACAAATGAATAGTGCCATTTTTCAGAATGTAGCAACTAATTTGGGACGGAGGGAGTAACAAAATAGGAAATTTGACAAGTAAATTGAGACATCCAAATTAAATAAGGAAAATGTAGCAAGTAAAAAAGACAAAGGGTGTAATATACTTATATGATATACAACTTTAAAATTTAATATACAATTGTACAATATGTTTATTCATCTTTTCATTCATTTAATCTTTTTTTCCATGTCTTTTGTGTAATAAATTTTGTTTTTTGGCAAATTAGTGCCATATATAATAATCTTGGGGTGGGGCTCATGAAACTATAAAGATTTTTTTTTGGGTGTGATATAAAGATGTTTTTTAAACATACTATGCCCTGCCCCAAATTAAATATTCATTATGACTTTTTGTATTGTTCATTTTATTATTTTGACTAGCTTTAATTTTATCTATATATAAGAAAAAACAGTCATGCACTTCTTGTTTGACTCGTCTCAATACGTACTTTCTAAATATATAATTTTTACTCCATTCGCTTTTTAGATGTAAAATTTTGACTTTGACACTATTCATTCAACTCACTTTGACCGTCAATTGTTACTTATACATAAAGAAAAACATAGTCATTTGGGATTTTGTTAGATTTAGTTCGGAATACAATTTTCAAACTTTTCAAATATATAAATTTTATAATTTTAACACTTATATAATCAGATATATTATGAGTCCAAATTGTGTGTTCACAAATGTAAAAAGAGAAGTGTCGCATACTCGCATCTAAATAAACAGAGAAAGTATTATATACGACTAAAAATATTACTTTTTAAAGATGTGTGTGAAATAATGTGAAAAAAAAAAGTAAATAAAAAAATTATTTTATAGATGTGGGTATTAAAAAAAAAGGAAACGAAATGAAAAGGGCAATAAAATAGAGTTTGTAATGTTGGGATTTGAGGGTATTGGGAGTTTGGGACAGTGGAAGCCTAGGAGTAAGGGAAAATACAGTACTGTAGATAGCTGTAGTGTGCTGTAATAAAAGTATAGTACCCTCTGTAAGTGGAAAAGATACCCTTATCTACAAACAAAAAATTATTTGCAAACAAAAGAAAATTTTGACACACTCGTCATATTTGAAAGATTATATTGGATTAGATTGGACTGGACTGGATTGGATTTGAATGAAATGGATTCGATTTTAATATGTTAACCTTATTCGAATTGATTATTATGGTGAAAAAATTACTCCATTTGATTCTTTTTGTTGTTCCTATTTAAAATCTTGACATTATTCATATTTATACTACATTACTTTATTTATTGTATATATACCCTACACTTTTCTTTTGACATTTGTCTAAACACAACTTTGACACATAATATCTCTAAATATATAAGTGTAAAAATTATAAAATTTATATATTTGAAAAGTGTATTCTGAAATAAATCCAATAAGATCTCACATGACTATATTTTTTTCTTTATGAATAAATAACAATTAACGGTCAAAGTTAATGGGATGATTAGTGTCAAAGTCAAAGTGTTATATCTAAAAAAGGCGGAGGGAGTATATTAAAACATAAACTTTTATTATGAGAAATGATAAAGACACACTCAAAATTGATATGGGCAAGACTCATTGTGAGGGCACATCTTCATTTGCTCATCCATCTCACAAAGATTGTGTGCATATCAATTTTTGGTGTGCCAAATATGAATTTTATTTTTTTTATGTTTTCCTTACTAAATTCACTTTTTTTCCTCCCATACTTACAACAGTTACAAGTTACAAGTTTTTATGGGTTATGATCATTAATACAACTTTTTTTAGTTATTGTATCCAATGACAATCAAGATTGGATTAATTAACAATGACATTGTACTAATATATGTTTTTCAATCAAATACCAATAAAAATGATTTACATAAATCAAAAGATTCCAAATATAACCAATAAAAAGAATCACCGAAAACGAAATATGTAGCCAATAAAAAGAATCGTTCATATTTATTTTGCTTTAATTTTAGTATGTTTGTCATCACACATCGCTGAAGTTGAATGGTTTTTAGGTTAAACATGGGTGAAAATTATACACAAAACTACAAAAATAATTTTTCTGGTCCAATCCGAAATTGCTTGTCCAATCCGAAATGGTCCGATCCGTGAACTATCCAATCTGAAATGATCTGATCCCAAATGGTCCCAATTCGATTTTGGTCTGAAACCTCAATCAGAAATCCGATTCGGTCCGAATAGTACACCGGTTCGAACTTTAATTTGTCCGAACTTGAACTGGTCTGATAAACGGCCCGATTCGAAATGGACTGATCTAAATTCGATCTGAATGGTTTGATTGCCAGGTTTAGGCCTATGGCTCGTTTACTTTAGTTGAATATAACTGAACTGAACTGAATTTAATTGAACTGAACGAAGATGAACTGAATTGAATACAGTTGAAAGTAATATTTTATAAGAGAAGGAAATTTTGAGCTGAACTGAACTGAGCTGAGCTGAACTGAACGGAACTGGGCTGAACTGAATTGAATTTAAGCTGAAGTAAACAAGCCCCTAGTTACCAATGGACTAAAATCATTTAAAAATACCCCATACTTGGCCAAGTTGTTATTAATTTGCCATTAATATTGAGTTGGTTCATGGCCAACTACGGTCATATACTTAAGTTCTAGTAACCTAGCGAGTCGGAGTCTAGAGAAAAGTTTAAGATACTAATATTAAAGAAAGTAAATACAAAAAACCTATTTAAAGAAATTAAATTTTTATTATTAACATAAATTCCCAAGAAATAATTTTAAAGATTTTCCACATAAAAATAGGAAATTTAATATTAATTTTTGAGACAACTAGAACAACAAATATCAACCTAAAATTTTAATTCTAAAAACACGAGATGTTACGAAACCCTAAAAAATATTATATTATTAGTGTCAGTTTTAAACTAGCGTTTGTATCAAATCATTTTGAACTAGTGTTCGTTTCAAAACAATTTGGACGTGTATTCGAATTGATGAGGTTTATTTAGATCGAAATCGGATCGGATCAAATCAAAATGGGTCATCGATTTGGATAAGATATTGTTCTTTAACCTCTTATTTAAAAATATGTGTACAATAGTATTTTTATTACTTATTTAAGTTATGATTATATTATTGGCTTATTATTAAATTAATGAATTAACTTCTTCTTAAAAAAAATTCAAGTAATACTTGTAATAATATTGTTGGGTTATTGCATTTTTATGAAATATTATGTAGAAGTTAATTAAACATTAATATCTATATTTTAATTGATTATTATCCATAAGATATTCAATGTTACACATTGTATATTAGAAGATAATTTTTATTATAACATTAACATTTATGTAATATTATAGGTCATTAATTTTAATATGAAATTAATGGCTAGTATTTTAAAAGTATAATCATAAAAAAGTCAACCATGAAGAATTAGTATACTATAACTAGTATTTGAGCTCGTGCAATGCACGAGTAGGTACAAGTTTAAGTATTTTATCTTGCAATTTTCCGTATTGATAAGCTATATCTCTATTATATAAGTGAAGAGGTGAGCAGTAATCTCCCTCATTGAAAAGACTAAAATGCCTTTTAAAAATTTCTAAATATTCAAATGACATCAATATTATTTAAAAAGGAAAGTTTTGTATTGATTAAAATTAAAATATTACAAAATAAATAATTCAAAAAAATATAATACAAACACCAAAATTTATAGTTTTGAATTCTTTATAAATAGAGACCGATCTTGATATAGTTTTTACACAAATATTTTCCTTTTTAGTATAGTATAATTTTGGTATGAAATTGAGTATTATGGATGAACCTTTTGTTTTGTTTACAATTATCTCTATGTTATAAGTGAAGCCGTGCAGGGGGGGTGGTTTTAAAAAATCAATCAACAAAATATTTAAGCAGATAATTGATTAGAACAAAATTCATAGTTTGGTTAACACAAATCCCCGTAGTTGAATCTTAATTTATAGAATTGAAGTTGGGGATGGAAAAATAAATTTCAAAAAATGTGTTTTATTATATTTTCTTTTAAAATTTTATTACAAAATGTTATAGTAGCTGATCAAAAGTGACCCGGCCTGCCGGCCCGACCCGCTTTTTTGCGGGCTTTGGATATAAAAATTAGGCCCGAACTTGGGCCCGACCCAATTTTTTATTTTTTCGCGAGGGCCATGGAAATTTAAAATTAAACTTTTTGGTTACTTTTTAGGCTCGGTCCGAAAAGCCCGACAAGCCTGCACTAAATTTTCGGGCATTGGCTAGGAAATTTGGGCCCGAACTATGGGCTTATTTTTTGCATCGGCCTGGTCCGAACCAACCCATGATCACCTCTACGAAATGTTATTATTATTATAAAAATGAAAATACGTATTTAAACATATTCATATGACTTTAATTTCTTTTTTTAGTGTCGCAAAATGGTTATGAATTAAATATATGCCTTTATATATGATTAAGTGAAAGGTACGGACAAAATATTGCCGCACGTAAAGCGTGCATATAAGGCTAATATCATTAATGCAAAGGTACTCCATAAAATAATCAAGTTGCGAATTGTAATGTTTAAATTGCAATTGTGATTTTATGTAAGATAAAACAACAATTTGATATCGTTAGAAGAAAAAGACCAATGACTTGCCACACATAAATACATAAAAATTATTGATAGATCACCATTTTGTATCTTGTTACAACAGATATATAACTCTTAATCTAATATTATAATGTGAAAGTATTGTGTCGGACGGTTCGACCGTCGGACCGTCCAACACATGCATTTTTTTAACAACTGATGAGGGGATCCAGGTTTAGTAATATGTGTCCAGGTCAAAGAAATAGTGTCCAGGTACAATAATATTTGTCCAGGTTTAACAATATTTTTCCAGGCTAAACAAGTTTCACCAGATTTACAAATGTCATCAGGTTTATAAATAGATTTCCAGGTTTAACAATATATGTTCAAGTTAGACAGATATGTGTCCAGTGTTAATAATATGTGTCCAGGTTAAACAAATTTTCATCATGTTAACAAATTTTTGTCCAGGTTCAACAATTTGTGTCCAGGTTCAACAATATATGTTCAGATTTAACAATATGTGTGCAGGTCCAACAATATGTGTGCAGGTTTACAAATATGTTTTCAGGGTTACAAATTTGTGTCCAAGTTTACAGATATGTGTCCAGGTCTACCAATATATGTCCAGGTTTAACAATATGTGTCCAGGTCCAACAGTATGTGTCCAGATTTAACAATATGTGTCCAGGTCCAACAATATGTGTCCAGGTTTACAAATATGTTTCCAGGGTCACAAATTTGTGTCCAAGTTTACAAATATGTGACCAGGTCTACCAATACATATCCAGGTTTAACAACATGTGTCCAGGTTAAACACATATGAGTCCAGATTCAACCATATGTGTCCAGGTCTAGGGGACTGGTCTGACAGAAACGTTGTTGTCAGACCAGTCTAACACAATACCTTCTCTATTATAATACCACAAATGACCTACTATTTGATTTGATTTGTGTTCCTGTCTTGGAACTTCTTCTGTATAGTCAATGTGTTTAATGTGCTGAGGTTAACTCCGTGTGCTCCTCGTTAGGGTTTAGTCCTGCAAAACAGAGAAAGGTTGCTAACCCGGGGGTGGAACCCCGGAACGCCACTCCGATGCTTAAGTCAAATATTGGAAGAAAGGAGTCAAAAGTATGTGGAGTCAGAGAATTATGAATTGTGTACCTTAAAAAGTGATTTGATTGATCCTTTTATAAGCGTATGTTACCCGGCTAGGGTTCGAAGTAAGTTGGTCAAACTGATGCGTAGACCTGGCCCATGACACATGTCATCATCTTACTTGTGTAAATATATCTGATAAATACCTAACCCTAATAAAATTTTGCTTAGTCGGCTATTTTTGGGCTAGCCACCCTGGTGGGCCGGAACAATTTGATGAACAAGCCTAATGAAATTATCATTAAGCTCGTTAAACAATGAAAGAATTTGGATTAAAATACTCCAGCTTTAATATGTTGTAAGAGATGCATTTAGAGATAAAGACTTGAAAATTGCTTTTGCAATGTTCTCCAACTTAATTTCATGTAGGTCAGATGAACCATATATTTACTTAGTCAACAAATAACTAAACGATGAATATATAGAAAATAAACAGACTAAAATAACAAATTAAAAAGATGAATATATAGAAATAAATTAATAAAATAAATAGACTAAAATAACAAAATCAAGGCAAAAGAAAATGCATCGCTTTATGAGAACCCATTGCAACAATTTGATAATTTATATGGGGAACATGTATAACTAAAGAGATGGAAATGATGGAATTGCAACAATTATAAATTTGTAACTAGCAATAATATGGAGGGATGAAGGAGTGAAATTAAAGATAAGAAAACTCAATGTATCCAAATTTAATGAAAGAGCGAAGGACAATTTAATGAATTTTGGGAAGACTTGAATAGGACACATATCAAAATCCCTTGCAAAGTGAATTAGATAAGATAATGACGGATAATGGGACAAGTATGTAAGATTTTTATATATGTATAGATTTCGGATTGCTTTTGAATTGGATAATTTCGGATTGGGCCTATTCAGATCAATAGATCAGATCGGAACTTGGATTATCATTTCAAACCGAAATTTGATGTTTGGATTATCATTTCAAACCGAAATCAGTTTCCGAATTATGCATTTTGGATTAAGCATTAGAACTTGGATTCAGCTTGATCTTCCATTCTTGGAGAATCTTGATTTCAAGCTAGGCTTCCAATTTGGTCTAGTCTAAACCTATGAATATAACAATGGCTCAATTTCTTTTCTAAAATAAAAATTTAAAGAAACTACAAATTGAATATTATAATCATTGGAAGCGACATATTAATTTGAGTTTTTTTTTTTTTTTTTAATATATCATTGACATTTATATAATGCATGTTATATATGGAGTGCTAACTTGCAAATAACAAGCATGAGGAAATACGAGAAAAAAAATGATAATTTGAAATTATGAAAATCACTCCACACGGCCCTAGATTAAAAAATATCTATTGTCCAATTTGACTTGGGCCAACATTAATTAGAGTCACAAACTTGTAATTTGTAAACACCACTAGATCTTATTGTGTCATGTTTCTTCCTAAGCTCACAAGCTTATGGTCTAAGGGCTTGTTTACTTCAAATTAAATTCGGTTCAGTTCAGTTTAGTTCAATTCATCTCTATTAAGTTCAGTTCAATTCAGTTCAGTTCAGTTCATCTTTATTCAGTTCAGTTCAGTTCATCTCTATTCAGCTAATGTAAACGAGCCCTAACATAAGGTGGTTAATGCCCTAATTTGTTGACAACATTCTCCTGCTTCTTCTGTGCCACCATTTTAGTTTTGATCAGCCCATGTAAAGGATCAACCAATGTCTTTATTGTTCGGTGCTGGCATGCTTTGACTGATTTTCAAAATTAAGCATTGTGCTTTGACGTGTCTACCAAATTAAGTTACATCATTCCATACTTTTCAAAAACAAAATGGTAATATACATTTGACCCATGTCCAGAATACACTGTAACCACAACTTTCTCTTTGCACATTTTTCGAGAAGTCAACCGGTCAACTGATTATATTGAGTCTCTCGTGCACTGGACCCCCTACGTACGTTGGCATTGATCCGTTTTTAGACGCTAAATTTTCTCACTTTTTAGCTATGGATAGATCAGGTTTTTGGCCCTGTTTGGGAGTTAGCTGATAGCTGTTAGAGGTTAGCTGATTGGGTTAGCTATTTTGATTAGCTGATTGTGATAGTTGATTGGACTAACTCATTATATCAGTTGTTTATATAAAACAATTTGGTAACTAGCGGTTAGCTGTTAGATGTTTCAGAGTAAAAAAGAACCAAAAAAACTATAAGCTCATCCAAAAAGCTTCTCATACGAGCTTTTGAAAAAGAGCTTTTTCATCCCAAACTCTCTTCAAAACCTCCAACTCCCAAACACCAAAAATAGCGTTTTGATTTAGTCAAACCTCTCTTTCTCTCTATGGGAATATTTAGTTTATTTTATTTTATTCTATTCTCTTGTATATTAGTTTTATTGTTTTAGATTTAGTCAGACTTTGACTTCTTTTTCTTTCCTTTCTTTTCTTCTTGTTCTTGCACTGTTGTTCGTAGCAGAGTTCTCACTGCTCTATAAATAGAGCTTTGTCTATGGCTGCAGCGAGGTAATTCAATTAATAAAATTGCAATTAATTCTACTCTTCTACTCTTAATTTGTTTTTCATGGTATCAGAGCAATTTCTCAAGTTGAGAATTATTCAATTTCTATCCTGATTTTTAACCTAATTTTGCGGAAAAAAAAAATAATAATAATGTCAGTCAATTCGAGTGATAATTCTGGGGTTACAAGTGATACTTTTGCAGATCCATTGTACGTAACTAATTCGGACAACCCAAATTGTTCTCTTGTGGCCAAGGTTTTCAATGGCAAGAACTTTAATAAATGGAGGAAAGGAATCAGGCAAGCACTTGCAGCAAAGAATAAGCTAGGTTTTATCACTGGAAAATTGAAGGAACCAGAGGAATCGAGCAAAGATCATGCAAGATGGCAAAGGGCTGATTTCATGGTTGGGAGTTGGATTTTGAGTTCTATGCAAAGTGATCTTGCAGAGGACTTCGAATCAGATGATCAAACTTCATATGAACTTTGGGAGGACATTAATGAGAGATTTGGGCAAAGTAATGGTCCTTTAATATACCAACTCAAGAAGGAATTGGCAGCACTTAAAGCAAGAAAATATGTCGATTTTAAGCTACTATGGCAAGATTAAAAATATGTGGGATGAATTACAAAGCTTAAGGAAGATGCCAATATGTAGTTGTGGAGCTTTGGCAAAGTGCACTTGTGGTTATGTCAAGAAACTGGAACAAGTTGAGTCTGAAGATAAATTGATGCAATTCTTGCTTGGATTGAATCAAGGGTATGACAACATAGTGACAAATATACTTTCAATGGAACCTTTACCAAATATCAATAAAGCCTACTCAATTACTCTACAAATTGAAGCACAAAAGGAAGTAGCAAGTGAAAGTGTCGTGCCTACAAATACTGCAGCCTTGACAGTGCAAAGATCTGCAAGAAACACAATCAATAAAGGAGCAGGATGAAATTATATGGAAGGACAATACAAGAAGGATTGGAAAAGAGAAAAATATGATAGGAAATGTGATCATTGTGGTGGAAAGGGTCATACAAAGGATTCTTGCTTCAAGATTGTTGGTTATCCGGATTGGTATATGGAGATGAAGAAAAACGGACCAAACAAAGGGCCTAGGATAGCAGCAAATGTCAATACTGAAATTGATGAGAGTCCTTTTGATGTGCAAATAAATGATGGTGACGAAATGAAGAATACTGGGAGTAAAATGAGCTCGGCAATAGTGAGCTCAATTAAAGAAGAAGTCTTGAAAGCAATAAAGGAAGAAGGGATCAATGATGGAGGATATGGAGCATTGGTGAACTGTGCAGGTATGAGTCTAAATTCTTTTATTAATAATTCAAAAAATGCAAAGAATATTTGGATAATTGATAGTGGAACCTCGGATCACATAACCTTTAATGCCAATTTGTTGATTAGTAAAAGAAATTTGATTAGACCGATTAAGGTTGGATTACCAGATGGAACATTTAGACTTGTTTACACCATAGGAAATGTTGTATTAAATGATCACTTAATTCTTGAAGATGTTCTACTTATTGAAGAATTTAAATACAATCTTGTTTCTATTGGAAAACTTATTAAGCAATTGGGTATACAAGTGATTTTTGATGATGAAAAATGTTGGTTTCAGGACCAATCTAATGGGAAGTTGCTTGGTGATGGACAAAAGCAAGGAAACTTGCTCTGTTTTACTAGCAAGAATAGTAGTGTAATAGATTTAGGAAATAATAAGATAGCTTGTGTTGGTGATTCTGTTTTGCCATCAAAGTCTTCCACTAGTATAGATAAAAAAGTATAGGGATGTGATAAATTTGGATATTGTACATGCAAGACTTGGTCATATTTCTCTATCAAAAATGGTTCATGTTAATGATTGTAAGTGTGATGGTTTGAAAGAATATAATTGTCATGTTTGTTCTATCTCTAAATTTCATAAATTACTTTTCCATAAAAGTGCAAACAGGGCAATGAAATGTTTTGATTTAGTTTATATGGACTTATGGGGGCCTTATAAGGTACATTCCTTAGGAGGTGCAAGATATTTTTTAAGCATTTTGGATGATCATAGTAGAATTACATGGACTTATTTGATACATAATAAGGAACAAGTTTTAACTTGTATTACTGAATTTTTTGCTATGGTGAAAACTCAATTCTGTACTAAAATTAAAGGGATCGATATATCATCAGAGAAGTGTTCCTGGAGTTCCTCAACAAAATAGTAGGGTGGAGAAAAAACATAAACACCTGCTAGAAGTATCTAGATGTTTGAGATTCCAAGCAAAATTGCCTAAAAGTTTTTGGGGAGAATGTTTACTTACAGCTACTTATTTGATTAATAGGATGCCGACTAAAATCTTGCAATGGAAATCCCCATATGAGATTTTATTCAATAAATTACCAACTTATGAAGATTTGAGAGTTTTTGGATGTTTGGCTTATGCTCATAATAGTGATAGAACAAAAGATAAATTTGACAAAAGAGCAAGAAAATGCATGTTTATAGGATATCCTTATGGCCAAAAGGCATACAATTATTTGATCTAGAAAGTAAAAAAATATTTGTTTCAAGGGATGTTGTTTTTTATGAAACTTGCTTTCCTTTTGACAAAGATGATAAGAATATTCAAGGAATTTTACAAGGCCATAACTTGATGCAATATGGTTCAGAAAATGTAGAGGATCAGAATAGAAATTGCTTAGAGTGTCATGTTAATTCAGAAACCAACATTCCCATAAGATCACCAATATTGCCTCATTATTCTAATGTTGATGTTGATAATGCTACTGCTTCTGGTCTGCCTTCTGATGCTGCCACAGAACAACAGTCAGATCAGAACATAATTCATAAGAGTCCTACAGTTTTGTCTCCCAGCAGCACAGAATCTGCGGATTCTAATACACAGATTTTAGACAATCTTGATTTTGTTCCCAATACTAGACATATCTAAAGGCCAACCAAGTTTAATGACTTTGTTGTTTCATATACTCCTCATAGGAATAATAATAATGATGATGTTACTAGTGAATCTCAATCTTTTATTGTTAATACTAATCATGAACCTAGTAATTATAATCAAGCAAAGAATTCTCCAGAATGGGTTGAGGCTATGAATGATGAGATAAGGGCTTTAGAATCTAACAAGACCTGGATACTAACTGATTTGCCTACGGGGAAAAAGGCTATTAATTGCAAATGGGTATATAAAACTAAATTAAAACCAAATGGTTCTATAGAAAGGCACAAAGCTAGACTAGTTGCTATTGGGTATCAACAAAAAGAAGGGATAGATTTTGATCAAACCTTTTCTCCTGTAGCTAAATTAGCCACAGTTAGAATTATTATTTCTCTTGCTATTTCTAAAAATTGGAATATGCATCAATTGGATGTGAATAATGCTTTCTTGCATGGTTACCTTGATGAGGATGTGTATATGAGACCTCCTGCAGGTTATAATAAGGCCAAAGAGGGTCAAGTATGTAAGTTGCTTAAATCCTTGTATGGGTTAAGACAAGCGTCTAGGCAATGGAATAAGGAATTGAATAAATTCCTAAAGTCCTTAGGATTTGTGCAATCGAAACAAGATTATTCTTTATATACAAGGAAAAAGAAGGGTGAATTCATAGTACTCTTGGTTTATGTGGATGACATTCTGATTACAGGTACTTCTAACTCTCAAATTAATTCCATTAAAGTTGCTTTAGATAATGCTTTTACTATTAAAGATTTAGGAGAGTTGAATTATTTTCTTGGAATTGAAATTAAAAGAAATACTAAAGGAGTGTTTTTATCTCAAAAGAAATATACTGAAGATATTTTGGAAGATGCAGGAATGAAGGATTGCTTACCTGTGAACACTCCCCTCACCATTGGATTAAAGCTTACCTTGGATCAAGGAGAAGAGCTACAAGATCCAGAAATCTATAGAAAACTAATTGGAAGGCTAATTTATCTCAGTATCACAAGAACTGATCTGTCTTACACTGTTCACCATCTTAGTCAATTCATGAACAAGCCCAGAACACCACACCTTAGGGCGACGCTACATACTTTGAGATATCTAAGAGGAACCACATATTACGGTTTACATTACACAGCCCATAATAACTTAACAATTAGTGCTTATAGTGATTCCGACTGGGGATCATGTCAATTCACCTCAAGATCCTTAAATGCCTATGTTATATTCTTGGGCTCTCATCTTGTTTCTTGGAAAACCAAGAAGCAACCGACAGTGAGCAATTCTTTTTGCCGAAGAGGAATATTGATGTATGTCATATACTGCTAGTGAATTGGTCTGGATAGAAGGCTTACTTCAAGATTTGGGTGTCCAAGTCAAGCTACCAATTACTTTATATTGTGATAATAAATCTGCAGAAGCCTTGGCTCATAATCCCAAGTTTCACGAGAGAAACAAGCACTTGAAACGCGATATGCATTATGTCAGAGAACAGATAGAGGCCGACTTTCTTGATACTTCCCATGTTTCGACTAAGTATCAATATGCTGATATTCTTACAAAACCTTTAAGTTTTTCTCAACACAATTTTCTATGTTCCAAGCTTTGTCTTGCTTCCAAGTCAAGCTTGAAGGGGGAGTATGAGAATATTTAGTTTATTTTATTTTATTCTATTCTCTTGTATATTAGTTTTATTGTTTTAGGTTTAGTCAGACTTTGACTTCTTTTTCTTTCCTTTCTTTTCTTCTTGTTCTTGCACTGTTGTTCGTAGCAGAGTTCTCACTGCTCTATAAATAGAGCTTTGTCTATGGCTGCAGCGAGGTAATTCAATTAATAAAATTGCAATTCATTCTACTCTTCTACTCTTAATTTGTTTTTCACTCTCGAACCTCTCTTTTTCCTTTAAACATCTAACTCCCAAACACCTCCTTTTCTTCGAGACTAAGAGTGTCTAATAACTTTGTAACCTTTTCTCCCAAAAAAAAACGACTTATCCTACGTCATCGCGCTCCGTACCGCGCTTTTATTGTGCACGGTGGCACCGTGCTACAGGCAGATCCGAACTAGCTAGCCTAATTTTTTTTTCTTAAAGGAAAGGTAAACAGTGTGAAGTTAGGTTGCCATCCTCTCGAAGAAACAACCCGACTTATGGCATTTAAGAAAAAGGAGAATTTGGCATCCATAAAGGGATCTATATCGATATGCGTAGGAGCCTAATGCCCGAGAGACGCTATATAATCGGCTGACTGATTAGCTTCACGGTAGATGTGAGAAGGCGCATAAGCTAGACTAATTGCCATCTTTAGACAGCCTTTATTACAAAATTGGAATATTTGATATACAAAATGGGTGGGTTGCTCACATAATGGGCTGAAGCATCTAATTCCAAACTCCAATTACAATGCATATTTGGGCCCAGACTTTTCCGCCTCTCTTTTCTTTTCTCCCTCGTTCTTTCATCATTGTCGTTTTCCTCTTTTACTTTTCTTAACATTATATATAACCTCTCACCCATTTTCCAATCAAGCTCACAAAAGCTTTTGCCCTCATTTTCACACCTTATTTGTCTTCTCTTCTCCACGATCTTCTTTTTCTCCTTCTTTGCTTAACAATGGCCGATCAACTTAGCGATGATCAAATCTCTGAATTCAAGGAAGCTTTCAGCCTATTTGACAAGGATGGCGATGGTTTGTTTTTGTTTTTTTTCCCCCAATCTTAAAAATAAAATCAAATTATCATGTTTCCTTTTGCATCTTTTGATCTATTCTGATCTCGGTTTTAATTTTTGGTCTAAATCATCTTATTTTTGCACATCTCATGCTTGATTGATTGGTATGTGATTTTTTTTTTTTTTTTTTTTTTTTTAATGGTAGGATTTGCATATTGATATTTTCGTTGTCTTAGAGGTTGAAAATGTGATTGCTTGTTGAAAATTTTGCCTTTTGTTCTCGATCTGCTTGTTTGTTTTGGTTAAATTAGATCTCGTGCTTTATATTTTTTTAGGAAATTTTCTATTTGATGATGTCCGACAATGTCTTGAATCAAATGAATTTCATATGTAATTGGTTTTTCGTGATCTGGTTTTATGTGTTTGTGAAAGAGAATGAGGCTTGGCTAATTGATTTGTCTATCGAATCATACCCGCTCTTTTATGTTGTGATCACTATTGAGTTTTGATGATTGATCAAATGATGTTGGAGTCTTGTAAGACGCAACCAAGTTATTTTTTTTAATTTTTTTTTTTCACAACACCTGTTATAGCATACTAGCTAACATCTCAGTGTATGGTTGTAGAAATTAATCTCCTTTTGTTGAAGAATTTTGACTAAAACCATTAAATCTTTAGCATTCTTGCTGTCTGTATTACATTGTGGTTGGTTATTGTCCTCCTATGGTGATGTTCGCGTATGGGACGACATTGGTCTTTGAATGTTTTGCACAAATTTGTTTGAATGATCACCTCATTGCAGTTTGTAAATTGTTGGTATTTCACCAATTGGACTTAATGTATAGTTTTAGTCTATTGACGGCCTCTTTGGTTATTAGTAATATATTGTGGTAATCGTAATGGTAATGGTTAAAGTGTAATTTTCTGAAAGAAGAACCTTATCATCCTGATGGAAAACATATTTTCATTCTCAAGCTTGAATTTTCTTTCTTATTTTCTATAAGCATCCACTACTAAGGAGGAGGGTGTATTAAGTGAAAATAAATATTTGTAAAGAAAATTAGATAAAGTGGAGTTAAACTAGCACTACCATGGAATCAATTCCTTCCAAATTTAGTTACTCCCTCCGTCCCATTTTACTTGCTACATTTCATTTTGGAACAAATTTTTATGCAAACCAATTTTCATGTGTGCCCACTATTGGTAAAGGTAAGTGGAAGAAAAAGATTGGTTTAAAGAGGATAAAAATGACAAAAAAGAGGGTATAAATGTAAAATATGTGTGGGGCCCATAGACTATAAAAGAAAATGTAGCAAGTATTTTGGGACATCCAAATAAAGAAATTGTAGCAAGTAATTTGGGACAGTGGGAGTATAAGTTTATTCCTATTACCACTATCTATGACCGACTACCAAACGACCCGTGAGTGCTCTTAATGTATAGGGCATTTGTTCGAATGTGAGTACACGTATGTAATCCTATGTTGTGGGTACTATTGTACTAATCAAGAAGGAAATTCACTGTTCTAAATGAAATATCTCCTTTTGAAATTTTGCTAGGCATTAACCATGGTTCAAGAAGGATTTTTATCTTTATTATATATTTCTGAACTAATTGGTTTAGGGAGTTGCAAATTTTGTTGCTCCTTCAGTTGATTACATGTTTGGGGCTATGTTTTGGTTTTCAAATTATTTGGTTTCTATTTATATGGGTTGAATTTTTAGAAGCTCTTTTCCTAGAGCTCTTTTCCCAGTTGAGCTCTGGCTAATTCTTGTATCATATATTATTACCTCTGCTTACACATATAATTTAAAAAAAATACACACACATAGTAATTGAGTCTTGTTGGATTTGTCTCAACATATAGTTTTTAAATATGTTATATTTTTTACAACTACACAATTAAAAATGTTAATTCTTTGATGTTTTATCTCAACATGCATGAAAAGTGGAATGTTGCAAATAATATGAACAACTGGTAGCACAAATTGAAGTCTTCATGTAGCGTTTGTTTGTTAATTCCTTTATGTGTGCTCTCCTTTAGGTTGCATTACCACTAAGGAACTGGGGACCGTGATGCGTTCACTTGGACAGAACCCAACTGAAGCAGAACTCCAAGACATGATTAATGAAGTAGATGCTGATGGTAACGGGACAATTGACTTCCCAGAGTTCCTCAACCTGATGGCCAGGAAAATGAAGGACACCGACTCCGAGGAGGAGCTGAAGGAAGCTTTCCGAGTTTTCGATAAGGATCAAAATGGTTTCATTTCTGCAGCCGAGCTTCGCCACGTGATGACCAACCTTGGTGAAAAGCTCACAGATGAAGAAGTCGACGAAATGATCCGTGAAGCTGATGTAGATGGCGATGGCCAGATCAACTACGAGGAGTTCGTCAAGGTTATGATGGCCAAGTGAGAATCTTTGAGTCCACTTTATTCAAAACCCTTTAACTTAATACAGCAAAGGGCAGATAAGTTTGATGGGACTTCCAAACTTTTATCTCCTCTAGGTCAAAACTCATATAGCACTATTTTTTTTTTCTTCTTTTTTTGGTGGTGGTTTATTTTCCTTGCTTGCATTTTTTTATGCAGGTAAATCTCTTCTTTGGGATCTGCCTCCCCTCTATCCTGAGTTCTAGAAAGTTCTGGAGTTGATAGTCTTTTGCTTCTTCAAAGCTCTATTAAGTTTTCAACTTCAGATTTATGAACCTAGAACAATTGGATTCAATTTTATGGTTTTTGGGTTACTACTAAATTTTGTTTAAAATTCAAAACCAGGATTATTTATTTTTGTTTTTCGCTTATTATATCTTTGCTTCCATGTTTCCTACTCTGATTAATATTTTTATCTGTCATTCCTGAACTGTCATTGCAATTATTTTTGGTTATTGATGTTCAATTATTTCTATAATCAAGCAAATTGACTACTAAATGCACATGGGCACATGTGTGCTTTGGATATTAGATTATGCAATGTAAGATATTAGATCTTACTCAAATAACTAGACTTGAAGTTCGAAAGCATTGTTGTTTTACTGTACACTTAACCTAGCGAGAGAACGAGCGAATTACTAAACTACTAGCCTGAAAATCATGGTATACGAGATCTCCGTGTCGTATGAGGTTCGAATTTAGTGCATGACTCGTGGGAGCATGGCCTTTATCATAATTCATATGGGATCCGTATAAGGTTTCTTATTTTAAGAAATAATATTGGTAGGGGCGTGGCGCAGTTGGAGAGGATTAAATCCGAGTATGCATTAACCAATAGTCCAATACTCCAATAGGCTATGCTTCTATCCTATACTCCCTCGATTTTTTTTATTTTTTATTTTTAATTTACTCACTTTTCTTTTTGGATTTTTTTTTTAATTTACTCACTTTTTTTTTTAGATTTTTTTTTTAATTTACTCATTTCTTATATTTATTATTCTACATTTATTTATGATTCTAAAGTGCATTTTCCATATTCTTCCTCCTACTTTTGACTAAATTCAATAAAATTACCATCTTTTCTCTTTTTTTCATACCATCTCTCTTACTTTTTTTTTTTACAACTTCAAATAACTTATTAATTTTGATAAGTACTCATATGAGTAAACTAAAAAAAAGTGAGTGTCATTATTTTGGGGGTATGAGAATATCTTCAGAAGTAGAAGCTATTACTCCACTTGCAAAAGTGAGTGTCCTTTGTTATTGGTAAGTGCGATGCCTTTTCTCCATGATTGATACTTTGGCATGAAAAAATAAAATGATTAATACTTTGACGATAACGTGGAAATGTGGAATAATTGCTTTTTCTCTGCTCAATTCATTTTATTTACGTCCTTTAATTCCAGTATAATATCTAATGGGTATAGACGTATTACGTATAGCTTAGGCAATGTTTAAATTTTTTCAAGTGGTCGACTATTGGTTGTTATTTTTATTTTCTATCATCTGTTGAATAAATATAACTAATATTACCTTTGTTTCTCTTTAAAAACAACGATTATGTTTTTTTTTTCTTTTTATTCTATGTCAAATTATTGTATAAACGGAGATAGTAAAAATGAATAGTATGCAATACACAATACGAGATAAAAGATTTGATTTGAACGATTTTATTTATAGTTTTCTTTTAGCTTTTGTTTGATCTTAACTAATTTTTTTCATTAGGTAAAAAAATTATCTAATATAAAAATTTGAATTTTTGACCGTCATTAAGAAATAAAAGTTGATAAATATAAATAAAAATAGTTTTGATTATAAAAATAATAAAACCATAAAATAACATATATTCGTCCTCGTTATTATTTAGTAGTAAATAAATTATAGTATATGTTTTAAATTTTAAAAGTATTTTTGGACCCTAATTCTTCCCTTTAGCATGATTTCAGCTTCTTTTGTTTTTCATAATTTTTTAAAAATTATTTAAAAATCAACTCTTTTAAGGTTAAAAAAAAAAAATTGAATTAATAAAAAAAATGTATTAAAAGGCCAAAAATTATGTATGCATTATATAGTAAAATCGATTCTCTTAAAGGTGCTTTTATTTTTCATTGGGAATATTACTTGAGTTCCTATTGATGGGTGCTAATAATTTAATCAATTTTTTATAAAGGAAATATGATGGCTCAAAATGATAGATTTAAGATCTTGATTATCTCTATTATATAAGCCAAGGGGAGCTATGGTGTCCCCCTTAGAAATGTTTATAATACCCTTTTGAATTTTCTAAAAACATAAACTACATAATTAAGGAAAGTTTGTACAATTTTTTTTATGCTTTTAAATAAAAATAATACAAATTATATAGTTCAAAAAAAAAATATATATATAAATTTATATTTTTTTAATTCTCTACAAATAGATACCCATATTGATATAGCTTTTTACATAAAAAATTTACAATTTGATTATAGTTGAAATTTGGTAACGTTTTCTTCAATTCATTTTTTGGTATGAAAGAAATTCAATCCGGATATTTTCTTTTCCTTATTTTTAGACTATCACAAAATAAATTAGATCTCAGGTTTGAACCTTATTTGTTTGTTGTTTGTTTTACTACTTAATAACAACTATATAAAAGTGTGACATAAATTTGTTTTCATTTCAATTAGCGTAGAAATTTGATAGCAAATAGAATATATTAAATAAACCTCTTCTTTTGTTCATTATTGTCGGATGACCTGATAAAAAAGGAAAATTCTGTTATGATTATGTGAATCTGAAAATATTTCAATTTTTCTAACAAAAAAAAATTCTTTTTTGTTTGTTTAGACAAATTAAAAAGTTGCCTTTAAAATATCACCGCACGCACGCAAAGCGTGCATATGAGGCTAGTTAGGATTATAATATAGGACCGGTCGATGTTAATTAATTGGTTAAAGCTAATTTGGGAGTATATTCTTGGTGACTAATAATCTTGCTACATTTAATAATAATAATAATAATAAAAGAAAAAAAAAATGGGACAAATTATTGGGTTGATAACATGTTGATGGGTTAATCAATACAGGATGAGAAAAAGCAGAGCAGAAGAAGGGACTAAAGGGAAGAATAAGATGACCAAAAAGCAAAAGCAAAAGCAAAGGCGCAGATGGAAGAACCCTTGTAACTCTTGTCTTCGTTCCAATTCCACCACTCTGTTCGTTTTGTTTCTCACGCCCTTTTTCTTTTTTTTTCTTCTTATCTTTTACTTCAGATTAAATTCAGTTCAGTACAAATTCTTTTATTAGATGAATTTCTAAAAAATAAAAAAATAATAATAATAAAAAAAATTCATGCTACATTTACATATATATGGCTGATGATTCAAATCTTAATTTAATTTTGTGGGTTAGTAAATAAGATACAAAAATTTTTTACACGTTTTAATTGGATAAGAAAATTCACTTCTTTTAAACTACACATTGTTATGGGATTGCTAGTAACAAGACTTGAACCTGTAGTCCACAGATACTTTATCACTCGTATTGACCTTCATATTATGGATCTCCTTCAAGTAGACTAGAGTGTAATTTTGGGTGTGTTACTCCTTTAGTTTTGAATCCATTCTCTTGTCTTCATGTTTGGATACAAGCAATTCATTTGAAATGATGGATTTTGGCCAAATTACATGTTTGGCAAGTTAAATAATTTGGAATTGGATTTGACTCAATTACCAACCCAAATGCTTAACAAGCAAATGTTGTGTATTTCAAATACTTAACATAACCATGTCATTTCAAATTCTAAAATCACCCAAACAAATAATTGTCATTTGAATTGTAACATTTCAATTTCAGAAATTGAATTCATTAATTTGAAATGAATTCAACATATCCAAACGCTACCTAATAGAATTTGAACAAATTAAAGAGTACAGTGGATAAAAATAAATTCATAGGTGAATATTGAATAATAATAATAATAATATTATTAAAATCTCTTAGAAGAGAAAAAAAAAGAAGTAAGCAAAAAATGAAGGAAAATTTGTCAGAAAAGACTTTATAAAACATTCTTTTTGTAAGAAAAGACCTTATAAAAAATTTGTTGTGAACAGGAACCTAAAACAAAAAAAAAGTTGCAAGGAGGGACCTTATCTCTATTTTCCGACGTTGACTGTGAATTTCCAGCGTTGACTCGCTATTTCCCTCCAATTTTCGATGAATTCTTTCTTCTCTATTTAACCTTTCTTTTTCTTTTCACTATAAATTCATTTTTCCTCCACTCCCCCTCCATTTTCCCTCCTAAATTCATTTACATAAACCATACATTAACACTTCCTTCTAGCATCTAAAATTCTCTTCTTCTGAATTTGGGTTTCCTCATCTCTTACCCCCTTAAATACGAAAGGATTCGTGCAAAATTGGAGGGAAATAGTGAGTTAACGCCGGAGATTCACAATCAACGTCGGAAAATAGAGGTAAGGTCCCTCTTTGCAACTTTTTATTTATTTTAGGTCCATGCTCACAACAAATTTTTTATAAGGTCTTTTCTCACAAAATGAATGTTTTAAAATGTCTTTTCTGACAAAATTTCCAAAAATAAATGAATATTTATAGACAAGAGAGAAAAGATGGATTCAAAGCAAAAATTAAGGATTCAATTATATAAACATAAATTAATATTTATAAAAGAAAATAAAAAATTCAAAATATGGATAATTTTTTGAAACATACTAAAAAAGAAATTTGAAAATAACGTAAATACTTATACGACGAGGTCTTAAAGAATCATACTCTCAAGAGTCTCAACTTTGTTGCTCTTATAGCTCTATTAATTTTAATTTTTTTTGTAAACATAATCCATTTTCCTACATTTTCTGGTACCCAATAATTCCAAATCAATTTTCTCTGTTCTTTGATTTTTACTTCAAATATGTATAGAAGGG
This sequence comes from Salicornia ramosissima, assembly GCA_951394345.1. NCBI lineage: Eukaryota > Viridiplantae > Streptophyta > Magnoliopsida > Caryophyllales > Amaranthaceae > Salicornia > Salicornia ramosissima. Next base: position 16,320,386 of record OX596236.1, on the reverse strand, counting down.
AAAATTAAGGTATAGTTGGACTAGAAATTGAGTGAAAAAAACCTACTAAAAAGTCAAAATAATTTTTTTTAAAAAAAACTATACATTTATATATTTACCAAAATGAGAAAAAATAAAAATAAGTTTTAGCCTATATGCCGTTGGAGTTTGAGTTTTTTTTTTACTAATTTACCACAAAATCACATACTCCCTCTGTAACATATTAAGAAAGCGATTTAAGGGTGCTAATGAACAAATTGATCAAAAATAACTTTAAGATTAGTAACTTATGATCTCAATCTTACTTGTTGTCATTAATATGTTACGGAGGGAGTATTTTATTTAATCAATTTGTGACCATGAAAGGTTTTTTTTTTACCAAATTGTTGTTTGGTGTAACTTATTGGCCTGAAAGATCATATCATCGACAAGATTTTCTTTCAAATGTTATATACTTTGTGCGCTTTTAATTTGTTACAACAAAAGAATTTTTTATATCTCATAAAAAAAGTATTATTTGTTGCAACTAATTGAAAACGGGTGTAATATATATATTTTGATGACCACTTCTTAGTTCTTACATATTTGATCTTAGTTTTAATGCATTTTTTTTCCCTAACAAATGCCGACACTACAATTCAATGATTAGCTTATTGACACTGCTAAGTGCTAATCATCCAATTTTCTTTCTAAACCCCAAACCAAAAAGGCCGGTTAAAAGGATATATAGTTTTGTTTATGTTTTATGCTCCCTTAAAAAAAGACATGGAGTTTAAAAAATAAACAAAAAACTTCCTTTAACCTTTTGAATATATATATATATATATTTTTTCCTGAATGATGAGTTATGGAACAATATGCCTTTAGTTGTGATCAAGGGTCAGAGACCTCAATACTATTATACTTCATCCGTCCACATTTAATTACTCTAAATTGACTTTGACTTTGTCACTATTTACACTGTTACTTTGACCTTATTTAATTTGATATAGGTAATGAAAAATATAATTATAGGGAATCCCATTTGGTTCGTCTCGGAGCGTACTTTTCAAATATATAGTTTTTATAATTTTTTTCTTATGAATAATTAGATATATTAATATTTAAAATTATGTCTCGTGAGATGTGGAAAAACAAATAGAACAATTAAATGTGGATGAAGTCAGTAACCGGTTGTTAGTATTTATAGTTGTTATAAATATGGAAATTTAAAAAGTTTTGAGGTTGACTCTTGGCCTTTTGGTCAAGACTTTTGGATGATAAGCTAAAGGACGAGATCATAAATTCGAACCCCACCGATTTTTTTTTTTTTTGTTTTGAAAATCTCTTTATTCACACTATTAGATATAGATGCCACTATATTAGATAATATGGATATAGAATGGGTGCAAATCTGGTAGATCCCCTCCATAACATTATCAAGTTAAAAAGGTTCAAAATAATTGTTACCTCAACTCTTATTATCAATATAATTAACAAAAACAAAAATTGTGTAGTCTTTAGGTCCATTTTTCAACTAATGTGTGCTTGTTTAAACTTTTTTTTTTTGACTAGAAAAAAAAGAGAAAATTAGGAGCAGTCGAAGATTACTATCAACTTTTTTTTTTACAAGAAAACTAACCCCTACTCCTTCAAAAAAAAAAAAAACTAACCCCTAAAACACCTATTAAGTGTATATTAAATTAACGTACAATGGATTAAATTACTCTAAAAATTATATAAGTCGCAAAAAATTTTCTATCAGACCGTCGTAACTTTTTGTTTTAATTAGAAATGTAACTTTTGCGTATAAAATTATAATAATTATTAAAAAACTTAGCTAATTTTGTAAAATGTTAAAGATTTAGAATATAAAGTTACAACTTTTGACAAAATTAGTTCTCTTTTTGTCAAACCGTCATAACTTTTTGATTAATTGACAAACAAGTTTGTTGTTAAACAGTCAGACTGTCTTACAAGAGAATTGATATAAAAGTTGTCGTAAGACTCATAAAAGTTACTCCTTGATATAATTACTACCCCTTTGTGCAATCTTATCAAGGGGTGACTTTTATGTGTTTTAGAATAACTTATTTATATTCTGTTATACATTAAGTGCTCGTTTACATTAGCTGAATAGAGATGAACTGAACTTAACTAAACTTAATAGAGATGTATAATTGAACTGAACTTAATAGAGATGTATAATTGAACTGAAATGAACTGGACTTAATAGAGATGAACTGAATTTAATCTGAAGTAAACAAGCCCTAACTTAGAGCACACCGGATCCTATACAACACCTTTTCTTTTATTTATGTCATTGTAATATGTTTATCACGAGCACATTGTAGTTTGTAGACTTAGGCAATTGCCTAATCGTGTTTTAAATGGGATATTTTCTTACAAGTTAGCTACCACGTACAGATGACATGGTCAAGAATGAATTGGACAAGAGTATAAATTCAGGTTGAAGATCAATGCTAATTACAAATTTTGTACTACTATGGCAAGATGCATCACTACATCAGATGGGATCTCAAACACTTTATCAATCCATGTTATTTGTTTTTGTTTTGTTTTATTTTTATTTTTTATTATTCAGTCTGAATTTGCATGAACTGATAAGTAATGAAAATAAGTTGGAGAGAACAAAACCTATGTACTTTAATGAGATGTGAAATCAAATAGAAAATCTTTCAAAATTTCCAAAATAAAGATGATCACAAAACCTGAGCCAAATTGAGAATACAAGGGGTAGATACTAGATAGAGTGAAGGTTCAATACACATATAAGATTACCCAAATTAAGGTGCGCTTGATTCATCTAAAATTTTCTGATCTGATCTAGTCTGATCTGAAATTTTCTAATTATTATTATAGTTATAATTTTTCTGATCTGATCTGAATTTTTTAAAAATAAGCACAAGAGTACTTATTTAAGTTAAACCAAACGCACCATTAAGGTAGATACTAGTCTAATCGTAAAATCAATTATCATTTCAAACAACAAATGTCTCCTCCATTCATTTGTTTTTGCAACATTTTCTTTTTTAAAAATTTCATATTAATTACACCACTACTAAATTTAGACATAACTCTTTATCATATAAGTTAGACCTTTTTTTTTTATAAAAAAAAACCTCTCTATAATTCTCTATCTTTTTCGTTTCCTTAAAAAGTATGCAACACATTAATGTGGCAATATATAAGAACATAAGAAATAAGAAAGATTTTTTTTTCCTTGTTTGATTCAAATTTTAGTAAAGTGGAAATAATCAAATAATGGAAAATAAATAAATTTTATTTGATTTAAATTTTCATTCCTCTCCTGCACGGTGGAAAGTTGTGCAAAGAATACTTTCTTTCCATTCATTCATTTCATTTCATTTCATTTTATTTTCCATCACTTTTAATTTTTTTGAACCAAACATTAAAGGCGGATATTTTGCTTTTCCTTTCTTTTACTTTCAAACCCCTCTTACCAAATCACAAAACGTCAAATATATATTTCATGTTTTATGTTGAAATCATTCATCGACCGATGTAATTACATCAAATTAATGTCAATTCTTGGTTCTTAACGAGCCTTGCATACATCAAGTTCAATTGATCGATCTTTAACATTTGCTCAAACAATGTTGAGTGCTACATACTACTCCTGAGAAAGCAGAACATCTGCTATGGTTGAATAATACAAGCACCAGCACAGGGAAATGGGGGGATATTCGGCAACTATCGCTATTACTTTCACACTTTCGTTTACTCTACATAGTAAAGATACACTGATCCACCCAAACGGGGTGGGCGAGGGGGAGGGGGGATAAAGCAAGAAAAGATACAGAAAGGAAGAAAAGACAGACAGCTCCAAGGCTCCAAGAAAAAGGTAAACATGTTAAAGTTACCTTCTTACGGGCTTATAAAGGACAACGGTGACGTATTTGGATTGAAAACGATGAGTGAGACCAAGGGCGACCACAGACTGAGAAGCAGCCCAACCTTTTTCTATTAAAAGATGGTTAAGCATAACGTGCTGCGGCCTTGAACCGGCAGCACCGTCATCTGAATTTTGCATACCAAGGACTGTTAGCTGAAGCTGTGGAGGCACTATCATTGGCTCCTTTGCAAATTCGTCTTCTCCAGGGAACGCGTGACTGTAACTTGACTCTGGTGATGCTGGTCCCTCAAATTCAACTACACTGTCTAAGTTTTCTGGTACATTGTCCTGCATATAAAGTATTCAACATGGAAATTTTAACATCATTCTAGAGCAATTAGTTATTGAGGACAAATTTTTATAAATTAATGATAACAAGGTTAGCTTAATTCTGGATTTTTAAAAGGTTAGCTTAATTCTGGAATACCGGCCAAAGGTTAGCTTATTCTCGGCAATTTTTTCTATTTAATATCATATTATTTCAACACTGTATTATATGCCATTTTTCAATGTAATCACACCTTTTGGACCTCTCCAGTTCAATTCCAATAAACACAATTTTCGGGTAACAAAATGAATGAATTAGCAATGGCATCATGCTTGAACATTGTTTATTGACACCACAACCGACGATAACAATTTTAAACACCCACAACTAATCTTATAAATGAACCATTACTGATTCCACCACTTTTTTGGTCCCGGGGGTGTGTGTGTGTGGGGGGGGGGGGTAAGTTCAGGGTTAATTCTAAAGTATAAACCTCAAACTTGCAAATTCGCGATGCCTGCAAAAACAGTGTTTTTTCACACACTCACCCCTAGCTGTTTATTTTATTAGCCTTTTATGGTTAGTATTCTTCATCAAAATTGAGCATATCACAAGTAATGGTAGCCATAGGAAGTATGCCAATTGTGTTTTCGATAATGAAGATGGAGGAACGAAGTATGTGGAGGATCTACACCTGAGGCTTCGTTATCATGGATGCAGCAAAAGGTAATAGAATGGATTGTTGGTGAACAAGCGGGAGCAGAGGCTAAGGGAAATGCATGAGATTCAGAGGCTCCTGGATGTAATGAACCAAACTATCTAAATTAATTTTCAGAAATTAATTATCCTTATTTTGTTTTATTTACTTGTATAATTGTCCTTATTCACTTGTATTTTGGCTTATTAGTTTGTTTGGCGATTTTGTACTAGAATGGGCACAAAATCAATTAAGGGGGTAGTAGTATATATATATTACAAAGTGGGAAAAAGAGAATTATCCAGAAATTATTTTGTAAAGGCAATGGCTTTTGAGACTTGTGACCTAAAGTCACTTTTGGAGTCTTGCAGCTTAAAGTTGCTACTATCAATCATCATTTTATCAATCCATCTGCAATTCAATATTCAAACATTAATCCAGTTTATCTATTTTTATCATTCGAAAAATCCACTTGAAGCTACTGTGTCCTTCGTGTTTGGCTGTGGTTCTTTCCAGATTATCCGTTCGAATAACCTCGGTGCATTGCACTGGAATACAGGAGATAAAATATAAGGCAGTTATTTTGTAGAGCTTTCGAGCTAAAGAACCCATTGTGTGTAGGCATGTTTCAAACCAAAATTTTAACCGGAATTTTGAAATTTGAGTACATGATAGACAAATAAGAGCACATCAACACATAGAATCCTCCCTGTCCTGAATTTTCTTTAACTTGATTTAAAAAAAAAAAAAAAAACTATTATTTGTTTCCTAAAAGGGTGGCGTGGTATATAAACTAATTGAACTAGATGGTCTAAAACTCTAAACTGCTCTAACTGAAACTGCTGGTGAATCCTAATTGGACCAAGTAACATCAACTGAAACAGTGAAATACATACTCAGAATTCCAGCCATAGAAGCTGATTAAAATTTTAGGTTTTGAAAATTGTTATTAGTCTATTGGTTTCATATGGTAACAGAGCAATCACAAATCACAATATGCTATTCTGTGGAATCAAATGTATCATAAACTAGGAAATGATGTATTATGGAAAGCCAACTATAATGCTACACAAAAAAAATGTGTACAGTGGCGGATTCAAGCTCTTTAAGTGGGGTCCTTTGACCCCACTTGAATCATAAAAAGATTTTTTTTTTACATATAAAAATTGAATCCTTTTCCCTAATAATACTCTCAAATCTTGCAATTCCCATTATACGGCTCTTTTTTCCCCAATCCTAGATTACCGTCCACGTCAGCAAAATTTTCTTTTTTCAGAATTTTGGGTAAAAAAACCGCCACTAGGAGTAGCGGTTTTATTACTTTAACAGTTAAGTGTGAAAATTTACGCTTTTTTATTTTTGGTGCAAAACCGCTACTGGTAGTAGTGGTTTTCCCTTTAAATATGCCTAAACAGAACAAATTGTAAGTGGTAACATGGTAACTAAAGCCACTGGGAGTGGCGGTTTCCAAGGCAAAACCGCTACTGGGAGTGGCGGTTTTCCACTCCAGTGACGGTTTTCCTATTATAAAAAAAATAAATTTAAAAGATGACGTGGACGGTAATCTGGGAATTGATAAAATTGTAACCGTAAAATGGGAGTTGTAAATTTGGGAGCATTATTAAGGAAAAGGATTCATAAAATTTAGAGTTTTAAAAAAAATTACTTAAAAATTTTCACGTGACCCCAATAAAATTTATAAACGCATTTTGACCCAAACTATACACTATTCCTGGATCCGCTACTGAATGTGTACAATACAGATTAACATTTGCTTACCAGAGCCATTTAGAAAAAGGATTTCAATATCAAAGTGATACTTACATGAACATCGAGGACATTACAAACGAGTCCAATCTCACTGGAAACATGGGGCAGATCTGGTGTATACCGTGTCTCACCATCAACAATGAATCTGTAATGAAATATGCCTGATGGTAGAACTAAAAGCACAGCATGGTCCTTCCCTGATTTTCGTAGATTTTTCCTACAAATATCATAACAAAACAAATTTATATATATATTTAATATCTCCATAGAATAGCTTTAGCCAGAATAGCCACTACAATGAGTACCTTGATGTCCAATTGTCCCACGATCCTTCCACAGCAACACTATTGCCACCAAGACTCCAAGTGATTACAGTAGGAATTCCTTTCACAAGAGGCTGATCAACAGCTCCAGGATTATCTGCCTGCCACACATCCTTTTGAAATTGTGTGCCATCATCTCTTTGCATTCGTAATGGAGCCACAGGAAGCTGCAAAAAACAATGTCAGTATCGGGATTTTCAAATAGAATACAACATATGTCGAAACACTCATTCAACATCATGGCAAATCTAATGATACTAAAAAGGTTTGATTATGAGAAAGTCGAGCTTGAGTATCACTAAGCTCAACTTGGACTCATTCGGTAAAACTCGAGCTTGACCTAAGCTCGAAAAATCACAAACTCAAATTTCTATGCTCGAACTGAACTTGTTTGTGCATAACCCAAGTTCAACTCAAGCTCGATTTTAGCTTGCCTTAGACTTGTTTTGAGCTCGGCCCTAACTTGTTTTGAGCTTGACTTGAAACTCGACCTAGAATTGATTTTTAGCTAGGCTCTAACTTGTTTTGAGCTTATCGAGCAAGGTAGCATGTTGCTCGACTTGACTCATTAGGCTCTCGGGTTGAGCTCGAACTCAAGACGAGCTAAGACAAGCTAATCCTTGACCGAGTTTTGACCAAATCGAGCTTGAGTAACTCACGCGTTGCATCGTCTCATAATCACCCCTAAATACTATAAACAATTAACAGTATCAATAGCACATTAAATTTCAGGAAACGTCTAAAAGTATAACCCCTTTGAGCCCAACAAAAGGACATGAATTTTGGTGGAACTATTAGAGTAGAAGGTGAAGTATGATTCCTATATAAATGCTATCAAGACCAAAAAAATCATCGATACCAATATTCAGCTACTTTTTTCAAATTACTACCATATGATTTCATAATACTTGAATAGGACCACCAAAAACAAAAATACCACGAAGAGAGTTTCCACTGATGTGTGTCGAATTCGAGTATAGGGTTGCTCGAATTGACTTGTTAACATCGCAAGTCGACAACGAGTTCCTTCTACCTCAATCGAGTCAGGTGTTAACCGATCTTTGATCGAGTCAAGCATTGATCGTGTTTTAAATATTCGAGCTTTGACCATTTTTACCGAGCTTTTATCAAGTAATTTTGAAACAATCTTGTCTTTTTAACATTTTTTTAATTTGGTTTCAAGTTATTACGATTAAAAAAAAGTTCAAGTTATAATATATTTGAGTAAAATGCTTGATAAATTTAAAATGAACTCATATTTCAATATGACATTTTTAAAATTATATCAATCGAACATCTCGCGAGCTTTTCGAGTAGAGTATTGAGTTGCTCGACTCGACTCGTTAATATCTCGAGTCAAGCACGATTTTTGAGTCGATCTGAGCTTTGACCGGGTATTGACCGAGTAGCTTGCTACTCGCTAGTAGTATGTCTAATAAGTAGCCCTAGTTTTCACCAAGTTCGAAACCATCTGCAATCAGGAGACAAACTTAAAACCAATAACTAAGAATTTATGATTTGAGAACAAAGTTTAATATGAGCCCCGCAAGAAGCATGGAATTCTGCTGTAATTTATTGCATTACATAATTAGGATGTGCTATCTTAAGCTGAAAAAATGTTCTAGTTCACCAGATACACATAGAGCTCACCCACCAACACTCCAAAAAAAGGGAAAATACATATATGCAATCTCAAATAGTGCAAATTTAGGATAAATTATTTTCAGTTGCATAAATCGAATACTTTCTCTGATCTTTTTATTTGCAACATATCGTATTTTTGGAAAATTTATATTATTTGCAACAAATATCTTTCTTCCTTTTTTGTGAGTCACTTCTTCCTATCTCTCCCCTAATCATATCCCCCACTTTCTCAATCTATCCTTGTACACTCGCAACTAATTTTGCCTACGTGTTTGTACAAGATCATTTGTTGCAAATACATCAAACGAATGAAGTAGAAAAAAGGAGCTTTTTGTAGCTAAAGCTATACTATTATACGTTGATTTTTATGCTGGCAATAAAATTTGTTACAAGTAAAAAAAAATAAAAAAAATTGATGCAAATAGTCCAAACTATTTTTGGTCTTCCAAAAACCGTCCCAACTATTAATTATCTCATAACCATCCCAACTCTAAGGGATATTTTGCAAAAACAATCCAAACTTTAATATGTCTTCTAAAAACAATCTTAAATTGAGATTGTTTTTAGAAGAAAGTCAATAGTTGGGACTGTATTTGTAAAACACCCCCTAAAGTTTAATATGCTACCATGGCCTTGTTTGGCAAATAGAGCTTACAGTTTAGGTATTAGAGTCTAGAGTTTGTTGTTGGAGTTTTAACTTTTTGTTGAGTAGGTTTGACAATTAATTTGATTGTTGTTTATATAATTGTGTTTGATAACACTTAGTTTTTAGATAAATCTAATTTTTTTAAATGACATTTGTGTACATTTTAATACATATGTGGAGTATTATTATTAGGGGGGAAAAATCACTTACATATTTTTTACCTAATCCTCTAAAGGAAAAAGCTCCAAATCATTTAGAGAACTCTTTTACCAAAAACCTCCATTTAGAGTTTTTAACCGGCCAAAACTCTAAAAATGGTCTAAACCTCTTTTTTCTGGCTTCAAAACTTTAATTTTCAAACACCCCCGTCAGGCGTCAAATTTACCACCCTATGAAACAGACCTCCTTCCAAATCAGAGATCATGATCATGGTTTTCAAACTAGAGAGTAGAACATACAAGAAATAAGATAATACAGAGGTTGATCTGATTAATCCTTGATATGATCCTCACAATCTCTCATCTGCTACTTGGCAGAGCATTTACAACCCAAAAGCAAAAGAAGAGTGAAAATCTAAGCTCCATTGAAAATGGTTAAGTTAGACAAGATTAGTTAATGGAAAAACTGTAGTTAGACAAGTGCAAAATTGCAAACAAACAAGTATTGGGGCAGCTCAGCTACCAAGGGCAAACCCAAAACCCCAGCTCAAAATCCTTCTACAACAAATATAATTTCACACTAAATGCTATTATCATGTTCAAGCAACTACTTATTTGCTTACAAATTTGATTTATTCATCAATCAATTAACTGTAAATCAAAAACAGGTACACATCAATAACAGGTGCAGGAAATTGAAAAGAATATAATGATAAACATTATCAAACTAAACCAAACAACTCAAAAACCCAAAAAAACAAAAAAAAACAGATGGGGTAATAACAAAAACCTGAGGTGCAAACAAAAGGGGGGAATGAGAAAGACCAGGGCTTCCAGGGGGTGAATTAACCATTGATTCTGATGAAACAATTCGACCAACTTGTACATTATTTATATTCATATTGGTACTTCCTTCATCTTCTTCTCTCCCATTTGCATTACCCATGTTTTGGTTTTAACACAAAACAAAATCTCAAATCAACACTTTTGAAGATCTGGAATTAAAAACAGGATTAAAGGTTACCCAATTAAGATTGATGATAATATATGACAGAAAAATTAATGTTATTGAATGAGGAGATGTAACATTGGAGATTGAGGTGAAATTACCGCAAACGGTGGCAATGACGTGCTGGCAAATCGAAGCGGTGGTTGGAATGTTGGATTATATAAACTTCTCTTTTAAAGTTATTATAATTTTTTTCTTTTACATGGAGTTGAGATTTGAGACAAAGCTGCGTAAGGTATGTGAATGGAGGAGATATGGAGCAGTAGAGGACATAGTCAACCCTCAAGATTTTGTTTTGTTTAAGTAAAATAAAATAGTATTTGGATTTTTGATGATTTGATTTGAAATTGAATCGATTATGTAACAAGAAAGAATGATACTTGATAGGTATGAATGTATGATAGTCTATATTTTGGTGGATTAATTAAGGCATCCGTCCCCACGTAACATTCTGTATAATTGATAATTCTGTAATGGATAGACTTGGAGCATTCCCCAATATGTGCACATGTAAAAACAAATCAAACCATAGGTAACGAGTCGAAAATTTGGTCACTCAAAAATAGGTAATATGAGTTTTTCATTTACGGTCGGTACTGGATTCGTGTTTTTGTTTGGTGTCTGGTCCTATTTGATTTTTTTCTTGGCAAGTGTCGATCTGTTTTTGTCCGGTCTTTATCGGTTATGTCGTTACTGGAATCATGTCACATGTAGTTGGTCTCAAATGGTTATTTAGAGGTCATAGTTAGTATACAGCTCTAACGTCACAATTAATATGCAAGTCGTAATTGGTCAGTCATAAGCGGTATCAAACGATTTTTGACATGTTTAAAATCGGACGATCATTATTGGGTATGATGACAATGATCGATGGTAATGACGATGACGACAACAATGATAGATTATAAATATATATATATATGGTTGGATTCCGGTGATAAATTTCTTATCGTGAGAAAGTGAGAACAAGACAGATACATTAATTATAGACTATATGTACATTGACTACTAAATATAGGTACATTCAACATAGACTATAAATACATTGAATAAAAATACATTGATATTTTACCATAGATACATTAACCCCAAATGATAGTAGGAGTATGGAGGGAAAATCAAATTTAATCTTAGAGAAGGTATTGTGTCAGACCGGTCTGACAGTAACGTTTCTGTCAGACCAGTCAACTGGACCTGGACGCATATTGTTGAATCTGGACACATATGTGTTTAACCTGGACACATGCTGTTAAATCTGGACATGTATTGGTAGACCTGGACACATTTGTAAACCTGAAAACAGAACTGGACACATTTGAAACCTGGACACAATTTGTAAACCTGGACAAATGTGGACAAACCTGGACAAATCTGGACAAATCTAGACAAACATGGACAAATCTGGATAAATCTGGACACACCTGGACATGCAAACCTGGACAAATCTGGACAAAAATATGAACAAACCTGGACAAATCTAGACAAATATGGACAAATCTGGACACACCTGGACAAATGTGGACAAACCTGGACAAATATGAACAAATATGGACAAACCTGGTCAAATATGAACAAACCTAAACACACCTGGGCAAACCTGGATACATGTTGTTAACCCTAGATACCTATTTGTAAACCTGGACACATATTGTTTAAACATGGACACATATTGTAAAACATGGACACGTACATTTTGTAACTAACTTGGACAAAATATGTTTTTTTGCATTTTGAGGCTTTTAGAGGCCTCGTTTGGCGATTTCCGGTGGCCAACTCCCCTGTGGGTATTTGCAACTGCGTTCGTCTCGAAAAAATAATCAATTTCGACATATTATATGCCCCGATCCGACACCCGAGCGCAAAGTTATAGCCTACCGAAGTTTTTCACTATTATATTTGGTTATATGGGTCAATCGTCTGACCAGATTGTCTGGTCAGACCGTCTGACCCAATACTTTCACTTAATCTTAACCCTTCATTTGTTGATCAAAGGGTTGTGGTTGTTTCTCACCCTTCTCACTAAAACTATATTTCTCACACGAGTCTACTTATATATATATATATATGCTCTTCTATCACCCCCAAGCGAGAGCTAGGTTCGACTCCTCATTCCCCTCCAGGAGGGGGCTTCCCGTGCACCTTATCAGTAATAAATAAATATATTAGCACTTGTGCATTACACAGTAATAATGATAATTAATTTTACAATATAAAGTATAATTGAATCAATGCTAATTTAGAAAATCTTAACATAGTCGAACTAAATAAAGACCAACGTAAGATGCATGGTTGAAAAAAAATATTTAAAATTTAATTAATCTGTAGCCAAATATATTATGTAAATGATGCAGGGATAAATAAAATTGTAATATTAGTTCTTTCATCTTGTAACTTTCAAAGAAGCAAGACAACATTTGCTATAAATAAAAATAGCATTTGTTGTAATAGTTGACATTCCAAAGGCTTGAAATAATTAGTTTCTTTTTTTAGAGGATTATGTCATATTTAATTTTGGAGGAAAAATTTTCATTGAGGATTATTGTTGTGTCCCTAGTTGATGCAAGTAATTGCTTGTTTAAGACTTTTAGTACTCATACTAGTCACTAGTTCAGAACCTGTGACATGCACATTATCCTTAAAAAATATTTTTATTAGTTTATTTTTAGTAAATAGATTAATATTAATACAATAGTTTTTTTTATAAAAAGATAATTAATTAATTTTTTATTTAATAAAAAAATATTAGAATTAATGAGAGGCCGACATGTGTAGTTTTCGGTTACTACTTTAGCAGTAAGTAGATGATTATTTAATTTAATTTAATTACTCATCCGTGTACCCCTTACTTTTAGGAGTTGTGTTTTTTTAAGGAAAATTATTTATTTTTTTTTTATTAAGAAAACAAAAAAATTATAATTAATCATAGGCGGATATGTGTCATTTCCGGTTTTTAGTAGTAGGTATTTAATGGTTTTTATAAGAAAACTTATTTATTATTTATTAAGAAATAGGAACCTTTTTTAATAGCTCTAATTATTCATCTGTGTATCACTTATTTTAGGATGTGGTTTTTCTAAGGAAAATTATTTTTTTTTATAAAAAAAAAACTTAGAATTAATGAGAATCTGACACGTTATTACCGGTTACTACTTTAACAGTAAAGTAGATGATAAATGATGATGGTTTTTTTAAGGAAAATTATTTAATTTTTTTTTAAAGTATGAATCTTTTTTTAATTGCTCTAATTAGTAATTACTATCCGGGTGGCCCTTACTTTAGGAGTGGTTTTTTTTTTTTGGTTTTTTTTTAAAGAAATTTATTTATTAGAAAAAAAAATAGAATTTTTTATTAAAAAAATAGAATTAATGAGAGGCCGACATGTGTAGTTTTCGGATACTACCATAATTTTAAGTAGATGATTTTTTTTCTTAAGAAAAATTATTTTTTTATTTATTAAAAAAAAAATAGGAATTCTTTTTCTATTAGCTCTTATTACCTATCCATGTATCCCTTATTTTAGGAGGTAGTTTTTTGAAAAATAAAATTATTTTTATTATTATTTTTACTAAAAAAACTTATAATTAATGAGAGACTTACATGAGTAATTTTATTTTAAAAAATTAAGAATCCTTTTTTTTTTTAATAGCACTAAGTAGCCATTATTTTAGGAGTTGTTTTTTTTAGGAAAATAATTTTTTATTTTTTATTTATTAAGAAAAAAAAAAACTTAGCATTAATTTAGAGGCTGACACATTTAATTTTTGGTTACTACATTAGTAATAAATAGATGATAGATGATTTTTTTTTTTTTTTGTTTTTTAAGGAAAATTATTTTTTATTATTTCATTATCTTTATTTATTAAAACAAACAAAAAATAAAATTAATGAGAGTTTTTCGGAACTGTTTAATAAAACCAATTAAAATAAGTTCGGTAATGGTCGGATTCCATATGTGTAAAACAACTAGTAAATAATTTTTCGAATTCGGTACTGGTCGCTATCTGATCACCTATATTTAGTCAAATACGGGTTCTATATCGATCGATATTGGTTGACCAAATAATTTTCTGATCCGATTTAACCCCAATGCACAATGCATAAAGTATTTGAATCATTTTACATTTAAAATTACCAATAAGTGTATGCTATATTTTGGAACCTTATACAACTACCAATAATATATTTTGTTTGATTGTCCTTTTACAAAAGAAGAGATGTCTTTGAGTCTCTCAAAAATCACAATTGGCCATTTATTAAATTTACTTCTCAATTATACGTCGTAGATAATTATGTGAAATCAATCTTTCTCGTTTATATTCCTCATTTATCAGCATAATGTTTTGACACTTCACACTCAATCACTGAGGCTCCGTTTACTCGAGCCTAAAATGTTTTCCTTGAAAATAGTTTTCCCATTTTACATCGTTTACTTTGGGTGAAAAAATAAAATGTTAAATTTGGAGTGAAAACTCATTTTACACCATAGTGCAAACATTTTCTCCCAAATTTTGGGAGTAAAACGTATTTTCCGTGCAAGTAAACATTGGAAAATTTCTATGAAAATGAGTTTTCTAAGTTTTTCATGGAAAATTATTTTACGTCGAAAACGTACGTTTTACCCCGAACTAAACGGACCCTGAGTTTAAAATAGTCTAAGAAAATTGAACTAAAGGAAAAGATTTCATTAGTTCCTCAACAATCAAGTTTTTTAAAACAAATTAAACAGAAATGCAACCAGGTTTTATTGCTTTTGCGCATTTATCAAAACACCGATGAATTCACAAAAATATGTTTGGGTTTTAAAAACACAAAAAATTAAGCATAATGTTGAAAATAATTTCGCATTTCATTCGAAAAAATTAAATTAATCAAACACAATTACTTACCCCTTTCTTCGACCCACTTCCCTTCGAACTCCATAAATATGAGATGAATATGTATATGAATTCAACGAGAACTGATCCTCTAGATTTCAGTTTTGGTAGATTTGATAGATTTCTGAAATCTGGACCTTTAAAAACAATTAATGGCTAAGATCATTTCTATAAAAGTAAAACAAAAAATATTAAAAAACTCTCACTCTCACTCTCACAACTTTACCAACTCTACCAATTCTCAACTCTAGACGATCTCAACACGAATTCAACCCATTGTAATTTGACCAACATTTACTCCTGTCTTTAGCCCAGTGTACAGTCCTTCAAACTCCATGAATTTGAGATGAATATGAATTTGACATCCACTACAATTCAACTTCAAACACCTTGTTTCATGGCGAATTTGAGATGATTATGAATTCGCTTTTTTCTTTTTAGATTTGAGGTAATCAAACCTTCAAACACTTGATAAGTTGGACTTCAAACTCCCTTATTTTGAGAATTTGAGATGAAAATAAACCCTAACTCTTTTAAAAGCACTTTGTTCAATTAGGTTTTGAAGGTAACTTGTTATTAGACCTGACAATCGGACCGTTTGGATCGGATTCATATCAAATTGTTTCAGACCAATTTACTTTCGAATCACTTTTGGATCGGATCGTTTCAGACAACTTTCGTATCACTTTCGGATCGGAGTGTTTCAGATTCGAACCAGGTTCAGCCCAATGTACTATTCGGATCAGATCAGGTTTCAGATTGAAGTTTGGGACCAAAATTGGATAAGGACCAATTCGAATCGAATCATTTCAGATCTGGTCATTCTCGGATCGGATCATTTCAAATCGGAACGTTTCGACGGTGCTTGTTTGATTCTTCAAAAAGATTAATTTTGTAGTTTTGTGTATAATTTTCATCCATGCTTAACCAAAAAAACATTCAAACTCAACGATGTGTGATGACAAACATGCTAAAATTAAAGCAAAATAACTTTTTATACGAACGTTTCCTTTTATTAGCTACATGTTTCGTTTCGGGTGATTCATTTTATTGGTTACATTTGGAATCTTTCAATTTATATAAATCATTTATATTGGTCTTTAATCAAAACATTTATCAGTACAAATTTATAGTGTCATTATTAATTAATTCAATATTAATTGTGATTTTAAACAAACATTTGTATGGCAGAAAACTCAATGTCATGGACTATTTTTTAATAAAATAATTTGTATTTTCGATGAACCCATTTGCTAACTTGTAGCTATTGCATTACAAGCTATTCCCAATAAATATCTTACACTATGAAAAATATTCCCAACAAGCTATTGTGTATAAAATATTACGTAAATAAAAAAGATTTGCTTTGGATCGGACGAGTTCGGGTCGGTTTGTTTTCGGATCGGGACAAGTTTGGATTGGACTGTTTGAATTCGGATGAGTTTTGGAATATATGAGGTTCAGATCAATCCTGTTCGGATTTGGATGAGTTTAGGGCCATGTGAGGATCAGATCGAGATTCGGATCGGGTTTCAGATTGACTTTGCAATGTCTACTGGTTACAAGAGAGTTAAAAATTTTAAAACCAGTGAGGGCAGTATATGTAACATCCGATAATTCCATTGCTCATCTAGGAATACTTATCTAAAATACACAAAAATCGCTGATGTGCTATCTTCACATGTTTAAATGTTAAGCCTTTATTAAAATCGGCAATAGAAAATTTAGTAAAAGAAGTCAATTCATATGAAAACTTCAAAAAGTTTTACAACTTGGAACCATTCATGACCCTTATACCAAACAAAATTATCCATCATAGTAAAACTCAAAGTGAAAGAAAACTTCAATCAATTAATTAGCTAAAAATTATTGTCCAACGAAGCGTGAGAAAAATTGTGAAATAGGGCAAATCACTCGACTCAATCCCCATGCATCATGAAAATACCATAAGATTATCCGTCTAGCACCTGCAACGACTTTGCAAAAAATCACTCCACATAATCATGATCTTTGTCATTCGAATGCATTGGAAAGAATATTTAAATATCTCAACGGAACTATTAAACGTGGCCCAGTAGCGTCGTTGTTTGTGTACTCAAAGTTGTGGTGTAATTTTAAGTCAAGGGCACTATCGTCTGTTTACTTTTTGTTGTGGATGATTTTAAGTAATTTGTGGGAGACAATTAACAAAACTCTTTTAAATATCAATTAGTTTTTTGACCCGTGCAAAGCACAGACGATATTTTTAATTGAACTTTATATTTTGTATAATTTTGAAAGTATTAAATTGAATGAGATAAAAAATGATAAC
Source organism: Salicornia ramosissima (assembly GCA_951394345.1). Taxonomy (NCBI): domain Eukaryota; kingdom Viridiplantae; phylum Streptophyta; class Magnoliopsida; order Caryophyllales; family Amaranthaceae; genus Salicornia; species Salicornia ramosissima. Next base: position 16,302,791 of record OX596236.1, on the reverse strand, counting down.
AATTAAACGTGAGAAAAATAAGAAGGCAAAAGCAATGTTTTTTTTCAAGAAAATAGTCACTTGCTTTTAATATCAATGATGGTTATTTGCTACGTGTAATATCTTCGATGATTTTTAAGAGGTGAATGATATTTTTTTTTTTAAGAGGTCAATGTGCATATGTTATTTTTTTCACCTTTTTTTTTCTTTTCTGGAAAACGCTTTTCAAGTTGAATTTTTTAATGCACATTCATGTTTAAAAATGAATATATATCTAAGTGCATATTTTTTCCCACTTTTTCTGAATTTTTTTTTCAAGTTGAATTTTTTTAATGTACGTTCACATTTAACAAAATGCACATATATTACAATTTTATGAACATTGATTATTTTCCAGCTTCGCATTTTAAGCATCTTTCTCAAGCAGATTATGTTATTGACAAAAATGATTAAGAATAACAAATAAATATAATATTATTGAAAACTAATTAATGAGAAAGAGAAATGAAAACAATACTACCAAAAATATTGCAAATAAAAATGATTAATAATATTTTAACAATTTCTTTTATCGTTTTGTATATAGAAAAAGAGAAAATGGCTTTAAAAAATCTAATTAAAATTGAGCGAGAGGAGACATAATTAATGAGTGTAAAATTGTAACTGAAAGAAATAATTAGGAAATAAAAAGATAAATGAAGTTACTCTACAACTAAAAAGTTGACATAATAATGAATGGAAAAGGGGATTGGAGGAAGAATTACACTTGGCAAGTTGATGTAAGAAAGCAAAGATGAAGAGTTGAGAGAGAGAAGACATGTGTCATGCAAAGATGAAGAGTTGGGAGAAAAAAATGCCATGTGTCACTAGGAGATGTAAGAAAGCAAAGATGAAGAGTTGAGAGAGAGATGACATGTGTCATGCAAAGATGAAGAGTTGGGAGAGAAAAATGCCATGTGTCACTAGGATATATTGGGGGAGAGTTTTAATATTATAGGTATAGATAGGTATAGATATCTTGAGCTATGTGTAACAAAAAAATATAAAAAATAAATATTGAGGCGAATTAAACGAGATCCCATATAACTATTTTCCCCTTATATATGAATATTTTTCCATTATATAAAATATTAGAAGCAATCAAAGTTATCATGTGAATAGTGGTAACACTCGAAATGGAGAAGTTATTGGGTGCGTTCTCTTGTTCTGATTTTTTTTATCTGATCTGATATGATATGATCTAATCTGATCTGAAACTTATCAGAATTGGTGAGATGAGATCTGATCTAAACTAATCTGGTCTGGTCTGACATGATCTGATCTGATATAAGTTGAAGAGAACACATCCATTATGGGATGGAGGGAGTATATCATTTTTATTTATACTATAATGCATAAAAATTAAATATAATTTTTTATGAAAGTATCATATTAGTCACTTATTAACGTCATTGTTGTCATAATTTTGGTTACAATAGTTGTATAAATACAAATGGCACACAATCTGATCTTAATTGGCCTGATAGATTAGACCAACCCAAAACGAAATCCTTAATCCGTATGGACTTGATATATAGTTTTTCCTAGAGGACTAGATACTAACTAGATCTACGGTCATCCGAATTGTTGTGAACTCGATCTAACATTGGTTTTTGACACGAATGGAATTAAACGACTTTCTATATATATAATCTAGAGGTGGACATAATTTTTTGATTCCCAACTTCTAACCTAAAAGTTTCTGAACCGATTCGAAAACCCGACATCCAATTCTAAGTTTTGAATCTTTAGTACTCTCTTATTTATTAGTTGTGTCTACCATTTAGGCAGAATGTCGTTACCTATTTTTACAACCTAGATATCAGTCGTGACCAATCGATTATGACTTGTATATTGATTTTGATTGGTCGATTAGATATTTATATCGAATTATGACCTGCAAAAAAGCTTTTGTGATTGTCCGAATACGACTGTTCCGACAAGGATTGGACCAATAAGTACTAGACCTAAACCGACCAATACCCGCTAGGAAAATACCAAATTCGATCGAATACCGAATAAGACATTAAGACCGACCGACACCAAACGGCTCATATGAGCTATTTTTTACCTACTATTTTAACCAACTTATTACCGACCATTTGATCAGTTTTTACATCCCCTACATATACAGTGGTGGATATATCTCTATTATATAAGCCAAGCAAGGAGCCATCACGCCCCCTAAAAATGTCCATAATGCCCTTAATTTTTTTTAAAAAACCAATTAGAATCACTCCTATTTATTAAGGAAATTTATTACAATTTTGGAACTTTTTAAGATGAAAATATGATAAAATATAAAATTCAGAAAAATAATATAAAAACATCAAAATTCATAGTTTTGAATTCTCAATAAATAGATACCAATTTCGATATAATTTGTCACATAAAATTTTTATCGTTTGATTATCGTAGTAATTTGATAGTTGCTTTTGTTCATTGTTGTGGAATGACTGGATGAAAAGGGAAAATTTGTTTATGATTATGTGAATGAGTATGAATTTAACAAATATTTCAATTTTTCGAACAAAAAACCTTAGATTTTTTTAATGATACATTAAAAATATACACAAGACTAGTATATATAGAGGCCATAATATAAAATTCCAAGTGTAATAGAAACAGATGCTACGTATCAGTGATTTTATCTTATTTAATTTTATTTATTGGGTTATTTAGATTACACGTCAGCACTAATAAAGTAATTAACTAACTACTCAAAATGATTAGAGTGAGAATTTACAAGTTACTACCCCTACAAGGATGCTTGAGTAATTGGGTCCGAGAATAATTAAAACACAGACCTCTTTGTAATCAATATCATGGTCCTGATCAACCGTAATCAATTAATTACCGAACCAAACATCTAGTGGATAGATTTCGGTGGACAAGTGGGCGACATGTAAACGTGGGTAGGATTTTGGGTAAAAATGGTTACCCTTAACCCTGTCTTTTATACACATACCCCTTGTTTCTTCTACCCACAATTTAAAAAAGAAAAAGAAAGAAGGAAGCAAGAGAATCAGACTTCCTTACTCTCTTCCCCTACGAGCTCCACCGTTGAAGAAGGTGAGTTTTGGGCCATTCATTGTTGGAACATTTATGACTAAATGGGCTTGAACAATGAACTAAGGGTATAAGGCAAATAGAAACAACGAGTCTAGAGGTACCTCACGAGTCGCGAAGCTACCTCACGACTCGCGAAAAGTTTTTGGAAGTAGCCAAAGTCACGAGCCACGACTGAGCCAGGTCGCAACTCGCGAGCCCAGGGTCGCGACGAGCCATTGCTACCGGAAAATTTCGTGGTTTTTCACGACGTTTTGGATACTTTGCCTTGGATACATTAAACGTGTTTATGCATGTTTAATGGCTTTATTACTGATCTAATTCAGTACTAAAGAGGATTAAAATAAGAAGTTGGAGGATTTGCATTGTTGCATGGAATCCTCATGAGAGTTTATTGCACATTAAACCTCATAATTTCTGTTTTTATGAAGATTGAATGGGGAGTTCAATCAGCTTTGAAGCTGATTGCTCTTCATTCTTAACCTATAAATAGATGGTTTAGTTCATTGTTGAGGTATCACAAGAAATTCTGAAATTCTTATACACACTATAACTTGTTAGCACTTGGTAATGTCTAGTTAATTTTACTAAGTGTGTTTAAACACAAATAAACACAAGTCCTTTTGTTTCTATACTCTTGAGATCACATAGAGTGTAGGGTTCTTTTCTCCATTGTATCTCACTAATCGTTCGCGGTAACCCGGTGATCTAAGGGGCGAATTCGATTGGAAGGAAAGTGTAATTTCCACACCTTGGAGGGTTTACATCAACACCATACATCACCAACAAGCTTCTAATCGAATTTTTTAAAAAGATGTCTACCCTCTAAGATTCGGCGTTGGAAAAGAAGGTTCACTTTGAAGTTTACAAGATGGAGATGTTCGGTTGCAAGTGGTGTTGCAAGGAATGATCAATATTGTGATGACTTGAAGTATAAAGCTACTTGTTCAAAGGTACTTTGTAACACCCTGGAAATTGCCTACCTAAAACTCTAAATATTATTTAAAATTAAGACATAAAATGTATTTGAAGAGAAATTTCCAAAGCATTACCGCCACGTGTGAAAACGTTTCGACTTATTCAGAATTTTGCAGCGGAAAAACTTTAACAATTATTTAAACCAAATATCGTAAATAAGATAACATTTTAAAATAAGCTCAAATACAAGAATTGATAACTCTCGAATCACTCTCATCCCACGACAATGCATATGCCGATTGCTTGAACTTCACATCATTAAGCTAACCTGTGCAATTCTGCTCCCAATAATACAAGTGTATAAATTGGTTCATCACAGGGTCATTAAGGCGAGGGCCATGACCAAAGAAGACACACACAAAAGCACGTAATCAACAAAAGCTGAGTACATATATACTACAGGCGACAATTATTAATAAACAAGTAAATTTATAAATAAATAAATGAATTACTGTAATTAAGTTAAGACTATGGACTCCATGATCAGACAAATTAAAGATAGTGGTCAGATTAGATAATGGTGAAAAGCATATTATTTGTTTATTTTATTAAGAGATTGGATTCACATCGAACGGGCTCCCAAAGATAGAAGATAAGGAAAGTTGTCTACCAAGATTGCCACCAGGCCACGCACTCGGTTGCAAGCCGAGCGGAAAATCCACCGTAAGGTGGGTGGGATCCCAAAAAAAAGAAAAAGAATATAACAAGAATGAACGATGTCTCGTACCTCTTGATAGGAGCATAAGCTCCCCCCATTGTTCATACTCGAGGTATATACGTTCCAAGAGTTTTGGTGTGAATCTCGTTTCACTTTACATGATTTACAATGTTAGAGAAGTCAGGTTTTATATTATTCCATAAGAGTCTACAACACAAATAGTCATACTTGGAAACCACACAGTTGCAGGTTTAATTATCTCTTATTTAGCGATCACATAATTGCTAAGTCCTTTAATGCCTCTAGCCCCACACAATGGTGGTAAGATAATATTAATGTCACCTGACCCCACATTAAGTGGTTAGATGATATAAATGCCCCCGGTCTCACATTAAGTGGTAAAATAATATTAATTGAACTCATATTCCAAACTGTGATAAAATAAGTAATTCAGGACATCATGTTGTAACAATATATATTATTCCTTTTCACAATCACATATATAACATATAACCAGGCCAGTCATCACAGTTCAAATTATGTCCTAGACATGGTACTACATGCAGACAGTTTACTGAGTACATACGTACCTGGTATAATAAATCCGACTAGCCACTTTTAATTGAATTCTCGGAATTCAAAATCTCCTACAATTAAACATTACAACTAATCAAAACCCCAATTACTCTAAGTACATATTACAAAATTCCAACCTCTAATAAAATCCAATCCTAAATTTTAATCTTTTATTTTAATTCCAGAATTATATTTTTGTGCACTCTTAATAAAATAAAAATTGAACAATAATTTAAATAATCGAAATATCGCCTTATCGTATGACAATAAAAATTTCAGCGCGTATAAAATTATTTAAAATCCTTTCAAAACATTCCGAACATAGATTTTAAAGTTCTAACAACACCCGACAGGTTCCTAACACTACCGGAAATAATTATACGCTACTAATAATTAAAACCTTTGAAATTAAATTACTTTTCCAGAAATCAGAGCAACATTAAACTTAGTAAAACTCATAAAATCAGAATTTATCAAAACATATTCAAATCCGTAGATTTAAATTCAGATTTAAAACTAATTAAACAAGATTAGCTTAAGATATAAATAAGAATAAAAAAAAAGGAAAGATTTTTTTTTTTTTTTTTAGAAAAACAACAGTACCGGCAGTGTGCAGCAACGAGGGCGACGGAGGCAGCGGACGTGGCGGCACTGCAGGCGGCTGGACGTCGACTGGGAATCGGCAGACCTGGTGGTGGTGCCCGATGGTGGTGCACAGAAATTGCTTTCCCTCCCTGTGTAGTTCGACAGCGAGAGGAAGAGAGTGGGGGAGGAAGAGAACCCAGGCGGCGGCGGTACCGATAGACGGCGACAATGTAGCGCTGGTGGGCGGAGAGGGACGCGGGTCAGACGACAAGTGGGTGGCGGCCTCCGATGGTGCTGCGTGACTGGTGCTGTGACGGCACCTTGTTATTGTTGTTGCTGTGTGTTCGTAGAAAATGAAAAGGAAGAACTCTATTTATTTATTTAATTTTTTTTTTTTGATTTAGGGTTTTTTACCTATTTTGGTGTACACTAACGTATTTATACAGCTTGGGTCCAATTTGAGTTTCCTACCGAGTTGGGCTTACGACAATACGAATAAATACTTTTACCCTTCTTCAAATCGGAATATTTTATTATATAAGTGACGCTCAAAACATATAATTAAAAGCTTTAATATTATTTCAAATATGATTTTATAAAATTCTTTTATAAATATATATTCTAATTATTTAAATACCCGATTAATAATATTTTTGTAAATATTTACTTTCATTTTATTACTTTTAATTCGTAAAGCATATAAAACATTCATTTAGGCGTATAAAACACGTGTACATGTGTATAAAATACGTATAAAAATACATATACTAGTGTATAAAAATACGGGATATTACAGTACTTCATGGATGAAGAAAATTCAAGTAAGAATTTTCTTGTTATTTGCTTTGAATTTTTACTTGTTATTTAATAAGTTTTAAAATTCATGTTGAATAATGCATATTGTTTGTTGTTTTTCATAATGGATTTATAATTTGCATGGAATTTGTGAAAGTATATTGCTAAGTGCAACTATAGTTAACTTTCATGGTGGAATAATGGTTATTATATTATTTGGCGGATTAAATTCCTTTGTCCATGCTTGTACAAAATTTAATATCAATATATTTAATAATTTCAATTTCACATAATTCGTATATATCAACTTTTGTTAAAGGAGGTATGTTAAACAAGATAGTATTTTTATGATGATTTATTCATATATAAAGATTATCGTGTTTAAGTTTAATTTGGTTGTATAAGTGCATATATGTAACAAATTTTGATGACAATATTTACTTGTTTGTCAAAATTTGTATATATGGTCTTTCAAAATTCTTATACATGGAACCAATTTGGGATTATTTTGAAATTATTGAGGACTTTGTCTTTCATGATATCATGTATATACATGGAGGAGGAATTGTTATTCTTTGGAAATTCATGAGGAATATGATAAAGTTTTATTGATGGTGAAAGTATGCCAATAAAGATGATTAATATAATCATGTAAATTAGCATGGTAATAATGCTAATGGATGAACAATTTTCGTTATTCATGAAAATTGGGTGTTGGTTAATTTTGTATGTTATAATTTATTATGGGGAGTCAATAGACAAATGCATGTGGTTGTGTATTTATTTACATTTTTTATTAGTCTTCTAATGCTTACTAAGCTAGTATACTTTTTATAAGTATGGTTATTAGTAGAGGTTTTATATGGAGTAACTAACTACTTCATGGAGGAATAAAGATTATTTCCTTCTTAATGGTTAATGGTAAAATGCATGATAAATATATATATATATATATATATTTATTTATTTTGTTCTCTTTGGTTTAAAGGAGAATGGTGTATCATATTTTTTTTAATATATGATGATCAATTTAATGATTGATGGTATTCTATGGTTTAATAGAATTGTGCATTTGTTAAACATTGTTCATGGGAATATTCCATGTATTTGATGACAATAATCAATGTGTGATTATGTGTACTTATCTTCATAAAGATAGTATGGTTATTGTGATGAATATTTTCACAATGTTACATTGAGTTTTGTTCTCATGATAAATCAAAAGTATAAGTGTTTATATTTCTAATTTTTGTAACATATGAGTACATGGAAATTTAGTACATATGGTTTTAAAATCTTATAGTTGACATTGATTTATGAAATATTTTTCATTTTTCGGAAAATATTGTATTATACATAATATTTGTATAATGGAAGATATAGTTTGTTATCTTGAACCGGCTTTATAAATTAATAGTATAAGTGCTCATATTATCAAGTTTGGTAACATATGAGAATATGAAAAAATTTGTGTATATATGAGAGGAAAACTCTTATACTTAATTTATAAAATAATTTTATTTAATTAAATATTGTTTTATACTTGATATGAGTATAATGGAAGATAAATGTTTTATCTTTGACTTGCACTATTTATTAGACGGGTATACTTGATAATTTTATGTTAGTTTATTATGGAGGAAAAATTGCATATTAAGATAATTTTCATTAAGATAATTTTATTTTTTGAGGAGGTAATTCTCATATCCATAATAAAGTTGCATATTATTTTTAAGTATTAATATTGTCTTGACATTAAATAGTGAAAGTAATGTAGATTGGTATATGAAGTGTTTTGGACATAAATCCATGTTTTATCACTTATTGTGTTTTACTTCAAATATATATCAATTGGTAATCATGTATATAATGGAGTCATATACATGTATGTGCGATAATTTTTATGTATATGATTTTATATAACATGGGGTCGCAAGGGTTTATGCAATATATTTAAACTCGGATGAATAATTATTTAAATATTATTGAGTTGAAATAGCATAAAATGAATAAAAATGATGGGTTTTAACCTATTGGACAACATAAATGAAATAAAACTCAATTTGACGTCTAATAAAACGTTAGATCTCAAATTCAATGAGTATAAAATTTCATTTGATAAGTTGTTGAATACTTGGTATGATTTTAATTCCAAGGTATGTGGTAATTGCTACATGGAATTTATCTTTCATGATTTCCATTATTTAATGGGGGAAAGGAATTTAGTATTCTTGAAAATCATGTTGAATAAGATAAATTGATATTCTTTATTTTTAAGTATCACATTTGGTAGTGAAAATAATAAATTTTCTGATCTACTAAGGGGTGTGACAAGAAATTTTAAAAAATATGTTTGCAATTATTTTTTTTATGTATTTATTTCTTTATTTTTAAATTTATCAATTAATGTATTTATGGTTCATAATGTAATTTTATTTATTTATTTTATTTAATTGTGGGGGTTATCTCATCCTATTACCAAGTAAATGTGATGAGGTATAAGTAAAGGTTGAATGCATATGTATTTTATGATCAACTTCATAAATTGTTTCTTAAATATAATATTTAAGTAGTACTCTAAGGTATAACTAGAGTATGTTATGCATTTGTTATTTATACTCAGATTTATATGCATGTTTTACACTAATATTGTGTGGATGGAATTTTGCATATGGTTATAATTTGAGTATTGATTATGACGGGTTTGTCGTCATGTATAATCTATTTAGTACTCTAATGAAGTCATGATCGATAAATCATTAGTATAAGTGTATATATATCAAATTGGTAGACATATAGTAATGTGTCAAAATTTGTATATATGGAGGAGGAAATCTTATACTTGGATTGATTTATGATGGAAATGATTCCATGATTTAATCATTTATTAATTTTATACTTATTAATAGTATAAATTGGTTGATTTCTATTCTACATACTATTTAATAGATGGATGTCAATGTCTTATGCAAAAGTTTAATGGATTAAGGAATTATTATTTCTATAAGGATGATTTCTTTATGGAGGATTTTCATAAAGACACATAGTATTTATGGAGGAGGTTTTATTCTTCATTTACATAGAGATGATATATTTTTATGGAGGAGGTTTATTCTTCATAAAGATATATATTATGTCTTTATGATGGAGGTTATTCATTCATAATGATAGTTATTTATTTTTTTATGAATGGTGTTTTAATTCCTTGGAATCCAATGAGTTAAACTTGCATGGTATTTTATATATTTTAATATATAAAAAGATATGTGACATATTATCTTGTAATTAAATAGATGGTGGAATGATGGTAATTGTTTCGAGTGTTTTTAGTTTTAAGGAGAGCTAACTAATTTTATGCTACAAACTTGACCCAGAACCACAATAGTGGAAGCAATTAAAATGAGATAAATGAAAAGTAAATAATTAAATGGCAAAAGATAATAATCACTTAATTAGCTGCTAATCAGGATTGATTAGGGTTAATCGACAATTACAACTATGTATAGTCAAATCAGCCAATTCTTGGAATCTTTGTTATAATCATTACTTTATTACATTTATACAAGAATCTCTTTCTACCCTTTGGTAAGTGACCAATGTGGGATACCAAACATACATATGGTCTTATTTATTTTGGTGTTTTTGCCTAAGTCCCAAGTCTGAGACTGAACCTGCCACGTGTCTTCATAGGAAAGTGCCACGTGGACCAATAGGGTGCTACCACGTGGACCAATAGGGTGCTGCCATGTGGACCAATAGGGTGCTGCCACGTGGACCAATAGGGTGCTGCCATGTGGACCGGTGGTATTCTGCCACGTAACCCCTGTAATTGAGGCCTTTGATGATTCTTCTTTTGGGCTGGAGTCTTGGGCTCTTTCTTGGGCTGGAGTCTTGGGCCCTTTGTCCTTTGATTTGGACCAATTAAATTGGTAGTAACATTTGCCCCTCAAAAGGAGGAAATTAGTCTAAATTTTCCCCTTTTGAACGGTTTTATCCCAATTAAAACCCTTAATCCGTTTTTTGAGGGGAAAATTAAGAAAGTTTTTGAATTTTGAAATGATTGGGGGTCTATAAATACCCCATAATCATTTTCATAATTCATTTTCCAAAACTTGAGATTCTAGAGAGAAGGTAGAACACGACTCTTTGAGCAAAAAACACTAAACTTGGAACTTCCTTGTGGATTTGGATTGAACAACAGGATTGTGGCAAGAACTTGGTTGATTTTCTGAAGAACTTTGACTCGATCCGAAGTTGTTTGCAGGTGTTTTTCTTCTATTCCCCTCAAGCCGAGTCGTCAAGCTTATAATCAGGTATTCATCTCTTCCTTCTTCCTTTTCTTTGTATTTTGTCTTTTGCGTTCGGCCTTCTAAACCTGATAGTATGGCCGAATCCTCAAATAGCAAGGAATCCAGGGTATCCGGACCCGTCTTCTCCTGGTCGAGCTATGAGACCCATTCTCTGAATATTCCTCCCTCTGTACCTATGCAGGGTACCATGGCGAGGTTGAAACAGACAATGCGATACAACCCTTCTCCAGAGGATTCGGTTGGGACACCTACTCAGGAAGGTCATGAGGAAGAGGCGACCGGCCAAGAGCCTTTAGGTTCTGAGCGGCCAGAGGTCGATATAACCGAGTCCAAAGTGGGCGTGGAGGAGGGGACAGACGTTCCCGGATCTTCCAAAAAGAGGGCAGACAAGTTTTATGACCCAAGTATGTTTGGGATGCTTAAGGTCTGCCATGAATTATATGAGTCTGATTTACTTCGGACGCGTAAAACCTTTATTCAGGGAGAGGGGTTTGAGCTTATTGTGCCCGAGCCCGAGGCCACCGTGAGGTCATTGCCTGAGAGCGCCTTCCCGGTGTACGAGGCCGTTTTTGAGCTGGGCCTTCGTTTCCCACTCCACCCATTCATAATGGAAGTTCTGGATGGGTATGATCTCGGTATATGGCAGCTCACTCCCAATTCTTGGGCAAACATTTTTGGGTATATGGCTACCTGTGAACTGAGAGGTTATAGAATGTCTTTTGGCATTTTCTCTCACATGCACCACTTAAACAAGGCTGAAAACAGCTGCGATGCCTGGTACATTCTTAGTACCCGGCCTTCTTACCAAATGACTGTCACTAAGAATAATAAGTGGAGGAACTGGAGGAATAGGTTCCTTTATGTAAAGTCTGATGACGAAGAGCTTGCCGAGAGGCTGAGCCGCATGAATACCGACCCTTATCTCTGTGGCCTGGATGTAGACTTGCCTCCAACCCACTATGAGGATGATGTGGTACTCAGAGGGGACCACTTCAAAACAAAAGTTGCTTACACAACTGGCAAAAAATGTCAGTTCCCGGTGCTTTGGGTGCCGGATTGGACATTTTTTAAGGATCCTAATTTTTTGTCCGCCGCTGGCCTGAGCCAGGCCACCGATAGAGGTAGCTTTCCCTTATTTGATTTCCTGCCTTTCATCCTGCTTTTTATCTAACTCCCTGTATATATATATATATATATATATATATATATATATATATATATATATATTTTTTTTTTAGAGAGAGCTATGTCGAAGCTTACCAAAGAGAAGACAGGAGAAGTCACTGGCGACGACTATCTCGACGAAATGTATCACGCCAAGTCTAAGGCTTGGTCAGAGAGAAAAGAGGAAGCAAACACTAGTAGAAAAAAGGTCCATTAGTATCGTTTTTTTGCCCCTATTAGTATCGTTTTTCACACGATACTAATAGAGGCGTTAGTAATAGAGTTTGTTATTACTATCGTTTGTAAAAAACGATAGTAATAGTAAGCTTATTACTATCGTTTTTTAGTTAAAAACGATACTAATAGAGTTCTATTACTATCGTTTTTTACTAAAAACGATAGTAATAGTAAATCTATTACTATCGTTTCTTACTAAAAACGATAGTAATAGCCTATCTATTACTATCTTTTTTAGTAAAAAACGATAGTAATAGAACTATTTTTTTAATTTAAATTTACATTTTATTATTATATACTATATATTTATTTAAATTTACAATAATGTAATATTTTTTTACAATTAATTAAAATTTGTAAACGATACATATATAATACAAATTCGATGTATTCATATAAAATATATATACTTTACAAGAACGTTTGATACGATCGATGTTTACAGTAAATATAAATAAAATGTATAAATAATGTGCTACTAATACAAATTTTATTTAATTTGGATCGGACAACAAGAAATTTAGCCTGAAGAATCTCGCCCATTGCTCGCGAAACTCATCCAACTCTCCTTTGGTATATGGGGCAGATCTTCGAATGTAATCCTTCAAAATCAAAGATTGAAAAAAAAAAACATATAAGTAATGTTACAGACGCCATCTTGCTTAGACTTTTAAGGCCAAAATATTTGCAAACTAAAAAAAAAGGTTTAGGTATTTATTTGTATGATTCTACGAAGTAGAAGCTCATTTTGGAGCGAAAAATAGCCAAATAGGTCATATTTGGCTAAATTCTACCATTTTCGTTCCTACATTCGCTCCTACAAGCCCATTTCATGTTTTAAAGTTGCTTTCATGTGATGTAAACATTTATAAATTATTTGCATGTTATTGGGAAAGGTTAGAGGGTTTTGGAACAAAAACGAACCAAATAGGTCATTTTTGGTCCGTTTTTGGTTTTTTCGTTCTAAACTTGGCACCGAGCAACCTAAATAATGTTTTTAAGTTTCATTTACATTCTATAATATTCATGTAAACATCATATGATTTATTAACAAAGTTATAGCTTTTTGGACCAAAAACAAGCCAAATAGGGCATTTTGACTCGTTTTGGTTGTTTTCGTTCCCATCTTCTCACCAATCAAACTATTTAATATTTTTTAGTGTCATTCAAGTCCTATAATATTCATGTAAACTTTATATGATTTATTTGCATGATTTCGGACAAAGTTAGAGCGTTTTAGAACAAAAAACGAGCCAAATAGGTCATTTTTGGCTTGTTTTTGGTGGTATAGTTCCCATCTTGACCTCGATCAACCTAGTTCATGTTTTTAAGGTTCATTCACAACCCATTACATTCAATATTACTTTGTATGACACATTTGCATGATTTTGGGCAAGATTACAGGGTTTTGGAACAAAAATGAACCAAATAGGCCATCTTTAGCTCGTTTTTGTTGTTTTCGTTCTTAACTTGACACTGATCATCCTAGATTATGTTTTTAAGTTTCATTTACATCCTATGACATTCATGTAAACATTATATGACTTATTTGCATGATTTTGGGAAAATATATTGCTTTTTGGGACAATTACAAGCCAAATCGGCCATTTAGGCTCGTTTTGGTTGTTTTCGTTCTCATCTTCTCACCAATCAAACTATTTTGTATTTTTTAGTGTCACTCAAGTCTTATAATATTCATGTAAACTTTATATGATTTATTTGCATGATTTCGGACAAAGTAGTTTGATTGGTGAGCAGAGGGGGGACTGAGGGGCAGAGGGGTGGGCTGCAGAGGGGGCTGAGGGGGGCAGTGAGGGGAAGAGGGGGGGATGGGAGGGCAGAGGGATGGGCTGCAGAGGGGGCAGGGGGGCTGTGATGGGGGCATGGGGGGGTGCTGTGGGGGGGGAGGTGTGGGGGGCAGTGGGGGGGGGGCTGCAGGGGGGGCTGGCAGGGGGGAGGGGTTGGTAGGGAAGGTGGCTGGCAGGGGGGGTGGCAGGGAAGGTGGCTGGCAGGGGGGGTGGCTGGCAGGGGGGGTGGCAGGGGGGAGGGGCTGGCAGGGTTGGGATGGGGCACACACACACACACAAATACACACACAAATACACACACACCCACACCCACACACCCACACACACACAAACACACACACACCCACACACACAAACACACACATCCAAATTTTAGGTGTTTTATTCTTGTAAGCAATAAATGACTTATTTGCATGGGTTTTGGGGAAAATATGGCGTTTTGGAACAAAAACTAGCAGCATAGGTTATATGTTTATTAAAATCATGTGATTGGTTATATGTTTATTAATTATTAGAGTGACGCGCCGCCCCCGTTTAAGAATCTAATCATTTGCCATGTCAATGGGCACCCATCCCCCATTCATGCTCGACATAGTTAGATTTAGATCCTTGAGACGGCCCACGCAAGCGACAGTGAGATTGTGTAAAGCGATAAGCAAGAGTGTTTAATATTAGAAGCAAGTGATTGGTTATATGTTTATTAATTATTAGAGTGACGCGATTGCGATCTCATGCCACAACTACGCCCCCGTTTAAGAATCTAATCATTTACCATGTCAATGGGCACCCATCCCCCATTCATGATCGACATAGTTAGATTTAGATCCTTGAGACGGCCCACGCAAGCGACAGTGAGATTGTGTAAAGCGATAGACAAGAGTGTTTAAAATTAAAATCATGTGATTGGTTACATGTTTATTAATTATTAGAGTGACGCGATTGCGATCTCATGCCACAACTACGCCCCCGTTTAAGAATCTAATCATTTACCATGTCAATGGGCACCCATCCCCCATTCATGATCGACATAGTTAGATTTAGATCCTTGAGACGGCCCACGCAAGCGACAGTGAGATTGTATAAAGCGATAAGCAAGTGTCTTTAAAATCAGAAGCAAGTAATTGGTTACATTGATTTAAGCAAAAGCAAAGCAAAGAAAACAAGTGAAACAAAAGGAACAAAACCTAAACCAAAGTAAAACAAAAACAAAATAAAACAGGAGTAATTCAAAAGAAATCAAAACAAATCAAGAGAATCGAACCACAAGGCAAGCAAATTAGGCACATAATTCCCAAAATCATCAAATAAGGTTGTGGCACAACGCCATCAACCATCCAGTGTCCTCAGGTCGGGAACCTCTTGCCCCTAACAAAGCAAACATCCTCAAACTATCGTCTCAATCCTATATCTAATCCTAAAAAACTAAGCAACCAAGAAATAAAAGGGGAGTTGGAAAGAACTTACCGAGGCATCTAACCATCTTCAACTGTCACTAGTAGAAGTATGCACATGCCAAAGGTGTTTCCAAACAATTAAAAATCTTTGTATAAACAATATGTTATTCTGACACTTTCAATAAAAAGAGAGAGGAACCTTTTCAAATGGTGGTGAATAAGTACTCAAAAATGCCATATATAAGCTAGTAAAAAAAGCAATTTATACCCGTACTTTACAGCATTTGAGACTCACCCATAATTCCAAAATGAGAAGAATAAGATCAGTTGAAAAAGATGCTCAAATACCAGAAATAGTATGTTGGAGCAATTAAGACTATCAGCAGAACAGAAAAATCCCATGCCTGATTTTTAGAAATTCTTCATTCAGTTAGTTAATCAAAAATTCTCAATCACTAAAAAGCTTTTGATGTATGTATATCATACCTAAATTGGAAAATCCCCAACCAAGAATGTCAATGGTCCAACTCTCTGCACCAGCTTCTTCAAGCTAAGTAATGGATACACACATCTCCATTCTAAACAAGAACTGAAAATTTACATAGTAATTAAGCAACACATTCTTTTAATTGACACATAATACGCGCACTCATCAATGGAAAAAAAGGAAAGAAAAAGACCTCACCTATCAAAACCATGTAGGAGAACAATTGGATTCGACTTTCCTTGTAAGCTTGGCCTGATGCAGCTACTCATGATGCAGTGAGCAACAACGACAACAACAATGGCGTAGGAAAAAATCAATTAATCTAACCAATAAATTAAACTATCAATCAAGTAATTCAACTAAATAACAAAAAAATCAAAATTACCTGGCAGTGTAATTCAACTAAGATTAGTGTAGGTCAAATAATACTACTTACTAATTACTATGTATACAAATGTTATAACTTTCTACTGTAAGGTATCTCATCCAACATTCTTAAGGAAAAATTAATGTCAAGTATCTTGTCATTCTACACACATTGTTAAGACCAAAATAGTGTGATATACTTTGTACTCTGTACCATACAAAAACAGAAGTTAATTGATCAAAAACTTTTACTTACAAATTCAATTTCAAAAGGAACTGACTTCATACTAAGCACAATGTTTATAAATAAAACGAGAAGCTTTATTGTTATCAATGAAACTGGAGGAACAAAATGCTGCAAAAGCATCTAGCATTCCAGCCTACTCAAAGTTCATAAATCATTTGGAATTCAAAATTTTTGCCATGGTTCACAAAATGAATTAAGAGGCATCTAGTGAATCTGGCTTGTACAACTTAAATATTCCTAGTCTCCATGATTATTGGTTGAATAACGTAAAGCTAATGTGATTGTTGAGATTGCTTACAACCAAGCTCTTGGCTACAAGGTATGCAACAAGATATTCACCATTTAAAACTTTTAGGGAATCAAATTTAGAGGGTATAGTTAACCATTCTATAAGATTAGGCATGGGTTTGGAAATCAACAAAAATTTAACATAGAAGTAGAGATTAGCGTTGCAAAATGTAAATAATAGAACAAAATAAAATCCAAAACAGAGCTAAAATTTCCAATAGAGCAATATACGCATATAAAATTGAAAGTACAAGGCTACCAAATTGAATTTCCTTACTAATTATCATTCAAGCATTTTGACAAACACCTTGTGGGCATGAACTAGTAGTGTGATTTTTCACATAAAAAACATAATAATAATAATAAATCTAAAGCATTTCCATTAAAATTCAACCACAAATCAACAATAATAATCACATATTGTAACTAATTGAACAATATAACAACAATAACAACTTGTTTAAATGAAATGAAAAAAAAAAAAAAAACAGAAACAAACGAACCAGCAAGAAGCAGTAGCAATGGAACCAGCAAGAAGCAGTAGCAATGGGACCAGCAGCAAGCAATAGCCCTCCAACGAACCAGCAGAAAGCAATATACTCGAACCAGGTCGAACGTCGAGCTGGGTAGAGGTCGAGTAGAAGCAGCGCAGTCGAACGTCGAGAGGGGTAGCAGTCGAGCAGAAGTAGGTCGCCGACGAGCACACCACGGAGGAAGAAGCAGACGACGGTGGTGCAGACGACGGTGGTGCAGTGGGTGTCCAAGGTAGAGAGGTAAAAACCCAGGGTTGTTGGGTTTTGGTGAGAGTATTTGGGGGTTTTAATTGGTTTTAATTTGGCTGTGTATGTATGTATGAGAAAGTGTTTTAATTTGGCTGTGGTGCAGTGGGTGTCCAACGATATACCCCAGCATTTTTCTAAAAAAAAAAAACATTCATTGCTATCGTTTGTAATAAAAACGAAACTAATACATACACTATTAGTATCGTTTTTATTACAAACGATACTAATAATGTTTCTATTAGTATCGTTTTTATTACAAACGATACTAATAATATTTCTATTAGTATCGTTTTTAACACAAACGATACTAATAATGTTTCTATTAGTATCGTTTTTAACAAAAACGATAGTAATATATCATTATTACTATCGTTTTTATTAAAAATGATACTAATGGGGCGATACTAATAGACAATTTTCTACTAGTGAAAGGTATATAATTACATATTTTCTTTTATATGTGCCGAGTAGGTCATTTTTTCTTCATGATTTGCAATACCCTCACTCGCCCCATATTCCTTTTATTCAATAGTTATAAGAGCCGAGGAGGCTGTTTTTTGGAAGTTTTTTGCATCATCCCCCCTCGGCTCTTTTGGAGGCCGAGAGGGGGTGTTGTAACTAACTTCAAACTTTTACCCCACTCGGCCACTACTTGTGAAGAGGGGTCTGACATGGAATGTTGTTTGCAACATCCCCCCTCGGCTCTTTTGGAGGCCGGGAGGGGGTGTTGTAAATAACTTCAAACTTTTGCCCCACTCGGCCACTACTTGTGACGAGGGGTCTGACATGGAATGTTGTTTACAACATCCCCCCTCGGTTCTTTTGGAGGCCGAGAGGGGGTGTTGTAACTAACTTCAAACTTTTGCCCCACTCGGTCACTACTTGTGACGAGGGGGTCTTACATGGAATGTTGTTTGCAACATCCCCCCTCGGTTCTTTTGGAGGCCGAGAGGGGGTGTTGTAAATAACTTCAAACTTTTGCCCCACTCGGTCACTACTTGTGACAAGGGGGTCTTACATGGAATGTTGTTTGCAACATCCCCCCTCGGTTCTTTTGGAGGCCGAGAGGGGGTGTTGTAAATAACTTCAAACTTTTGCCCCACTCGGCCACTACTTGTGACGAGGGGTCTGACATGGAATGTTGTTTGCAACATCCCCCCTCGGCTCTTTTGGAGGCCGGGAGGGGGTGTTGTAAATAACTTCAAACTTTTGCCCCACTCGGCCACTACTTGTGACGAGGGGGTCTTACATGGAATGTTGTTTGCAACATCCCCCCTCGGCTCTTTTGGAGGCCGAGAGGGGGTGTTGTAACTAACTTCAAACTTTTGCCCCACTCGGCCACTACTTGTGACGAGGGGTCTGACATGGAATGTTGTTTGCAACA
The DNA here is from genome assembly GCA_951394345.1 of Salicornia ramosissima. Lineage (NCBI taxonomy): Eukaryota > Viridiplantae > Streptophyta > Magnoliopsida > Caryophyllales > Amaranthaceae > Salicornia > Salicornia ramosissima. The sequence goes on along the minus strand of OX596236.1, from coordinate 16,283,645 downwards.
TCCCCCCTCGGCTCTTTTGGAGGCCGAGAGGGGGTGTTGTAACTAACTTCAAACTTTTTCCACACTCGACCACTACTTGTGACGAGGGGTCTGACATGGAATGTTGTTTGCAACATCCCCCCTCGGCTCTTTTGGAGGCCGAGAGGGGGTGTTGTAAATAACTTCAAACTTTTGCCCTACTCGGCCACTACTTGTGACGAGTGGGTCTGTTGTCTATCTTGGAGAATTCGGCTAAGGTGTGCATATTTTTGCAGGCAAGTGGCACCTCATCCAAGGGGACCAAGAGGAAGGGTGTCAGCATTTCAGGCACCAAGAAAAAGAGTAAGGCTCCCCTGTTTCCTACTGGTAAAGGGAAGTAGGAGATGACTTCTGACGAGCTCAAGGAGCTCGATACAAAATTTACCCCCATTCTGGGGAAGGGACCGACTGCTACAATATCGGTCTATGAACCAGGGGTTGAGGATACCCCCGGCGTCATGGCCCCTCCAGACGCTCTCGCCGGCCTCCCTCGGTCGATTTCTAAGAATATTCCGCCATCCATCAGGGATTTGGCGAATAAGATGGGAGGTAAATACTTCTCTCATCGAGTTAGAACTCTTCGGTCTGTGTCAGGTAAAACTATCTCGTCTTCACCTTCTCACCCAGACTCAATAGTGCTTCCCATTTCTGACCCTTCAGGAGGGCCCACTGAAGAGGAGGCCGAGAGCATGCCTGGCGGCTCTTACCTTCCCGGCTACTCCGGGAAGGAGAAGCTGGAGATTGTCCGAGTGATGCTCAAAGGAGCTCCCAAGGAGGTAGCCCACAATATGAAGGGCTTTCACGATGGGCACATCATGCCCATCTTATACAACCTGGCCGAGGTATGCTTTAAGTACTTCATTATTTTTTGCGTTAAGTTAACTTTTGCTTGAAGCTAATTTTCTTATTTCAGGCCATACTGAGACTGGATGGCGCCAGGCAGTGGCGCACCGCCATGGTAAACGAAGTTAAACAGTCTAGGGTCGAGGTTAGTGAAACAAAAGATGCTGCTATGTTCACTACACTTCGACAAGACCAACTAATCGGTGCTACTGTGGAATCACAGGCTGACACCATCGTCAACCTCAAGGCCGAGAGTGCCAATCATCTAACCAAGATCAATGCCCTCATCGCCGAGCGCGATGAGCTGAAGAAGGAGAGGAGAAGGTGGAGAAGCAGGCCAAGAAGGCGAGCTCTTCTACCAAGGCGGCCCTTACTGAGGCTGAGGCCAAAGTCACCCAGCTCCAGGCAGAGAAAAAAGAATTGGAGGAAGAAGTTTCCTCCTCCAAAAAGGGTTTGGTGCAGAAAATCTTGGAAGTCGAGCGGGCTTACAAGAACAAAGTGGCTGAGGCCTGGGAGGTGGCTTATGCTGGCTCGTCCTTTGGCCATCTCAGTCGTGCCATAGACTGGGTGGATATGAAAGGCCTGGCCGAGGCTGCTGGTCGCTCCCCTCCTCCCTACCCGTCTGATACTGAAGACGAAGGAGGAGAAGAGGAAGAAGGAGAGAACGAGGGCCAAGATGATGACGACGATGGGGCCGAGACCTGAAGAAATAATTTTAGCTTAGATTTAATTTTGTTTTTAGTTTCTGTAGGCGGCTGGTCCGCCATAGCTTGTAATAATTACAAAACTTAATAAACGAAGCTTTGTTTTCATCATTTCTCGACTTTTGAATTTATTGAGTTTATTTCCATAACTTTATTTATTTCTTGTAGTGTATTATGCCCCTGAGCAATGCAGTCGGTTTAGTAGGTCTGAGTGATTGCTCGGCAACTTATCGTGGCAATTGTGCTTTGCCGAATAAGTTGGAGGGCAATCAATCAGATACCTGATTGCCCTTAAACCGAGTGTATTGCTCAATGTGACCGTTACACGTGTCACGGCTCGTCCCACCTTGATTGAGTTATGTTTGTGATATGGGGAGCAAGTATAGAATAATTAAATTGCGATGTAGAATTTAACTCAAAAAATGGAATACTGGTTTGGGCCAAAAATAATAGGGCTAACATTCAAAACTTGCTATAGCAAACTTCTGGTATTGGGCCCCCAACTTGATTGTAGGAACAATAAATGCTGTAAGGGTAAAATTGGAATAATGGTATAATGTAAAACGCTTATAAATACCACTTGCTTTTCCTTCATTTCTCACAAACCACAACATAACTTACAAATCTTTGAGAGAGAAAGAAGTGAGAGAAGTGATAAGTCTTTCCTATTTTTGTGAGAGAATGTCTAACAACAACAGGCTTCCAAGGGAGAGATCGGAGAACGGAAGATCTTCCGACACTGGCAAGCGGCCGGTCGATGGACGCGAAGGCTTCATGGGCGAGGAGCGCTTTCTGAACATGATGTATGAGACGCGGCTGAAACAATGGGAAGAAAAGAGAGAGACGAGTCCTCCACTAGATGAGGAGGGCTCGATTCAGGGGAATAGGCGCCCCAATAGAGGGGAGAGACGACCTCGGGAGAAAGAGGTCCGACGAGTGGTGACTCGGCCCGTCTCCAATGAGGCGGAGTACAGGGGAAGAGTGGAGGAGGCTTGGAATAAGGCGTACCCAGACAAGGATTTTGGGTACTTTCGCGAATTTTTGGATCGGGCCGACGAGAAGAGCTGGTGTGAGCAAACTGGCCGGCCCCATCCTCCGACTCCTGCGGCACCCGATCCCGAGGGCAGTGATTAGGCGCAACGGCACCTAGGAGTGGATTATTGTTTGTTTGTTTTTTTTTTTCATGGCAAGTGCTGATCCTTGCCTAGTTTGCATGTCTCGCCCGTATTTAATAAAAGTTTTATTTTATGGTTTGTTTGAATTGTGGCCATATTAAGCTAACTTGTAATTGGATATTAGATAAGTTACACTGAATTGGGCCTGAGACAATCCTCAAACAGGTATGCCACGTGGAAATTTAAGTCCAAAATGGGCCATTGGAATGGGCTAAAAATAATTTGGCAAAGTAGGTTCAAAATTTATTCGAACAAAAACTGGTTTTGGGCCCCCAATCCTTTTACAGGTAGCATTAAATGCATCTGACTAGATGTGGGGGTAAAACTTCTATAAATACTGCCATCTTTCCTCATATTTTCACAACTCAACCTCAATTCTTTGAGAGAGAAAAGAAGAGAGAGAAAAAAGAGAAGAAAAAAGAATGTCTGGCCAGTGGTTACCCAAAAAGGAAAACGGTCGCGGTAAGCTGCCCTGGCCCAAAAACAAAGGAAGTGGCAGCAAACTTTCAATGAAACGGAAACAGGATGAGGGCCCCACCACAGCAGTGGAGGAAGACTTCCATAAGTATAAATGGAAGGTGACTTGGGACGAGGAGAAAGGTGTGCCCCGGAGGGTGAGGGCTCGACGCCTACTGATTCAGCGCCTACGGGCTCGACACCTACTGGCGAGCTGCCAGAGCCGGAGTGTGAAGGCTTCATAAGCAAGGAATACTTCTTGCACATGCAGTATGAAGCGCGACTGAAGAGGGGGGAGGCAGCAAAGAGACACGGTGGGAAGGCAGAGGAACCGCCACCAGAGAGGGAACATCTAGAAACGATCCCCTGGACTGCTGAGGAAGCGGAATATAGGAAGAGAGTAGAATTAGCTTGGGACAAAGCGTATCCATACAAAGACTTTGGATACTTTAGTGATTTTCTTGACTGGGCAGACGTGATGAGCTGGTGTGATCGAAATGGTCGACCTCGACCTTCTACTCCTGTGTTTCCCGACCCTGATGAGAGTGATTAGGGTACGGGTGTTGGCGTCTGCCAGTATGTATTATTATTTATTTATTGTATCAAGGCAAGTACTTACCCCCCTTTTGTAATCGGACTTATTATATATAAAATGTCCTTTTATTTAAGTTGTCTATTTAATGATTTGTGCCATGACTCGCGCCTTTTATAGCCGAGGTACTCCTTTAGCAAGCAAAATTAGATTTTCCAAGGGCTCGGCTCGCTCAAGCTTATAGATTGATCGGGTGCTCGTCCTAAATGTGGTCGAGACACCCTTTTGTGATTCATCTTAATTTATTGGGTGACTCGTCCTGAATGTGGTCGAGACACCCTTTTGTGACTCATCTTAATTTATCGGGTGACTCGTCCTGAATGTGGTCGAGACACCCTTTTGTGATTCATCTTAATTTATCGGGTGACTCGTCCTAATTGGAAATGAATTAGGGGCATGGGTGGCCACCCTTCATCCTGGTGAAACTTGTCACTATTGGCCTCGTTTTTTTAGGGCAATATAGGGGGTAAGAGCTTAGTACTTAGAGTAGCACTAAGGGCATTCGGTCTTATGTTGTATAAACAAAGTGATGGACACTAGCCTTAAAAGTTTTCACTTGAAAAGTGATGGGGCCTTTTTGGGACCAAGTCCTGCCCTTTTTTCATTAATATGGAAGTTTGATTACAGCGCTTCGACTCTTAAGTCGTACATTGTTATTTACAATCTAGAAGTAATACTTTCTCAGGTGGTCCATATTCCATGACCGAGGCACAGCTTTGCCTTGCATCGTCTCGAGCCGGTAAGTTCCATCGTGAACTGCCTCCGTGACTTTGTACGGACCTTCTCAACTTGGGGTAAGTTTATCTTCTTCATTAGCTCGGCCTTGGGCCTCCATCTTTCTCAACACATAGTCTCCAATTCTCAAGGGGCGATTCTTGACTTTTTTGTTGTATTCCCGAGCCATCCGCAGCTTGTAAACCTCTTGTCGGAGTAAAGCATTACCCCTTGTTTCTGGTAGAAACTCCAAATTTAGCTTCATTGCTTCCCAGTTTGCATTCTCATCATAGAGCATGACCCGAAGTGTGGGTTCATACATCTCAATAGGAAGAACCGCCTCTGCCCCATACACCATCATGAAGGGAGTTTCACCTGTTGAAGACTTGCTTGTAGTCCGAATTGACCAAAGCACATTGGGAAATTCATCGGGCCACAGACCCTTGGCCTTTTCAAGCTTTTTCTTGATTCCATCTGAGATTATTTTGTTGAAAGACTCAACTTGGCCATTTGTTTGAGGACGTCCAACTGAGGCAAAGCAGTGTGCGATTCCTTAATCTCGCAACCAACCCTTGAGCTGTGGAGTCTCGAACTGTGGACCGTTATCAAACACCATAGCCTGTGGCACACCAAACCTGGTGATTATGTTCTTCCAGATGAAGCACTTGACATCATTTGTCTTGATACCTTTGATGTCTTCGGCTTCAACTCACTTAGAGAAGTAATCAACAGCTACAAACACATAGCGATGTTGACCCGTTGCTTGAGTATAAGGGCCGAGTATATCCATTCCCCATTTGGCAAAGGGGAGAGGACTGGTAATGGGGACCAATTCATTGGAAGGGCGATGTATAAGTTTGGCGAATCTTTGGCACTTATCACATTTCCTTACTCTCCACATGGTGTAACGACCCGACTTTTTAGCTTGTCGATTTACGAAGGGAATCGACATTCGGATCATCACTTAAACCAAATTATACTTTAAAGTTAAATAAAATAGATGGGAAAAATATCTTTTATTAAATGGCTACTAAAAATCCATAAAATCCAATAATAAGTATTACAATGAAAAACTGAAAGTACGGTCCCAACATGCTGGGATCATTAAAATAACTAAATTATAACCAAATTGTTCTGGGTATAACTAAAAACTCAAGAAGTAAAACCAATCTCTCAGGCCCATCCTGCGAAGCCCGCTCTATTCAGCTGCATCTTCACCTGGAATTATGGGGGGGTCCACCGTCAGTGGCGAGTAACTAGGCTGTCCCATTTAATCAAGGGACCGCCAAACACATAATAGCATAGAAAAAGTACATAAAAACTGTAAAGAAACATAATGCAAGTCTTACACACAAAACGTACAAAATCCATATAAAAAGTACGTATAAATCTACGTATAAAAATACGTATAACAATACGTATAAAGTACGTACGAAAATACGTATAAATACACCTGCAGAAATACGGTTAGAAATACGTATATTCTACGTATAAAAATACGTACAACCACCCTGCAGATACGGTTAGAATACATACAAAATACATACATCATTCACGTATCAACCTACGCATACATACACGTATAAATACCAAAATAAACACAGCGGAAGACTTATAAAAATACAATTCTTATACTCAATATTATACATCTTTACTTAGCTTAACCCTTAGCTTATATTATACTCATCTGATAATATACTGATCATATCAAATTCATACTTAACATGATTCTCCATAACATATCTTATTATACATAATCACATCTTATCTTACATCATCATAATCATATCGTAAATTCACATCGATCTTATAATAAGGCATCATAACTTCTGATCTTTACACATGCACTTATTATCACAACATAACATAAATCTTTGCGGACTGTCTTCTACAGCTCGTAGCGAACCAATGCGTTCGCAACTTTCCTAAAACATGTCGGGGTGAACCAATGCGTCCCACCCGTAGCCCTCCAATGCGAGAACCAAGCCTAAGCTATGGCCATAACTCCTAAATAGTCCTCCAATGCGAGAACTACCTAGACGACTCCATATTCTAGAACCCAGAACTGCTCGGGGGAACCAATGCGTCCGACCCAATTGAGCAGTGGCATCGACTAAACCCAATTGATAACCAATGCGTTATCGCAAGGGCGTCCTTATCTTATTAACCCAATTGATGACCTTTGCGTCATCGCAAGGGCGAACTTTATATTGTATCTTATATCTTTATTAATTCATATCATATTATATATTGGGAAATACTAGGTGACCGTAATAGGAAATGAAATGTTCGGAGTCCCAGGAAAGAGAGGTGCGGCACGTATATTGGCCACCTTAAATACCAAGTCTTTCCTAGCCAGAGACCGAAACATAACATGTATATCTATTACTCTGTTTCCTTTCTTATCCCTAGTAATATCTTAGGTATCTTCAAGCTTATCATAAACTATCCTCAAACATTATCCACAAACTTATACTTTATCCATTCGGATATTATCCCAAAATAAATATATTTATAGTAATACAATAATAATATTCGGCCCAATCATAACCACAATATTATTCCTTTTTATCCTACACTTTACAACTTATCCCTAATAATTATTTTATTAAAATATTCCCAAATAATAATAACCAAAAAATTAACAAACTTTGACCAAACCTAAATTACCACACGGCATTTTCGAAAATTACAACAAATTGAATTAATTTCTTAATTTATTTTAATTAAACAACTAATTACTAAAAATTAGCAAATTAAAATAAAAATCATATTTTTCCTAATTTTCTTCCACACGACGTTTTAATATCTTTTAATAAAAATTATTTAATTAATTCATATAATTTAATCTACAGCAAACACTTAAATTAAATAAACAATTCTTACGAAAAATTATACTTAACATAACATAACAAGATTAAAATCATACATACACGGCATATACATATAAACAAGAAATAACACAACTTTTAATGTTTTAATCTTTAGCTCACTCGGGAGAATCCCGAGAGTAAGTAGATTTTAGAATATAATTCAAGAACAAATTTACATATTCAAGAATTTAAAGATTCATGGAATTAAATAAGGATTTAAAATAAAGATTCACATATTTAATCTAGCATGTTCAAGATTAGTATAAAAATAACATTTTTATTTCCTCCTTTAAATTTTGTACCACTCGAAAATTCAATAATTAATAATAGCATATTTTAATAATTCAATTGCCCTATTTTATACAATCTGATTTTTAAAGAATTAAATTAAAAACGACCATCTAAAGATCTCTAAAAATCTGGAAATTTTTATGGGAGCTAAATATGGGTTCAAGTATTTACGTGCATAAATTTCGTCTAAAAATAACATCTTTTACTATTTTTAAGTGATTTTATAACTAACCAGTCAGATTAGGCTGAATTCGGTTTCAGAATTTTATGCCATATCAAACGATCTTTAAAAATTACGAAAATTTAACACAAGCTGTAAAACATTATCACTGACTTCCATATAAAATTTCGTAGCATTCCGAATTGATTAAGTACACTAATAAATTCGTAAACCTATTCTGGACAGTTTTACCGGTTTGAAAGATTAAATTTTTATAAATAATAAACGGACGAATTTTGCCACGAAATAAATCATGGTTAATAATCAAACAGTAAACCAGATACCATGAAAAATTCATCAAGAAATAACAAGATTTGATTGTAAATAAATTATACAAGATCATACATAAAATCAAGTAAATACATAAAAATCAATCAAGAAATTCATGCTTCATGCTCGACATGTTCATATGAAAACAATATTAAACTTCCTACAATTTTCATGCTTCAATTCCTAATTAACTATGTGTTTTTCTACCCATAGATTAAAGAGGAAAGCGAAGTTACCTTAAATCGCAAAAATTCCAAGGTAACAATGGAGGTTCACGGTTATGAGAGGGGAAAAGATGGAGAAAACTTTAGGGTTTGGAGCAATATAACAAATAGGACCCAAAATAAAACAAGGGGTCCTATATATAGAGAAACTAAAAAAAAAACAAGCAAGCCCTCAAAATCTTCAAGTGCCGTGAACAATTGAGGAAAAAGGGGGAAAGTTGGTTGTAGTCAACCAACAACTTTGAATGGGTGATTATATAATTTCAAATTAATTAAATTAATTAATTATCCAAAATAATAATTAATATTTAATCAACTAAAACAAAATAATATTGGCCCAAATAAAAGGAAGGAACCGGCCCCAAAAGAAAAAGAAAGAAAAATTGGGTCTTTGGCCCAATTTGGAAAAGAAAGGATTGGGCTAAAAATAAAAACAGTCCAATTAATATGGGCTTTTGGACTTAGAATTCAATAAATAACATTAACAACCGCGAAATTTTCTGGCCCAAAATTCCGGGTCGTTACAATCACCCCTCCTTAAATAAATTTCGTCCTCGAAATTTACTTAAAGAAGCTCACGTAAGAAAACAATGGAACAACTAAAACATAAACGATCAGCCGTAGACGGAGACCGTACACGTAGTTATGTCAGCTGCGCGTCCGCCTCTTCTTGGTCACGTAGAAGACTCGGTTCTTCACTTGTACTCGGCTCACCATTGTTGCCGGTTTGTTCTTTGGTCACGCCCAAGTCTCGTGCCTTCCTTGTCTACATACGCAACACCCTATTGTAACCCGTCGCACCTCTTTCCGGAATGACGTTCGTTCTCGCATCCTCTGCCAACCGGGGTCTCGGAATCGTTGGTTGCTTGCCCGTCCTGCGATTGCGGCTCCTGGTATGGTTCGATTCGTTGTCTCTTCTCAACTGCGGCCGATTAGCTTCCTCTGGTTCTCTTCTCTGTAGCCCTTTCCTCCTCGAACGATGCTTGAACCTCTAAGGCGGTCTCGTACGCGTTCTGGAACGATGCTAACCTGTTGCCGGTAACGTGTACCCTAATGCGAGGACTCGTCATTTTGATATACCGCTTCAGCTTCTCAGCTTCCGATGGAGATATTGCAGCGAAAAATCTGGACAGCTTCGCGAACTTGTCGGTAAATGTATGAACTGGCATGGTCCCCTGAGTGAGCGTCAGGAACTCCTCTGGCTTTTGCCACCTAAGCTCGTCGGAAAAGATACGTTCTCGTAGCTTGGAGGTAAAGTCTTCCCGTGTCATGCTCTTCACAGCTCTTCCCTGCGGCGAATCGTTACCAACTAGTCGTCTGCTTCTAGTCGAAGGTAGTAGCTAGCGATCTGAACTCGTTTATCTCCCGGACAACCGATTGCGTCGAACCGTTCTTCCATCTCTCAAATCCAGCTCTTGCGCATCACGGGGTCAGACGTGCCATCATTGGTAGGACGACGATGACGAGAAATCTGATCCTGGACCTGTGGGTTATGGGCTCACCACGCTTCTGCTGCGCCACTCTGATAAAACACCGGTCACGGCTACGAATTGATGGTTCCGGCGTCGAAGTCTGAGGTTTGGCCTTGGGGGCGTCATCCTGTACGTACACACTTAAACATTCCTATTGTTAGTTCACACAAAAGCACATAGTAACGTCGGAGGACGTAAACGAGCAATCCGATCGAACGAAGACGACTGGGAATTCTGGACCCGCACGCTAATCTGTGCCAAAGTAAGAATTGCGTCTTCTAAGTTGCGACGACGACGGCAGGAACTTGAAGGTCGTGGGATCGACATCCTGAAACAACAATCGCGTTAAGAAATACACGACATACGAAACGGCGCCAACGCGAAACGAAAACGATAAATCGTCTTAACCCTGGCTTCTACCCATGGTTCACTCATCTAGGTTTTCCATATTAGGCTAAGGTTCACTCGGGTTCATAAAGCACTCAACTTTCGAAGTTACTTGTGAAGAAGTAACTTAGGGTCAAACCTATGGCTCTGATACCAACTGTAACGACCCGACTTTTTAGCTTGTCGATTTACGAAGGGAATCGACATTCGGATCATCACTTAAACCAAATTATACTTTAAAGTTAAATAAAATAGATGGGAAAAATATCTTTTATTAAATGGCTACTAAAAATCCATAAAATCCAATAATAAGTATTACAATGAAAAACTGAAAGTACGGTCCCAACATGCTGGGATCATTAAAATAACTAAATTATAACCAAATTGTTCTGGGTATAACTAAAAACTCAAGAAGTAAAACCAATCTCTCAGGCCCATCCTGCGAAGCCCGCTCTATTCAGCTGCATCTTCACCTGGAATTATGGGGGGGTCCACCGTCAGTGGCGAGTAACTAGGCTGTCCCATTTAATCAAGGGACCGCCAAACACATAATAGCATAGAAAAAGTACATAAAAACTGTAAAGAAACATAATGCAAGTCTTACACACAAAACGTACAAAATCCATATAAAAAGTACGTATAAATCTACGTATAAAAATACGTATAACAATACGTATAAAGTACGTACGAAAATACGTATAAATACACCTGCAGAAATACGGTTAGAAATACGTATATTCTACGTATAAAAATACGTACAACCACCCTGCAGATACGGTTAGAATACATACAAAATACATACATCATTCACGTATCAACCTACGCATACATACACGTATAAATACCAAAATAAACACAGCGGAAGACTTATAAAAATACAATTCTTATACTCAATATTATACATCTTTACTTAGCTTAACCCTTAGCTTATATTATACTCATCTGATAATATACTGATCATATCAAATTCATACTTAACATGATTCTCCATAACATATCTTATTATACATAATCACATCTTATCTTACATCATCATAATCATATCGTAAATTCACATCGATCTTATAATAAGGCATCATAACTTCTGATCTTTACACATGCACTTATTATCACAACATAACATAAATCTTTGCGGACTGTCTTCTACAGCTCGTAGCGAACCAATGCGTTCGCAACTTTCCTAAAACATGTCGGGGTGAACCAATGCGTCCCACCCGTAGCCCTCCAATGCGAGAACCAAGCCTAAGCTATGGCCATAACTCCTAAATAGTCCTCCAATGCGAGAACTACCTAGACGACTCCATATTCTAGAACCCAGAACTGCTCGGGGGAACCAATGCGTCCGACCCAATTGAGCAGTGGCATCGACTAAACCCAATTGATAACCAATGCGTTATCGCAAGGGCGTCCTTATCTTATTAACCCAATTGATGACCTTTGCGTCATCGCAAGGGCGAACTTTATATTGTATCTTATATCTTTATTAATTCATATCATATTATATATTGGGAAATACTAGGTGACCGTAATAGGAAATGAAATGTTCGGAGTCCCAGGAAAGAGAGGTGCGGCACGTATATTGGCCACCTTAAATACCAAGTCTTTCCTAGCCAGAGACCGAAACATAACATGTATATCTATTACTCTGTTTCCTTTCTTATCCCTAGTAATATCTTAGGTATCTTCAAGCTTATCATAAACTATCCTCAAACATTATCCACAAACTTATACTTTATCCATTCGGATATTATCCCAAAATAAATATATTTATAGTAATACAATAATAATATTCGGCCCAATCATAACCACAATATTATTCCTTTTTATCCTACACTTTACAACTTATCCCTAATAATTATTTTATTAAAATATTCCCAAATAATAATAACCAAAAAATTAACAAACTTTGACCAAACCTAAATTACCACACGGCATTTTCGAAAATTACAACAAATTGAATTAATTTCTTAATTTATTTTAATTAAACAACTAATTACTAAAAATTAGCAAATTAAAATAAAAATCATATTTTTCCTAATTTTCTTCCACACGACGTTTTAATATCTTTTAATAAAAATTATTTAATTAATTCATATAATTTAATCTACAGCAAACACTTAAATTAAATAAACAATTCTTACGAAAAATTATACTTAACATAACATAACAAGATTAAAATCATACATACACGGCATATACATATAAACAAGAAATAACACAACTTTTAATGTTTTAATCTTTAGCTCACTCGGGAGAATCCCGAGAGTAAGTAGATTTTAGAATATAATTCAAGAACAAATTTACATATTCAAGAATTTAAAGATTCATGGAATTAAATAAGGATTTAAAATAAAGATTCACATATTTAATCTAGCATGTTCAAGATTAGTATAAAAATAACATTTTTATTTCCTCCTTTAAATTTTGTACCACTCGAAAATTCAATAATTAATAATAGCATATTTTAATAATTCAATTGCCCTATTTTATACAATCTGATTTTTAAAGAATTAAATTAAAAACGACCATCTAAAGATCTCTAAAAATCTGGAAATTTTTATGGGAGCTAAATATGGGTTCAAGTATTTACGTGCATAAATTTCGTCTAAAAATAACATCTTTTACTATTTTTAAGTGATTTTATAACTAACCAGTCAGATTAGGCTGAATTCGGTTTCAGAATTTTATGCCATATCAAACGATCTTTAAAAATTACGAAAATTTAACACAAGCTGTAAAACATTATCACTGACTTCCATATAAAATTTCGTAGCATTCCGAATTGATTAAGTACACTAATAAATTCGTAAACCTATTCTGGACAGTTTTACCGGTTTGAAAGATTAAATTTTTATAAATAATAAACGGACGAATTTTGCCACGAAATAAATCATGGTTAATAATCAAACAGTAAACCAGATACCATGAAAAATTCATCAAGAAATAACAAGATTTGATTGTAAATAAATTATACAAGATCATACATAAAATCAAGTAAATACATAAAAATCAATCAAGAAATTCATGCTTCATGCTCGACATGTTCATATGAAAACAATATTAAACTTCCTACAATTTTCATGCTTCAATTCCTAATTAACTATGTGTTTTTCTACCCATAGATTAAAGAGGAAAGCGAAGTTACCTTAAATCGCAAAAATTCCAAGGTAACAATGGAGGTTCACGGTTATGAGAGGGGAAAAGATGGAGAAAACTTTAGGGTTTGGAGCAATATAACAAATAGGACCCAAAATAAAACAAGGGGTCCTATATATAGAGAAACTAAAAAAAAAACAAGCAAGCCCTCAAAATCTTCAAGTGCCGTGAACAATTGAGGAAAAAGGGGGAAAGTTGGTTGTAGTCAACCAACAACTTTGAATGGGTGATTATATAATTTCAAATTAATTAAATTAATTAATTATCCAAAATAATAATTAATATTTAATCAACTAAAACAAAATAATATTGGCCCAAATAAAAGGAAGGAACCGGCCCCAAAAGAAAAAGAAAGAAAAATTGGGTCTTTGGCCCAATTTGGAAAAGAAAGGATTGGGCTAAAAATAAAAACAGTCCAATTAATATGGGCTTTTGGACTTAGAATTCAATAAATAACATTAACAACCGCGAAATTTTCTGGCCCAAAATTCCGGGTCGTTACACATGGCATCTTCCTTCAGCGTGGGCCAATAATAACTAGTTCGAATTGCCTTCTCTGCCAATGCTCGTCCCCCAATGTGGGAACTACATAATCCTTGATGCAGGTCATCCAAAACGTCCTGCCCTTGCTCGGGCGTGATGCACTTTAGGAATGGCTTAGAATATGACTTCTTATATAACTTCCCATTGAAGACTTCGAACCAGGCGACCCTTTGCTCGATGGCCTTAGCCTCTTTCTTATCAGTTGGCAAGGCGCCATTTATCTTATAATCAAGGATGGAGTCCATCCATGTACTGCTCCGATCTAATGTCAGGACTTGTTGTTCATCTATGCTTCTTCTTTCTTTTACCTCCCAAAAGACAGTCCTTGGGGTTTCATTGATTGCCGAGGAGGCCAGCTTAGACAAGGCATCGGCTTGACTGTTATCCGACCTAGGCACATGCTGAACCACGAGTGCCTTGAGGGGGGCACTAACTTCCTTAATCATCTGCAAGTACCTTTTCATGGTCGGCTCTCGGGCTTCGTAGTCTCCATTAACTTGGCTCACAACTAGCTGTGAATCAGACGAGGCCTCTATTTCTTCTGCCCCTACAGCAATACACATTCTTAGACCGGTAAGGAGAGCTTCGTACTCTGCCTCGTTATTGGAGGCCTGGAACTTGAAACGGAGAGCATATTCATACACGTCCCCCTCTGGCGAGATACACAAGATGCCAGCGCCGCAACCATTTTTGGTTGAGGATCCGTCAACAAACAATTTCCAACCTTGGGGACCTTTTTCTGTCTGGCCATCTAGCCTAGTTGTTACTCTTGTAGGAACACTGCAAGAGGGGGGTGAATTGCTGTGTGGAACTGTAGCACAAATTTTCGTCAGAAATAAAACCGAAAGGAACTGTAAGTAATACGAAAAGTAAAAAGACAAATTTCAACGAGAAAAACTTCCTGGCCCACGGAAGAAAAACTCCACTTTTATATAGAGGCCTTGTAAACTATTACAATCCTAATCTTCTCTCTGGACCTCGTGAGTTCCTGTAGGAACTTACGATTCTATTCTCTTTTCTCTCAATCTTTTTCTTTTCTCTTTCTCACGACTCTTTCTCCCTATTCTCTCTATGTTCTCACACACTTCTCTTTTCTTCTTCTCAATTACAACTCAACGAAAATACTCTAGTAAACAAATGCACACAAAAACTGAATTGGAACTGCAATGGAACTTGACACACACTTAGTATAATTTTCTAAAAATTTTCTTCTCTTTTATGCTCTAAGTGTTGTATCATATTATGACAGAATAAATGAGTTATTTATAATAGTAGTTAGTGTTAGAAATAACTTAGAAAACAAGCCACATTACCCACTAACTTCTATACACACCCACTAACACACTTCACCCACTAACACTTGACCCCTACATATTAGGACACTAATACTACTACTATTGACTAAATAAAACTTACACACAAAACTTGAACAATAAAAAAACTATTTTTTCTTTTTCTTATTTTCGGTTTTTTTCTTTTTTTCGATTTTTCTTTTTTTATTTAAAAAATAAAATAAAATAATATTAAATATTTAAACCTAAAACTAAAATAAAAATAATATATATTAAAAACAAATAAAAAGAAAAGACTCAACTAACTAACAAACTTGACCAAGATAAATTCAACAAGTTTGTACTAGTGCCTAAAATTAAGGAGACCATCACTCATCTAATTTTTGAATATTTTACTGAGTTAAAACTGATTTAAAAAATGGTTGGAGTGATGCTACAACTACCCTAAAAACGTGGACTAAAATAACTAACCAGACCACCGTGAATTCCTCTAGGAACTCGACACACAGTTCCACTGACAGACACGACTCAGTTCCAGTATGATTGAATGCATTCACTTACTTACATGAATCCTAAACATTACACTTGTAATCTTCTTGGACTCTTCTTCTTCTCATCAACAAGTGATTCGTTGGAATCCTTGATGTCATCCTCTGGTTCCTTGCTGAATTCTCCTTTAGGAACTTGTTCTCTTTTCTTTGTTGGAACTTGATAATGGTTCGATTGACTCTTTAGAATCTTCTCTTGAATCATCATCTTCCTTCTTTGTTTGCTTGAATCTTCATGGTTGAATCTCCAAAGCTTATTCATCTTTTAACACCTAAAATTCTCTAAGATCTAAAAGACATTTATTAGAGATTAAGTTTGTGGTTTATGTCATCATCAAAACTTAAAAGGAATATGTCAACAATTTCCCCCTTTTTGATGATGACAAACCAAGACAAACTTAATTGACAACTAAAATAAATATACTCGTTGAAAAAAGATTTTTTAATTTTTTGATTTTTCCATTTTATAAAAACATAAAAACATTAAACTAAATATTTTTATACTACCAAAGTTATATACAGTTTAACTCCACATGGAATCAAGAAAGTTAGTAAACTATTCACAATTTAGGAACTTCATTTCATATGAGAAGAAGACGAAAAATAAGACGAAACAGAATAAAGTTAGTTTGTCAATTATGCTTCCCCCTTTTGGCATCATCAAAATCAAAATCATCATGCCTCAAATATTTTTCATCACATCACCATTAAACCAGTAATGGCAGATACTTGATCTCTAGAATAAGAAAACAACTCAAGTAGCAATCTAGCAATATTAGTCATCATAATAGCATCAAGGAGGAAAGTAACAAAATATAGCATATATATGTTCCAAGGACAAAAGAAAAATAGAAAGTAGCCACTACCCGACTACTAAGACGCAAAAGAAAGAAATGAAAATGTCAAAGAAGAAAATAAAATAAAACCTAAACCATGTTCATAAAGTATAACCAGATCGAAGTTAGTTCAAAAGAATGAATGTAAATGAGCTAAGAAGAGGCTAGGTGGCAGGTTAAGCATCATCAGGAACTTTCGTGGGGGGAACATTAGCAGATGCTCCAGAAGTTCCTGTAGTATCATCAGGTGAAGTTCCAGCAGCAACGTTAGCTCTTTGAGACACCCCATGATTTCATTCATTCCCTTTCTACGAAGTAGTAACCATGCCACTCAAAGGCTATCTTACATGAATGTTTTCCCCTCAATATCTTCTGAATAGTCCTTTAACATCTCAAGTTCCTTCAGAATTTTCAGAAGGACTTCCTCCTCTACTTGTTCCTCCAGAATTTTCAGCACTAAGAACAAGTAATTTTACTAACCTCCTATCATCATCAACATCTAAATGCACAGTATGGACCTCTCCCTTTTTTTTTTTTTTTTTTTTTTGTTTTGTCCAACAAACCCAACTTCAATCCATCAAGGGTTGATCTTTAAATACATTGTTCCTTGTTTTTTTTTTTCATCCCTAATTTCAATTCCCGTACATCTCGAGTAGAACATTAAAGCTTAATAGTTGAATCATCTACTTCTTTTCTTTGCTTGGATTTCCCCCTTAGATGATGCTAGGGTTTTGATCTTGTTGTGTAGGTTCTTTGGGTTTGATTGGAAGAGTTGGTAGTAGAGGAAAAATAATTGAAGGTTCATGAAGTTTGTTTTTTTTTTTTTATTTTATTTTATTTAAAAAAAAAAAATGGATAAAATGAATGTGGTTTTGGAGATAGATAGAAAATGACGTGAGTGAGAGAGGGAGGAATAAGTGAATGGCTGGAGGAGAATAAGAGTAATTTGTTTAGCTAGTAAAAGATTCTCCCATTTACTCTCCTTATTTTTAGGTAGAGGTTTAAACAAGTTTGAATTAATCAGTTATAATTTTGAACATGATGACTCTTCTAAATTGACTCTCCTAATGGGTAGATTTCTTTAGCTACAAAAGAAAAATAATTTGTGGAAAATAAAATTAATTTGTGGAAAAATAAATTAATTTGTGGAAAATAAAATGAAAATAAATTAATTTGAGGAATAAATTAATTTATATAAAAAGAAGAAAGAAATAAAATAAAAACCATAGGAACATATTGATGCACACATTTAATTCATCATCCAAATAGCAATCATGAAAATAAGAGTAATATTGATAGACATTTACGAGTATAAATCTCAAATTCCATCAGGAACATGCTTTCGCACCACAAGAGGATGCGCCTTGAAGTAAGGCCGGAGTTTTTTGGAGGCCATATACAATGCGAGCCCAAACTTCTCTATAAGAGAATATCGTAGCTCGACGTTCCTTAAGATGTGGCTTACAAAGTACACCGGGTGTTGGACTCCTTCTCGGACTGCTACCAGCACCGCACTTAAACAGAATTCTGAAACAGCAAGATACATATACAAAACCTCACCTGGGATTGGGCTTATCAGCCTAGGTAAGGTGTGCATATGTTCTTTCAGTTTGGTAAGAGCCAGTTCAGCTTCTTCAGTCCATTCAAACTTAGACTTTTTCTTTATAGCATCAAAAAAGAAGTGACATTTATCCCCTGAACGGGACAGGAATCGGCCAAGAGCAACCAAACATCCGGTCAGCCTTTGTGTATCCTTGATTGTTCTAGGGGAAGTCATGTCACTTACTGCCTTTACTTTGTCGGGATTAGCCTCAATGCCCCGCTGATCAATCATGAAACCTAGGAACTTCCCTGATGCCACCCCGAAGACGCACTTCTTTGGGTTCAACTTCATGTTATATTTTCTAAGGGAATCAAATGTTTCCTTTAGATCGGCCAGGTGATCAAGCGGCTCTTTGCTCTTGACAATTATGTCATCTATGTAAGCTTCCAGGTTTCGCCCTAACTGGTGTTGGAACACCATGTTTACCAACCTTTGAAAGGTGGCAGGTGCATTTTTTAACCCGAAAGGCATCACAGTGTAGCAATATAGTCCTTGTGAAGTGATGAAGGCCGTTTTCTCTTGGTCATCCGGGTGCATCGGGATTTGATGGAAGCCTGAGTTGGCATCCATAAAACTCATAAAGGCATGCCCAGCTGTGGAATCGACCAATTGGTCGATCTTGGGTAGAGGAAATCCATCCTTGGGGCAAGCTCAATTTAGGTCGGTGTAGTCGACACACATTCTCCATCCCTTGTTAGGTTTGGGGACCAAGACTACATTGGCCACCCACTCGGGGTAGTAACAAGGACGAATAAACCGAGCCTCCAACAGTTTTTTCACCTCCTCTGCAGCGGCTTTATCCCGAAGTTCTCCATGATTTCTCTTCTTCCAGAGTAGAGCCTATTTGCACAACTCGATCAGGGCGATCTGCATTTAGTATAACTTCACGAAATTCCCCCATAGGCTGAGGTCGCAATTCATCTGGGTTGGGTGACCCAATCATACAAACTTCTTGGCGCGACCCTTCTGCCTCTTTCTTTCTCTTCTTGGACGATGGTTGGACCTTATTTTGTTGGTCTAGTGTGGGAGAGGACTTTATAGTGGTGAGATAGCATTCTCGTGCAGTCTGTTGATCACCATATAACGCCCCCACACTTCCATCGTTACATACAAATTTCATCAACATGAGGTGTGGCACAATAATGGCTTTTAACACGTTCAATGTGGGCTGGCCAATAATAATGTTATAGGCAGTCAGCTCTTTGACCACTAGAAACTTTACAAACATATGACGCGACATCTCTTTTGTTCCCATTCGGATGGGCAAGGTAACAATTGTAATGACCCAGATTTTATCGGTATTTTTGCCGGTATTTATGTGTATTTATGTTTGTTTATGTGCTAGTTCAAATTTATTTTTTTTGAACTATTTATTTTAATTTTATGTGAATAATTTCGATTTAATCGAAATGTTTATTTCTTAGTTTTTATTATTTATGTTGATTATTATTTAATTAATTAGAATTTTTATTATTTAATTTTTCTAATTAATTATTTAATATTTTGGGCTAAATTGATTTGTGCATGATTAATCATGCGGTTTTTGCAAATTAGCCCAATTGAGCACGAGAGCCCATGTAGGCCCATTATAGCCATGATGGTCGGCCCTCTCTAAATGCATGGCAAGATTTTGCCACTTGCCTTGTGTTCAAACCTTAACTAACTCTATATATAGGAGAGTTAGTAAGGCTTTGGCTCATTTTGGTCATCCTTGCTTTTAAACACAATTAGCCATCAAAGTTCAAAACACAAATTCCCTCCCATTTGCCTATACTTCACGCCATTTTTGATGATTGATACCCATCAATTGTTCATCAATTTTATTAGCCCAAAACTTAAAGATTCAAAGTTCATTGATCTTTAGGTGACTAAACACAATCCTAAACACATTTATTTCAATCAAGATTTATTGTTCGGGTTGGTTTTGGGATCGTGTTCGTGTGGGTTCGTGTGGTGGCAGCCGTGAGGTGAAGCTTTGCCAGCCGTGTGTGTGCGTAGAGGTGCCGTGCGAGTGCAGTGGTTGTGCGTGGAGGTGCCGTGCAAGTGCAGTAGCCGTGCGTGGTGCAGTGGGCAGCAGGGGGTGTCGTGCTCGTGGCTGGGTGCAGTTCATGGGTTCGTGCAGCCTAGTCGTGCTGTGTGGGCTGGTTCGTGGAGGTGCACCGTGGTGAAGCCGTGGTGTTGAAGCCGTGTTGCTCGTGTTGGTTGTGCCGTGTTCTTTGTGTTCCGGGCAGCAATATTTGTGTTGATTTGTGTGTAATCTTCAAAAAGGTAACATACTAACTCAACTTAATTGGCATACCTTGTTTATAGTATAGATTAAATACATGTTTAGGATGTTTGTTGATGATTGTTCATGATTTTATGTATGATTTTATAATCTGATTTTTATGTGATTATATGAGGATTTTGATAAAGGTTTTTCATGGATTTATGATTGATTATATGTTGTAATATGATCATGATTATTGTGTTAAAGTTTGGTTGATTTTGGTTAGTTTTCGAAAGGTTTTATTGATGATTTTCGTGTGGTATGCGTGTAACATGGATGAGTTTGGATGAGTTCTTGATTGAGTTCTTGAATCTTGATTGAGTTCTTGATTGAAGATCTTGAATCTTGAATAAGTTCTTTATGAGTTCTTTATGATTTCTTTGAGTTCTTTGTGAGTTCTTGATGAGTCTTTATGAATTTTTGATTGAATCTTGTAAGTTAAAGAAATGGTTTAAATAGTAAAGAAAGTTAAAGAAAGTGTCTAGTATGATTAAAGAATGTATAAAGATTAATGATTGGTTAGACTCAAGAATAAGGCTAGAGGCAGTTCTTGAGAATAACTTCGATGATTTAGCTAGTTAATTTCAAGAATCGAGGCTTTAGGCAGTTCTTGAACTTAATATAGTTATGTGGGATAATAATGATGATAAATTGATGAAAATGATTAAATGAATTAATTAAGTATTTAGCTTGATTTCATTTCTAGACGCCCTAAACTTAGAGTAAGATTCTTAGTTTTTGGGTTAAGACGTTGCCCCTATCCCATCCGCGGTATTGGGTTAGTTGGAGTCATACTATGTGATCTTTGTGAATTCCAGTAAGATTGGTTTCACGGGACATGGATTTCCAGTAAGATTGGTTTCATGGGGTTTGGGAGTAAGATTCTCAAATCCGAACATAGTAGAAAGTTCGAGCGCGTAAGATGCGTTCGTACGAGCACATTCCGGTCTAGACTATGGATGATTGCGCCAAAGATAATTGATTAGGTTGGTTTGAGTCGAGTTCACGTTTTGGGTTGTTCTCGTACTTTGTTTAACGATGATTGTTTGTTTGATTTATGCTATGTACATGTGCGTTCCCATTAGGGTGAGTCAGTTATGTTACTCGCCACTGATGGTGGACCGTTGTTGTATTTTTTTTCAGGTACTTCAGATGATGATGCTCTTGCCTAGTTTTGGGTTGGGCGAGCGACGTTGTTTCTTGTGTTGTCTGTTGTATTTACTGTTTTCTCAACATTAGTTAGCGATAGTATTGTATAGATGTTATTACATTACTTTTGGACTTTTGTATGTTGCTTAAAGACTCTAACATATAGTTGGAGTTAACTCGTGTTTTTAGTTGTTGTAGTTGACTTTTGGATTTAGTATGTACAAACTTGTGGGTACTTGTACACTTTTGGTTATTAATGATAATCTTTTGAGGTTTTAGTTTTATTTCCTAAGGTTTGAGTTGTAGTTTCTAACTACTCGATTCGTCGGTTTCTTCCGCGCCGATTTAAGCGAGTCGGGTCGTTACAACAATGCCTACGGGGTGTATGACAGGATGGTTAATGGGTTGGAGAGCATTGTCTGGAAACCTTAGTTTCTCCAAGCAAGCAAAGCTGATAATATCTGTCGAGTTGCCTGTATCTATCAAGATCCTCCTGACTTTCAGATTGGCTACCTTGAATTCGACGACCAAGGGGTCGTCATGAGGAGTTTGAATGATCGGCCGGTCTTTCTCGCCAATCATTATTTCTGGAAATTTGTCTTTTGTTTCTTCTGTAGTCATAACCTGAGAAAGGCTACGAAGGTGATCCTTCACACCTCTGATGGTAGGGCCTCCTGAAGCGAGGCCTCCCGAGATCATGGCTACAACCTCGGTATCCGTTTCCTCTTCTTCCCCGGTCTTCTGGGGAGTCCTTCGCTGGAACTTATATTTGGACTTCACAATGTAGGGTTCTAACATACCCTTAGCAGCCAACTTATCTAACAACCGCTTCAATTTGAAGCACTCATCTATATCATGACCCACATCCTTGTGGTACTGACAATACTTGTTAGAGTTTCTGTATTTGGACGGGCCTCGCAGCGGCTGAGGCGCATCGAAGTTGAATTTATCTTTAATCTCCATTAAAATGGCATGGGGCTTTTTGATATACTCATAGGCCGCCTCGTAATTACGGCTTTTCTTGGGAGCCTTTTGCTCCTTATGAGTGCCCTTAACTGTCCAAACTTCTCTCTTTCGGTCGTCCTTCTTCTGACTGGATTCTCCATGTTTTGGTGCGTTCTTTGTCTCAGGCTTAGTGGCTAAGCAAATTTCGGTGGCATGTATGTAAGACTCTGCTTCCATGAGGATTTCCGGTAAGGTCTGGACCTTCCTCCTCACCATCTCAAACTTGAATCTCGACTGATGAAGCCCTTTGACAAAGTTGTCAAAGGCTACCCCATCGGGGAGGCCAGGTATTTGCAACATTTCTAAATTGAACCTCTTGACGTATGACCTCAGAGATTCATTCGGCCCCTGTATGATTTTGCCCAGATGCATGCTCGTCTTCCTCTCCTGTTTGTTGGCCATGAAGTGATGTGCAAAGACCATGCTGAGCTCTGTGAAGTTTTGGATGCAATGATCCGGCAAGCTGCTGAACCATTTCTGAGCTACACCTTTCAAGGTAGCTGGAAAATACATGCACCAAGTCGCATCGTCGACCGACTAGGCGTACATCAAATGCTTGTATGTGGCCAAGTGATCATCAGGATCAGTTGTGCCATCGTAGGGTTCGATGTGCAGTGCCTTGACCTTGGAGGCCCTTGGGGCCGTCAGAATGGCAACAGAGAAAGGGGACGTCCATGTGATTCCTACTGGAGGGTATGATTGAGGGGGTTGCTGAAACTGGGTGGCTGGTTGCACATCTTCTCTAAAGGGCTCATCCTTGAACGAGCCATTGGACATTGGAGTAGGAGTACACACCTGCGTTGAGCGAGACATAGTCCGCTGAGAACCTCGGAAGGTGTTATCCTTCAAGGTTGGGGTTGATGTTGTATCAGAGATGTCAACTTGAGACTGCTGCTGGGATTGCTGCCGTTTTGTCTTTAGATACTCTCTAGCATCCTTAAAGGCCTGATTAGACTCGCTTATCAATGGCTCCCTCCTAGGGGGCGGAGGAGCTTTGGCTGTCTTCACCCGTTGGGTGATATTCTTCCAATCAACCTTCGGTGATTTAGAAGCCTTCTTCTTGCCTGAAACCTTTTTCTTCCCTGAATCCCCCTTGAGGTCGGCCGGACCCTTGGTCGGCCTCGAAGGCCCGGCCTCCCCTGCGGTCAGCTTAGAAGGCCCCTGCTCGGCCTTGTTAGCTTGCCCTATCATGTCTTTCACCTGTAGGACAAGAGAGTTTCTCAAATCGACCATTACATGTTTTAACTGAGAGAGAGAGATTAGTTGATCTCCCTCGGAAGATTGGGCCGAGGCCTGATCTGCACGTGGGGCAGTCTTCTCCCTTCGAGGGTGTCGGTCTTGGTCTATCTCTCTTTCCTCAAAATCGGGGTCGTCTTCGACCGCCACCAAAGAGGTTTTGGGTATCTCGGGAGTTTTATCTCCTAAGTTTGCCATAAAATCGTGCTCTCCCCACAGACGACGCCAAATGTTTCGAGTGTTTTTAGTTTTAAGGAGAGCTAACTAATTTTATGCTACAAACTTGACCCAGAACCACAATAGTGGAAGCAATTAAAATGAGATAAATGCAAAGTAAATAATTAAATGGCAAAAGATAATAATCACTTAATTAGCTGCTAATCAGGATTGATTAGGGTTAATCGACAATTACAACTATGTATAGTCAAATCAGCCAATTCTTGGAATCTGTGTTATAATCATTACTTTATTACATTTATACAAGAATCTCTTTCTACCCTTTGGTAAGTGACCAATGTGGGATACCAAACATACATATGGTCTTATTTATTTTGGTGTTTTTGCCTAAGTCCCAAGTCTGAGACTGAACCTGCCACGTGTCTTCGTAGGAAACTGCCACGTGGACCAATAGGGTGCTGCCATGTGGACCAATAGGGTGCTGCCACGTGGACCAATAGGGTGCTGCCACATGGACCAATAGGGTGCTGCCATGTGGACCGGTGGTATTCTGCCACGTAACCCCTGTAATTGAGGCCTTTGATGATTCTTCTTTTGGGCTGGAGTCTTGGGCTCTTTCTTGGGCTGGAGTCTTGGGCCCTTTGTCCTTTGATTTGGACCAATTAAATTGGCAGTAACAGTAATAATTTTTATGTTAAGATTATTTCCATGGTTTATATCACTAGTTTGTGATATGTTACATTGCAATGGTAAACAATGTAAGATTATATTTATAATGTTAATTCACGACTCATGTGCGACGATTTTTATGGGCGTGATTTTATAAATATAATTAAAGTCATGATTAAGAATTTTGTACGTCATAATTTAACTTGGAAAAAATCTTTAGCCAAAGTGTTATCAAGTTAAGATTGTATAAAATTCTGAAGGGATGGTTAAAGCCTATGATACAATCTCAATGAAATGAAACTCAATTTGACGTCCAATACAACGTTGGATCTTAAATTCAATGAGGACAGATTTTCACTTGAGTTTGTGAGCACTTAAAATTTTATCATCCCGAGGTAAGTGCTAAAATTACTGCAATGACAAAGGAGGTTGAATTTTAAAATTCTTAATAGATCTTTGAAATTGGCTCAATTGCAGGAGCATGTGCGTAAAGATCTACCTATATGAGTTAGAAGTTTGGCTGCTTCATCAAATTTTAGGCTTAACTTGAAACGCTCATGAATAGATACGTACACCATGGCGACATAGGTGTAGGGGGTTAAAGGATATTTGTTAGTGTTCATGTGTATTGTGTCTTCAATAATTCGTAGTATTTGTGTAATTCAAAGCTTAGTCTATTATCACGAATGGATCTATTGTAAAGTATACATATACTAAGTAGAAATTCAATCTTTTTGATATTTCTATTTAAGCATGATCATGTTATTTTGTGTTTTTCGTTGCAAGTTGTGTTTTGAGCTAGTCAACATTTATGTCATAAATGGGAGAAGGATTGTTGGAACATTTATGACTAAATGGGCTTGAACAATGAACTAAGGGTATAAGGCAAATAGAAACAACGAGTCTAGAGGTACCTCATGAGTCGCGAAGCTACCTCACGACTCGCGAAAAGTTTCTGGAAGTAGCCAAAGTCACGAGCCACGACTGAGCCAGGTCGCGACTCGCGAGTTGCTACTGGAAAATTTCGTGGTTTTTCACAACGTTTTGGATACTTTGCCTTGGATACTTTAAACGTGTTTATGCATGTTTAATGGCTTTATTACTGATCTAATTCAGTACTAAAGAGGATTAAAATCAGAAGTTGGAGGATTTGCATTGTTGCATGGAATCCTCATGAGAGTTTATTGCACATTAAACCTCATAATTTCTGTTTTTATGAAGATTGAATGGGGAGTTCAATAAGCTTTGAAGCTGATTGCTCTTCATTCTTGGCCTATAAATAGATGGTTTAGTTCATTGTTGAGGTATCACAAGAAATTCTGAAATTCTTATACACACTACAACTTGTTAGCACTTGGTAATGTCTAGTTAATTTTACTAAGTATGTTTAAACACAAATAAACACAAGTCCTTTTGTTTCTATACTCTTGAGATCACATAGAGTGTAGGGTTCTTTTCTCCATTGTATCTCACTAATCGTTCGTGGTAACCCGGTGATCTAAGGGGCAAATTCGATTAGAAGGAAAGTGTAATTTCCACGCCTTGGAGGGTTTACATCAACACTATACATGTAATACCCCGAAATTTTGGGATAATTTAAATTTTTCATAATTAATTAAATATATAATTAATTGACTATTTAATTGATTTTTATTTAATTAATTATTAATTTTATTATAGCAGTCTAATTGTTTTGATCATGGCCCGAACTTTAATTTCATCTTGCCAAAACCCGAGCCCAATTATTTCCTTTGTTCTTTGTATCTCACGGCCCACTCCTTCATCCTTTTCTTTAATTAATTTCTTTCATTTCTTTTAATCAATATTATTATTAAACCTTTATCTATTTTGTAACTAAGCTTAAAACCCTAATCCTTGCTTACATATTCTCCCTACTAGATTTTAGGGATCATCACCCCTTTGTTTTTATTTTATTTTTTCCAAACTACAAATAAAAACTAAACTACAAATAAAAACAAAACTATAAATAAAAACTACAAAATAAAAACCCCCCTTTTATTCATAGAGACTCACGGCCCCTTGGCTCTTTTCTTTTTATTTAATTCATTTAATTTGTTTAATCAATTTTTATTAGTTAATCTATCTATTTGACCCTTTCCTAAAAACCCTATTTTTATTCCAACCCTTCCTATTCTTGTTATTAGATTTTAGGAAGTCAAAACCCTCCCTATTATTTCCTATTTCACACGGCAACCCTAAGGAGTAACAACCAAATTGTTTTATTATCTTTTCCTTCCAAGATCAATCATTAAATTGTTCCTAAACCTTTTATATTGTTCCAACCCCTTAAAGATTGATCAAGAACCTTAAAGAAACCCCAAATAAACCTCAAAATAAATCCAAGAAACGTTGAAATATTCGAACCCCATCCATAATCAAAGGTAATTAGATCTGCTTTACTTAATCAATAGGATAGATTAGCAATATGATTATTAGAATAGGATTGATCATGTTTAGAATAGGTTTAGAATCATATGGAATTGATGTTGAATTATTTAGAATTATTTATGGTTGTGTTATGAAGAATGCCGAGTGTGACATGATGATATTCGAATGTTTCTTTGAGGAAAAATATGATTTTTATGTTATTTTCTTGATCTTTAATTAATCTTTTATGCAAATCTTGAATAGAATCTTTGATTTAGACATTCTATGATGGTTTCTTGAATAAGATCTTGATGTTGTGTTAGACCATGAAGGCCGTGTATTTTAAGGTTTTAAAAGCATTGATTGTCTTGTTTTGGTACAAGTTTGATGATTTATTGATTAAAGTGTTATGTTATGATTTATTATTATGTTTATGTGATTAATTATTGTTAATTGTATTTGAGCAATTGAAGTGTACGTTTTGGTATTTATGGGCAAGAATGCCGTGTGATGTTGAATGATAAAAATATGATTTTTATTTTGTTTTAAGCAATTTCTGTTGATGATTATTGGTTTAATAAGGAAGAATGTCGTGTGGTACTATTTTGGGTTTAGAGTTTTTGGTCAAGTTAAGAAGAGTTAGAATTGAATAGAAGTGAAGTTGAGTCAATAAGGAATTGAATTGTGAAAAGGAAATCAAGAACAGAACAGAATTGAATTGAAAAGATGATTAATTATGAAGTGACCGCCTATCTAGTGGCACACGTGCCATGAACATAGGTTTAGTCGAAGCCACTGTCCTTATCTTCGGATTCGGGACAGTTCTTGATCCCAGTGCTTGGGGAGTAGATCTTCGTGGTTGACCCGGCATGAGCAAGGAAATTTGGGGGGAGTAGATCTTCGGGGTTGACCCCTTACGAGCATATGACTGGTCACGGATTAGCACCTGAACTGAATAGAACTGAAGAGTCAATAGGGGTGTGAAGAAGTCTAGAACGGAGTAAGTTAGTATAGAAGGTTGTGGTTATGAGGATTGTTATGATTGTTTTCCGCTACGTACTTGATGATTATGTTTATATATGATTTCTTGATGTTTGGTTTGTCTGTTTGATTGACTTATTCCAATGATTTTGTTTCTAATTGTGTTCTACTGATTAAGTAGAACAATCTAATTACTCACCACTGACTGTGGACCCCCAACATTTTTTTCCAGGTACAGGTGGTGATTGAATTGGGTTACGCAAGGGCTGGGATTGTGAGCTAGCCAGCTTAGTAGTTGACCCTGATGTTTAGTTCTAGCTTATGTTTTACGTTTTTAGTGGACTTTCCTTATTTTGTATTATTATTAGACTTTGGGATTATTATTTATTTTGGATTCTTTAATAGTTTTAATGAATAATATGATTAAGTTTAGAGCTTCCGCTGCAGTTTATGGATTTGATCTTAAAGGTTTTTAGAAGTTAATGATTTGTAATGTTGTTTTCTTCGAAAACAACGCTGCTAAATTACGGGTCGTTACAATAGACCACCAACATTCTTCCTCCTCCTTCTTACATGCATTATTTTAACTGAATTCCCCTTCTCATTTCAGTCATAGAAGTCTCAATCTCAAGGAGTCAAGCTAAGGAACCGTTCACCCAAAGCATCCAAGGAGGTAAGTGAAGCTAGGGTTTAGTTTGGGTTATTGAATTGTAGTCTTGAGGTTATATTCAGTAGTAACTTAGAAAGATCCGGTGATTTTGCTCCATGTAAGTAACTCAATTGTGAATTGAACAAGGGGTTCAAGGAAGAAGAAAGGTACATGGTCTAACTCACTTGGTTTTACTTATGTATTGTTGGTAATTATAAGTTTAATTCTAGTTCTGAACAGAGTTGAGGAATGATTTCTATGGAGCTTAATGGAGTTTTATTTGGTTTATGGAGTTTTATTTCTCAGTGTAGTCTTGAAGTTTTATGCAATTCAATTAGAGCTTATTGCTAGTAGTTTGAAGAATGATGGAATTTGGGGCTTTATGTGCTTAAAAATTCTAGTTTACAAATGTTTGATTATTTTGTGTTGTAATGGGTTGTTTACGAAATTGCTATAAAATTGGTTAAACCAAGATTAGGACATCGAAAAGGCTGATCAGAACCTCGGGACAGAGGGCAACCACCTGCTGCCGCCTCTGCCGGGGCTGAGAGCCACGCCCAGCTGTGCTGGCGGGGCTGCTGTGCTGCTGTCGCTGGCAGCTGGTCTGCTGATGCACCAGCCGGCTGCTACTGCCAGGCCTGGCTGCTGCTCACTGCTGCCGGGTGGTAGCATGACAGTGGTGGTCTCGCCTGGTGGTGGCTGCTGGCTGGGCCGCTGCCGGGTGGGTGTCGCGAGGTGAGGTACGAGACATATGTGCTAATATGTATTCATACTGATATATTTATATATATATATAAAAATGTTTATATATATGTGTGTATATATATATAGGGTTGGTTCCGGTGAGAGATTTCTTATCGTGAGAAGAGATAAATACATCAACTATAACCTAGAGGTACATTGACCACTATCTATAGGTACATTCACCATACACTATAAATACATTGAGTAAAAATACATTGACTTTATACAATAGATACATTGACTCTAAACTATAGAAGGAGTAAAGAGGGAAAATCAAATTTAATTTTAGCCATTCATTTGTTGATCAAAGGGTTATGATTGTTTCTCACCCTTCTCACCATAACTACATTTCTCACATGAGCCTACTTCTATATATGTATATCTATATGTAATTACATATATATATATATATATATATACATACATATATACATTTATTTTTAAGCACACATACACAACGTAGAGACCATTTGTCGGTTAATGAGGAATTGGGATTTAGTTGCATTCATGATTCAAACATAAATGATTTAATTAATTAAGATTTTAGGTAAAGCAAGTGCATAGTTGTCCCTCGGGATAGATTGAGTTGAACAATAATATCAATTCTATTATTTCATCTTCCATGGAACTAAAATTTGATTTGGATCTTATGTGAAAGTCTAATGCTTGTGAATGGAAATGGCCGGTGTGGCTGGGCCGGTGTCGCCTCAGATGTTTTGGACTAGGCCGGTATGGGTAGTGAATGTCAAGGATCAATACTAGTGTGGCAAGGCCGTTGAGGCCAGGAATCGGAAGTTACACATGTTTTTACGAAGTGAATGAGAACCTTAAGAAACTCGCTAAATGACTTAATTAACATAACATGGAATTAAAACTCAAGCGTGAACTGTAAATCAGTAAAGTAAATGAACCGATAGTAAACATCTTATTTACTCTTACTTATAGGATTAGTTGTATATTCTATGAATGTGCTCACCGTGTTTGTTTTGGATCTGCTCTGTCGAGAGCAGGGACCACCTTACAGGTAGGCTCACCCCAGGGAAGGTAGACTCCTAGCGCCTAAGTTTGGCAAGGACGCTTTGTTTTCGGCTTACTAATGTTTATCTTTTAGCAGTTGTAATTATTTGGGTTGTGTATAAGTAGTGAACTTGGACTGTAGTTTGGGAAACTTAAACTTATTGTATTAAGTAGATTAGTACAAGATTGGGATGTAATATTAAGACCCACGTGGCTCTAATTAAGTTATGGTGTACGTGATGCATGTTTCACGGGTTAAGCTTAATAACAGGATGCGCCATGTGGGCGTCCTGTTACAATAATCAAGTCAACGTTATAAGCGAGGAGTGCGTCTTATATGTGACCCTTTTGCATAAAAATTCTGAATCCATCAGTGTACATATCTATCTTTATAAGGGGAACAATGATGTCAATCTCAATTTTACCCTTTTACCTATCAATGCACATTCAAAGCAATATTAATATAAACATAAACTTTACCAAATTGAAAATCCAATTTTCAATTGACTTAATGTCTAACAAAATTTCAAATTTATCAAATACAAAGTATTGTTTATTAAACCGTTCATAGCACGGAACGAATCCTCTAATCTAGTAACATTATAAAGAAAACAATAGGAACCAACATTGTCATTGTCGAGTGGTGTCAGGGGCTTGGTAGGGAGAACCACGGTTCGATCCCCCACAAGCATGTTGGGAGGTGTTTGAAACCTCAGGATGCGCTCCAAATCTGGATTAGCCCAAAGGGTGAACCGGATGAGTACAACAAATAAAAAAAAACAATAGGATAAACTACGATGATGAGTTGGCATAATTATCCATTGCTTATAAAAATACGATGGATGTAATTCATGTCATCACGGCCCACACGTAAAACAAAAAGAAACTTCTCTGTTTCTGTTCACGTGTTTATCCTGCTGCGCAATTGTGCAAACATTAAATCCAAATCAGTAGTCACTATCTCATTTCACTCATTTTGTACTCCATTTGTAACATAAAACTTTCAACAATTGATTTTGCACATTTTTTGAGGAAGCGATTTAAGGGTGTAAATGCAGGAATTAGTCAACATGGTTTTAATACAAGCAAGAATGTGATTATAAGTTCATAATATTAAAATTATATTGGCTAATTATTTCGTTTACACCCTTAAACCGCTTCCTCAAAATGCGTGCAAAACCAATTGTTGAAAGTTTTATGTTACGGAGGGAGTGCTACTGATAAAAAAAATCAAAGACTTATTTTCATAAGTGGATCGGTTATATGAACTCACCTGATTATCTCAGGTGATCGTCCACAAAAATTTTCCCCACCCTACGATCAAGAGCATCAATCTCTTTTAATTTTATCTACTTCATGGCCCTGTTTAACAATCAGAGTTTAGAGTTTAGCTGTTAGAGTTTAGAGTTTGCGGTTAGAGTTTTTACTTTTTGCTTAGAGTTTTTGACTGCTGATTTGACAGCTGTTTATAAAATTGTGTTTGGTAACACTTAGATGATTGATAAAAGCTGATTTGTGTAAAATGTCATTTATAGACATTTGACTTTTATTTGTAATATTTCCTTTTCTTTAAAGATAAGAACTAATATGTGAGTTCTAATTTATTTATATTCATTTATGGGCAAATAAAATTATACCACTATCAAAATAACTAGAAATAACCCCCTTCTATTTTTAATTTATCTAAATTATTACTATTATTTTTTGAACGTGTTGCACGTATATATTCAAGGTAATATTCCCAAAAAAATATGCAAATTAATATCCAAAGTGCTTCACTAAAACA
This sequence comes from Salicornia ramosissima, assembly GCA_951394345.1. NCBI lineage: Eukaryota > Viridiplantae > Streptophyta > Magnoliopsida > Caryophyllales > Amaranthaceae > Salicornia > Salicornia ramosissima. The sequence continues at coordinate 16,251,358 of OX596236.1, read as the reverse complement.
AATGATCATATTTTCCTCCTTAAAAAAAGTCAAGTATACTAACTTACACAACTAGCACATAGCTTATACTCCATATGTTTAAAAAACACGTTGTCGTCGTCTACTTCTCATCAAACTAGTAGTAATGTCATCACGAACTTTTGTCATTTCATTAGTACTCAGACGTTGAGCTTCTTGCAAAGAACTACTATCAATATCTGGGGATGCTTCGGGAGGAATAAAAGTGGGATCCTCATCTATGATCTTGAATGTTGGATCGGGAACTTTGCTTAACCTTATGTAATTGTGCAATGCAAATGAAACACAAATTATTCTATTTTGATCTTGTGACAAATACTTCGGCATTTTCCCTAATATTTTCCATCGTGCCTTTAAAATGCCAAATGCCCTCTCAATACAACTCCTTAAAGAAGAATGTGCACGGTTGAAAATTTCCCGAGGCCCTCTTGTATTTGCACCACGAAATTCAGATTGATGATACCTTGTCTTATGATATGGAGTTAGATGTCCTTCTCTTTCAGGATATCCTTTATCTACCAAGTAATATTTTCCTGAAACTTGTCTTTCATTTTTTATGGACAACAAATGCAACTACCCACAATCATAAATATGCAAACAAGCTCAAATCTAGTACTACACATATCAACTAGTGCTAAATAATGGATAATTATAACTATTTATATAATTATTTGTTGGCATATACTTGCACAAATTTAGCACATAAATTTATAATAATTGTAATGAAGTCATTTGTTCTTCTCCCAAAAACTATTTTTTTTTATAAACAAAAATTACCATTTACATATACATACATAATCATTCAAATCTCTGTTTATATGTTCAAGCATAACAAATCATATATCAAAAGCATAATCATAGCCCTAAAATATTATCAAACGTGACTTGTTTTTGGAGTAATTAAGGGCATCTAACAGATGACTAAACAGGAAACAAACGCAGTGGAGGAGGGGGGGAGGGGGGAAGAAATTACCCAACATTTTGCTCAATAATTCACAAGCAAATACCCATTACGCAAGAAGATGAAAAACTCTTGAAAACAACAGAATGCAAATAATTATAAAAAAAAATTTAAGATTCACTCACCTCTTTGAAGATATCACAAAAATTCTAGGCTGAAATGATTTCAGAAGAGTAGAAGGAGGCAAAAAATGAAGATGAGAGCATTTTTTATGTCAAATGAGAAACTGAATGTGAAGGGTGATTTGGGGCAAAGAAATGAGTTTTACAAAACTCCTTTGTAAACGCTGGTATACCCAGCGTTTTACAAAGTAGAGTTTTGCCCCCCAAAACTCTATTACATCAGCTATTTTACCAAACACACATAATAGAGTTTTGACCAGTCAAAAACTCTATAATGGGTCAAAAACTCTAATTTGAGGGGAAACCTCTCCTAACCAAACACAACCCATGTCTTTTCTAATTCCTTCTCGCCAAGTAATTTTCGGTCTCCCCTACCTCGTTTGAAATCTCACCAATCCCATTCTTCCACTCTTCGTATAGGTGCTCCCTGAGGTCTCTTTGTTACATGTCCTGAACAACGCAAACAATTTTATCTTAGTTTACTCGCAATATCCGCAATACCAACTTTGCTACAGATATCTTCATTTCTGATTCTATCTCGTAGAGTGTTGCTGCACATCCATTTCAATATTTGCATCTCTTTAACCCATACGTTTTGAATATGCTCATTCTTAGAAGCCCAACATTATTTACGATAGAGCAACACTGGTCTTATAGCAGTCCTGTAGAATTTTCCCTTCAACTTTAAGGGGATGCTCCGATCGGACAACACTCATATGGCCATTCTCCATTTAAACCAACTTGACTTAATCCTCTGAGCCATATCTTGGTCATTATCTGCATTCTTTTGGGTAATTGACCAAAGATATTTAAAGCACTCACTCATGGTCAGATCTTTCCTGTCCAACCTCACCAAATCATCATTTGCCCCACTTTGTGACCCAAAACGACATTCTAAATACTCAGTCTTTGTCCGACTTAGCTTAAAACCACTATATTCCAGCCGTTGTCTCCATTGCTCTAATTTGGTATTAACCCCAGCCGCTGTACGAGTTACTATTGAACTAAATTGTTCTAAGTACTCTGTTATGTAAAAATGCATGGGTATTCCTATGATTAGGCTAAGACCATCAAGTGTTGTTTAGTGCAAGAATTATCATGAATCATTACGTCCACTTGTAGCAGGATACAAAAGACATCGTTATAAGAGACGAGGGTGTTCTTGAAATGGGACTCCTTCGGGTTACTCTGAAATCTGGCACATAACCAAATAGAGAACACAATGTCTGGTCTGCTAGCTGTAAAGTACAGAAGTGAACCAATCATGCCTCTAAATAGTGTAGGGTCCACAATTATTCCATTTTCATCAGGAACATGTGTATCACGTACCTTACTATTATGCATGCCATACTTATTCAATAGCTCCAGGAGGTACTTTTACTAATGTATCATGATTCCATCATCTATTTGCTTGATCTGCAACTCTAAGAAGAAATCAAGTTCTCCCATCATGCTCATTTCAAACTCACTCTGCATAAGATCAAATCCCCTTGCGTTAGTGAACAAGGTTTTATCCATGATTCCTCTGATATGCTCATGGAAAATGAGTATGTTCAGAGGAACCGTGAACAAGAAGTTGAACAAGTCAATGTCTTCTTGTTGATTGTATCCTTGCACCACTACCCTATCCTTGTTCCTAACTATGGTGCCTAGATCATCAAGTTTGTCTTTGAAAACTCACCTAGTACCAATAACTGTTCTCCCATTGGGTCTTGGCTCTAGAGGACAAAGAAATTTCTTTCGAATTGGTTTAGTTCATCTTGCATAGCCATGACCCAATCTGGATCTTGTAGTGTAGTTTTTATATCAACTAGTTCTTTGTTAGAAACAAATGAGAAAGATGCCCCAATGTTTTGGTAAACTGATATTCTTGTTTGAATCCCTTTATTGATGTCACTCAATATTTGCTCAGTGAGATGAGAAGATTGATATGTGTAACTTTTGAACATTTGATTCAGTCACACATTTTCCCAATTTGGTTCCATAGTTAATGCCTTTTAAAATCTTTCACCATCTTCAATAAACACTTAAAATCACAAGCTAAAACTACATCTAAAATATGGAAACAAATTAAAGAACTAAACCTAAACCCTAAAAACTAGAGAGGAAGAGAGAGTTTCTTTCTCCTCAAACCCTAAGCTAAAATCTAATTTTGATCTAAAAACTAATTTAAACTATGAGCTCCTTTTGTTCTAGGACCCTTAGAGTATATATATACAATCTTGGAAGGCAAGGGCCTCAACAATTAGTGAGCCGCGAACCGTCATTTAAAAGCACGAGCAGAGCACAGACACTCGAGAAAAACAGAGCTATAGGCAGACACACAGGTGCGGACGCATGGAAGGACAGACTTAGGCATGTGGCTAGTGGAGCTAGCACACCGTGGGTTGTGGTGTGGGAGCTCGTGGGGCAGGAGGCTGGCCTGGGCGCTGCTTCTTCGCGGGCAGGTCATTTGTTGTGGGCAATCCTCTTTTGTATGTGTCCGCGACTCCTCTTGGACCCAAAACCTTCCAAGTTTTTACTCAAGATTCTTGGTATGGGTCGGCACGCCTCCCGAGACTAGTAAATCTTCAAAATTATAAAAATTTCCTTTTTGGGTCTTTTGCCTTGTTTAGTAGTCTTGGCTTTTCGACATGTTTCTCAAAGCTTTTTGGGACCTCTCATGGCCCTTGTCGGTTATTGAGAAATGCTTGAAAACATGCAAAAAAAAAAAAAAAAAACTGAATAAATGAATGCAAGGTATGAGTAACAAGAGAAATGCTCAATTAATAGCAAAAATAGAAAGAAAACACATTATTCGACAAAAATGCAACACAAATCTAAACTTAGCTAAAAAGACTGGCCTAAAAATAAACCTAATTTTTTTAAAAACGAAGCTAAAAGAGTCGGGAAAATCGGTCCAAAAATGGACTGATCACTCCATCAAACCAATGGAGTCCTCATCAGTTACCTGCGCAATATCAAAGAACATGTTAAGTTCGTCAAAAATCACATGAAAACTCTCCTCAACACATAAGGTTCTCTTATTGAAAACAATACATGTTTTGCTTTTTGGAGAGTATCCAAGAAATACCCCTTCACCATTTCTAGGGTCAACTTGTCCAGCTGTTTCTTCCCATTATTGGGCATAAAAAATTTACAGCCAAATATTATCAAGTGTGCAATATTAGGTTTTCTTCACCTTAGAAGCTCACAAGGTATCTTTTTCAACAATGGTCTTAATAAGGCTTTATTTAAAATGTAACAAGCTACGTGGACATCTTCTTCCCAAAAACCTTTAGGGAAACCACTTTCAACTAGCATTGTTCTGGCCATTTCCTCTAGTATTTTGTTCTTCCTCTCAACAACTCTATTTTTTTGAGGTGTTGTTGGGGCCCAGAAAACTTGTCACTTACTCCATTCTCTCTGCAGAACACAATGAAGCTTGCATTGTCAAACTCAGTGTCATTATCTGATCTGATGGCAACCTCTTTAGTGTTTAACTAGTTTTGCACTTTTTTTACCAAAGCATCAAACTCTTCAATTGTCTCATCCTTTGAGGACATAAACAATGTCCAAGTGTACCTAGAAAAGTCATCAACCAAAACACAAACAAACATGTGCCCATTTCTACTTTGCACTCACATGAGCCCACATAATTCAATATGGATCAGTTCAAGTGGTCTATTTGTACTGACCTCTGTGTTTGGTTTAAAAGAGGATTTTACATGCTTGCCTCTTGCACATTCTGGACAAACTTTTTCAATTTCATACTTGATATCAGATAAGCCTATCACCAAGTCATTTGACTTAAGCTTGTTCAGAAGTGTAAGACTAGCATTCCAAACCTCTTAAGCCAAAGCCATTGATTCTTATCAGTTACAGCTTTCAAACAGATGGACTTGTTCTTGGGAATCTATTCTAGATAGGTAACATAAATGTCATCTTTTTTAGTTCCTTGGCAGAACAATTCACTTGTTTGATTGTTACTAATGTCACATAGATTGGCTTGAATAAATTCACCTTTGTTGCCTTTGTCACATAGTTGGGAAATACTCAAGAAATTGTGTTGCAATCCTTCAATATAATAATCATCATCAATAGCTTAGAATAATTAACAATCTAATTAACTCAAGCATTCATGAATTCAATGATCTTGCCTACAACTACTATGATCTTGGAAGCCAAATCAACACTAAACATTGCAAATTAAAGTTCAAATGCTAACTAAAAATTGATCAAGAATTAAGAACGAAATTAAATAAAATGCATCAATTAACAAATAAAATAAATTTAGTTGGAATTAATATCAAAAGGCATTAATGTAAACTTGAGATCAATAGGAACAATTCTTGAGAAGAGAATCAATGCAAACTCTAAGAATTAATATTTAATTGCACAAAATGAGTGATTAAAAGTAGGTTAATACAAATCTTAGAGAGAGAAAGTCTAAACTAAAGAGAGTATTAAAATCTGAAATTAACTCAATGCCTAATAATAATAATAATTATTATTATTATTATTATTACTCATCATTTGAAACACTAAACGATACATCAACACCACTAACTACTACAAGAGCAACAATATCAGAAGAACAACGATCACAACTTGACATGCCTTCTCTCTTCAACTCCATTTTTAACTGAATATTCTTCTCAATTTCAATAGATAAAAACTAAAAGTGAAACTATTGGATCAGACGGACTGACCAAACAATCTGGTCAGACGGCTGACCCATATATACCCAATTAAAATAGTGAAAAAGTTCGGGAGGCTATAACTTTGCGCTTGGGGCATATAATATGTCGGATCGGGGCATATAATATGTCGAAATTGATTAATAGGGGATTTGGCCACCGGAAATCGCCAAACGAGACCTCTAAAGGCCTCAAAATGCAAAAAAAGTATCCAGGTTATATTTTGTCCAAGTTAGTTACAAAATGTGTCCAGGTTTTACAATATGTGTCCATGTTTAAACAATATGTGTCCGGGTTTACAAATAGGTATCCAGGGTTAACAATATGTATCCAGGTTTGTCCAGATGTGTTCAGATTTGTCCAGGTTTGTCCATATATATCCAGGTTTGTCCACATTTGTCCAGGTTTGTCAACATAGTCCAGGTTTGTCCAGATTTACCCAGTTTTATCCAGATTTGTCTAGTTTTATCCAGGTTTGTCCACATTAGTCCAGGTGTGTCTTGATTTATCCAGATTTGTCCATGTTTGTCTAGATTTGTCTAGGTTGGTCCATATTTGTCCAGGTTTGTCCACATTTGTCCAGGTTTAACAACTTTCATCAGGTTTACAAATTGTGTCCAGGTTTCAAATGTGTCTAGTTCTGTTTCCAGATTTACAAATATGTCCAGGTCTACCAATACATGTCCAGGTTTAGCATGTGTCTAGGTTAAACACATATTTGTCCAGATTCAACAATATGTGTCTAGGTCCAGTGGACTGGTTTGACAGAAACGTTACCGTCACACCGGTCTGATACCTTCTCAAATTAAAATCCATTGTGGCATACATACAACGTTCTGTTGTTAGAATTGTTAGTTGATGAAGAAGATGAATTTCACCTTCAACATTAAAGTCTAGTATCATCTATGTCTAGTTGAAATTAAAGTCCAAGTCACGATGAGAGAATATAAAGTGATAAAACAATAAAAATATGCCAAAAAATAAATAAATAATGACAAGTCAAAAAAATTATTAAAAAATTAAAAATCTTAAGTTCTGGTGGAAACTCAGGCGCCAATATCATCTATGTCATACTATTCACCTAGAAAACAAGTTTTTGATGCTTGTTGTACCCACACAACTTCGTGTTGTTTTTTGCACCAACCCTATAGTTTGTATTGTTGCGTCCGATTTCACCTATTACAAATAGCGCTGTCAGATTGGGTCAGAATTGATTTAACTGAACTAACTGAAACTGAACTGTTTTGGGTAGACCTGAAATTACCTGAAACTGAAAGTGAACTGAACTAAATGAACTAATAACTGAAGGCAACTGAAAAATATCGAATTGAACTGAACTGAATCTGAAACCAACTGAAACTGAAGTTAACTGCTAAATATCTGAAAATAACTGAACTGAACGGAAACTGAACTGAAAATCGAGTATCTGAAAATAACTGAACTGAACTGAAAATCCAGTATCTGAAATTAACTGAACTTAAAAGAAGATAACTGAAGCTAACTGAAACTGAACTGAAAAGATGATAACTGAGTCTAACTGAAACTAAAAATGATTAGAATCTAATTTAATTTGAATATTACTAAACTGAATAATAAAATGATACAATATTATCCGAACTATTTTGAAACTGAACTAATATTGCTCTAAAACGAAATTGATCTGAACATTGATTACGTAATTAATAATTTTATACAAGCATGTCAATATGATCAATTTATTATAAAATTACTTGTGAATTGTGACATTTGTGAGCTGTGACTTGTGGTATGGTTAGAAAAATTAATAATAATTCAAATTTTATTTTAAAAAATTATTTAATATCATTAATTAAATCAATATATTAAAAGTAATCATTGAAATTATAATATTAATTGGTTGTTTAATGGGTAACATAAAATTAATTAATGAATATTACGTTTTAATTTTGTATAACATTTGGGGTACTTTATTTTGTTTTCTATGATGAATAGGTACAATTTAAAAGTAAGTCCTAACAATAATTTAATAATACAAAATAACACAAAGTATAGAGAAAGGGAATTGTTCTATCGATGTTGATTAAGATACCCACAAAACTTACAAGCTGTTTAAAAAAATGTACAACTACAAAATTACAAATATTTTTGCTTCTTTATTTTGGATTGACTTAAGATCTTTTGGTAAAGTTGCAAATATAATCCACAAAAGTGATGTTTATATATGGGCTCTCAGGTCAAATAACAAAATGAAAGCCAAAAGGCTTAATTATTGTTATATGAAGACTCATCATAGAGCACTTGTCCCAAAAAAAAAACTCCAAATAGATAACCAAATAAAGGCGTCCAACTTAAATACTATGGGCATAAGAACTCTTTGCAAAGAATATCAAAAACTGAAAATCAAAAGATATAGTGTTGACATATTCCTTTTATGTTTTGATGATGACATAAACCTCAAACTTAATTACTAATAAGTATCTTTGAGTTCTTGGAGAATTTTAGATCTTGAAGATAAATAAGCATTGAAGATTCAAGTATGAAGATTCAATCATTTGAAGAAACAAGATGGTGATTCAAGTGAAGGTTCGAATCATGAATCGAAGATGTTGCTGTCAAGTTTCTACAGAGAAATCAGAGAAGTTCCTGAAGAGAATTCAGCAAGGAACATGAGAAGAACTTCAAGTATTCCAACGAATTACTTGTTGAAGAGAAGAGAAGCATCCATGAATGTTATAATATAATGTTCTAGGGTAAATGTAAGTATATTAATGCATTTAAGTCTGGTTGGAACTTAGTCGTGTCTGTCAGAGGAACTTTGGGTCATGTTCCTAGAGGAACTTGTATCGAGTCAGTTGTTATTTGGTCCACGACTGTTGCTACTTTTTAGGGTCGGTTTAAACAACCCCTTGACTATTTTAACTTGTTTAAAATGTTCAAAAGCTGACTGAATTAGTGCACCCCAATTTTAGGAGTAGTTGGTGAGTGTTTTTAAATTAGTTAGTAGTCAAGATTAGTCTCCTTAATTTTAGGACTTGGTTGGTTACTTTTTAATTCTGATTTCTTTTTTGTTTTATTAGTTTATTTTTGTTATTAAAATTGATTTAAAGTTTTTTTTTAAAAAAAAAAAGAAAGAAAAAAATCGGAAAAATTAAAAAAAAGAAAAAACCGGTCTTTGTTTTTTATTAGGGTTGACTGAGCTAACTTTTAGGAGTAGTTTTTTAATTTTTTTCTTTTCTGATTTTTTTTGGGTCAATAATTAAGTTAGTGGGTTGTTTAATTAGTGAGTCAAAATTTAGTGGGGTGTGTGAGAGTGGTGGACGTGAGAGTGGTAAGTGTGGGGTGGTTAATTAGGCTTTTTCTCCAAGAAATTGTAATAACCATTCACTCATATATACACATATAATTCTGACATTTTGAGACACACAACAAGAGCATACTTTCAGATTTATATTACTTAGAGTTTGTGTCAAGTTCCAAAGTTCCAATCCAGTTTCTTATATGCATTTCAATATACTAAAGTTATTATTTTGAGTTGTATTTGAGAAAAAGAAAAGAGAAGTGTGTGAGAACATAGAGAGAACAGAGAAGAAAGAGACGTGAGAAAGAGAAAGGAAAAAGAAAGAGAGAAAGAGAATAGAATCGTAAGTTCCTACAGGAACTCACGAGGTCCAGAGAGAAGTTTAGGATTGTAATAGTTTACAAGGCCTTTATATAAAAGTGGAGTTTTTCTTCCGTGGGCCAGGAAGTTTTTCTCGTTGAAATTTGTCTCTTTATATTTTGTTTTTATCAAAGTTCCTTTAGGTTTTTAATTCTGACGAAAATCTGTGCTATAAGTTCCACACAACAATTCACCCCCCTCTTGCAGTGTTCTTACAGGAATAACATATAGAGTTCCAAAGCATAGGTTCTTAAGGGCATCTCATTATTCTCAATCAAATGTTTAAGAGTTGCCAGCAAAAGAACCTATGGGCATCTCTAATTAACCAACCAATCAAGCATAACAAAAATGCAAAAGAGTTCCCACATAGGACTTAAGGGCAACACTTTAAATGACTAACTCAGGAGATTTTTTTGAGACTTATTTCGGAAGGGACCAAGGGGCAAAGGAATCAGTAAGCCTGTCAAACATCATGTTTAGCAACAAACCAACCTAGACAGCAACCCAAAAATAGAAACAAAAACCCAGATTATACATGCCATCAAAAAATTATAGTCTGCAACAAGTGATATACGCCGCTGAGCAACAAACAAAAACCCAAACTGATCAGCAACAACAAGGGGAAGGGACCCAAGTTATCCGGTACAAGTTCAACAGGTTCAAATGCTCGTACATATGTCAAGTTGAGTCATCCTCCTAGGCCAAAAAATTAAAAAATAATGTTAGTATTTAACTTTGAAAACAAATCATAAGGTAGAAAAATTTAATAATTACAATTAAGTATCTTACCCGAGGGAGAGAATCATAGTCAATGTCATTAGGCATCACTTCCTTCATTACCTCAAAACAGTCCTCCATTTCTTCCTCTTTCATGTACCCAAATAACCAATTTTGGGTGGTAACAAAAGCCTCTACATTATCCGTTCGCAATGATGACCTGTATTTGGTCAACACCCTTCCACCCATGCTAAATGAGGACTCAGAGGCAACATAGGTAATGGGGACTGCTAGGATATCTTTAGCCATTCGTGAAAAAACAGGAAAGGAAGCTGCTTGGGATTGCTAATACTTAAGGATGTCAAAAGAAGTTTCTTTGTTACGTGGCATGCGAGGGGAGTTCAAGTAAGGCATCCACATTCGATTGTGCATCACCAATGGTGGCACAATTTGAGTCCAAATCCTGAGACACAAAATTATTAACCAAAATTAAACATTTTACCATATTAATTAAAATAAATTAAAAAAAAAATAAAGAACAAAGGGCACGTACATCATCATATATACTATCGACATCAAACTCATCACGGGATTGCCGAGCATATGAAGGGGTAGAAGTAGAAGTATGACCAGAATCATAGAATTTATACATTTCCACAAGGGTATCACTTACTTCCTTCACCCGTGACTCTACCTCCTCAGGAATATATAACTTTGACAACCCATTTCTAACAACAACCATCTTGCACCGTGGATCAAGTACAATGGCTATTGATAGAAGTGTAGAGTGATCTCCCCAATACTTATCAAATTTTTCCAACATGGCGGAAGCCATGTGTTGAATGCTTTCAACTTGATGTTTATTGCCTGACACTAAAAATCTTTCAATTGCAACAACACTAGCAAAATAGAGGTTAGCAGTAGGATAATCAGAACCATAAAACATCTCAGTGATAGTGTGGAAAGGCTGAAGAAATTTACAAACATACTCAACAATGGTCCACTCCTCTGGAGTAAGAATAAACCTATTAAACTCATATGACGTATCAAGAACAGCAAACAACGACAAGGCATCCTTGGCCTCTAGTGCTCTCTTTAACATCAAATAAGTGGAATTCCACCTAGTTTGGCAATCTACTCTCAATTTCTTCCCTTTAAAATCAGAGTTGGACTCACTAACACACCTCTCAAAGTCACACAAACGACCATCAGACCCAGAAATGTACTTCACAACCTGGCGAAGTTTCAAAACGCTTGTATCTATCACTTTCATGCCCGATTGGACAATCAAGTTCAAAATATGAGCGCAACAACGCACATGAAAAAAACGCCCTTGTAAAGGAAGTGTACCAAAAGAAAGCAGATCAGATTTCAACCGAGCTACCATCACATTCATAGCTCCTGCATTATCACAAGTAATAGACAATGCTTTCTTTTCTAACCCCCACTCCTTGATGAGTCCAATAACAAACATATAAATGTCTACACCTCTATGGGGCGGGGGAAAGTAGCGGAAGTTAAGAATATGACTCTTTAAATTCCAATTACTATAAATGTAGTGGGCTGTAAGAGTCAAAAATCCCCTAGTGGTGCAAGCTGACCAACAATCACAAGTAAAAGATATTCTATTGGTAGCTTCGGACAAGGTCTCACGAAGGAAGGACTTGAGCTTTTTATGCTCTAACCAACAATACCTAATAATTGTGTTCCTAGAAACATGTCAGACTTTGGGGTTTAGATAAGACAAGATTTCCCTTAGTTTAATATGCTCAACTATTCTCAATGGATATGAATGATACATTATAGCTTCAGCAAACTTACGCACAAAAACATGTTGATCAAAATCAACGGGTTGGGAAGGATTATTACTAAGGAATGCTTTATATGCCTCACATGAATTAATATGTCGTTTAGCGTTAGAAGTGCCATACCTTCCATTACCTTTGTAATTTGCTGAGAGACAATACTTACAGACAATTCTATACTCGTTTTTTGTCATAAAGGATTGTTGCTGATGAACTAATGATGGATTATTGGATTATATTAGTGGTGATCTGATGACCGATGACTATGATGAATAGGTTGTTGAATTGTCATTGCTGATGATCATGAATGATTAGAATGATGAAAGATGATGATGGGGATTCATGGTGAATCGATGACGATGAATGATTAACGATGGTCATGAAAGATTGTTGCTGATGAAATGATGATGGATTGATAGAGATGAGTGATGATTGATAGCTATGATGAATAGGTTGTTGTTGATGATCATGAATGATCATATGATGATGGATGATGTTAATGATGGCAAATGATGATGGCGAATATATTCAAAAAATAGTATAATATAAGTTATTATATACTTATATTATTATATACTTATAATAAGTTATATTGTTATATATCATATATTTATTATATAGTTTACTTATAATAGTTTATTGTTATATATTTATTATATAGTTATTATGATAGAGAAGGTATTGTGTCAGACCAGTTCAACTGGACCTGGACACATGTTATTGAACCTGGACAAGTTTTGTTGAACCTGGACACATGCTGTTAAACCTGGACAAGTATTGTTAGCCCTGGACACATATTTGTAAACCTGAACACAAATTTGTAAACCTGAAAATATATTTGTAAACCTGGACACATGTTGTTGAACTTGGACACATAGTATTAAATCTGGACACATAGTATTGAACCTGGACACATATTGTTGAAACCTGGATATAAATTTGTAAACCTGGTGAAACTTATTGAACCTGGAAACATATTGTTTACCCTGGACACATGGACCTAAACACATATTGTAAAATCTAGACATATATTGTTGAATCTGGACACATATTATTGAACCTGGACACGTATTGTTGAGCCTGGACATAAATTTGTAAACCTGATGAAACTTATTAAACCTGGAAACATATTGTTTACCCTGGACACATGGACCTGGACACATATTGTTATATCTGGACATATTTTGTTAAACCTGGACATATATTATTGAACCTGGACACGTTTTGTTGAGCCTGGACATCAAAAAAAAAATATAAGTGTTGGACAGTCCGACGGTCGGACCGTCCGACACAATACTTTCATATATATTTATTAGTATATTACTCCCTCCGTTTTTTTAATTTACTCATTTCACTTTTCACACTTGCCGAGACAAAACTTTGAAGATTAATATCTTTAATTGTGTGTTTGTAAAGATTATAAAAACTAGATTATAAAAAACTACATGTTAAAACGAATCCAACAAGACCCCACATGACTATTTTTCTTCTTGTGTATAAATCACAAATGATAGTCAGTAAACTTATTAATAGTGCCAAATTCAAACTGAGTAAACTAAAAAAAGGGAGGTAGTATAAGTTTATAGGACAAGGACGACAAAGAGGAATAATAGTTCTATATAATATAAGCATTTAAGTTATTGCTTAATAATTATAATAATTATTTAATTTTTTTCTTAAAAATAGAATAAGAGAAGAATCGATCTTATTGATATTTTGCAACTTTTATTGGAAAAATTCAAATCCGCCACCATCTAAAATAAGACTAAAAGTAGACGAAATGAGACAAAACCGAAGATAATTGTTTTAAACAAGTTATTTGAAATAATTGAATTGAAACCAAAAATAACAATTAAAATTCTGCATATAAAAAAAGGAACTAAAACTAATCGAACTAAAACTGAAACTAAATTATATTTATATGTTCAAAATTTGTATCCGAAACTGAAATTAATTGTTACAAATTTATAATCTGAAATGTCCTGAACTGAAACTAACCAAACCGAAAAAACTGAAACCAAAACTGAACTAAACTGCCCACATTTTGAACTGAACTGAACTACACCTGTTCGACTAATAAACTGTTTGGTTAAACTGAACAATTAACTGAAACTGAACTGAAATACGTCTGTACAAAACTGAACTGAATTGAAAAATAAATTAACTGAAATTAACTGAACTGAAATGACCCAAACTGATTGGTTAAAACCAAAACTGAACTGTTGACCTGAATTGACAGTGCTGGTTACAAATGGATGATTTGAAGTTCCAATTTTGCCTATTAAAAATGGGTGATTTGAATTTTTTTTCATATTTATGTTTTTAAAAAGTATTTGTTAGTTTTTTTATTTTTATTTATTTATTTTTTGGCAAAGTTTTAATTTAAAGCTACAACCATAAGATCATACAAGATCGACGCTCCACATTTATTCTCATATATAACTATTCTCATCTAAACCTTTATTCTTATATATACTAACTATTCTCACCTAAACCTCTAGCAAGATAAACTAAGCCCCAATTCAAGGCTTCTCAATCCAATTGCACGAGGTTGGGGGAGGGATTCGCGAGTAAATATTGAATTTTGTATCGGATGCGAGGGTGATTCTAGTGCTATTGTGCTAGAGGCTGATTATAATAATAAGAATATAGTAAAACACTAACAGCTCGTTTAATAATCGGTCATAAATAATGGTAATGAGAATGAATTCACAACAAAATTTGAAAGATAAATCAAAACTCATTCCCATGACGGTGCTTGTTTAACTTCAATTTATCTAATTTTTTTTCGCAAATATTTATTCCCATCTAATACCACCCTCCTTAATGATAATTGATGATACTAGAAAATAAAAAGAATATTCAAAGTTGGGAATGAAAATATATTTTCCACAGGGATTATAAAGTTTTTTCCTTAACAAAATTACACTTTAAATCCCTTACCATTACCATAATTTATTACTAATAACCAAATGGGCCATAAATATACAATAATTTATACATAATCATTTTTGAGACCAAAAAAACATTGTCACAAGCCTATTGATACCTACAAAAACTTTACACACACATCAAAAATCAGCTGAGCTGGTTCTTCGTAGCTGATATCGTGGTTCACCTAACACTTGACTGAAAAACCGTCTCTCCTGTTCCTGCAAAGGATATAGAAGAATGGGACATAAGGCCTAAGGGTGCTATGAGCAACAAACATCCAAAAGAAGCAAGTGATGTCTGCAAAAACAAACCAAACAGAAACCTCCCTCGTTAAAGAGAGAGCACAAAATTCAACAAGATTTTTGCTCTCCAACAATGTGGTATGAACTTAAAATGCAAGTATTGCCTTAGTGGTAGAGCCGTAGAGGCATGCTTCTCTGGGGGTGATGACCCGGGTTAAAGCCTCACCACGCCAATGTTATTTACTGAGATAGAAAGGCTTGTGCGGATTCTGTATACCTTTACAGCTAAAAAAAGGTACATCCTTACTACCAAGTAATCATAACTAATTAACTAATCTGCTTCTTGTGTGCCACTATACAGTACAATTTACTTTGAAATAATGTAATGATTTCACAACATGAACAATGTATCTTATACAATAAAAAACAACCAGAAAGTAAATTCCCCAACAAGTACATTACCATGTACAATATATCATGACATAACTGCAGTTAAAAGGGACCATCAATTCATCAATCGAATAACTAGTTAAATTATTATTTAGAGCTGCACTAACGTATAGGGTAGGGCCAAAGTAATATTTCATAGAAAATACTGCTTTTATGCTTCTATATAAACGACAGCATCAACTGAACTAATCCATCCTTGAAGCATCAAACTCTATCCATTATTCATTAATTTAAACAGAAGAGAACTAACAAGAGTCTTGGAAGTATGAAGTAGGAATAGCCCTAATTCAATGCAAGATGGGCACTCCAGATCTCTCTGTATATACGTTGATCTATCTTACAAGCAGATGTGTAACATCTTCCGAAACTTCAGCACTGGTTTATTCAAATGCTTGGTGTTATAACAGGAATACCGGAAAACAACAGTTAAGCAACAGTCAACAAACAAGTCATAACATTTTATTAGGAGTTGAATGACTAATTGCATAACCTTATCATTGGATTCGAATGACGCTGATCAACATATTCATTAACTAATGTTAGAAGCAAATCATTACTATATGGTCACTTTGGAGCAACCGTCATTACTTTGATTAAAAAAAAACGACTTTAACAAGGTCGTACCTAATATAACTTAGCTGTTATGAATGAAGGAAAAACTCGTGATTTTGACGTAATTTAAAAGGTATACGTTACAAGTTTACCTATGCATAGAAGAAAAATTGATGTGCCAATGCAACAATACGCAAGGCAGTAGGCTGCATAAAATTCGCATACTGCATTTACTGCTTCAAGCATGAGATTCACCCCATCTTTTGGACTAACAAGTAAAAACAATGCCCCTTGAATGTCCCTCTATTGAACTTGCTAGGAAAAATAAACTATTGGATATACAACACAGCTAGCGAAACGAAAGAGAGTACAACTTTATATCACTATACGCTTGCCTGCTTGGTTTGATCCCTCATTAAAAACAGTCATGAAAAACCCATGGCATATACTCCCCCTAAATCTAACATATGTCATGAGGTGCATTCCTTGTGCACCAATAGTTTAGAATTCTATGATAGAGGTTAAATTTGATTGAATATTAGAAACGGGTCTGGGCAACCTAATATGGAAGATGAGAGTTAGGTTACTTACAAGCCATAAGAGGTTCCATCCTAAAACCAATTGGTAATAGGAGGAGTACCTCTTAGACTTATAAGTTAGTTTAGTCTCTCCTCATCCTTCGATGTGGGACAGTCACTAGTGCATCATATGGGGTTTAACACTCCCCCTCACTAGTGAGTTTCCTTAAAATTTAGAGCTAACTGGAAAGATAATTAAAAAAATCCTCTTAAGAGCTGGACATCCTGTCGAGACAAACCCTTTCCAGTTGCTTAATAAGACCCTGTTTAGAAGAGACCCACAACCTAGGCTCTGATACCATGTTAAAGGACCATCTCAACCAATAGCTTAAGCTAATAGTTGAGGCCCAGGAATATGTTATGTACTCTATCATTCTATTTCTTCAAGAGGAAGCTTGGTGGGCAAACCAACAATCTCACTTGGTTGAATCCGTCTCTGTGCTACTTAGGTTCCAACTCCTTGAGAAGAGATGATATGCCCAAGATAATTAATCTGTTGTACCCCAAAGGAGTATTTCTTCAAGTTGGCATGGAGTGTGTGATCTTGCATGAGAGTGAGGACACAGTTCAAGTGTTGCAATTGAGCTAACCAAGAGGGGTTGTGAACAAGGAGTCATCAAAGAAGGCAAGGATAAATTTTCTAATATAGGCCTTAACGATGTGGTTTGTTAGGGATTGAAATGTAATGGGGGCATTGGTGAGCCCAAAGGTCTTCACAAGATACTCATAGTGCCCAAAGTGAGTTTTAAAGCCAGACTTTGGTATGTCTGTAAGAGCAACTCTGATTTGATGATAACCTTAGGCCAATTTTTGAGAAGTATTAAGTGCCAACCAAGAGGCTCTGATACCAATGATAACAACCTGACTAGACTTTTCCTCAAGCAAAGTGTGATCAGATAAGCTCACCCTGAGAATCTTAGATTATCAATGGTGGAAAGGAAATCTCGAGGAATTAAGCTAAACAGTTGATTGTCCCTTCTATAAATAATTAAATACTGAAATTAAGGAAATACATGAAATTAGAGAATTATTCTAGTAACACCACGCATCCTAATTGCAACAATAAAAAAGATGTTTGTTACCCATTTGCCATTATGCACCAACTTCCAACATTAACTTAGCTACCTCAACATTAGCATTTGCGTCAAATTGTTGGTGCTTAAAATTTTAGATTTTATTGTGTTGTTGAAGATTGCATACAAGGTGTTCGATAAAATGCTTGAATGATCTTTTCCTTCTTTAAACCCCATACTTCTTTGTCTCATCATTAAGGCACATTGAAGTAATCCTTAACTTCACAAAAGAATTATCCTCCATTACCAAGCCCTCTTTCATACATCTACACACCATGGATGATGAGAGAAGTGGAGATGATGGATTTAGGTGAAACATGACTCTTAATCAAGCTAAGCTTGTTATTATTGAGAAAAATGAAATGTGGAGTTGACAGCAGGAATGGCGAAATTACTTGAGACATTTGAGCGAAATTTGAGGCGCTCTAGTCCTAGAATTTCTCAACAAGAACAATTTGAGGATGCCATAGATGAACTAAAACAAAGGCAACAGAGGAGTCCCATTGATCGTGATATCAAGCTTGAACTTCCAGTTCCGGAGTTTGATGGTAGCTTGGACCAAAATGATTTCTTTGAATGGTTGAGAAACATTTAGAATTTATTTGAATACAAATGCTATGATGATGAGAAGAAATTGAAGTTAGCCATTGTGAAACTCAAGACGCATGCCTCGATGTGGTTTGAAAACTTAAAGAATCGAAGGAAGAAAGAGGGTAAATCCAAGATCACCTCATGGGAGACATTAAAGAAGCACATGAAGAGGAAGTTTCTTCCTAGGGATTTCACTCTAAATGCCTACCTCAAGATGCATTCATTCAAGCAAGTAACTATGTCGGTGGAGAACTATACAAGAGAAATTGAGAGGCTCTCAATCTTATACAATGTGAAAGAAGCACCGGAACATAGAGTTGCTAGATACATCGACGGGTTGGAAAGAAAATTGGTAACAAAGTTGAGCTATATGCAAATGATGACCTTGAAGATGTGGTGCAAAGAACTCTAAAGTTTGAAAAGCACACCAAAGAGAAGAAAAAGGACCACTCTTCTAGTGAGACCATCGTTGTTGATAAGGAGAAGAAAGACAAGGGGAAGGCTCCTATGTTCACACCTCACAAACATGAGTCCGACAAGCGGGCCTTGGTGATTTGCGAATCAAAAGCAAAAATGGAAAAAGAGCCAAGGCCAATGACGATGATTCTAGTGTTCCAACTTTTTTGATGAATTGCAGCCTTGTATGGGGATTGGGGAAGCTTGATGAACCTCTCAAGCTTAATTCATGCTATTTTAGAGGAGTTTGATGGGTGAACATCAGGTCCAAGAGGCCTTCAAGCGACGACAACAATTTCATATATCTCCGACTACTTTATTTGGCTAGTTGGAACTTGTTTCAATTTAATTTTGTGCATTTTAGTTTGTAATAATTAGCTTAAACTCTCTTAAGTAGTGCTATGTAGAGTTTGAATGATGGATGAACTTGTGCAGGTGCCCAAGGGCAAATGTAGGCTATGGCCTTTGGAATGGTGCAAGAAAATGCGAGAGTTGTTGTGGTGGCTCAAGGCACGGACAAGGCAGTGCACACACGTGGATGCGACCCCGTGCAAGGTCGCGGAAAAGCCCCGTGCGTGGGCGTGGCTTGTGTCTTTCAGTTATTCGTATTTTGTTGCCGCACCTGATTATGGTATTGCCTTTTGTTTTCTCTCTTGTTTAGTAATGTTTTAATCTTCTCCCTTGGTTATGTTAGGACTTAAGATTAATGTCTTGGATTAAAATCCTCATTACACCTTACTTAACTCTATAAATAGCTTTTAGGCTCATTTCGTAATTATCTTTTGTTGAATGAAAAATCTGAGAAAACTCTCTCTCGAGTCCTTAGTGAACTATCTTTCCTTAGTGGATGCAAAATCTTACAAGACTTAGTAATCTGTAAATCATATTCTTCTCTTTCTTTAGCATTTATCTTATTAGGCTATGTTTAGCTCTTGATTATCAGTCCTTAGTGAGCTAATTTTCATGTTCATATCTATATTTTCATGTCTTTTTTATGACTTTATATTAGGTCCTATTTTGTTATACAGATTTTCTGGAATTTTTTGTGTGATTTCTTCCCTTGTTAATTGTTATGCATCAACTTTCGTGTTTATAATGCTTTAAGAGCTTTCAAATACTCCCTCTGTGCCAATTTACTTGCAACATTTTTTTTATAGGGATATAGAGAAAAATTAAATAAGATCCATTATCACTTTATTTTCTCTTGCATATTTTTAAAAAGTATACAAAGTCAAAGTTTACATGTGAATAGTGCTCGGAGTCAAAATGTAGCGAGAAAATGGGACCGATGGAGTAAGAGCTTAAAATATATACTTTTGATCCTTTATCTTGGAAACTTTGCATTTAGCTGAATACCTTTTTCTAAATTAAGTGATTTAAGTCAATAACAAAATAGCAGCATGAAGGGGATAGAAGACAAGCTATTTCGTGCCAAAGTGAAGACCACAAGGGGAAAAAGTAACATAACCAAGCTAAAGGTTGCATAATGATATTATTATTGGTCTAACCTAATTGAGGAACTAGAGGAAATCCACAATTCTTAGCAGAAATTACTGGCTATCCATCTTGGGAGATCCACAATAATTATATACTTCTGGACTTATACCGCAAAACCCAAGAATAATCATCTAATGAAGACACGATTATAGATCCATTAATACCTTGTGGAGTTTTGTGTGGTGATTTATGAACAGCTGGCTAGAAGGCTAACAAATCTGATCAGTTTGATCAATATTGCTAGACGGGTTCGATTAATTACGAGTTTCGATTTAGGCTTGGTTTCTAATAGTTTTGCACTTTAACACAATATCATCGGGATGTATTCGAACAATTATTTAGATTGGTTACATCAGGTTCAATCTTTTGTTTGCAAAGAGCTAGGTGCATCTTTCGAATTAATCTTCCTTGGTTATAACGGTTGAAAATTGATCATTTTTATGTTAATTAAAACATTGTTAAAAAAAACTTCTATGTCACATTGGTCAATTATTCAGTTAAAGTTATCGTCTTTTTGTTATGGTCATATTTCAATCAATTAAAATTTACTTGTGGGTCATTGCAGCCTAGTCAAGATCAAATTAGATATCAGTTTATTAGTTGCAATTTGAGTTCAGACCATTTTGAGTTTCTGAGACTAATTATGGACATCATCTCTGACCACAATAAAATCTAGAATCGGGTGATAGGTTCAGGTAATCAGATCTGGACCAACTGTGGGGGCTTGCGGTCTACAATACATCACCTAGCCTCATGTCATGGTGTGACAGCAAGCACAAGCTAAGAGCCTGCACAACCTAGCATTAAAGCTTTGTACGAACATATGGGTTGATTTTGCCTTCAAATATTTACAAATACTTAAAAGTTTACATATTTTATACTTAATCATTAGCCATTTTGAATCAATTCAATTCGTATTTTTAAGATAAGTTGTAAACAAATCAAATTAAAACATGAAGCACAAGTCAAAAGCAAATTAGCAGCATGAGGGGAATGTAAGACAAAGGAATTGTCATGCAAAAGTGAAGACCACTAGGCTGCAGAATTATTAAATAATTTCTGCTCCAGAAATAAATAAGAACTAGTTGATGCAAACTAACTGGCAAACCAAACTTATGCTTAATAACCCTGAAAGCTCATCTTACAATAATAGCTGGCCTTATACTTTGTTCCCAAAGATTGAAAATCCAATACTGGTGGAATTATAGAACAATTGCATATAAGGTAATTCTGAAGTTACAGTATAGACGGCTCTGAAAAAGTTTATATAAGCGAGGCTTAGGAATCGCTTGCATAGGGAGAAAGGTACTAGAAAAAATAAAGGCTTTCGGAAAGATAAAACATCGTACTTTCTCCTTTTTTACCCCTAATTGCACTTCAACTTTCGCTCTATTCAAATTATTTTTTGATGATTCATATGTAAGAATAAAAAACTGAAGGCCCTAAGACAAAACATCATACTTCCTCTTTTCTTCCCTAAAATCGCAACACTTCAACTTTTGCACTATTCGCATTTATGACTTTGACTAGATTTGATGATTTATATGCAAAGAAAAACATAGTCTTGTGTATCGTGTTTGATTCATCTTATTGTGTATGTCCTAAATATGTTAATCAATCAAACCAAGCCTCGATCCCACAAGTCTTTTTCTTGCGCTGCACCTTAATCCTAAAGCGGAGGACTTCCCAGGAGGTAACCCATCTTAGTACTATTCTCGTCCAACCAAGCGCCTGGATGTGACATATTTTTACGTTAGCTGTCACATGCATACCGCAACCATCCTCCTTTATCCGGGCTTAGGACCAGCAGCAAGAAACCACACGAGTAGGATCAGTTAAAAATGTACAAAGCTTCTATTCCATGTATTCATCAACCAAGATCCTCCTGCAACGTCCATATAACATGTCCAACCTAACATATTCGGCATTCTTTATCCTTATCTTCAACATATGAGACTGCAATTTTCCTCCAAATATCTTCCTTTTTAATGCACTCCTTTAATATGTTCTCACAAATATATATATCTCTAACATACATATCTTGACAACTTAAAACTTCTGTAAGTAGTCCTTAGAAGTCCAAAATTCTATTCCATACAATAACACTTATATTATAACTCAAGTGTCCACACCCCCCAACTCTAGCTTGTACTGTGACCCGTGCGCCCCTGCCAGCCACACTATAGTTGAGGATGGTTTAACATTTGCCACATATGGCGATGTTGTATTTCTTGCCACATACGGGCGATATCAAATCCACTTCTTGCCAAGTATAATTTTTTATTTACCGTTAAAAGTATACAATACCAATTGCTGCTCTCCGTTTAGCCCTCCCACGGGTCAATATCTCCATTGATATATATAATTGATCCAAAGTACTATGGACGTCTATTCATAGGCAACTACTTTTCGTTTAGTTACGACAAATATGTTCTAATTATGTATTGGTTATATTTTTTACAAAATACTAATCAAAGATAATTTTAGTGTTAAAAGTTACTCCTCATGACTCATGAGTGTAAAAGTCCAAATGTCATAGACTCATAGTTTAAAAAAAGAGGAAATAATTGGCATAGATTCACCTAGATTTCCACATTATAGATCTAAGAAAAGCCTATGAATAATTTGATAAATACTATTCCTTTTTTTCTTTTTCAAGGAAACCTTTTACAAAAACCTGGCAGGAAAAAGGAGGAGGATACAACCAGAAGACATGAAGACCTCAAACAAGGCAACCCTCAAAAGCCAAGAAAACCTTTTTTAATAGTTAACTCTATCCTTATCATTAGACATAGCCTTCATTCTTAATAGTTAAACCCAAGTTAAAGTTTTTTTTCCTTGTTCTTTATTTGTTGGAATGCTTAACCAGTGTTACCAAGGATGTTCTTTCTATTCTTGCTAGCCTCTCTATTAACAAAGAGATACAACAGGAAATAGATCCCCTGAATTAGCTAAAGCATTAACATGTTGAGACTGAATCACGCTTATCAACTGCTGTATCTTGAGGCAACTCTGAGTTTGTAACCTGCCCTCTTAGACCCAATCAGTGCAAAAATCCCCATTTAATTAAGTTGAAAACAACAAGATTAAGGTAACATAGCTATGAGACATGAGTTACCCTAAACTTTTCAATTAGTAGCCCATCATCATCAGAACTCATGCGCAACGAATAATCATCATATGAATCAGACCCACAAACATATGTCTACACTTTAAACACGGAAGAGCTTAGACCAACTGTAAAGCACTTGAAAAGAAAATCGTGACAAACCGCAATGGCGCAATCTATGTTATAACAAACATGAATTGAGAGCATACTACAAAGCCAATTACTGACACAAATTGCAAGTAGAAACAGCATATAAAACTAACAAAGAGATGCAACAATGATTCAAAAAAGACAACGAAACAAACATATTAAGCAAAGAAAACAAGCACAATACTAAAGCGGGAGTTAATATTTCAAGAATCAAAATCACCTTCTCTTTCTTGAGCCTCAAGTTCAGATCCTCAAGGGATGAAACCTTGCTCACCAACTCATTGTGATAAGCCTGTTTACAGATACAAACATGTTAAACACATAAGCCAGGCAGTGTGTCTAAAATATACATCAACACAAAACACACTATAAAACAGTATTGACCTGCTTCCTGGCACGAGAACGAGCAGCAGACTCCCTGTTTTTAATTTTCCTCTTAAGTCTCTTTTCAATGCCCCTATTAGGGTTCTCTGAAGCATCCTTTTTCCATGTTGAAATTGGTGTAACAGACAGTGCACCAATCGAAGGGACCGGAGATAAACCCATTTGTTGCGAAAAACATTGTGAGGTAGAAGCAATATCTAATGACATTACAGGGCTTAATGAGGATTCATATTCATCCATGGTTGCTGATTTTCCTAAAAAGTCCTCCAAAGTCATTTCACCCATTGAGGGCTCTGGCTCTCTCTTCACTACATGATTACTTGTAATCTTCTCATCCTGTTTTTGTATATCACTCCACACCTCATCAACAATCTTATGACCAGAAATCCCTGATGAAGGTAGGCTTCCCTGACTTTGTAAGGACTTAATCGAAGAACCCTTATTGATGCCGTCCACACTGGTGGGCTCGTTGGTTTCAGGGGACCAAGCATTCTTAATAAACTCCTCAAGATTCATGCTTTCTATATTCTTACATAAAAGGTACCCTAAAATATGCTCACCTTCAAATACCTTACTGATATATCCCAAGAATTTTGCACACCAAACTTATGTTTGCACTGTACACAATTTTGTAACCCCTCTTAACACCTATAGCCAATGTTCCCATTCAATTACCCCCCCCCCCAACCCCCTGCCTCAAACATATCATTGATAAGGGCCAAAACTCCCCAAAAACATGAATAATAATAATTACATATACATAACAAGACTTGTATGTTAAACCTCTGATTGTAGCTCTCCACAACTGTCCAGTTCATCTGCAATATACATAACAAAAATGATTTACAAAAGTTTAAATGCTTTATTCAATCAGATTATGCTCACAACAGAAGGTTTTATATTTAAAGTACCTACAGTACAATTTAGTAAACAAAAAACCTGGGTAGGGTATAATAAGCCTTGGTCAATTGAAGTTTTTTAGGTGAGGAAAAAACTTACAATCTAAAAATTCAATTTAACATTCATTAACCAAATGAAAAATGATTTAGGGCAGTAAAAATGTACACTGTGTAGCATTAATCCATAGAATACAAACACATACAAAATAAATTTTAAAAAAGCTCAAAATTTAGCAGAAGATTAAAATACAGGAGAATCCCAGATACTTTTCACTAATAGGGTGTTTTTTTTGTTTTGCATTCAATATCAATATAATATCAATATCTATATCAATATCAATGGGGACTGGGGGTGTAAGCAAAGAGTCATAAGACCATTAATAAGCTAAAGAAACATTGGAAAAATGCAAAATGGTTACTGAGACAATTGATGATGTGTAATAGAAACAAAATATAATAGAGATATACGAGAAGACATTGGATTAATTTATATACCAAAACTCCAAAAGGGAATCAAAGAAGTTGTAAGAATAATAATAATAATAATAATAAGAATAAGAATGAAAAGGGGGACATTTGTTTGCAAGTGATGAATTCCACGTAGTATGGGAAGAAACCCCAATAATAGAAGGGATGGATCGTGGCCAAATTTGGAGGAAAGAGATTGATAGTGATTAACCTCTTTTCTTCCTTCTGTCCACATCACACCTCGTGCTAAACTAAGAGTATTCTTCAGCTAAATCGCTAATTAAAGCTGTCAATTTCCGACCCCAAACTCGTAAGTAGCGGGTTTGACATTTATTTTGATATTTTTGACATGTTCAAATTCGTAAAAACTCAGTCAAATTTTGATCCAACTTGGTTTAATCTGGCGGGTTAAGTACCTATCAAATAAGTTAGGTCGGGTCGGGTCATGATAGTGTAAAATAGTTGTGGGTTCGGGTTATGATGGATCAGGTGTCAGCAGGTTCAAGTTAGTATTACTCCATAGTTTTTTTTTTTTTTTATAATCCAAGGTTGTCGGGTTCGGATAGACACATCGGGTTTGACAAGTTTCATAAAGCCCTTTAATTTTCCATGTTTTAATGCAATATATGTATTAAAATATACCTTAAATGTTCTAAAAAAAGTACAAATTATAAGAAATATCTTTATTGAAAGCCAAAAAATTTAGATTCAAACTTTTAATAGTAGGAAGTGTTTTTGCCTAAAATTTCTCATAATATCATAAGTTTAATATTTTAGTAATGATTTTTGGTTTGGGTCGTGTTGAAAGCAGGTCGGATCGGATTTAGAACGGTTTTATTTAACGAGTTTAAAACGGATTCAGACCTTTTTTTTTGTCAAAATCCACTATTTATGGGTCGGACTCTTGTCATATGGCATCCAATTTGTTATTTACTAGTAAGAGTATGGACACAAAATGTGTATCGAAAGACACAATAAGAGGACCAAGAAAAAAATAAATTGAAGTGAATTAAGCTAAGTCGCCTCTCCTCTTCTCTCCAAAAAAACACCTAAACCCAAAAAAACCCAAAAAAAAAAGTTCTTAGGGACTGGCATGAATGAAAATTTCCATAGTAAGCCTTAAATTTCCATGCTAGTTTGTTAATTATGCAGTTTTTTTTTTGTCAGTAAGTGAGTCTCTCTTTATGAGAGTTTTATATTATCTTTTTGGGGGTTTATGTGTTCTACTCTTATACGAGTTTTGTGGTATTGTTTTTATTTACTCCCTCTGTCCCTTTTTAAATGCTATATAGAGAAAATTGGTGAATTTTGAGGTTGTGGTTGGTTTTTTGTCATTTAGTGGGTATAAGTGTAATTTTATAGGTGGACCATAATATCAAAAGTAGTAAGTGTAAATTTTATATGTGGGTCATAATATCAAAAGTTGAATTAATTAATGTTATGTTAAGGTTATAAGTGTAATTTTATTGGTGGGTCATAATATCAAAAGTAGTAAAAAGTAAAATGGAGTATTTATTTTGGGACGGACAAAAAAGAAAAAATAAATATTTATTTTGGGACGGAGGGAGTACAATTTTGAAGTTGTGGGAAAGATGATGATGGTCTAAGAAGGTACAATATAATATATATGGTATAATTTATCCGTTCAAGACTGCTATAACACACGTTGTGAAGAACTCCGCTCGTAAAGAAGCACATACATCGAAATTAACAAAGTGTTTCATCATTGAATCCATCCTCAACGAGGTGCGCTTGAGCATGCTTTTATTTAGTTGTTTTTTTATGTGATTTTTTTTTCCGTATTATACATTTTTTTTTGAATTATATATTCATTTTCAGTGTAAATGTAAACTATTTGTGAATCAATTTCATCTTTCAAGCAAAAAAAGGAAAAAATTAAAAAAAAAATGATCTTAAAACCCCCCACAGGACACAAATCCCGAGACAAATTACCCCATCAACTCTAGACACGAAAGGGACAAAAATCCTAGACGAAACCCTAAGGGTGTGTTTGGTTGTGGGTAATAATCAAAGGGAATGGGAATCAACTACCCCCATTACCTTTAAATGTGTTTGTTAGGCCACTTTATCATTTCCATTCCCTTACCCATTCCTTTAAGAGAAGGTGTTGTGTCAGACCAGTCTGACAGTAACGTTTCTGTCTGACCAGTCCACTGGACCTGGACACATATGTGTTTAACCTGGACACATATGTGTTTAACCTGGACACATATGTGTTTAACCTGGACACATGATATTAAACCTGGACATATATTGGTAGACCTGGACACATTTGTAAACCTGGAAACAGAACTGGACACATTTGAAATATGGACACAATTTGTAAACCTGGACAAATGTGGACAAACTTGGACAAATATGAACAAACCTGGACAAATCTAAACAAACATGGACAAATCTAGACAAACATGGACAAATCTGGATAAATCTGGACACACCTAGACATGCAAACCTGGACAAATGTGGACAAACCTGGACAAATATAAACAAACCTAGACAAATCTAGACAAACATGGACAAATCTATACAAACATGGACAAATCTGGATAAATCTGGACAAACCTGGACATGCAAACCTGGACTAATGTGGACAAATCTGGACAAATATGAACAAACCTGGAAAAATATGAACAAACCTGAACAAATCTGAACACACCTGGACAAACCTGGATACATATTTTTGACCCTGGATACCTATTTGTAAACGTGGACACTTATTTGTAAACCTAGACACATATTGTTTAAACATGGACACATATTGTAAAATATGGACACATTTTGTAATAAACTTGGACAAAATACTTTTTTTGCATTTTGAGGCCTTTAGAGGCCTCGTTTGGCGATTTCCGGTGACCAAATCCCCTTTGGGTATTTGCAGCTGCGTTCGCCTCGAAAAATTAATCAATTTCGACATATTATATGCCCGATCCGACACCCGAGCACAAAGTTATAGCCTCCCGAAGTTTTTCACTACTATATTTGGTTATATGGGTCAGCCGTCTTACCAGATTGTCTGGTCAGACCGTCTGACCCAATACTTTCACTTCCTTTAATCTAACACTCTCCTCTAACAACCAAACGGCCCCTAAGTGAATTGTGGGAACCCTAAACCCTATTGAGAGACTTTTTTGACAATTTTTTTCCTTATACTTAAGATTGTGAAATAAAATAAAAATAAGTTTCAGTTGGTAAAAACACATGCATAAGCAATACCAATAATGTTTAAATTTTTTTTCCCTTTCCTTCCCTTTTTTTCCATTGCTTGCTTTGCCTTTTACAATCTAAGAATGTTTGTTGCCATTCCAATTTCTTAATCAAAACCTATAATATAGTAATATTAATTTTTTATACACGCAATGCGTGCGATCTAAAACTTTCTTAACAAAATAGTTTGGCAATAAAATTTATAAGTTCTCATATAATTGTAAAAAAAAAAAAATTGAAATAAATATTTTATTAGATTCTTAAAAGTTAATCTAGTTTTTTTTTTTTTTACTTTCGCTATGCAAATTGAGTAAATAGTATATTTTTCTAAAAGATTTACTATTTATGAATAAATTTTAATTAATTTTATGATTAATTGTACTTGCAATATATAAAATTATGATTACTCGTTTTAAATAAAACTATTAATGATTTCAAAAATCAAGTATCATTATGGAAGATTTTAGTACACAAATGATAAAATTGTCCATAACTTCACTATCAATTATGAAAGATGAATAAGGATAGTGTGGGAATACATTTGGACACCGCAGCAACCTCACTCCTTCCATTATATAATAGAGATGTAGGACTAGTCCAACCAAAACATATCCGGACAATTTTTTATATATAATTAAAGGTGCTACGAGTTTTGAATAGTAATATTACGAGTTTGCCTATTCTATGATCCTAATACTAATTCTTCATAAGTTCATATGATGAGAGATATACAAAGTGATCTACTATCATGCTTGCTCTTCCACAGGAGAAAAATCCACCCACCGTCCGTGCTCTTTGATTAGGTCAATTAAAGCATCTGTAGCTTGCTCCATTGCTATGCCCCGCTTCACCACCGTCTACAAGAAAACACATTTTAAATCTTGAATATTTATCATGCTTGATTGCAAAATCAATTATAAACACAACTTTTTAATAGATACATCTATATTAAGAGAAAGGGAGACCCTTTGCCAAATAAACTAGGGAATTGTTGTTCACTACCCACCCCTTTGTTTACTTTCCCAAGATGATCGTTGTCCATCAACCTTACTTTCTTGTGATCATCAAAACCACTCTTAAAACACCATTCCTCTTTAGCATCCCATAAAACCTCTTTCAAAACACCACTCCATCAATGTTAAAGAGGAAGAAAGTGGAGTCAAGTGACAAAGGTTGTGACAAATGTTTTTAGTTTAAGGTCTCACTTTGCCCCAAAAAGAAAACATTAAAAGGTTTTTTTTTTTTGACAAAAAGTTGTTTATAAAAAGTCCTTTCTCACAAATTTTCCCAAAAAAATTAAACAGAAAAATTAAAAGATTTCAATTCTCAAACAAAAGAAACTAAAAAAATTGCATACCTTGCCAACATAGAGGTCAATTTTCCCGGGCGAGCCACCAACATATCCAAAGTCTGCATCAGCCATTTCCCCAGGACCATTCACAATACAGCCCATGATTGCGATCTGGATGAAACAAAAAGTAGAGAGAATAAATCTAGTGTGCATAACCTCCCTTTGTTATCATACAAACACCAAGTTTTCGGTTTGAGTATTACAGAAACGCCGGGTAAGTGTGACGTCTTCTCCCTTATTTGTGCACTTATTTCTTGGAGATCAAAAAGTGTCCTTCCACATGATGGACATGACACATATTCCTGAACCGAGGAACGCAAATATAAGCAGGTCTTAAATTTTTCTAATTTAAGAATTAGATACAACGTATTTTTTTCGAAATGAACCGAAATGAACATTTTTCTCATGAAAAATTTACCGTTTTGGTATTTCTCATTCTGCAACCTTGAAGCAAGTTAAATGATGTATCTCTAAGAAATTCAATGTCTTGATCTGGTGATTCCAAAAGTACACCATCTCCTAGTCCATCTACAAGAAGGCATCCAGCATAGGTACCGGCACGAATGACCAAGTCATCCCTAATATGACAAATGAAATAAAAGGAAATGAGAAATGGAATATAGTCATTATGGCTACCAGTTAGAGGTTATACTATGAAATACCTGTGGGTACCAGAAGGGAACTGGATGTGGTGTATTACAGCAAAGTTCAAAGAATTATCTGATAGGTACTCAAATAACCTGCAATTGATGGAAACAATTTTAAATAGTAAGGATCATCTCTTACCACTAGCAGCTCACTCGGTCGAGTACTATTTGGTTCCTTAGTGGACACCTTTTCATATACATAATAACTATGAAAAGTATCAGTTTTATATAATATACTAAATAGCAAAGTAAAGCAATTCCACCCAATTACTATCAACCCGCAAAGATTAAAAAAAAAAAAACGAGCTTGCAGCTGTTTAGATTCATAACTAGGTAATACCAATCAAATGCCCAATTAATTTAATTTAACTAATATATTTATATATGAATCAAATAAAATTATCTTTATCTTTATATAAAAAAACTGAGTTCAAAGTTTAGATGGAAAACTTATTTAAGTGGTATCTTGTTTTAGGTATATTAGAGAATAGAGAATAAATAATGTAACGCCCCAGATTTTGGGCTATTTTCTTGATTATCTTGTTGGTAATTATTGTGATTCTGTGCATGGTCTAAATTTATTTGGACTATTTTTATTGTTTGAATGTAACTATTTTATTTTATGATTTATTATTTCTTTTATTTTAATTAATTAGAATTTTATTTCTTAATTTTCTAATTAGTTAATTAATTTTGGGCCAAGTGCAATTTGAACATGATTAGTCATGCTTAAGTGTAGTTAGCCCAAATGAACTTCAAGGCCCATTTTGAGTAAAGCCCAACCGGCCCCCTTATGATAAGTGGCTTGGTTTTGCCACTTGTCTTGCATTCACACCTTAACTAACTTTTATAAATAGAAGCAGTAGTAAGGCTTGATGATCCTTTGTCATTTCAATCATCCTTTTTGCCCACAAGTAAAATCAAACACTTTTCATCCACTTCCTTCACGCAATTTTTGGCTTATAGACCCCAACCATTGTTCATACATCTTTTCAAACCCAAACTTAAAGATTCAACCTCCATTGATCTTTAAGTGTCAAAACACAATGTAAACCCAAATAGTTTCATTCAAGATCACTAGTTCGGGTTTGGTTTTTGGGCTTGGTTCGTGTGGGTTGTTCGTGGGTGTTCGTGTGGCTCGAAGTGTGGACGTGCACGGTGGTGCTCGTGTTGGTGGCCAACCGTGTGAGGCAGCCGTGTGGGTGGAAGCCGTGCAAGGTGCTCGTGCGCAAGTCATGGTGGTGCACCATGTTGTGCGTAGTGTTGGGGCCGTGTATAACGAATCCGGGCAACGGGTTTTGTGGTTTTAACGCTCAAAGTTTGCTTAGGTAACATAATATCTTACCTTAATATGTGTACTATGATTATAGGATAGGTTAAGTAATCATGTTGGATGAATTTTTGATGTTTGTTTATCATGATTTGCGTGGTTTCTAAGTTGGATTTGGGTATTGATTTCATGATGATTTACTTAAGTTTTCATACGTGTTTTTGATGGGGTTTTTCGTGTGGTTTTGATGTTGAAGTCGAGTTTCTTGTTGAGTTCTTGATGAGTTCTTTAAGTTCTTTGAGTTCTTTGAGTTCTTGGTGAGTTCTTGGTGAGTTCTTGGTTGAATCTTGAAATCTTGAAAGTTGGTCATATGTTCTTTGAAATACAAGTTTATTGATGTTTTTCAAAGTGTTGTTTAAAGATAAGTAAAGTTTGGTAAAGTTTTCTAAAGAAAGTTTTAAGAAGTTAAAAGAGGTCCAAAGAAAGTTAAGAAAAGTTAAAGAATTATTAAAGATTGATCAAAGAAGTAGTATTGGTTATGGTTAGACTCAAGAAAAGGCGAAAGAAGCGATCTTGAGAATAACAATGATGGTTTACATGTTAGTCTTAAGTAAAGGCGTAAGATGCAACTTAAGATTAACTAAGAATGTAAATAACGTAAGATCAGCTTGAATTTTCTATTAGACGCCTAACCTTAGAGTAAGATTCTAAAGCTTGGGTTAAGACGTTGCCCCTGTCCTAACCGTGGTATTGGGATAGTGATTACCACTATGTCGTCCTCCTGATATGAATTTCCCGAAAGATGGGTTTCATGGGGTTGGGAGTAAGATTCTCAATCTTGGCATAGTAGGAAAATTCGTTCCCGTAAGAGGCGTTCGTACGAGCATAGTCCGGTCTAATATGTAAATGATAGCGCCAAAGATTAAGTAAAGATAAATTTAAAGTTGAGTATTTGGAGTTAGTCGAGTTTTGGATATTTTTTGTTGGTTGTTGTTATTATTATCGTTATTATTATGATTTAAGTTGGTCAGTTTTACGTTATTATTATTATGTTGTTTTGTACGATCGTATGTTGGATGCCTAATTTGGTGGTTTGATGTATTCTATGATCATGTGTATCCACGTTAGGGTGGGACAACTATGTTACTCGCCAGTGACAGTGGATTGTTGTTAATTTTTCAGGTAACTCTGATGATGACGGTGTTGCTTAGCTTTGGGTTGGGCGAATGCCGATGTTCTTTTCGTTTGTTTAGATTGTATTTCGCTTCTAGTTTTGGACTTAGTAATTGCAGTTCATATATTCTAACCCTGATATTGTTTTGGGGTTGGCCTTTTAGTATTGTTATTTTGGGTTTAGAATTGTACAAACTTGTGGGTGTTGTACCTTTGGGTTATAGTAATAATGATTTTGAGGTTTTGTTTTAATTTTTAGTAAGTTTGTTTGTTAGATCGACAATTCGACTCGTCGGTTTCTTCCGCGTTGGTTTAACCGAGTCGGATCGTCACAAATAATACCCGAGTTGTGTTTAATTTTCAGATTAATCTAGTCTTCTCGGATTTGGAAATTAATCATCATATTACTTTATTTTCAAAAATTTCATGTCTTCTAACGTTGATAATCCAATTTTTTGCAATTTTTCTAATTTTTAATATAAATTCCTTTCTTACGATATAATATTTCACTATCGTGAGGGGGAAAAAACTATCATGTATAATTTTCCTGTTGTCAAAAGTAATAATTATTAAAATATAGTGTATGCTTGAAATTTCGCTTTCATAATAAGCAAGTGATAAAAATAAGTATTTCCAAATGTAATACTAAATAATAACAATCAAAATACGTTTTTAAAGCTTATATACTAAATAATAAACAATGAAATATAGAAAAATACATATAGCAATGAATTGCTGCTAAATGAAAACTCTTTTTAAACATAAAAATGAACATTGATAAGAATAATTTAACAGATGAAGTGGTAGTTAGTTTCTATTAAAAAATTTCTAGCCTACTGCGATTTTGATTCAAAAGTAGTATTCACCCATAACCTAGTCCACAAATTTCTAGCCTACTGTCATCTTTGAAAATGGTTATGTCCAAACATTATTTTTCAATGAGGGAAATTGAGTGAATGAAAGTTGTTCACACAAATGATGAACTCAATTGACCATATGATTGAGACAAACCAAATTATGTCTAAGAAGGTTAGACTTCAAGAATTTCAATCAAAATGCACAGTTTTGGGTAGCGTTTGTAATTTCAACGTTAACTCAAGTGGTAAGGAGAACTTGGTATCCCATTACATGGTTGATGAGTTTAAACTACATGCCTTAAGTGTCCCTAAACAAGTGGCCTTTCGTTTTTCAATTGGGAAGTCCTATTTTGATGAGCTTACGTGAGTCAAATGGATGATTGTCATATTGTTTATGGACAACCTTGGTTAATAGAAAGAAATGTCATCCATGATTCTTGTGAGAACACTTATTCCTTCAAATGGAAACTAGTGAAGATGGTCCTAAAGTCTTTGCCCTCTAATGAAGTGCAAGAGGTCATGGTCAAGAAAAAACTTTCATTTACAAAGAAATAATGTCTAAAGCACAAGATGAGGGTTATTTGTCTATGGTTCATTATGGTCTTCAAACCGAGGTAAAAGAATTAATTTCTCTCTTCTCCCCTTATGATGAGGTTTTTTTATATTCATGTTGAAAAGAATTGCGATGATCATTTTACAAAGCATGAATTGAAAGAAGTGTTATACATGAATGATGTGCATGGCAATGTTTTGTCTAATGTTGATCAGAGTATGGGCATTGACGCTACAAGGGATAATGATGAAATGAAAACTTCTAGTATTACGTGTTGATTCTCTTGAACTTAAATCTAGCTTAGCATATTTAGACATTGGCAAAAATGAATCAAGACAAAGTTTTGAGTGAAATTCTTTGCTCCTTGCTGTTATGCTCGATTTATCTTCTGACCAAGGAAAATTTGGATGGTCTTGTGTTGCTAAGGGTTTTCATAACGATTTCAACATGTTCGTTGCTACTTGGTTTGATTGGTTCTCTTATATTGGCAAGCACCATTGGTTGGTGTTTTGTTCTCTTTGTGGATGCTTGCGTAAGAGGATTAAACAAGTGATTGGAGTTCTCACTCTTGCTTGGAGTGAATGGTTTTGTGGATGCTTGCTTTCATTATCTTGGCATTTGTTCCGGGTGGAAGTACTTTTAAGTTTGGATACTTTGACTTTTTTCCCTAGTTCGAGCTATCAGGTTTGGTAGAGCTGAAGCTTGGTTGATATTGGTTGTCTTCGCTCCATTCCTTGTCGGTGATGAGGATTTGAGGGAAAATCCTTTTTTAGAGGAGTTTGATGAGCGAGCATTCGGTCCAAGAAGCCTTCAAGCGGCGACAACAACTTCACATCTCTCCCTCTACTTCACTTGGCTAGTATCAATTTATTTTAGTTTAATTTCAAGCATTTTGGATTGTAATAATTAGTTTAAACTCTTAATTAGCTATGCTTGTGGTTGCTTTGGTTACTAGTTGAACAAATGTATAGGTGCCTAAGGTTGGACAAGGCTTGGGCCTTTGGCAAGGGGGCTTGGTTTGAGCTCTTTGCAAGGGTGATACATGGCGGGCTTGATTCAAGCTCTTTGCTTTCACTCTTGCCTTGGCACAGGCATGGCTCTAGCTGGAGCAATTCTCTGCTTTTTGACACAGTGGACTAAATGATTTCACACGGGTGTGCATTTTTCCTTTGTCCGCAGAAAGTAGCAACTCATTTATACCAGTTCTCTTCTTTGCTTTGCTTATGTTTAGTAATGTTTTAATCTTGGCCCTTGGTTATTTTAGGATTAATGGCTTAGATTAAAACGTTCATTATACCTTTCTTAGCTCTATAAATACTCAATTAGCTCCCAAGTTGTCTTTTGTTAAATGAAAAATCTAAGAAAATTCACTCTTAAGTCCTTAGTGAACTCCTCTTCCTTAGTGGATGTAAAATCTTACAAGACTTAGGCTCCGTTTACTAAAGCGACAAATGTTTTTCCTGAAAACACTTTTCCCCATTTTACATCGTTTAATTTGGGTAAAAAATTAAAATGTAAAATTTGGGCTGAAAACTCACTTTACACCCTATTGAAAACATTTTCCCCAAAATTTGGGAGTAAAGCTTATTTTCCGTTCAAGTAAACATTTGAAAATTTCTATTAAAATGAGTTTTCCATCGTAAAATATTTTTCATGGAAAATCATTTTATATCAAAAACTTTTTACACCCATATAAACAGACCCTTAGTCATAATCTTTTCTTTACTTATTGTTTAGCTTATATTATGTTTAGTTCTTGATTATTAGTCCTTAGTGAGCTAATTTTCAGGTCCATATCCATGTTTTGATGATGTTTTGGTGCTCTTATTTTGGGGCTTATTCCGGCATACGAATTTTCTACATTTTATGATGACTTTGCTCCTTGTTATGCATTATTTTATCATCATTTACACAATCTACGAATTCATCTCCCTTGGGAAAATTAGGAAGCAACAATCATTCTATATGGTTGCATGCCAATGCACCAGAAAAATAAAAAGAAACTCGAAATATTTTTGTCATGGCTGCACAAACTTTCAGATTCCATAGAACAATGAACCAAGCCAACAATAAAAGCAAGATCATTCAGTTTTATTAAAAATGGTTCAGTCAATTTTTGTTTCAGACAGAAGTGTAGGAAGACGAGGTGGCTCCAGAATATATTATTGACCATACCTTCGCGCTGCATGTATTCGGCTCACATTCTCTTCTGAGAAAGGCAGTTCATGAAGAATCATTGTAGCATCGATGTGTTTGAGAATTTCCAGTTCTTCATAGGGCTCATCCCCCCGCAGAGACACAGCCAAGCGTGTTCCTGGTAAACACATGATCATCTTGTTGAACTGAAAACTCAAACTAAGAGCATAACAAGCACAAAGGAATGAGCAAAAGAACCCACCTTCTGGTAAAAGCTTATGCGCACCAGTTGACAACTCCTTGAGGTTCACCAGAACAATTGCATTAGGCAATGGCTTTGTTAGTTGCTCAGACAAAGGGGTTATTACTCCCATACTGATATCTATTAATCTCTTGAGAGCTAGTCGCTAACCATAAAGCAAAACAAATAATAAGTTATTCACCACATCTAATGACAAGTCAATAGAAATTGCTTGAACTAATTAAATCAACCTAAAAGTTCTTCTTTATACACACGCGGCTAGTTTTGGTGAAAAGGATGAGAAAAGAAAATGACCCTTTGATCAACAAATCAAGGGTCCAGATTAAATTAGATGTGAGGGGTGGGTGTGTGTTTGTGTGTGGGTACGTCTGTGTGTGTTGGGGGGGGGGGGGGGTGGGCGCGTGTGTATGTCTCTGTGGGGGGGGGGGGAGTGGGTGGGTGTGTTTGGTTTGTGTGTGTGTGCACACACACACACATATATGTAACCTCACAAATGCGAGCAACGAGGTTCGAACTCAGGCTTCACGCTCGCAAGACTTAACCAGAAGGCTAAGACTCACACCTCGTGCATGTGTGTGTGTGTGTGTATGTGTATGTGTGTGTGTGTTTATATGTATATTTATGTGTTTTTGTATATAATAGATATATATACACACACACACACACACACACACACACATATAGATATATAGATGTAAAGATATAAGGATGTAAAGATGTAAAGGGAGATTGCTTACAGCATCAGCGTCATCTACTGGCGGAAGCTGCCTCAATAAAATGGAATCTACAGTTGCAAGGTCCTGAGTTTACCATAATTCTGTCAAGGAACTTTCTATTACAGCAAAAGGCTTATCATACAGTTGATTGTAAAATCAACAGTTTGCTTGCAATATCGAAATCAAAGCTGAATTGGACAAGAATTACCTTGAAAGGCATGCCTACAACAAGCTTCGCAGCTAGTGACTTGTATAGGAGTTCAGGTGTCTGTAATATGATATGATGAACACATACAAACCAAAGGAATTAATATAGCAGAAGAAACGGTCTTCATGTTGCAATCAAATCAAGATAAGTTCTGAAATTTAGCGTCTAGAACGATAAAGCCTTTTCTAGAAGCTGACACATGTCTCCAACCAAACAAACACAATCGCAGAATATGGAACAAAAAAAATACAAAACAGCAACATTATTTTAGTAAAGCAAAAAATATAGTCAACAATTGATCCGTGAGCAATGATCCAATATGGGTTTTCATGGAGATTCTTGAAATATTCACAAGATTTGAGCAGTCTATAGATATTTTTGAAGTTCTTGAAGATTTTTTTGGAGATTTCTTGAAAACCCACACTATGTATTTATAGTAGACTAGTAGTTATTTATTTTTATTTTTTAGCCGTGTGGATTTTTTTCATGTGATTAGGAGTTTCCTCTAGGTGAATATCTAGATTATATCTATACCTAATTCCTATTGGATGGATGAGATTATTTTTAGGAGATTTTCAAGGAGACACTCGACTTTAATGATGACCCCGTTTCCTATTGGATTAAAAATCTAAAATCTATCATAATTATTTTATTTTTATCTTATGGGTGAATTTTCAGAAGATGAATTAGAGGATTGCTCTAACCTCCTTTGTCGTACTTGTAACTATAAATAGGTCATTCAGCCAAATTAATAAGTTCAGTTATGTTTTGAGTTAATTCTTATGAATTAAAGTTTCAGTCGATAAGACAAAGTTTAGGCAGAGAACGCAACTGTCGAGAAGACACCCCAAACAGTGCAGCTTGTTCTAGTTTAGATTGAATTGTTCCATATCCCTTTGTTACCATCAAGAAGACACCCCCAAACAATGCAGCTTGATCTTGTTTCGATTAAATTGTTCCATATCCCTTTGT
This sequence comes from Salicornia ramosissima, assembly GCA_951394345.1. Classification (NCBI taxonomy): domain Eukaryota; kingdom Viridiplantae; phylum Streptophyta; class Magnoliopsida; order Caryophyllales; family Amaranthaceae; genus Salicornia; species Salicornia ramosissima. The sequence continues at coordinate 16,212,666 of OX596236.1, read as the reverse complement.
TTTTGTGTAATTACTTTTTAATAAAATCTGAATGTCTTATATAATTATAGGTTGCGAGTTTGTGAGGTCTTGCGAGATCCACATCATAATGGTATCAGATTTTTCATGTTTTGTATGTCCTTTTAGTATTTTGTCTCAACATGTGGCAAAATTTAAGACAAATTGTTTCAAAGAAGTGGATTATGATGTGTGAGCAGTGGTCCAATATGGGTTTCCATGCAGACTCTTGGAATATTCAAAAGATTTCCTCTAAGAAAATCTCTAGATTACTTTTTTAAAGTTCTCTAGATTACTTTTTTAAAGTTTTTCTTGAAAAACTACACTATCTTTTAAATTACTTTTTAAAGGAAAAAATCTTTATTTATATAGTAGTTATTCTTTTTGTGTGATTAGGTATTTCCTCTAAGAAAATCTCTAGATCAAATCTATAACTACTTACTAATGGATGGATGAGATCTAGTTTACTTATTTTTAGGATGTTTTCAAGGAGAGATTCTAGATTAATTATTATCCAGCTTCCTATTTGATGATTAAAATCTAAAAACTATATTAATTATTTTATTTTGACTTTATGTGTGCTTTTTTAGAGGATGAGTTGGAGCATTGTTTGAACCTCTTTTGTCTTACTATGTAGCCACAAAAAGACCATTTGACCAAATTAATAAAGTTAAGGTGTATCTTGAGTTAATTCTTATAAATTGAAGTTTTGGTTGACAAGAGAGTTTTGGCAGAGAATGCAACAGTCGAAAAGACATCTTAACAGTTGCAATTTGATCTTGTTTAGATTAAATGGTTGCATATCCCTTTGTTTTCATGTGATTTCTTTGAGTTGTTACTAAAATCAGAATGTCTAGTATCATTATAGTTTGCGAGTTTGTGAAGCCCTAAGAAATCCACATCAACAATACCAGAGACCTTCTAAATGAGTAACTGACATAAACTACTTACCAAAAGTCACCCTTCTTAGTATAATAAACATATACTTCAAACAAGAGCATAAGTATCACAAAGTAGAACAAAATTATAAGAGAATAACCTAGACTATGCACACGGACAACAGAAGACAAATATCAAAAACCTAATTAAGGAGAGAAGCACCTTTAGTTGATCCAGGGAAACACTCATGAGAACAGAACCATCACGATGTAGCACGCCTCTATAGTCCACTTCTTCACCCTGTGTTCAGCAAAAAAAAAAAGCACAACATTCAGATAAATTGCTACCGAAAAATAAGGACGAAAATAGAGAAATTCTGGCAAACCTCCTTTTGAATTGGCAATTGACCAGTTCTACGCTGGAACTCAAAATAGTGTCTATGCTTTTCTTCAAATGGTACCTAGAAGAAAATTAGAGTCAAAAACAGAGTTGTCGAAAATATTAAAACCAGTACTATTTTAGCATCAAATCACCCACAAAAGGTCAAAAACCATTAATCGTACCACTCCTTGCTGAAGTTTAGCAGCCCTCATTCCAAGATTGGCCAGCCTTCTGCATGGATCAATTTCCTCTTCTGGTGCTTCAGTTAAAGAGACCCTGATTGTATCCCCCAAGCCATCCTACACAGACAGTTTCTCCTGAATCTTTCACAATAACCATTTTTGTGGATTTCATTTCATTGGATGGATTAAGTCTAGCGAAATCATTTGGAATGCTTGAATGTGATAGAATCTCATAGTTAACAACCTTGCTGTTCAGCACAGCACACTAAGCAATCTATTAAACAAGCATGTAAGCCCAAAAATATGGGAAGCACACATGATGGTCTGTGAAATAACTCATACTAGATAAACATACCATTCTAAAATAGGATTTTCATAAGATAACACTAAGGTTTATAAGAATTCATTAGGTACATTTCCAACTTCAAAATTCACAAGGTGCCCCAAGTGGTATAGGAAATGTCTATCAAAAAAGATGTATTCTAAGAGACTTGCCTTAATATCTTATAATTAGTATTTCTTATCGTAAAAATACATGGACAAGCTTGAGGGGAGTAGTTTTAACTGACTACTAATATTCCATTCAATTTTCCTCTTGCCAATGTGTTTAGGGTTCCATATTCGTATACCATAGGTAAGAAAAATTAAAAAATAATAAACATTTATGAGAAGATAATGAGTTTTTACTCCCTTATAGTTAATTTGTGTACTTCTAACACAATTTCATAAAACAATGGTCAAATATCTTATAACTAGTTTTGCGGCTCGTGCAACACTTAGGTTTTGGTTGATCTCACAGTATTCGAATTATCATATGTTGAATGTTAACGAGGATAATTTGTTTCTCAATTTTCGCAATAGTAAGAGAAAATCTGTGACATAATATGAACGACCTATTTTTAATGGAAATCTTATATTGACCAAAATTAATGACATGATAAAAACTTTTGAAACTGAAAGAAATTAATTATTCGATTCCATCTGTCCAAAATGGGAGCCGGTGAGGTGAAGATTCATAGATAATTGTTGATAGTCCGTCTTATGCATACTAATTATATTGTAGGTTTCTAAGTTTTAAATAAATGTGTAATTGTTAGATAACAAAAATTGATAAGTTGATATTCAATCCTATTCGTCAAAATTAATGATATGCATGTATAAATCTTTCAATCTAAAAGAAATTATCTTCTATCTTAGTTGACCTAAATGAACATTTTGTGAGAAGCTCTCTATGCTCTAAAGTATTCAAAATTTCTACATCAAAAACACAAGACAAATAACATTTCTTCAGGTATGTCCCAATACCAATGGTCCCAACACAACATTAATTGATATGTACCTGAAGAAGGGTCCCAATACCAATGGCAGACTTCATCCTTCCATCTTCACCTTCGCCAGCTTCTGTGACTCCCAAATGCAAAGGATAGTCCCATCCTTGCAAATACATTTCTGCAACCAATAAACGATATGCTTCGACCATAACAACAGGATTGCTTGCTTTCATGGAAAAGACGAAATTATGGTAGTCTAATTTTCGGCATATTTTTGCAAACTCAAACGCAGATTCAACCTGTCTCAAAATGATAAAGTGTATCTCAAAAACCTAGCTAACTCAGATATCAGATACAGTTCACCAACAGCTACGCTAAGTACTAACGGTTATAGGAGCTGATACTTACCATTCCACGAGGAGAATCCCCATAATAGCTCATAATACGATCCGAAAGACTTCCATGATTTGTCCCAATTCGCATTGCCCTGCCGTACTTTTTGCATTTCTCCACCAATGGAGAAAAAACCTAGTATTATGACAGGAGAGGAGGATGCAGTCAGCCAATCATGTTACTTTTCTTCCTCTAACATGCTTTACTATGTTGGCATTTCAACAAACATGACTACATGAGAACAGAAAATTCACCCAAATTCAGGATGAACCAAGAAATTCTGAAGAAATACTTAATTATAGACCAAAAAAAGGCACCTATAAAGTTTAAAGTAATGCCTCCAGTCCAACACCATGCTAAACTGACATTTAGAGAGAGACTTTAAAGAATATATTATAAGTTGTTATTAGAAACTTAGAGAAGATTCTAGCAGAATTTGTTTAGTGTGATTTTCTATAATAACAGCAAGTAAGAGAGCAGAGTGCATGTTGAATGTTAATGAGTGTCTTCTTGGGAGAGATTCAAGCCTCTCGAAAGCTTGATTAAGGAAGGCATCCAGCTCTCGAATGTGAAACTATATTGCTATTTTTCTGCAAGTTCCATTAAACAAGTCCTAATCACCATCATTTCTTCTTACAATTACATTTTATTAAATAAATATTCTGCTTAGCTATGTCAGTTCATAGCACACTTTTTTGTTTTGACTTCCAATAGCCAACTAATTTTTTAGTATTTTTTAAAACAGTGCTAAAAATAGTCAGGTAATAAAACATACCAAGAAAAATTACAGATATAAAAGATAGAACTGCAGAACTTAATTGTGATAGTCAATTCACCAAAGTACTACTAATTTTCATACAAACAAAATTACAAAACCAAAAGGAAAAACTTTCACTTACAGCCAAATAAATAAATGATTTTGCGACTTAAGTTTATTTTTGCAATTTACAACCATTTCATTATGTAACTTAATTGCAACCAAAAGTCAGTGCTAAAAATAGTCAGGTAATAAAAAATATCAAGAAAAATTACACATATAAAAGATAGAACTGCAGAACATAATTGAGATAGTGAATTCACCAAGTACTACTAATTTTCACCCAAACAAAATTACAAAACCAAAAGGAAAAACTGTCACTTACAGCCAAATAAATAGGTGATTTTGCGACTTACAACCATTAAGTTTATTTTTGCAATTCCTTTCAAAAAAACGTTTATTTTTGCAATTTACAACTATTTATTTTCATTATGTAACTTAATTGCAACCAAAAGTTACTTTTCCGACCAATTCAAACAAATCCAAACAAAGTGTAACATAATTGTGTATTGTTTTTATAGATTTTTATAGCATCAATTCAACTAAGAGTTTTTAAATGTCCCTTCCCTCCCTCCAAAGTAAATCTTTGACAAAGTGAAATACATTGAATAACTCATTGTGACATTTGTCACCAAATTAGTTCACTACAACAATAAGGATGACAAAACCAAGAAGTATGGATCAATAAACATGCCACCAAATTCCAATAATCAGATCATTATCCATATTCTTGGTTCATTTACATCAAATCTTTAAATTCTAATTTAGCTATTTAAGTATTTTTCAAAGATATTTCCTATTGCTCATCTCATCCCTTTATTTTACATCTACTACCCATCAATAAGCCTATATCCCTTCCAAACTCTCATTGCAATCATAATTCACACATACTTTTTGTAACATACTACGTAGCAACGCGAAAAAGGAAATTTCATAGTAAAATATCCAATCTTGAAATATACAATGTTCAAAGCGTGCACATATTCACTAGGTTATGGGCTTGACACCTCGAAAGAGCCTCTATGGATATAGAAGAAAGACTACTACGGTCCTATTCTTTTGGACTTAAATTCAAAAATTTCAGTTCAGTTCAATTTAGATCAATTCAGTGCATTTCAGTTCCGGAAGTTTAATTCAGTTCTGTTTCAATTCACTTTAGATCAGATTAATTCAGTCCAAAAAAAACAGGGCCTTAGAGTAGATACTTCCTTGGTACTCTTTGTAACAAGAGCCTCATGCATTTGATATAACTTTTTTATAGCAATTTTTCCTTTTACTGGTGATGGGCACTGACTTTACCTGCTCTATGTGCTCAAGTTCCTTCTGATAATCATCCTCTGTGTACTCCAGCACTTCAAATTGAGCCCTTCGATCAGCTGTAACAGAGCTTATTAATATATCATGGTAAGAGACATACAGATAAATATTCTTACTGAACCAATGCTGAAAAACTACCAAAGTTTCCAGGATTGACACGAATTTTCTCAAAGCATTCAGCAACACGCATAGCAACAGAAGGAGCAAAATGGATATCTGCCACTAGAGGAATATTGTAGCTGCCAAAAAAATGTAATAAACCAGCAATTAGATAAACATATTGCCCAATGAAATATATAAACAAAGATGAAATGATGGATCTACAATCTTACATCAACTAAACTCTAAAAGCACAACATATGAGTATATGACATAACTACAAATGAGGAAGCATACTTTTTTTGGACAAGTTTGTTCTTTATTTCAACACAAGCATCTGCCTCTTTCTTCCCCTGCACTGTAATACGAACAATATCTGCTCCACTGTCAGCAATTTTCATGACCTGCCAATAAAGTAAGTGAAAAGTACCTGCTTAGAGAACCAAAGAGTATAACATGAATAAAGAATCTGCAATGACCATTATTATAGACTTTCAATGTTTCTTACTGTTGAAATTAGACCATGGATCAATTTAATATATGGAATGGTGCAGCTTATCTATATAGCAGGGCAGTTAAGGGGGTTTTCAACCTATGCGATACTGGAAAATCCACAGATGAAGCTAAATGTAAAAATTACTTGCTACATTGCGCCTATTTTTCAACATTAGTGGACAGGTACAGCTCAGGGACTTCCTGAGGACGACAATGAATTTCTGGCGGTTACGGTTTTGACCTAAATTTGGGGACATATCGGGAACAGCGGTGAGTCACACGCATGTCCCATCATCAAATAAAATGTTTTAAATAAAAAAATTGATATATATGTAAAGAAAGGGTACTAAGCTAAAAAATATACCCCCATCCTCGTATCAGTGCAACTTACGTTATGGCTTTTCTCATAAGCGAATTCGAAGGAAGAATAGCAAGTGTTTTTCTAGGGTGCTATTCTAACTATCAACTTATGGTTGATATTCCTAACACTCCATTAGTGAACAACTTGGGTGCCACACTTGAGGAAATTGATTATCAGTTAATCATAGTTTCAAAAGGCTGACAAAGAACAAAACAGAGATGGTGAACATTGATCAAAGAAGCAACTGGATTGAAACAGATGCTGATGATTACAATATCTATTTTATCGCAAATTATAAAAACTTATCCTCGTCAACATCAAGGCAAGCAAAATTGTACTATTGAACAAAAGGAAATATGCAGACAGGAACCTGTTCAACCGTTGCAGCAACATCTTTTGTATCAGTTGTTGTCATTGTTTGTATCCTGATCGGGTGATCACTCCCAATGGCGACATTTCCCACCATCACTGTGCATGTCTTCCTTCTCACAGTACTGTATGGAGATTCACAATACATCTGCCGAGGTACTGCATAAATAATAGAGAAACAACGGCTCAAATGTTATTGAAGAATAGCATAAATCTTACGTTTTTAAGTAACCAATGGGGTTTATAGTAAAACAAAGCAGGAAAAATGAAGAAAATATTGGTCATGATTGGGTAGTGATTGGGAATATTACATTTTTAGCTTTCATGTTTCTCTTTTCTTCCATCCTTACCGTTGAGAAGCTCACACGTTGAAGGACCTTGTAACAACCAACTCCCTTATAATCATTTAAATCATAAATGCAAGGCCTTGATTAGTCAAAGTGATTGGGTAGTGCGAATTGAACATTGCTACAAAGAAGAAAACAGGTTGGAGGAATGGCTTGCTAACTATTGAATTTCTTCAGAGCATAAGTTTGTGACATTTCAAGTGATCCCATAGGACCTTCAGATGTCAAGCCTTTTTTATTGGGGGGCCTAAGGGGTGTGACACGGCCTCAGGCTCAGGCTAACCTGAAGGATAGGGCATAATTAAGTGCCTGCAGTAGCTTTAGTTTTGCTTTTGTTTCCTTTAGTTAGTGTCCTCATTTTTTATCCCTTTTTTTCTGTTTTCTCCATATTTGTGTTTTACCCTTCTTCTGCCAATGGGTCTACTAAGCACCCGGGTGCATGTAAAGGTAGGTGCACCAAAGGTGTTTTATTGCTCATTTAATATAATTTTGCTCATTTTAAAATTTAAAACGAGCAAAATTAACCTTGGGTGCACCGTACACCCAGGTGTATATAAGTATTTCTACTTTTCTTCACATACCCAAAAAAAAAAAAAAACTTTCTCCCACCGATCACTTTTGGGCAGTAGAATTTAAAGAATAGCTAATCATAGTCCAAGATTGTATCAATCATATTGGTGTTGTATACACAATCAATCAATCCATATAATTGAATAAAATTACCTACGAGACTGCTTCCTTCGGATGCAGGCTGAAGCTGAGCAATATCGAAACCCGAATTAGAGCTGTTAATCACAGGGAACATTGTTCTCTGAGACTCAATTCTTTTGATGTTTGCCATCTTCACAAAATCCACAGTTTTGGCAAAACCCAAGTTATAATCCTTGTTCTGCACATGCCAAACTGGAGCTTGAATTATCCCCGTCGCCATCAATCCACTAAACTACTTACTACTGCATCATTCACAATTTGATGAACCTCAAATTAACAAACTCAAAATCAACATAGAAGAACCAAAAAAAAAAAAAAAAAACCAAAATCCCACATATACACACACACACACACATATATATATATAATAAGTAGTACTGGAAGTCCTTCTTCTTCAATACAAAGTACTCAGGAACCCATTACCATAATCACAAAATTCTTCAATACCAAAAGCATAATTCAAGCAAAAGCCACTCCCTTCCCCTTCCCCCCACCTCCCCAACCCCAAAAAAGCTTACAGAAATTAAAAGCAATTGAGTATAAAAAGTCCAAAACTCAACCCAGAAGCAAAATTAAGCATTTGGATGAGAATTATAGAATCAAAATTAAGCATTTGGGCCATCAATTACTCTTTTATCCATTCCATACCAATAAGTAGCACTGGAAGTTCTTCTTCTTCTTCAATACAAAGTGCCCAGGAACCCATTACCATAATCACACAAATCTTCAATACGAAAAGCATAATTTAAGCATAACCCCTCCCCCCCCCCCCCCCCACCCACCAAAAAAAAAAAAAAAAAAAATCCAAAAAACAATTGCAGAAATTAAAAGCAATTGAGTAAAAAAAAAGTCCAAAACTCGACCCAGAAGCAAGATTAAGCGTTTGGAGCAGAATTATAGAATTCAATTATGCACGAACAAACTATCTAGTTCATCAAATACAACAACTTACAGTTTTATGGGGTAGTAGACAAATATTAATGGCGGATATGCGTTGGGTTCCAGCCCCTATACGTTACTGCATTGGCATATTTATAGTGAAGAAGATACAAAATATAATTGGAAGAGTTCTTAGATAGTGTGTAAATTACAGTAGATTATATGTTTCTCGCCAAACACATGGGTGGAGACTGGAGACTTGTGGCCTCATCTATCTTTTTCAACAATTTAATAATTTATCATTTATAAAAATTACCTACCGGCTGCCACTATTTTTGGCTCATTGGTTGAGTTTAACATGCTATTCGCATTTCATTTGCTCAATAATTATCATTATCATTATCATAATAATAATAAATTAATACCCTCAATTCCCATTATTTGTAATAATCTAATTTGGATAATGCTAACGAGCACGCCGAGCTAGATATGAATGTATACATTTATGGCTCGTTCACATTAGCTAAATAGGGATGAATTGAACTGAAATGAACTAAACTAAATTGAACTGAACTGAACTGAACTGAACTGAATTGAACTGAATAGAGATTAACTGAACTGAACTGAATAGAAGTGTATTAATTGAACTAAATAAAGATGAACTGAACTGAATAGAATCTGAAGTAAACAAGCCCTTAGTAATGTGGTAATAACTTTGGATTGTTTGTCAAAATAACTAACATGAGTCATTTCAGCAAAAATTTCAATTTTAGTTTTATACTCCCTTTATTACTATTTTAAGGGTCACTTTTCCATAAAGGATCAAATCTGAGGTCGAATTCTGCAAAAAAAAAAAAAACAAAAAAACAAAAAAAAAAAAAAACAATTGCATAGGCTCCTATTTGCATTAAAGCTTTGTCTCGTGTTCATTGTTTTGCATGCCCAAAACATATCCTGTCAATGTTTTGGTGGGTCATTTTTGCTCAGAGTGATTAGAGTCAAATTTGATGTTAGAATTTGAAAAATAAATAAATTAATTAATTAATTAAATTGGTCGGAAAAGGCAAAGTCAAACACCTAAATAGTGATGGTTGGTTGAAACTTACATTGTCTCACTAAAAACGAGAGGTTCTCTCTCTAACTTCCCTCTATTTTGAGGTTCTATTCACACTTGACCGCTCTTTGGTTACCCTCTACGTTCTTTTTTAACCTGCATGCTTCCCCCTTTACCTTGATTTTCTCCTACTACCTACCTTGTTTTCCACTGATCTTCTTTCTTCTTCCATGATATTCCAATCTCAATCTTCTCCATAATGGAATCCCAACCCAGTAATGAACCACCCTCCCACCTTCGTAGGAGGGGTCTTAAATTCCCAATTCCAGTGTCCAATAACCGTACTAATGAGTATTCAATGATGCTCATTGGTAAATTTAAGGACCGCAGGACTTTTCATCTACATCAAATCAAAGATTGGATTGCTACTTCGTCAATAAATGGTACCATTGACGTTCAACGAGACAATGATATTTATTATTTCTTCCCTAGTGATGTCGATGACTGGCTCCACCTAAAAAACCAATATCAGACCCTCAACTTCAAAGGAGCGATACTTTTAATGCATGAGTGGAATCCCACAACCTCTTTCAAAAATCTTAATCTTGCTGATGTCACCATGTGGGTCAAGCTTGAGGGCATCCCATTCATTCTTAGTACTGAAAATATTATTCGCCACCTGCTCACCAATGTAGGAACTGTCCTAATGCTGGATGAAAGATCCTTACTACCGGGACCAAAGAGGTACATGAGAGCCCTTGTCCAACTAAACCTAATTCTCCCACTCATCCCCGGCTGCTACATTGAGCACCAACAAGGGCGTATTATTTGGGTTGACTTCCGGTATGAAGGTATTTTCCATTTTTGCAAAAAGTGTGGGAAAACAGGGCACTTCATCCATGAATGTACCAAATCTTGGCGGGAGGCTGAGTTTGATATCAATCTAGCCCTACACTGCAATAGTCATGACCATGAGCTCATTTTTGGGAACGTCCCTGCCCCCATGTACACTAACAAGATTAGGGGCCTCCCAAATATACCTGCATTCCGCACAACTAAGGTAAACCTCCTTCAGGCTCGTGGAGATAATGACAACTGGTACCCACCAAGTCCTTTTTCCGATGGTCATGATGGAGACAGCAGTGATGAGAATGACCAACATTCACGATCACGCCGTCGGAGACCACCTGGCAGTCCACAAAGCCGAGATAGTTCTCAGGAGGGCTCATCCGGCTCAACTGGTTGTGGACCACCAGGAGATGGTGGCCGGGAACCGAGGAAGATGGGGTACGTGGAAAGAGGGGACAAAAGCAAACATGCAGCTCTAGGTAGGGGGAAACAGTTGCTTAGGCAACGGCCCAATTTTTGGGGTTGTGAACCGGGCCCAAGTCGAAAAAATGGAGAAGAAAGTATCCATAACCGGATGAGGCCCACTATTTTTGACCCACAAATCATACCTCAACATATGATTTTTTCTACCCCTATGGCTTCCCCATGCGTCCCCCCCCCTTCTACCACCTGTCTATGTCTCCATTCCCACCCTCTCTCTACTTGTCAAACTTTAAGTCCCACTTCTCTCCCCACTTGTCATCACACATCACATGTCACTCACTCCCCCTGTCAAAATTTTCCTAGCACGTCACTTTTACCCTCCCCCCCCCTCTCTCCTCTTTTAGTACACCCTCCTCACCCCAGCTGGACCCCACCCACAAACTCAAGAGGACCACCAAAAAAACTCCACCTTTTATTAATCACTTATCTACTAAGCCATCACATAAAATACAAAAACCCACAATCAATTACTCCAAAGCATGCTTTACCTCCTTTAACCAAGCACCATCATCTTCTCACTCCCCCTTTTTACCAGATATTCCTTTTTTAAACTCCAATTTTCACCAACCACAGTTTCAACACATGGAATCTAATGATAATTTTACTCCCAATAATCCCCCTTTCCAACCTAATATTTTATTTGATTCCCTCACTTCAAATAATCCAATGGGTATTTCTAATGACTCTCCTTTTACCACACCTTCTGATCAGATTCTGGATTATTCCCAAGATGCTCTTTTCAACAACTTGGAGCTCACCCCAACCCTACCAACAAATGACCTGGACTTGGTTACCTCAGTCACTGGGGCTATAAATAATGAGCTTCTTTTCTCTCAACCCTCACTCCAAAACTTTCCACCTGAAGATCTCCAAACTATTCCCACTTTAAGTTCATTTGACTGGTCTGGTTTTTTTCACCGTCTTGCGCAAGGACGGTCACCAAACACCCCCCCTCCCCAAGTCCCCAGGGAACCCACATTTCGACTTTGCTTCTGGAAGCTCAAGCTCATACCACTCTCCTATTCCCGGGGTGCCTAATAACGAGTTTGCCCAGCTAAGTATCAACCTTGCCCTTTTCAATAAATTCCCTTTTTCCTAATTTCATTCACCACACGTGGTGGGCTTTGGAGAACTTGATGGCACAACCCCTTATCAACACTTCCTTTGCAACCCAAACCATTGAAGACAAATGTAATGAGTTGGGGGCTTGCTTAGCTTAAAGCAACAGGAGAAACCCTCTAATTCGGCCAGCCCTAGTATAGAGGTTGAAAGTACTCTCCAAGGCCAAGTAGAGGGTAAGGAGGAGTGCAAGGGGATGATTCTGAGTGTGGATTTGAATGAAAAGGCTCCGGAGAAAATTGAAGGTCCAAAGGAAAATGCACCAAAGAAATCTGCAAAAGGAAAAGGGAAAATAGGCACTTACCTAAGTTATGAGAAGGCCATGGAATCACCACCTAACGGCGCCACGGCCGTGAAGAGGAAATGCGAGCCGTTTGAGAACCGGGTGCACCCGAAGAAGAAGAAGACCAAATACGAGGAATGGGCTGAAGGTGTTGAGGAACAGATGAAAGACCTCACTAATATTTTTGAAGCAATGGTGGACCGAACTGTGGAAAATATGAAATTAAATTTATCATAGGACATTGAAAATGCTGAACAAAAAATTAAGTCACTAATAGAGGAGGCTAGTAACCGAATAAAAAAGGAAGAAGAAGTAGCCTCCATTAAACTCAGGGTGCTTCATGATGAAATCCGTAAAGATTGAGCCTGGGGGCTGGGCGGATGCAGCCCAAGTCGCATAAATGAGGATACTCTCTTGGAATTGCAGGGGACTAGCTTCAGCGGACACCCCTACAATTCCCTTCATCATCTGGTTGGTCCGCTATTTTAACCCACATATCATGTTGTTGATGGAGACACACCTTGATGGTGCTGCTATTTCTAATCTTTGCACTTTATTTTCTTTTGATGCTTATGATTTTGTAAACCCTATCCAAAGTTCAGGAGGTCTTGCTTTATTTTGGCGTCATAGTGTCAGCTTGTCTGTTAGTTGTAAGCAGTCTAATTTCTTTTGGTTCGTACTTGAAGATGTTTGTAAAAATACTATTATGAAGTGGAACGCTCTCTTTCTGTATGGGTCTCCTTATCTTGAGTCTAGGAATTTAGTATGGAGTTCAGTGTCCGATCTGTTTTGGCAATGTCCAAATCCTATTATGATCCAAGGTGACCTCAACCAAATTGACTCACCTTCACAAAAGTTGGGGGGATCCCCAACCATCCAGGGACTTAACTCTTTCCTTGATTGGAAGTGGTCATGGGGCCTTTGTGATGCCCCGACGTGTGGACCCAAGTATACCTGGTGCAACAACAGAAACGGTGATGACCGCATTTACGAGCAACTTGATCGTGTCCTCGCAAATTCTGATTGGATGGACATTTTTTCAAAAGCCCTTGTCATAAACCTTCCGATCATCTTTTCTGACCATGCCCCAATTCTACTAGATACAAAACCCACTGCAACAAAAAGGAAATCCACAATAAAAATTGAGAATTGGTGTCTCCATCTTGCAGAGGCAAAACAGATCATCCAACACTCTTGGAAAACCCCACAACAAGGCTCCCCTCTTTATAAATGCTGGGAAAAAATTGGTCACACTCACTTCAATTTGTTTAATTGGTGCCGGAACTACCAGAAACAACACCATCTGATTTGGGATGATGTGGTTCACAAATGCAACTCCAGCCAACTTGATCTGGACCTATCAGGCAACTTTAAGCAAGAACACCAAATTCGCCAAGAAAGTGATCAACATGCCATCCTAAAGCAAAGTGTTTAGCACTTGGGGACTCCAATACAAAGTATTTCTTCCGAAAAACAAAAGTACGCCAACGACGGATTGAGATCCTTATGCTACAAAATAAGGATCACAACTGGGTCTCATCCAAGGAAGAAATTCATACACTCTTGCTGGACCACTTCAAGAGTATTTTCAGCAGCACACCTCCGCATCTGCCAGCTGACCTGACACCCGATTCTCTCAATATCAACCTCCCAACCCTCAACCAGGAACACTTAAGTTCCCTCATGCGGCCAATCACGGATGCAGAAATCAAAGAGGCTATTTTTCAAATGGGTGGACTTAAGTCCCCTGGGCCAGATGGAACCCCAGCAGCGTTCTTCCAGTCACAATGGGATGTAGTGGGGCAGGATGTCATTCAAGGTGTTCGGTATTTTTTTGAACACGGCTATCTCCTACAACAAGTTAACTACACCCATATTGTAATGACCCAGATTTTTGTCGGTATTTTTGCCGGTATTTATGTGTGTATTTATGTGTTTATTTGCTAGTTCAAAATTTATTTTGAACTATTTATTTTAATTTTATGTGAATAATTTCGATTTAATCGAAATGTTTTATTTCTTAGTTTTTATTATTTATTTTAATTATTATTTAATTAATTAGAATTTTTATTATTTAATTTTCTAATTAATTATTTAATATTATTTTTGGGCTAAATCGATTATTGCATGATTTTTCGTGTAAAATTCTATAATTGGCCCAATGGATCACGAGAGCCCATTTAGAGCCCAAGCAAGCCCATTTTTCTCAAGAGGGCCGGTTTTCCTAAGGCTTAGAGTGGCTTGCCACTTGCCTTGTGTTCACACCTTGCTAGCTCTATTTATATGTGAGTTAGTGAGGCTTAAACTCATTTTGCCATTCTAAACTTTGCCATCAATTTGCTAAGCACTTAAACACTCTCTCTTTCACTCATTCTCACGCCATTTTTGGGGGATTTGAACCTTCAATTGTTCATCATCTTCCTTTGCCCAAAACTTAAAGATTCAAACACCATTGATCTTTAAGCATCCTAAACACAATCCTAAACACATTATTTCAACCAAGATCACTTGTTGGGTTGTTTCCGGGTTTGTTCGTGGGTTTGTGTTCGTGTGGTGCCCGTGGTGGTGGTGCAGGCCGTGTCGAGCCAGGGTCGTGCAAGGGAGCCGTGCAGCAGGCCGTGATTGGTGGTGCACTCGTGTGTGTGTTCGTGTTCGAGTGGTGGTGCAAGCCGTGTGCAGGCCGTGTGTGTGTGCCGTGAGGGTGTTGTTCTTGGACTGCATATTTGTGTTGATTTGTGTGTTGATCTTCAATAAGGTAACATACTAACTCAACTTGATTGGTAATACTAGGTTTATAGCTTTGATTAAATGCATGTTTGGTTGATTGTTGATGATTGTTCATGGTTTTTAAGATATTTCTATAATCTGATTTTGAAGTGTTTTAATGGTGTTTTGAATGGTGGATTTACGTATTTTAAGATTGTTTTATGATATTTTGGAAATCATGGTGATTGGGTTTAAGTTTGATGAATTTTTGATAAAATGTTGTTAAATTTTCGTGTGTGATGATGATGAATATGCGTGTGATATTGAGTTTGTATGAGTTCTTGATTGAAGTTCTTGAATCTTGATTAAGTTCTTGATTGAAGTTCTTGAATCTTGAATAGTTTCTTTATGAGTTCTTTGAGTAATAGATGAGTTCTTTAAGGTTCTTGATAAGGTTTGATTGAGTTCTTTAGAGTTCCTTTTTTGAGGTTTGAACGAGTTCTTTAAGAGTCTTGAAAGTTAAAGATTTGGGATGTGTTGATTAAAGATTGAGTTAAAGATTGATGATGTGATGTTTGGTTAGTCTCAAGAGTATGGCTATAGGCAATTCTTGGGTTAACTTCGATGATTTAGTTGTTAAATTCAAGAGTATGGCTTATTCTTGTCTTTACTTAGCTATGACGATATGATGAAAAGATAATAATGGTATGATGATTGGCTTGATTTCTTTTCTAGACGCCCTTGACTATGTGTATGGCTTATGCTTAGTTTTTGAGTTAAGACGTTGCCCCTATTCCGTCCGCGGTATCGGAATAGTTTTGGAGTCTCACTATGTTATTCCTAGTACGCTCAGAATGATTTGGGGATTAGGGACACGAATTTCCAAGTATGAAATGGGTTCGTGGGGTTTGGGTGTATGGCTTATGCCCGGTCCTGACATAGTAGAAGTTCGGTTGCGTAAGATGCTTCCGTACGAGCCTAGTCCGGTCTAGAACTAGAATGATTGCACCTGAGTTAGAATTGAGTATAGTGATGTCGTATGATGATGATGTCGAGTGGTTAGTCGAGTTTGGATTACGAGCTTGAGGTTGTCTCGTGTCTTCGAGGATTTACGTGTGATGTTATTTGATTATTGCTATGTGCTTGTGTATTCCCGTTAGGGTGAGTCAGTTATGTTACTCGCCACTGATGGTGGATTATGTTGTGTTCTTCTTTTCAGGTACATCTGACGATGATGCTCTTGCTTAGCTTTGGGGTTGGGCGAGCGACGCTTTGTGTACTTTGTTGTTGTTTATTACAGTTGTTCCATAGTTTTAGATTCTATAGACGTTGTTTCAGACTTATGGTATTACATTTGTTGTATAAGACTCTAGCATGTGGTTAGAGTTGCATTTTACTTTTCGTTAGTTACATTTGACTTTTGGATCTAGTTTGTACAAGATTGTGGGTTATTGTACATTTATGGTTTAATGATAATAATTCGAGGTATTAGTTTATTTTCTAAGTATTGAGTTGGAGATTTATAACTACTTGACTCGTCGGTTCCTTCCGCGCCGATTTAAGCGAGTCGGGTCGTTACACATATAGCTCTCATTCCAAAGGTGGATAGACCGTCAAAACCAGATCAATTATGTCCCATTAGCCTATGTAATGTATTATACAAGATTATCTCAAAGACCATTACTAATATGCTAAAATCCATCATTCCTGACATCATTGATGAATCCCAAAGTGCCTTTGTTCAAGACCGCCTAATTTCTGATAACTGCCTGTTAGGCCATGAATTGCTCACCTATGTTAAAAAACGAAAGAAAGGGAAAAAATGGGCAGCAATCCTTAAAGTTGATTTTAATAAGGCCTACGACAGAGTTAGCTGGGATTTTCTCCGTTGGGTCCTCCTCAAAATGGGGTTCCCGACAATCTGGATTCACTGGATTATGCAATGTGTCACCTCGGTATCATATGCTCTAATCGTTAACGGGGAGGTAACACAAAGCTTTAGGCCTTCGTGTGCCTTCGACAAGGCGACCCCCTCTCCCCGTACCTATTTCTACTGGTTATGGAATGCTTGTCTGCAATGATACAAAAGGACGTTAGTCTCCAACTTCTTAAGGGGCTACGTATTTGCCGCTCTGCTCCTCCGGTTTCCCACCTTTTCTTCGCTGATGATGCACTATTCTGCTTTGAAGGAACACCGAATTCATGTCATACTCTCTCTACAACACTTGCTCGCTTTTGTGCTATCTCTGGAGAAATTATTAGTCTGCAAAAATCAGCCCTCTTGTTCTCCTCCAACACTCTAGATTCCAAACGGGAAGAGTGCAAGAACATTTTCCATGTCTCATCACAGCTTCAGCTGGACACTTACCTTGGATGCAATATTGATATTGATGGTCGGCGCCTTAGTGGATTTCACAGCATTATCCAGAAAGTACAGGCACGCCTTGATTCTTGGGAATTTCCTTGCCTCTCACCTGCGGGACGCCTTATCCTAGCCAATGCTATTCTTGCAACTATTAGTGCACACGTCCTGGCGGTCTTTATGATGCCCAAATATATCACCAAAAAGTTGAATTCCCTTCTATGTAAGTTTTAGTGGAAAGGTAATAGTACCAGCAAGCCTATCTACTGGAAAAGCAACAAGCTCCTTCAAACTCCGAAAGGGGAGGGTGGTTTGGGTCTGCGCAACCTGTGGGCTTTTAACACAGCACTGTTGGCTAAAAGAGCATCTCGAGTACATAACG
This sequence comes from Salicornia ramosissima, assembly GCA_951394345.1. Taxonomy (NCBI): domain Eukaryota; kingdom Viridiplantae; phylum Streptophyta; class Magnoliopsida; order Caryophyllales; family Amaranthaceae; genus Salicornia; species Salicornia ramosissima. The sequence continues at coordinate 16,194,930 of OX596236.1, read as the reverse complement.
AGCCACATAGGTTGTACGCCCGTGTCCTCAAAGCCAAGTATCACAAATCCCCAGTCGAGATTGGATTAGATCATGAACAAACAATTCCACCCTCAGCCTCATGGGGATTCCGAGGTCTTTGTCGCGCGATTCAACACTGTAAACAGGGGTTTGGGATTTCAATCACTAAAACTTCTCTGGCTAAAGCTCTAACAAGCAGATGGATGAATGGCACCATTCCTATTCCTAAACCAAACCACACTCTATCGTCGGCAACTTGTGTTAAGGATCTAATCAACCAGAATACTGGGCAATGGAAGATGACCCAGATTTGGCATAATTTCAACACTACCTCGGCCAGGAACATTTTAGCCACTTACATACCCAACACTGAGTCGGAGGATAGCATTTTTTGGAACTACCACATTTCAGGAGAAATTACAACAAAGACTGCTTACTGGCTCCTAATGCAGCAACAACAGCCACCTTCACCAACTTCAATCCCGAAGAAACTTTGGTGACTCATTTGGAAGCTGGATATTTGGCCAAAGTGCAAGATTTTCTTAGGGAAAATCTTACACAATGCCCTTCCAACTAAAACCAACCTCCTTAAACGCCATATGGGGGTGGAACCACGATGTGTCTCGTGTGGACAACAGGATGAGACTCTCGAACATCTTTTTCGTGATTGCTGCGTAGCCCGACACATCTGGAAAACATCAATCTTCGGACTATAACTCGAACAGAGACAGCTCCCACCAATGCCGCAATGGATTTCCAACTTTCTAATCTACTTTTTGCAGGAAGACGGGCACTCAAGCCCGCGAATCATAGAGTTCCTGCTGATCCTCTGGGCAATTTGGCTGCATAGGAATGTGATACTTTTCCGCAACCAGCACAGAACACCTGCCAGCACTATGGATGATCTAGTCCGTCTGCACCAGGATCTCAACAATTGCACCTTCCAAAAGACAGTGGCTAGCACTCCTTCTCCTAACAGGAAGCAATGGGACCTTGCCTTGACGCACGGCCGACCACCGGATGGACAAATTTTCATCTTTGTGGACGGGGCATGGAAGATGAATCAATCAGGTCGTGCTTCTGCTGGCATAGGATGGGTTTTTCAATTTAGAAAGCCGGGCGACCCACTATGGGAATGATGTTGTCAATGCTACAACGGCTTTGCAAGCAGAAGGCCTTGCTATCCTGAAAGGGATCAAAAGGGCCCACCATCAGAATTTAAAAAGTGTCATTGTTTTCACGGATTGCCGAAAGATATTACAATGTTTACTCCGGAAAAGCGGCCCAGGTCCCCTAGAGACTGTATCCATCCTGGCTTCCATTCATTCTCTAATTGTATCCTTTACTTTTTGCAAGGTTATGTTTATCCCTAGATCCCTTAATACGCAAGCGCATTTACTTGCCACTGAAGCTCGTCGAGCTCAGGAGTATTAGGCCCCTATGTTATCTCTTTTGTTTTTTCCATTTATGGTCTTACTGTAAAAAAAAAAAAAAAACACCTAAATAGTGAATAAGGTAATGGTCAAGGTAGTTTTTTTACAAAAAGTGATATAACTAAGGTAGTTTTGGATTTAAAAAAAAAAAAAAAACTCTAAATTAATTTTCACCTTAACTTCAATTATACCTAGTCATTGGATAGGTTGGGACAGAGTTACTGCGGGCCGTTTACAAAAAGTGGTATAACTAAGGTAGTTTTGGATTTAAAAAAAAAAACTCTAAATTAATTTTCACCTTAACTTCAATTATACCTAGTCATTGGAATATTGGATACGTTGGGACAGAGTTACTACGGGCCGTTTACGAGTTAGAAAGCTAGTGTATTTTACTTTAAAAGGGTCATTGAATTGAGAGTGGAGCCAAGGAATAAGTAGGGGGAAAAAAGGGTTGGGCTAAAAGTGAAAATAAATGTGTACAAATTTACAGTTAGTCTTATAATTTATCGCCTTTATTGACCCTCAGAATTAAATATGACCATGTCCATTAAAAGCTTTGTCCATTTTTTTTTGGGGACAAATTTGTCCAACTATTACTATGTTAACTTAGCACTCTCCATTTGTTTTGATGGAAAACATTTTCCCAGAAAATGATTTCCTCCGACCTCCCCCTATTCTTTTTGTTTTCCTTTGTTTGTTTTGAAAAGATGTGGAAAACTTTTTCCTTATGGTGAAAAATGTGACATTAGAAAAGGAAAACTATTTTCCTTTTGTAGGGAAGGAATGCCACAATTTTTCCTCTCACTCCTAACTTCTTCGTTCTTCACTCCTCTCATTCTTCCTTCATTTCTATTTCATTTTTATTTTCCTTCATAAATTTTCTCTAATTAAACAAACAAAGAAAAACTTTTCTTAAATCAATGATTTTCCATTGAAAATTATTTTCGTTTAAAAAAATAATTTTTCTTGAAAATTGTTTTCCTTTAAAACAAACTGATCATGAGTTACCGTTTCCAATAAGCAAGTCTAACATCAATATAATTTTCGTTTGGCATTGGACATTGGACAAGAAGAGCTTTCTACAGATTAGTATATCCTTGACCATTAGTGCATGAATTGATGTGATGAAGTCTTGCAAGATAAGCACCACAACAATTTACTCTTTTTTCCAGCAATGAATAATATGCTCTTGATTTGTCCATTTGGTTTTATTTTTATTTTGTTCCCATCCCTCCTTTGGAATTATGAGATGTAAACCACCCAAAAATATATATATAAACAGCCTAAACAAAATAATTTTTTCACTAAATAACATTGCGAAGAAACACAATTTCAAAAACACAATATCAGCAGCCTTTTTCAAATTTTTTACGCTAAGTTTAACTAGTTAAAATGCTACTCCAAAAAGTAAGGTTATTTCTCATATAATTAAATATGGTATTTCTTTACAGTATCATACCATCATTCACAGTAAAGATTTTGTCTTTGACAATTATAATCTCAAAACTTCCTGGTAACATAAAATTGTCAATGAGAGTGACAATTTAAATGGGAAACAATAGAAAATAGATTATGTTGATATGGATGTTAGATTGGAAATTGTAAAAATAAAAATAAATAAATAAAGAAAAATGTTGTGGAAATTGAATTGAGTGACTTTATAGAAATATTATTTCATAAATTTGGCCATTTGGGAAATAGTTCAAACAAAATTAGAGCAGGCCTTACCAGAAATTAAAAGATATTAAGTATCGTAGAGCCAATCATCACATCTTAATGAGGGTTTAAGGCATTGGAATCAATAATAGGGGAGATGTCTGTTTCAATTTGATTTTGATTTTAATTTTGATTTTGACCTAATCCAAATACAAATGAAATTTGGATTTTAGCTATCTATTTTCTTATCCAAATTCAATCCAATCCGATATTTACCAAAATCTCATTTGAATTAATTCACTCAATCAAACTCAGTCCAATCTAATCCAAATTAATATAAGAAATTAAATAGCAAATATTTTATAAAACATAAAAATAAAGAAAAAACTTCAGCAATCATTTTTATGTTCCAAACATTTAATTATCAACATTACAACTACATATATATGTATAAGTCTCACTACACTCTTTTAAGTAAAACAACTCTACTAGGATTTATGCTATTTGTTAAATAGGTTCTTACAATTATCTCTAAAAAAAAAGAATTTATACACACATATATAGGATTAGGATCATATAAGAACGGATGATTTAGATGACAAGACTTTTTATATGAGAATAAATTTGAAGCGTTAGATTTATTTTGATCTAATGGCAGGATTTTATGTACTAAAAATATTTTTTGAAAAAAAAAACCCAAAAAAGTGTAAAAAAATTAACGTGAAAAAATTAAGCCTTAAAATCAGGATTTAAAAAAAAACATAAATTACTCTTTAAAATAAAACAAAAAAAATGTTTTTTATTTAAAAAAATATCATATAATTAGAAGGAAAAAAAAAAACTTTATTTAAAACATAAATTTCTCGCTCCATTCTCCCACATTAAAATTGTAAACTTTAAATTTTAGGATTTTCCACAATGGTATACCTGGGAGTTTGCATATTCCTACTGGTATATCAAAACATTTAAAATTCTACAAAATATACTTAAGTTGCTCATAAAATCACACTAGTAACTTAAGTTGTGTTTTCCGACAATTAAACCACCACTGATCTAACCATGATTAAACTTTAAAAAAAATCAAATAAAAAAACTCATTTACTAAACTACGTTTACTTGTAAAAAAATAAAACCACCCACAATATAACACTCATATCTTATGTTATATATAATTTAAAAACCGATTTGCATGAGAGGCATCCAAACTTCCAATGAGGCCTTTCATTAATCTACTTTTTTTTTAGTTATTTTTTTTATAAAAAAAAAATACCTAACATAACTATCTAACAAAAAAATATACATCTATTATTTGAATAAACTATTCAACCTAAGCATTCAATATCATTAAAGTTTTGGAGCCAACATATCATAATCATCCCTCCTTACAACCTTTAACTAAAAAAAATGAATAACCTAATATCGTTTAAAATATGGTAATAAAACAGCATACCATCTTATATAAATATCTTATAGTACAACATATACAATTAAAATACAATAAAATCACTAACAAAGAAAGAAACAACTATTTAAAAGTCAAAATTGTACAAATGACATTTAATATTTACTAATCGATATAAAATTAATAAAAAATATCATTTAAAATATGACAATAAAACACTAGAAAAATTAACATTCCATATTTCCTGATTGATATAAAACTAAATAGTTTTATGTACGTAATTTTATCATCTTTATATATATATATACTACTAAAGTTGTTGCCACTACAAAAAGCTCATTTCCTTCCCAATCACCCAAATTTCCCTCCCCCCTCTCCCTTCATCAATAATTATGCTATGTTTTTTTTTTTTTTTTTTTTTTGGGGGGGGGGGGGACACATTAGATTTAGGAAAATACATCATCAGGTCAATCCTAGTGGTTGCATTAATTATTGAACATTCATTGCTTAGTCTTTTTTTACTATGCATTTAGTTTTTTTACTAAAACAATTATAATAACTTTTACTTCATTTTCCAAAAAAAAAATGTAATTTATTTTTTTTCGTCAGTATAAGTGCTCATTTTTTTTCCGTTAGTAATTGTATATTATTTTGTATATAAGTTTCAAATAAGCCTTTTGAACTCTCCAAACACCAAAACTATTCATCTTCTTAAAACTTACTCTACTATTCAATCCCACAAATCCAGCAATTCTTGGCTTTTTAGGGGTGATTTTCTTGAAATTCTTGGTGTACATCTGTTTATTTGGTCGAATTTTAAGTTTATGTTTTCTATCTTTGCGAATTCTGGATGTTTGTTTGAAATGTTATTGAGTTAGTAAGTTTTTTTCCTGATATTTTGTTACGTTTGTGAATAATTTAGGGTTTAAAATAGGCTTTTGATCAGAATTTGCGTAATCAAAATGTAATTGCCACAATAAAAATCTTAATAAACAAGGCAAACAATTCTCATAAACATGAACGTTACAAAAAAAATATTCCCCCGAGAAACCCCAATAGTCGCTACTTAGGTCGCAACTCGCGATGAGCTTAAGGGATTTGAAAGTGTTTTTGCAGGACCTTGCTCGTGATTCGCGACCTTAGGTCACAACTTAGCCCCTAGCCCAACCAACTTGAAAACATCATAACTTCTTCATTACTCATCAGAATTATAGCATATGACCTTGTAGACACCTACATTGGTCACCAACCTAGGATGATGATTAAAGTATACCACGTTGCTACTAGTCTGATCTTCAACGATAAGTACTTGAATAAGTATTCAATGTTTGTTCCAAAAATGCTCGAAATAAATGAACGATAACAACCTTAGGACTTTGACCACCTCTCACTTTTTTGGATATAACTTCTTCTACACCGATCGGGTTAAGGTAATCCAAGTGGCATTGGAAGCTACATGAAAAGAGCTTTTCAACGGTAGGTGACACGGCCAATTCCAATTTGAAAACGAAAAAGTTATGGCCGTTTGAAATTGTTGGCACCAACACATATGCGCTCACACGCCCACCTATGTGTGCCCGAACGCACACCCAACCCCCCTTTGTGCGCCCTAGCGCCCACATGGCTCACTTGGGCGCCCCAACACCCATCCATGTGCCCACACTCACCCATTTGGGCATGCACATATATGTTGGGTCATGCGCCCACATGCACCCATTTGGGCGTGCACACGCTGGGTCGTGCGCCCATACACACCCATTTTTGTGAGCCCCTACGCACGGCTCTACGTCCCTACGCACGGTCGTGTGTCCTCAAGTCCACCACTTGTCGACTTTCGAGCACTATAAATATTCACCAATTCACCCTCTCACTCCCGGCAGTCTAGGGAGTTCTTACCACTTGAGGCCATTTCAGTAGAGTTCTTGAAGAGGCGGACTGCGGAGTTCCTAAACGTTCGTTGTAATGGTGAAGCATAGCCAAGTTGTCTATTCTTCCTCGCTCAGTGCTTGGGATCAATAGCTGCAAAAATGAGACAATAAGCCATACGTTATTTAAATAATTATTCAAAAACTATGAAATAAAGTTCATACCGTCTTGTCACCATCCGCCAAGTAGCCAAGAGTGATCGTCGAGGAAGGTGGACTTGTTAGGAAAGACATATAATAAACACCAACCTCGGGCGTTTACACCCAAACACAGTACCAAGTGTCAGCCGTAATGGGCGGCATCAAATTTCCTAGTGCACGTCCGACATCATCTTAGGTCGTCAAGAACAAGTATTAGACCTTGAAGATCATAGACAACGTTGAGGGTCATTGACACAGTCGGAGGACACTATTAGCCGTCCACGACCAGAGGATCATGTCAACCAGAGTTAGAGGACTTTAAGGACAACCGTAAGGCGTAGAGCGACACTATGTGGTGTCAAAGACCATTGAGGACACAATATATCGTTGGAGGGCATCAAGCTTCGTTATGGCATATGTCACCATGTCATCAGAATTATACCCATAACAATACTAATAAAAAATAAAAGACTATTTTTAAATGACTTCGGCCTCATGTATGATAGGTGGCGTGCGACGGTAAAAACAACCATTTTGTAATATTAGATTCCTTACCTTGCACTAAAGAACTTAAAAATCAATGCATTTTGTGCTTTTTAATTACTATCCCAGAGATTTTTTAGGTGCAATACCTTTTTTCCACTCATATCAAGGAAGCGATCTAACAATGTAAACTAGCAAATTAATCAACGATTTTTTAAGACATGTCATATATCATCTCATATTTGCTGTTATTAAAAATTTTAGTATTATTAAAATTTTATTAAAATCAAAAATATGGTCGAAAGATTTAGTCATTTACACCCCTAAATCACTCTCTGGATATACGTGAAAAAAATTGTTGAATCTATAAAAACGGAGGAAGTATTTTCTTTTTTAGAGTAATTTTTATAAGAATTTGTTTTAGAATTTTTAGAGAGAGATTAGAGAGAATATATCGAGAGAGATTCTTAAGAAAGCATTTCTGAAAATTTTTATACGATTCAAATTTATTCTGTTCGACTGAAATCAGGGTCTATATATAGGTACACGGGATCAGGTCTACGCAAGTATGCTAATGTGGATATGGGTCCTGTATGGTTGGATAAATAACTCCAAACCCAAATCTTGAATTTGTAGGATCGTTTGATGAGATTTTTGTTGGATTGATTCGATTTTGTATATGCATATGGATGACGAATGGATTAATGATGATTATGAATGAAAACTTTAACTCTCAATATAGGAGACAAACCTTTTGATTGAAAGAATCCTCAATCATGCAAGGACAAACACAAACTTGATTGAGTAATCACTCAATCCTATGAAAAACGAAAGGAATAGCAATTGAGAAAACCTTGGACAAACACAAGAGAGAAATTTCAGATTTCTAATTAGTGAATGAAAAAAATGTATGAATCCTCTACTCACTACATAGCTATATATAGACAATGAGGAGTATATTGGACATATACTTAGGGGCCTTTTAATTTACTTCTTACTCCTACACACGTACATACACTTATTGTTAACAACTTCTACTTCCTAATTACAACCTATACGTATAAAATACTACTACTAATACGTATTTATACATTTCTTAATACAAAATCAACAAAAATAAAATTCTATAAAATCTATGAGTTGAAATGTGATCAAGAGCCATCATCTTCCTTATCATATGTAGAAGAGAACATACTTACGCATGACGTGTGAACTTGAATATCTTTCACGCTGCCCATTATCCAAGACAAACGTCAGATGGGGTCACTGAAGAAATCAATCTATCACACTGCCCGTTGGCCAAGAAGGACGTCAGAGGGGGTCAATCAAGAACATCATCTAAATTCTAAGATATATATATCATACTGCTCGGTGCCGAGAAGGATGTTAGAGAGGGTCACTGAAGAACAGTATATAGATCTGACATGGTCTAGTAATCAGACCTGAAGGTATTTCCATTTTCATACTGCCTACTAACCGAGAAACATGTCGGAGGGGGTCACTGAAAACATCATCAAAAAGCTCTTGCAATCAGACCTCATGTCACTACACAAGAACGATGCACCTCCGAAGGAAACCACAAAAGTGCAGGTAAGACTAACCTTTATTTTGCAGGAAATACTAGTGTGGTTGTAGTTCGAATCCAAATTATTTTGTAGTTTAGGTAAGGATTTGACAGCACTATACGTAACGAATAAACTTTTCTTTAATCTCTTTCACAAATCCAACTACAAAGTCTACATTTTTTTTCATTTGTAGCCGCTAAGACCATATTCTTTCATATTTAATTTAAAAAGTTTCAATTCTGTTCAATTAAAGTCTAATGAGTTTAGAATTTGATTCAGTTTAGTTCAAATTAATTCAGCCCAAAAGAATAGGATCTTACTCATCCATACAATCATTTTACGATTCCTTTTTAAGTCTCCAAATCCACAATAGATCTAACACTATGGTGTTCTATCCAACACCAATATTCGAGCATAATCACTTTGTAGATTGTTGCGTCTTTCAGGCACTTGACCCCAACAAATATTGACATCAATCCCTTTTTGAACACTAAATACACGTATCATTTAACTATTGATAAATAAAAATTATTTTTCGAGAGCAAGAAATATTAATTTTGCTTGTTTACCTTTCCTTTTAAAAAAAAAGTTATGTACAAGCAATGCATTTTAGAAATACACACTAGCATTTTAGAAATATCTAACTTTCATAATTATCAATAATCTACATTTAAAAACTCTAGTCTAGTTAAAAACAGATTCTTGGGAGATGCAAAATTAAATTTAGCAAATAAAAAAAAGGCAGTTATCATAAATTACAATGAGGGCTTTAGAAAATCCACCACAAAAAAATTAATCAACATAAAGAAACTCCCAGGTCAAACACTTCAAAATGGCCACACAAATATACATAGGCCAAACTAACCTAAAAACATTGGCAAAATCTCTATTGATCTATCAAGACCAAGATTTGGGGTTGGCAAGTTAGCTCTCCTGCTAGGGCAAAGGTTAGCATCAAAGACAAAAATTGTGCAGGCCAATGATAATGCTCAACAATGCCTAAACTAGTCAAGCTGGGGTTAAGTTCACTAAAGTAAGCTTTACAAATTACAAATAGAGCCATAATGCATTGACATCACAAAAATTTAATTTTCCTCTTCAGATTCAAGGAGAGGCAGGATACTTAAGGCAGTAGACCCAAGGTGGATACCTCGAACAAGCCCCCCATACGCTGTCTTAATCCTATGACAAAGGAGCAGTATAGAATCCCATAGAGCTGTTCTTCCCTGAAAAGTAGGAAACGTGTCAGGCAACTGGGATTTTTGCAGGATTTTTCTATGCAATACTCTTTGGCCAAAAGAACTAGAATCAACATAGTAATAAGTAATAAAAGCATAAAAAAGGAAAAAAAAAAACAGGTTTATCGTTTATGTCAAATTTACTATAAGATGCTTTTATATTTACGGAAAGATCTTGCGGTGTAAAAAAACCCTAAATTTACCTGCTGAATTTTCATACAACGAGCTAATATCTCACCATGGTCTAATAATAGTTGAGCTACTTAGCTGTTACAAGACCCTATTCTTTTGGACTGAATTTGTCTAAACTGAAATGATATTTCAGAAATTAAGTCCAAAAGAACAAGGCCTTATAACACAACCAAAAAGGCATCAACTGAATGCAGCATATATCCGTCCATCCCATCAAGGTAGCCGAAGCCAAAATTGATTACTAGTTCAAAGATCACTAGCAGTGTCTGATTGAGGAATTGATAGACCTTTAGTAGTTGCTAATTAATTAGTGGGCATGCACAGATGCACTCCACCAGCAACAGTGAACAACAAAGGTCGGTTGTCATACCAAGAAAGTAAGCCCTGAATCACATTAAAGCATCATGTGTTTCTACCAGCCCAACTAAGAAAAAAGAAAAAGACGGAATTGGGCTGACTCTTACAGCAGGTTGAGATGTTAGGACTTAAATTGTCAGGTTGATATTGTTCAAACACTGGGGGAACATTTCTGAGTATTATTCAAGTGGACCCTTCAATTTTCAATTCCAATGCTCTCTTGAATAGGCAGTGTAGAACTTCAAGTTTGCATAGAACAAGTAAAGCTGCTTAACTAGAGCATGCAGATGCAATTTCCTCATTGTAGAGAGTAGCATATTGTATATTAATTGATACATATGTTAATGAGGGTAATACTCCAGTCAAAAAAAAGAGGGTAATACTCCAGTCAAAAAAAAAGAGGGTAATACTGACTAATTAATGTACATTAGAAATCAACTTATGTTAACGACTCAAGTAACTTATGAAGAAAAGAAATTCATAAAAATTATACTTGAATTTCATGGATCCTTAATATTTTTACTAATGGAAGCATCAATTACTCTCCATTGGAGTGCATTCTTTATTCCATCCTTCCTAGAATGGCCAGGTGACCAAAAAGATTCAATTTCAACTTTATGGTTTTGCATTAGTTAAACTATCCCACATTTTGTATTGTCATAAGCCCATGCAGCTCAATGATAACTGCCAGCTTCATTCATTAATCAACAAACTTGAATATAGGCCTAAAATTTGACCAACTTCTCTGAACCAACATAAGATGACTAGGGTATATACTAGTGATGAACCCAATATGGGTTCAGTTGAACGTGTAGTGGATCCGGATAAAGCATAATACATATCATTAGATAAGGGGGGGGAGAAAAAAAAAAAGAGGTTAAATACACAAACTGGCTAGCAATAAACAGAAGAAATTGGCTGGCAAATTGCTTTTTCAAGTACCTGTAGTGGAGGTCGTGGGTTCGATCCCACCGAGAAGCATGCTGCTTTTTATCTCTTTTTCTTTTGAACATAATTTTTTCCCTGACATACATCATCTCATTTTTTTTGCCACTCATTTTAAGGCTTATGTCAACTGAATTCAATTTTCTTGTACTTTAATTTAAAATTCTAAAAAACTGTTGGCCATTTACTAATAAAGTTTCCATATTTTTCTCCTCTCATTTTTATGCTTGTGTTCGTCCTTCCAATTTTATGTTTATGGTAACGAAATTCCAACCTTCTCATGTTTCAAGTTTCAACTATCAACATAAAATTCAAAAAGAAAAATGTTAGGATTAAAAAAAATTGTTATTAATAAAAAAAATCCTAATTTTGTAAGGAAAATGAATCTAAAAGTATATGCACTTTTGAAAATCTAGATATGTAAATCGTCTAGACCTTATTAAGTGTCATGTGCATTAAGAAAAAAATTTAATCACAGCATGGATACACATCCTTTTCAAAGATCGATTCCATTGTTATTCAAGTTGTACATAAAAATTAGGATTTTTTTTACAATAACCAACTAATGTTTTTATAAATTTTGATATAACCACCTATATTGGATTTTTAAAAACTTTAACCACCTAATACTTACAATTATGTTGAATATAGTCAACTTGTAACAGATTTTTCCAAAAATTTTGTTGAGTAGCCCAATCAAAATGGAAACAAAGGTTGCTACAATTGTGAAAATTTGAGGAAACTGGTTTATGAACGTTAGGAGTGGCTCCGCACATGGCATTTTCAGCATATTCCGTTACAAGTTCGACATATGTGGTAAATTTCAAAAAAAAAGGGAAATCGGCATGAACAAGACCAACACTAACATTAACGGGTGCACTAAGTAGCATGAACTTTGATGTTTGGCATAAATACTAAATAGTGCTTTTGAATTTATCTTATGCTTAAATTTAATAGGAAAAATTCACAACAATAATCTCACCTTTTACATGTCTTCTAAAAACAGTCCAACCTTATAAAAAAACAGGAACAATCTCACCTTTTAGGATAGTCTTCCCGAAATGGTCCTAGTGACTTACAACATACAAAACCGGTAATTTTTTTGCACTACATTATCAAAATTAAAATTAAATTATAATTTTTTTTAAATGAAAAAAACTTAAAAAACCAAACCAAAACCCCCCATCCACGGCGACCAAGCCCAACCATCGGACAACCCCCTCGGCAAAACCCTAACCTAACATGAAACCCAACTTCGCGTGGTAGCCTCCTCCTTCCTTTCCCACTAGTGATCGTGAAAATTAAAGCGTAGTGGGGGCATCTAGTAAGCTTCATGTAGCAACCAGCAAGGGAAGTAGCAGCGGTGGTGTTGGCCATGACTGGATAGAGAAGAGGTTTGTGGTGTTGTGACCAGCAAGGGAAGCAATGGTGGTGTGGTGGTGGCATCCGTGCAGGTGCCGGTCACTGTAGTGGCGGCAAGGGGAAGGCATGGTGATGAAAATGGTGGTGACAAGAGGTGTTAAGTGTTAACGGTGGTTTGTTGTTCTAAATAAGTTAGCTAATTTATGAAAATTAATTTAATAAATTATTATATTATTACAATTAAACTTTGATTAATTAAATAAGAACCAATTAGAATGCAACATGTGCCTAATTAAATCACTCTACAGGTTACTAACCGTAACCGGTCACATTGGGTTGGGGACCAAAATGAGAAGACGAAGGTGAAAGGTGGGATCATTCCAAGTTAATCAAAAAGTCGGACCATTTCGAGAAGACCACGAAAAGATTGGATTATTTATGTGAATTTTTCCAATTTAGTTTTGGGAAGAATTTCATAGGCATATATGCTTGCATGTTTGTAATCAAGGTCGTGACAATTAAATTTATCGTAATTTTCATGGAGAATCTCCAACCTCATATTTCATTTATGTCACTCCTCACACCCAATATCAAAGTTCATATTGTTGGGTACCCAAGCCAAAGTTTGTGCTGTTAATGCCAATTTTACCCCAAAAAAAATTAAAACAATAGGACGTCATGTCAAATAATTTTGATAACATTAGGGTGAAGATACAACAAAAAGCAATTTCTATCACGGAGTGGAAAACGACCAAAAGGGAGCCAAACTCCTTGTATGGGAGAATATAACCAAGTAAACTCAAACTAAATTTAAAGACATCTCATATAAATCCACTAAAGATTCTAAGGCAAAGCCCGGGAAATCGTAACAGTAAAATGGTAGCATAAAATTAGATACTCCATCAGTTTATCCCCTATTCTTTTCCCGGATTTCCTTTTTTGTTTATCCCTTATTCTTTGCCCCATCTCTCACAAGAACATACTACATCATACCAAAAAAAACGACAAAATATAAGTATTTGTTTGGCAAAATTACACTTAGTGAGATTTACTTCAAGGTGTGTTGCAATTATTGAGACAAACTTGCATCACTCATTGAATTGACATCAACTTCATACAAAAAGCAAAAAATTGATGTAAAAGGCGCAACATAACCAACTTGAACCACTATAAACACCCATGGAATCTCTTTTTAGCATTCCTATATTTTAGTAAAATTTTAAAATGATTGATGTAAGACACAAGATAACAAACTTCAACCCACTTTAAACACCCATGGAATCTCTTTCTAGCATTCCTATATTTACTGTGACAAAAAAGGACTACATAAATGTCCAAAGTTGAGTAAAGTTGGATGATTAGTGCCATTTTTGTCATTTTTTTTTTTTTTGGTTTGGTGTCAATTCGATGAGTTTTACAAGTTGGTGTCAGATATTACAACACACTTCAAAGTTGGTAAATGCGAGTAATTTTGCCTATTTATTATGGTGCCCTAAATCATTGAGCAAAAAGTAAATGGGGCAAAGAAAAAGAAAGAGGGAGAAACATATAGAACTGATGACTAATTTACCAAAGGACAAACAGATTTTGCACAATCAGTTATATAAACCACAAGTAACAAATAATATAATCATTGTAAACAACAGTATAAAGTATAAAGGCTTCAGTTAAAAACATTACCTGAAGACAGACCTGCAACTTCTTATCCCAATATATCACTAATACAGGAGGGCATTGTCGTCCAATAACTAGGACACAAGCTCCTGGATGAAGTGTTGAGGGGACAACTGATAATACAGCTATGTACTTCTCTGGGAACCTTTCTTTAGGAGGCATACCTCCCAAGAATAAAGGATTCTTGCTAGACAGAGCTCCAGAATAGGATGAAGGATCAACATGTAGCATCCATTTCGGATACTCCAAGAAAGCACAAAATAAATATAACAGCAAATGTGAGTCAGATGGAAGCTCCAGTGTCCACTTCTTATTTGCTTTATCAGAAGAGACTTCTTTTTGCATGTACTCATAGTTTTTCAAGCAAGTTCCTTCGGCCAGTTCTGTGAAAATTCCAACAAGTAGATTACAAATGGTTAATGCTTCCATTCGTCAATAAGTTGATCCAAGTAAATTAGTGCCAAAACAACCCTACAAATAATAGATAACAAACAGTACCCTTAATTCTTCGGACTGTATAATCAGATGGGACAATACTTTGTGGTAGCACACCCTTAATTAATTCTCCTTTTGTTAAAGCAAGTAGTTTCTGGTGCTCTGTGATAGCATCCACACACTCCTGCATGAGAGGAAGAATTGCATGCTGCTGCAAAGTTTGCTGTTGATTGGCGGAATTCCACTTCTCTGAGAAAGAATACAAAAAATGAAAAATAACAACAATAGTAATAACATTAATGATGAAGACAATGACATATGCAGCCCTAGCTACATACAAGCATTTCATAAATTTATTAAATGTTTATAATTTTCCTAACAATGATATCAAAATAATTTATTATTATTTTATTTCTTTCTAATTAGTAATAACTTCACTTTTATGCTTGCTAATGCCCTACTTTAACCATTATTATCATTCATTGTGTACATAGTTTTAAAATGCGCAAAACTCATTGAGGTAAATGGTCCCTGTGGCCTAGGCACAAGGCGAAGAAACGTGCCACTTGCAGGGGAGGTGCATTTTTTAATTAATTTTTCAACAAAAATCTTTGGTTGCTTTTGATTAATGATTAAAACTTAAAAGATCCATAATACATTTATCAATGATAAATGTAAAGGCCTAAATCTCCATTTTATTTCAACTAATAACTTAAATTTAAGATATTTACTTTACTAAGTCTCACTGAAGGCACTATAAGATATCTCCTCTTATATGTAGATGTGCCTCACCTGTTTAAAGCCTATTTCTGATAGCCTGGCAATGAGGCTCACTTTTAAGAGTATGATTGCGTCAGTGATACAAGGTATGAAATTTTACAACTAATTTTTTCGAACAAAACCCTAGATTTGAATTTATGAACAATTGACTATAAATTTTGCACTTGTTGAAGAAGAAAAAGGAAACACCATGACCACCGTACTGAGACGCGAACCGCGACGATTTGGGACAAATCCGATACGAACGAATCAGATCGCGAAACGGCCTTACGTCCCGCATTTCTTGTTTCATTGGATTGCATATTAGTATAAATTAAAAAAAGTTAATATTATGAATATATTCTTTTGAGACAAATCCGACAATGTATAAGATGAAAACATTTATGTTTTTTCACTTTGTCTATTAATAAAGACAACATGGTCAAACCAAATGGATGAATAGTTTAATTTTCATATTGTTTCAAATAAAAGGAAACTAAGATAGATGTGCGGGAGCACTCTACGGGATAGAATCAAAGATGAAAATATCCATAGGAAAGTTGGTGTTGTGGACTAGTGGATATTGCGAGCAAGCTAAGAGAAAATCGCTTGCATTAGTTTGGACATGTAACACATAGACCTCATGGGTGGGAAGGAGTTAGAAAATATATGAAGTAGATGGATTTACAGGAGAATGAGACTCTCGGTCGTAGGGGGTGGAAGAGGAAAATCTTTGTAGATGACTACCGGAATAATCACTTTGGTTCATGTAGCCGACCCCACTTATGGGAATAACGCTTTCATTGATTGATAAAAAGAAACTCAGGAAACTATAATTATAAGGAGGTAATCAACAGCATCAATATATATGAAGAAACACTAAACAAAAAGATTGGAAAGCTAAGGAAAAATTACTTACGGGTGGATGCATCGACAGCTTGCACAAGGTAAGCCCGAAGCTGGTGAAGAAGCCCATCTTCATCTGGAGCGAATGCTGGCTGCCATTCCTTAGCACGATCTACTGGAGAAATGCCAGAACCTCCAGAATCAGAAGGATCACTGCCTATTGAAGTCACTGTAATAGATAGTCCTAATTTAGCAGCAGCTTGCATTACCTATAAATAATAGATATTGAATAATAAGTCATCACTCATCAGATGTCCTTCAATCTCACAAAAGATGAGATAATCACAAGGAAATAGAAAATGGCTTTAAGAAAAAATGAAATACAAAAAAATTTCCCAAGAATTGCAGTCACACATGAATTTAGTGACTAGTGACGACAATTAAAAAAATATATTAAAAAAACTGAGCACAAGATTTCACTGCAGTATTGGTTTGTTCTTTTCTCCTTAGTTATGCTTATTTAAGAATAAAAAAGTTCCTGAACTTTAAAAATAAAATTTTTCATTTACACAATAAGGTCTAATAAATTAAATCAAGCACAAAAATGTTGACAATGATAGGCTCTAAGAGTGCACTCCCTTTATCTTAAGAGATAAGTTTCAAAACAATCCGTTGAACTAAGTTGGAATCTAATAAGTTTAGCAAAACTTACTTTGATCTAATCATTAGTAATAATATCTGATTTTTATAATCAAGCCTAATCAACTCAGATAAGTATGAATGTTATTAGATGAATAGAATGAACCCTAACCTGCAATTGCCACTATGAAATTAACTAAATTAAAGCAGCGTTGATTCCAGAGAAATGAAAGCATTTTTTTAAATATGTGCATGTATCTGAATTTCTGCTAAACTCATGGAGGACCAAACTATTTGTTTCTCACAAGTCCACATCTACACAACATTGATTCAAGTATTCAAGGTATAAATCTATGTTTTATCATATTAACCACAAGTATTGCCTCCATACTACATTGTTTAAGTACATCTGAACTTTTCTCGTTTGCTAATGCGTGTTTTGTATCACTAATATCTATAATTGCATATTAATAAAAAGTATATATACATATATATATAACGGTTGAATATTACTGATGCACTCAATAAGATGAATCGAACAAGACTCCACATGACTATATTTATTCCTATGTATTGAATTATACTTGGACAATTCCATGTAATTGTAAATAGTATCCACTGTAACAAATTCACAAAACATTGTGGAATGGAGTATAGAAAATCATAATAATCATTAAGGCAATTCTTCAGTTAAGACAACTACAATTATTATCAGGAAAAGTTAACAGCAACAGTACGCTTGTAGCTTCATGAAATCAGAGAGCAAATGGATAAGATAGATCTGAAGTACAATGAAAGAATTAATAGAATGAGAACATGATCAGTAGTAAGTGCACACTATTCTGTGGAGGAGGAGAAACACACTAAAGCAGTGATAAATGTTGGGCTCAAAAATGCAAAATCTGAGAGCACAAACCTTGTTATGACTATTTCCAATTTTACTTAGCAGAGGGTTCAGTAAAACAGAAGAAAACCATTGCCGCAGGTGGTCTCGCCACCCCTCAATCTGTGGGTAAATGCCTAGATGCTCAAAAGATTCAATTGATTCTTCCATTGACATAGGAGTGGGAATATCACCTTCTCCCTTTTTGGGAGGTGTATTATACTTCTGTGAACTAGGTGACATACGAACAGGCCTCAAAGGTGTTGTTCTTGTTGTTCCAGATGTATTAGCGGAGCCAGAAATTGAACTGGGACTGCTTAGACTGAAACCATTCCTTGTAGGAGGAGTTGCTATTTTCTCAGCTGAATCAGTGATTTTCTTGTCCATGTCCGCCAAGAAGTCTTCAAGTGCATCTTCTGTTAAAATAACTTTCACAGGAGAAGCTCGCTTGTTTGACCAAGGCGATGAGAACTGACCCAATCCAGTTGAAGCTTTACCTGTTGATATCTGGGGTGAGATAGGTGACAAGAGATTAGAAGCAGGAGACTTGGATGATTTTATAGGGGTGACAAAAGTTTTAGAAGTTGTAGCGCTAGTTTTTTCGGAACCAAATCGTGATGAAAGACTTGAACTTGTGGCTTGCTGATGAAGTGGAAACAGGGGATCTGAAGCAGTTGTTGATGCTCGTGATTTAGATACTGGTGGTTTTCTGGCCTGTTCTGGTACAACATCGATTTTTTTCTTTAAACCCAGTAGGCACAATTGACGATCAGAAAGGCAAGTTTCAACCTTGGCCCCATTGGAGGAAGATGTGACTACAACACCAGCTCCGGCTTTAGGTCTCATAAAGGAAATGGCTTTAACAAGGGCAACAAAAGCACCTATGAAAGCAACACCAAACACAGCCTTTGCTACTTTGACTAATAGATCTGTCACACAGTATTATGAATTAAACAAAATTAAGAAAGCTTAGTATCACCTATGATATGAAAGACAATTTGCATTGATAGTAAATACTTACAAGCTATCTCTTCCGAAACATATCTGACTTTGAATTTGTCAATGATGCTATACTCCCTTTAGTGGCCCACATGGGAATAAGAAAGGAAGTGTCAGAAAAGCACTACAAATCTCAAATTTAATCAATTAAACAAGATAACCAAATGGAAGGCAATGTGCTTGTGTGCAAGCATTGTTAGTGCATTGTAGTTCGCATCTCTGCATGACTGCATCTATGTCTGTCTACATATCCTCATAAGGTAAAGATGTGTTTTGTGACTTTTGTCCCTCTTTTTATAGAAAGGATTAGATAACATGAATCAACGAAAACAAAGGTTATTCAATTACATAATGCCACCAGAAAGTTTAAAGCTCCACAACCAGACCATATTATATCACATGCCCAAAATGTGTATTCATTTTTAAACAAATTGATAATAATTGAAAATATATATTTTTTTATAAAAAAAAAAACACAAATTCAACAATATTGTGATAGCAAATGAATTCTCTACCGTAGTCCCTGAATCACAAAAATGACATGAACAGATTGGTATACAGTAGCTGCTGTCACCTTGTGACTTGACTATAAATCAACAGTATTGTTACAGTAAAGAAATAAACACGTTTTTTTTTTTACTTCAGTGATATCTCATGCTTTAGCATGGAAAGACTTTAATTAATGGAAAGTTTAATCAATGCAATTAACATTAAGTTCATAACATATATTTACATTTTAAACTTCTTATAGTTAACCTAGAGGGTTAGGTTATTACCTTTACATAAATTAATTAAGTAAAGCTGTAGTTAGTTGCATGTATAACATTTTTGGAAACCAGTTGTTCTCAGATTAACCTACAGCTTAATCTGACAGCATAATTAATAACAAGGTAAAAAAGAAATCATAAAAAGTTATAGCGGTTACTAGGTCGTTAGTTAGTTCCTTCGGCGCGAGGCAACACAAATGACCCTGAAACTTAGAAGCGGGCGAGCCATTTGGACATGAGGCGCACTTTGAAAATTAGTTTAAAAAAATAAGGTAAAAAAGAAATCAAAACAATGTATATGAAACAATAGAATAAAACAGCCATCAAGGTTCTGCTGTAAAAGATGAGGTGCAGAAAGAACAAATTGGGGGGAAAAAAAAAAACAAAACGAGAAAGAGGTGCAAGGCAAACACCAAAAGGCGGAGAGGCACTACGCCTAGGGACTTAAAGATGCTCTACCTACATTACCTCAACTTTTTAAAACATAGAATAACACACAAGCATACGCGCACACAAGAACAATCCATGTCATTAGCCTATCTCAACCCTACTCCCCTTCTCTCCAGATAGGACCTCTCAATAGGGCTGCTCAAAGTGATCCGATCCAATCCGCGATCCGACTGATCTGATCCGATCCGGAAAAATCGGATATTTTTTATATAAAAAAATTTCGAATATCCGATCCGAACTATCTGAAAAATTTTCGGATCGGATACGGGTCACGAAATTTGGATTTTCGGATATGCGATCCGATCCGAAAAATTATGGGCTTTTTTTTGGGCCGTGTGAATTGTGACCGTGTGCTGACTCCTAACTGCTCTTTCTTACTTGGGTTTGTTCTTCTCAATTTCTCATAAAAAAAAGTCAGTACTCAACCAAAGGCCAAAGCCCATTAAACAAAACATAAAAAGAAAACTCTATCCTTCCCAAATATGATACAGGGTATTCAAATTTTAAACTCAGAGAAACCCTAGCCTCCAAAAAGTTCCGAGCTCACTGCCGCTCTGCTCACTGTTGGCCACCTCTTGCTTGCCGTCGACCCATTCTACTCGCCGTTGCTTAATTGTTTGCCAAATTCATATACAGTAAAGCTTTGCCCACTGTAAATTGCTCATGGTGTAGTTTCTTGATTATTTGCTAATGGAGTAATGGTGTAGTGGTTTAATAAATGAGCAGCCACCCTACCCCTACAATAATGCCCAAAACTTGTTTGATACGAAGTACTAAAGTAGGTTGTATAATATTTAATTAATTTTTTTTTCTTACAAAAGCAAAACCCATAACGGATCGGATATCCGGGTATCCGATCCGAAAATTCGGATACCCGCAAAATCGGATATCCGATTTTTCAGATCGGGATTTGGCCTATCCGAATTTTTCGGATATCCGACATTTCGGATCAGATTGATCCGAATGAGCAGCCCTACCTCTCAACCAATGTCACATCCACTCACATGGTATGAAATTTTTTTTTTTGAGGGGATGGTATGGAGTTCAATTGAAACGGGATACAGATTCAGCTACATGGTACGCTACCCTTGGTGAACTCGGTATGTTGGGTACAAAATTATAATACACAGACACATATATGTAAATATACATATATATATTGGAGTATAAATTTATGATTATTATTATTTTGTTATTATTAATTACTCCTTATTAATATTAATATTATATTTAATAATATTAATTATAAATATAAATATTATATTATATAATAGTAAATACAGGAACAATTTTATTTTTGACATAGTATACACAAGTAAATTTAAAACTGTATTGAAAAGTATCCAAATAGCTACCAGCTTTAAATAAAGAGGAGAGTAAAAGGAGGAAAGAGAAAATAATAATCACTCCGTCCAAAATAAGTTCTCCATTTGTCTTTTCACATCTCCTGATCACCTGATGTATAACTTAGATAGTAATATCTGTAATTATATACAAGAAAAAATTATATATTTCGAAAGTACATCTTGAGACGAATGAAAAGAAATACCACATGACTATATGTTTCCTTAACTATGTAAAGTCAAAGAGGGTCAAAGTAACAATGTGAATAGTATCAAAAGTCATTTTATTTTTGGGCCAGATGGAGTAGGTTTTTTAATTATCAAAAATACAGTTGTAAACCATTACTGCTTGCTCAACAACCGTTCAGTATTCTTCTCCCTACTCCAAGAAGGGAGTGTTTTTATATGAATCTGAATGCCTTCCCCATACTTCTCTCATGTGAAAACTTACTGCCACTCATGTGAAAGCATCAGTGGCTATAAGGCGAACTAAGAAATATCGGTAGAATCGAAGAATTAGGCAAACAAAAGCCCATCTTTGTGTCTTTCCTACCTCAAATCTAGTGTCCAAATTTTTAAATCTAGGGTTTTCGAAACCCTATAAAGAAATAATTTTGAATTTCATGCGGCTTTTGCAAGAGAAGGTAAGTTCAGGAGGGTCGCCACCTATAAAGACCTGACTCAAGCCAAACTTGCACGAGATTGCATCGGATTCGGGTACAGACAATCTGGTGCGCAAAACGGAGGTCCATACCACTAACCGAGTATCCATGCTTTAAACACCTTTCACATTAGTAATGGATAATCCGATAGTTGTTTTCAAGGCTCTAAAATACGAATATATGGACAAAAAATGTTTCAATTAGAACTGCTCACTTGAGAACTATGTTACCAAACTCTTTGTTTCACCCCAAGTACCAGTGTCGGACACTCGATCCTTGGACATTGGTATGACACTTGGACACTTCATTTTGAACCAAAAATATTCATATTTTTCATAAAATTGTCGTGTCTGACACTTGGACACATATCCTTGTCCGATACTTCTAGAGTTCTAGCAGAGTCCGAGTAACATAGCTTGAGAACAATAATAATTTTGAACAATAATAATTTTTCCCTTAATATTTACACACCACTCTAATATAAATGCACTTTATGGACAAGAAGCTAGAGTAAGCCCAAAAAATAGCAAAGGGAAATATGTTTACCCTTTCAATGGAGAATATGGAAATTTTCAACTAAGTTCTCATAAAAGGAAAATTTGAATACAAAGAGAAAATAAAAGCTCTATTTTAACCATAAATCCCGACAATTTATTAATTGACACTTCAGAAACTCAAGAATATCAAGAGTAATAGTAACAGAAGCAACTACAAAAATCAAAAGACAAAAAATCATAATAAAGAGAGAAACAAAACTCATGTGGACTGGATGACGGTGGGTTCAAAGTATGTGACGCATATAGTTTGGCTTTGCACAATGAGAACAACAAATCAAGCTCAAATGGCAATGACATGCAATGCCTCCCAAAGTTAGATACTTTGTTCGGAGAACAGCTTGGGATATTATTCCTCATAATGCAAACTTGGATAAAAATAAAAAGATAGTGGAAAGCAATCATTGTCCCAGATGCATAGTTTTAAAAGGAAAAAATAGTCCCTGAAGCCTAGGCCGACTTTTATAGGCGATGCGCATGTAATTATTTGTTTCAAATTATTTTTTTCTTCGGTTGTATTTAATATTTAATATTAATTAAAAAGAACCCTAATAATTTTAGTAATGATATATGTAAAGTTAAGGTAATCTAAATTAAAAACAATTTTAATCATGTAAAGTTAAGGTAGTCTAACTTATAGCAAAGGGATGTCACTCACGCCCGATTAGGCCAATGAGTGAGAAACATCAAGCAAGTGAAGTTTGCCCGCTAAGAATGATGTCGTGAGACGATGCTCGTAAGCACCAAATTAAACATGAAGACACTTACCTATGATAAAGTTCTTTGATTTTAACATCAATAACTCCATGCTCATATCTTTTGATAAATTTTCTAAAAATCTAGCTACTCGTATTTATGCATACTAAAGTGCTAAACAAATTGCTAATTTTGATACAGAATTCTCCTTCGAACCACATATTAATTCCTGAACTAAAATTTAAGGCACATAGAAGCTGGCAGTTTAGCTAAGATTAAGCATACTTGGGTTGAGGGTAAATCTCCAGTACGACATATTGACACAGAAGAATCAGCTCGCTTTCAAGGGGATGAAACCCAGGATAGGTTAGCTTGGTCCCATTCGTCAAGGGATGTTTACTCGGTTAGTTCTGGTTACGCCTTCGTTCACAATAGTTTGCCAGAGTTTACCACAGTTATGACACGACACCGCACTACCAAGGATCTTCCGTGGAAGCTCCCTATCAGCCAGGACTGGCGCATCTTCTCGTGGAAACTCTTAAACAGGGCGCTTTTGGCTAAAGAGGAACTTTTCAAACAGGGAATCAGGTTTGACACTCAATTGCGATTTGTGCCGCAAGTCAGGGGACGGGAATCATCCAGAATCTACCCCACATATCTTTCGGAATTGCCGGATTGTGCCTTCGTGAAGGAAGTTTGGGAGACTTGCCCTATACTTTGCCTTTTTCAGATTGGCTCGTTGGGAGGTTACGCTATGTTTATGATTCAGCCTACATTATTGCGATCCTAAGTAGCATCTGGTTCTAACGGAAAAAGGAAGTCTTCGAAGATATTCCTCGCGACCAGGATGCAGCTCTGGCCCAGGCTGATGCAGAAGCAAGAACCATGGATCAAAGCTTCACTAACCTACCCGCCGGGATTTGTGGAGGAAACCATGTCCGAAATCTGTGTTATTGGGGACAAGTGCAATTCAGTGACCACAGCCAAATTTACCAAACAAAGGATCTGCAATAATCTTTTCGACCATTAAGCAAGGGTCTCACACTCAACACAGTAGCAGTTTGACGCGCTGGACGCAGGGCACAGTCACTTCCTTACTTCAGTGGCGGCTGACACGCTGGACGGAGGTTTCCTGCACCTCTCAGTGGAGCTACCTTGCAAAGATCTTCTAAGGTACTTCACCTCAGAAGGAGACGTCAGGCTCAGAGACAGCAATAGTTGTTTAAAGCTTTTTAATTTGATTTGTAATTTTCATTGTTTCCATGGTTTCTTCAACTCGGCTGATGCCCTAGTTCGCTAAGGTTTTGGCTTGTTTCTTTTCAAAAAACACCCAGAAGGAAAAAAATAATAATTTAACCTATTTTTTTAACGTTAGAAACCCACAACCAAAGTCCAAAACCCTAATTCATCCTTAAAAAAAAAAAAAAAAATATGCATGAACAACAAGAGCGAAAAAACAAATAAACCTCCATCAAAACGATGAGGCAAAAAGTTGAATAACGCAAACGAAAAATGAAGCAATGTGCAAAAGAGAGGAGAGAGAAAGAGAGCGATTACCTGGAAGAGAAAAAGAATGCGACGGCGGAAAGGAAAGAAAGAGACAAGAGAAGAAAGAAGGAAGAGGAAGAAGGGCGAAGAGTGGTTGTAGTAAGGGCAGCAGAAAAAGTGGGATTTTGATAAACGGTGAACCTCTCGGGTTTTAATGGCGGCGAAGAAGTGGCAACAGTTGCTCTGCCATTGTTGTCCCTCTGCGAAGCTCTGGTATACATGGTGTCCGATGTCTGTGTTCCGAGGTGCTTTAACGGAGAATTATGTGGGTCTGGACGCCATGGATGTCTCTTATTTTCAAAAAAAAAAACTATACAAAAACATGTAATACACCCAATTACTATATGGTGGGAAAAACCTGTTAATCAATTTGAGTTGTTTTTTTTTTTAAATAATGTGTGGGATATTGGGCTTTGGAATGGGCCTTGTAAGGGGATAATAAGAAATCCTCGCAAATGCATGCGGTGAGAATCGAATCCAAAACCTCGTGCCTGGAATTCTGAAGCCTTAATCACTGGGCTATGACTTCATCCTTTTCAATTTGAGTTGTTTACTAAACAACTCAAATGACATTTTTGTAATTTTATAATACACACAATTAGTATATGGGGACACCATGGCTCCCTCCTTGACTTATATAATAGAGATTTAAAAAATATAAAAATCTTTTCATATAATATTACATATGTGCGCATAATTTCTATATTCATTTCTTTATTTTAGGAAAATAATATGAAGAATATTCTTATTTTTATAACAAAACATTTTTATTGTTTTTACGGATATAAGGTCTATATTCAAATTTTAAATAATCTACATATTATATTTCCAAAAAAAAATAAAAATCTACATACTATACTTTGTATTATAAGTTTGGAAAAATTGTCAATAATAAGCCAACATTTGGGCGATCTTCCACAAATAAATCAACCTTTTGAAAATCCTGAAATAAGCTATCATTGTTATCATTTAAGTCAAAAATAGGTTAAATGATTATTTAACATGTTATTCTATAGTTTTTTATCACTATTTTACAATCATTCAACTTATTTTTTGCTTTAAATGATAACAGTAACTTAAAATAACAGATAACTAATAGATTAAATAATCGTTTAACCTATTTTTGGCTTAAATAATAACAAGGTTAACTTATTTCTGGATTTTCAAAAGGTTGACTTAATTGTGGAAAATCGACCAAAGGTTGGCTTATTCTTGGCATTTTTTCCTATAAGTTTTATAACAATCATAATGATAACAATACATGTTCATCAAAGTAAGACATTAAATACATGATTATTTAGTTTTGGAATTGTATTTTTTTCTTAAATATGTTTATATGTACTGGCGGGTAAGATAGAAAATTTTACATTACATAGAACTATGTAATAATTTTTGGCACAATGGTTAGCCTAGGAAAGCAATTATTTTACTTATAAGTACATATATTATTGGCGGGTAATTTATAAATTAAAGTTATCATTGTGCTCATAGATTTGGTGAATGCGACGATGGGTAAAACAAGTTCTTCATATTAGATTAAATAAATTACATTATAACGGTATTATTAATTCATTTTCCAATTAAACAAATAGCATTATAAAAATAAAATGAAATAAACGAAATGCAAATGTCATAAAATACTATCAAAATCACACGTAAATGAGTATAGTCATTTTTGTATTAGTCATTATTGAAAATTTGCAATTGGAGAATTGAATGACATTTTAATAATTAATTTATTCATGCAAATGAGTACTTTATATATACTAAATTTGCTTATTTTATTTCCTACTGGATTAATGATTAATAATTTGATTTTTAAACCGTGCATTGCACGGGCACTATGCTAGTATATTACCTAAACATCCCCTATTTGGTTGGTGTTTGGATCTCTGCCCGTAAAGTTTGTCAAAATTATCTTAAAATGTCATTGTGAGATACAAAATTATATCTCACATTGCTTAATGGAGGAACCTCAAACTGATGAGGTGATTTTGAAGATGAGGGTCCTCGATGCAAGGATGGAAGAGCTAGAAGGTCGCGAGGAGGTCTATTGGAAACAAAGAAGTAGGCAATCATGGCTTGAACATGGAGACAAAAATACAAAAAAAAATTATGCAAAGGCTGCTCAAAGATGTCAAAGGAACTCCATTGATGTGATCAAAGATGAAGCTGGGAATAGTGATGAAAATGGGTCGGATCTGGAGCGGGTCTATATGGACCCGGATCCAGATCCCTTTTCAAAGGCTGGACCCAGATCCGACCCCGGATCCGTCGGGTGTGGAATGCATGGATCCAGATCCATTAGATCCAACGGATCCGGGTCCGAAATGGGTCCACCGTATTTCCTTTTAATAAATACAAAATTTCTAAAATTAAAGCATATAAATAACATTAACATTAACTAAATGTCTTACATGTCTTAAAACCATTAATTCATAAATTACATGTCTTAAAAGAATTAATTCATAAATTACATGTCTTACAAATTTAATGTTACAATAGCAACATAAAATTAAGTTAAAAAAATATTTTTTTAAGAGATTGGGCTTGTCACATAAGAATGTTAGACAACAACTTATGAATTATGAATTATATATATATATATATATATATATATAGGAAGAGGATCAACTAAAAACGTTTTCAACCTAAAAACCCCTACATTAGATACTTAAAGGGGTACACGTGTGATTACTAATGGAAATCTTTGTAAATATTAATAACTTTCGCTAAAAACCATTTGTACCCCTTTAAACATCTAATATACCCCTGCGACTGCTAATGTACCCCTTTAAATCATTTTCTGTCTGGTTTTCAACCATCTTTTGGTTTTTAGCCAATCCTTCCTATATATATATAGAGAGAGAGAGAAAGAGAGAGAGAGTCAGGATCTGTTAAAAACCTAACTTAAGTTGAAAACTAAAAACTTTTACTCATGACCGTCAGATTTAGATCAACGGTAGTGATTAATTTTGTTAAAAAAATGCTAATCCGCATCTTCGAATTATGACTTTGTGTGTTTATATATAAGTAAAGATGTTCTTCATCTTCTTGATCGTCTTTATTCGAACTATACCAGATTTAGAATGCAGTTCGATCATGATTAAATTTGCTTGATGTTCGAATCTACTTGATGTTTAAATCTTCTTAATGCAGTTCGAATTTTACCACCACAATCTGTAATTCGAATGATAGATTGAATATCATTAAAAGATAGTTTGAATGCGGTTTGAATAGTAATTTTACAAAATTTAAGGTTTCAAGTTTTATATGTACCCTTTTAATATTGTATGTACTCCTGATATTTTATATGTACCCCTGGTATTTTCGAATAATAGTTTTACGAAATTATATGGTTCAAGTCTTATATGTACCCTTTTAATATTGTATGTAACCATGATATTTTATATGTACCCCTAATATTTCGAATAATAGTTTTACAAAATTATATGTTTAGTTATATGTACCCTTTTAATGTGAATACTTTATATGTACCCCTAATATTTTCGAATAATATAGTTTTACAAATTATATGCTTCGAGTTTTATATGTACCATTTTAATGTTGTATGTACCCCTAGTATTTTATATGCAATGTACCCCTGATATTATTTTCGAATATTGATAATTCATCATGATGTCGAATAAAACATGATGAGGAAGATTATGTTACCAGATGAAGAAGATACTAATGATGATAAATGAATACAACTGCAACTTTAATGGAGGATGATCGAAGATGTAGTGAGCATATAAATATTGAGACCTGATAACTTCAATGGAGGAGAGAAAGGTACAAATTTTTTTATAGGAAAGAGAAAGTGCAATTTTTTTTCTGGAGAGAGATCTGTGTGTTTGTGTTGACAGAGGAAATAGAATGCTTTTAATTTAAATCAGATCAACGGATTAAATAAAAATAAGTTTAATCAATGGTTATCTTTAGTTTTTTGTTTTCAACTAATAGGTTAGTTTTCACATGATCATATTCCTATCTGTCTATCTATATATATATATATATATATCTATATAATGGGGCTACGTGTCTGGGTCCGGGTGTAATACCCCGTATTTTTGTACATTTATACATGTATTTTTATACGTATTTTATAACCCATACACGTATTTTATACGCCTAAAAGAATATTTTATATGCTTACGAATTAGGATTAACAAAATGGTTTGAAGTCAATATTTACAAAATATTATTTATTGGGTATTTAAATAACTTATGCACATTTATAAAGGAATTTTATAAAATCATATTTGGAAATAATATCAATGGTTTTCATTATGTATTTTGGGCGTCGTTTATAAAAAAAATATTCCGGTTTGAAAAAGGGTAAAAGTATTTATTCGTATTGTCGCAAGCCCAACCCGGTAAAAAACTCAAATTGGACTCAAGCTGTATAAATACCCTAGTGTAAACCAAAATAGGTGATAACCCTAAATCAGAAAGAAAAAAAAAATAATAAATAAAATCACTATCCTTCCTCCCCCTCTCACGTAGCCTCAAAGAAGAGAAAAAAATAAAAAATAAAATAAAAATTCTATAGTGTTCACTCCTTCGTGAACCAACAACAGCATTCAACGCACCACCGCCGGAGACCGCCAACGTCCGACTGCCGCCGCCTCTGCCTGGATCCCGTCGCCGACTGCCACCGCTGCACGACCGCCGCGCCTACCCCTCTGCTGTGCTGCGGTATATTTAAAAAAAAAAAAAAAAACTTTCTTTCTTCTTTCTTTTTATTCCTGATTAATTAGTCTAATTACTAAAGTTTTATGTATAATCTTTTAAGTTTTGATTTTGGATTTAAACATGTTATAATGTATAAAATTCTGATTTTATGGGTAATTAAGAATAAATTTCAGATTTTAAATATTTTTGTTGGACTTTGTATAAACATGTCAAATTTTGGTATTTTAGGAATTTATGTATAAAACTTGATTCATATGTAATAAGGTTTGATTTATAAGGATTTTTGAGTTTGAAAAATGAGTTTATGATGTTTTAATAATGTTTAAACAGATTTTATTATGCTGGAATTTTTGTGAAAAATGTTTAAGTAGGTTATTTTTGATATTTTTACGCTAGGGTTGTGTTAGACAATTTTTATACGAAAATATTTTGTTGTAGGGCTTAAAGTGTTGATTTTATGAGTTTTATTTTATTTTAATATTGCTGTGATTTTTGTAAAAATAATATGGTTTCAAATATTTTAATTGTTAGTTGCGAATAAGGGTTTCCGGTAGTGTTAGGAACATATCGGGTGTTGATAGAACTTTAAAAATTAATTTTCGGGACGTTTCGGAAGGGTTTTAAATGTTTTATCGGGGCTGAATTTTTGATTAATCACGCTTACTCAATATTTTATTTATTTATTTAATTGTCGACTTGGTATTTTAATTAGAGGGCACAATTTCGGAATTTTAAATTAAATGAAGGAGTCGGAAATGATTTTTGGAATTATTTAGAGACTGGAATTTTGTAATATATACTTAGGATAAGTTTATATGTTCAAGGAAATTAATTAGTCCCATATTTTATTGTAGGATACTTTGAATTCAGAGAATTCAATTAATTGTGGCTAGTAGAGTATGCTACTCCAGGTACGTATGTACTCAGTAAATTGTCTGCATGTAGTAGCATGTCTAGGACATGATGTGAACTGTGATGATTGGTTATATGTTATATCTGTGATTGTGGAAGAAGGAAAAATATATATTGTTACAGCATATTGGTCTGAATTGGGTATTTTATCACAGTTTGGAATAGGAGTTCAATCATGAATCTTTACACCACGTAATGTGGGGCCAGTAGGCATTAATATTATTTTACCACCATTGTGTGGGGCCATGGGCATTAAAGGACTGGGTAGGATCTTTACTCGCTCCCTCTGGGAGATTGAGACTCGGTAGTATTTTACTCGCTCCCTTTGGGAGAATGAGACTCGGTAGAAAGATTGGCTAAATAAAATTGGTTATGTGATAACCTAGACCTAGAGGATTTAAAAACGGAAAGTGTGTTGCATTGATGTTGAGTGATGTCTTGTATGGGGTGAGTTTTCGAATTTACTAATTTAAATATGATAAATCACATAAAGCGAAAGAGGATTCACACCAAAACTCTTGGAACGTATACACTTTGAGTATGAACACATGGGGGAAGCTAAATAGCTTCCTACGAGGGGTACAAGACGTTGTTCACCCTTGTTTATTTTTATTATTTTGGCCTGGGATCCCGCCACTCTTATGTGACATCGTTTTTACCACTCAACTTGCAACTGAGTGGGGCTCTGGTGGGCATGGTTACTTATCTTTGGAAACCCGTTCGATGTTGAATCCAAATCTCCTTATAAACCGATAGAGTCTAGGAGTGTAGGGGAATTGATCATGTAGGGTGTTTAGCAGGTTATCATTGCATTATTTAATCTTGTTATTCATTTATTTAATGTTTGCATATCTTGTTGTATATATGTACTCAGCTTTTGCTGATTACGTGCTTTTGTATGTGTTTTCTTTGGTCATGGCCCTCGCCTTAATGACCCTGTGATGAACCAATTTATACACTTGTATTATTGGGGAGCAGAATTGCACAGGTTAACTTGATGATGTGAAGTTCAAGTTTCCAGCATACGCATGGTCTTGGGATTGGTGTGAAGAGAGAGTTTACGATTATTGTATTTGAGCTTGTTTTAAAATGTATTTCATTTAATTTATTTGGTTTAAATAATTGTTAAAGTTTTCCGCTGCAAAATTCTGAATAAGCCGAAACGTTTTCACACGTGGCGGTAATGCTTTGGAAATTTCCTATCAAATATATTTTATGTCATAATTTTAAATAATGTTTAGAGTTTTCAAGTAGGGAATTTTCAGGGTGTTACACCGGGTTTGAGATCCAGACCCGGACCCATTTTTTCAAGATGGACCCGAACCCGAACCGGATCCGCATGGGTCCAAATTTCAAGGATCTAGATCCGTAAAAACGGATCTAGATTCGCGGTTCCGGACCGGGTCTGGGTCCGACTGCCATCTCTAGCTGGGAATGAGTATGAAGAGGAACCTCAAGTCGCGGAAGTTCTAGTTTCGTATTTCAACAATTTATTTGCGGCTGGGTAGTTCGTGGATCTGGCGGTGGTGTGTGAGAAAGTTACACCATTAGTCACAGAGCCCATGAGTGAGATGTTGTCAGCCCCATTTACGGGTGAAGAAGTCAGAGATGCACTTAGGAAAATGCACCCCACTAAAACTCAGGGACCTGATGGTATGTGTGCCCTATTTTTTCAAAAAGTTTGGTCAAGGGTAGGAGATGATGTGATTAGAAAAGTTTTGCATATTCTAAATGAAGGGGGTGGGGTTGATTCTTAATTTAAATCATACTTATATTGCCCTAATCCCAAAGAAAAAAGTTTATGAAACAGCAGCTGATTTTAGACCTATTAGCTTATGCAATGTTATTTATAAATTGGTGGCTAAAGTGCTAGCTAATAGGTTAAAATTGGTCTTACTTGTTGTTGTCCATGAGTCTCAAAGTGGTTTTGTGCCGGGCCGATCAATTACAGATAATATTCTAGTGGCTTATGAATGTTTTCACTTTTTGAGAAAAAAGAATCAAGGGAAAATGAGGTTCCTGGGTCTAAAGCTTGATATGAGTAAAGCTTATGATAGAATTGAATGGGGCCATTTGGAGGGTATGATGAGAAGTTTGGGCTTTCCTGAGTCTTTCATTGGATGTGTTATGAGATGTGTCGCTTCTGCTTCTTTCTCTGTGCTTGTGAATGGGCAACCGTCTAGGAAATTCAAACCAGGAAGGGGTCTTCATCAAGGGGACCCTCTTTCACCTTTCCTTTTCATTCTATGTGCGGAAGGGCTTTCTGCTCTTCTTAGGGGAGCGGAAAATAATGGTACCATCCATGGTGTTAAAATTGGAAAGTATGTGCAACCGGTCTCTCACTTGTTTTTCGCAGATGATAGTCTATTATTTGTGACAGCAATAGAGGAGGAGGTTGATAGAGTGATAGAAATCTTATCCATCTATGTAACTGCTTCCGATTAAAAGCTGGATCTAGAAAAATCTGAGGTGTCCTTTAGCCGAAATATAGGGCCAGAGAAGAAAAATAAGCTTCAGGAGAAGTTATCTTTTAAGGCTATGGAAGGGCATGATAAATATTTGGGTCTTCCGACTTACATTGGTGGATCAAAGAAACATGTTTTTCAATCAATTCAGGATCGTGTCTGGAAAAAGTTGAAGGGATGGAAAGAAAAATTCTCTCACAAGCTGGAAAGGAAATTCTCATTAAAGCAGTGGTTCAAGCTATACCAACTTATGCTATGCAAGTTTTCCTTCTCCCAAATTTTTTTTTGAATGAGTTGGAGAAAATGGCTTGGGCTTTCTTTTGGGGGTAAAAAAATGATGAGAAAAAGGTAAGCTGGATAGCATGGAGGAAATTAATTCCTTCAAAAAGAAGTGGAGGCCTGGGCATTCGAGATATGCAAGCTTTCAACAAAGCGTTGTCGGCTAAACAAGCGTGGCGAGTCCTCACAAATGAAGAGTTTCTCATGGTGAAAATTCTCAAGAAAAAGTATTTCCCTCATATGGAATTTATGGAAGCTAGAAGTTCTACAAATGCAAGTTACACATGGAAGTCTATAATGTCCGCAAGGGATCTCATTTTAAAAGGTGCTAGAAAGATGGTGGGTGGGGGCACTTCAATCAACATATGACAAGACCCTTGGGTCCCTGAGCTCCCAAATTTTAAAGTTACTCCTCTATCTATCGTTGATGCAAGCCAACCACAGGTTGTAGCTGAATTAATCACTCAAAACAAATGGGATTTAGAGATCCTAAATCATTGGTTCACTGCTGAAGAAGTACTTCCAATCAAGAAAATTCCTATTTTTAATTCAGTGGCGACGGACTTATGGACATGACACCACACCAAAAATGGATGTTATAGTGTGAGGTCAACATACTTTTTAGAACTTGAAGGAAGGATATGTGCCAAATCAAATAGTGATCCAAGTCATGACAAGAAAACCTGGATGAAGTTATGGAATGTCAAAGTCCCCCCTAAAGTTCGCCTCTTTGGATGGAAAGCAGTTCACAATGGCATCCCAGTGATGACTCAGTTACGACGGCGTGGAATGGATGTGGATTGTGTTGCCCGATGTGTGGTGAAGATGAGGAAACCGTGCTCCATTGTCTCGTTAGATGTCCAGAGGCGTGGTTTATCTGGAAAACTTCCCCTATGCGAATTGAGAACATGAATGAAAATATGACTTCTTTCAATGAGTGGTTTGGGGCTCTAAGTGGCATCTACAAGGATAAACAATGGTAGTGCATTTTTTGGTGTCTTGCATGGGGTATATGGAATAAAAGGAATGGGTGGGTTTTTGAACAAAAGAGGACTCCTACAACGACTGTAATGCAAGAAAACGGTGAGTTTTATTGAAGAATATGAAAGGGCGAACAATGTCGGAGAATCTTCACTCCAATTGAATGCAACTATGGTGAATAGGTGGTCTCCTCCTTCCCATGGAAAGTACAAAATTAATTGTGATGTGGCTTTCTTAGGGAATAATTTAATGGGCTGTGGCGCGGTGGTTCGAGATTCAGTTGGTGATGTAATGCTTGCTACCTGCTGCACTATGATGGAGGTGGGAAGAGTGGATGTTGCTGAAGCCTTGGCGGCCAGACATGCTTTAACCACTGTTGTGGAGGGCTGGGTTCCACAGTGTTTCGTTGGAAATGGACTGCATTAAACTGGTAAATATGCTGAAGAAGGTGTCCTTGAAACCTCTGAGTTGGGCTGCATTGTGGCTGATATTTTTCAGCTCGCAAATAGATGTTTGTCTATAAATTTTCTTCATGTTAAACGTAGTGGTAATATTGTGGCACACAATCTTGCTAAGTATTGTAATGTTATTTCTGATTGTGTGGTTTGGATTGAGGAAGTTCCTACATACTTCAGTTCAAGTTTTTGTAGACAATGACATTTCTTTATTGGATTAATTAATCACTTGTTTACCCGTAAAAAAACCCTGATATCTCTCGTATATGGTGCACCTGGACCACTTACCCTATTTATGGTTACGCTATGGTCCTGCGTGTTAGTGTGTCAACGTGTCAGAATTTTAGCATGTGACAAACTGACAACATGTCCTAATAATTTTTCAAATTTTGCATACATATATAGTTCCAAATATAACGGCACTAGTAATGCTGTAATAGAACAAACCTCTTCGAGTTTTATTCCTATACCACGACATCATATTTAAAAAAACTCATCCAAACAAATCTATAACCAACAATAGATAAACCTTATTAAAGTTTGTATTGTGACCCACTATTTTCACTTTTTTTTAAAAAAAATCTTTTCCATTACTTTTATTTACTTTTCCATTTTTTTGTAACTCATTTGGTACAAATTCGTTGGTACACTCGGTTGAACCATGAGGAAGGTACACCTTCCTTTAAACGCACATCTTCGCATAGTAAACGCAGAATTTAAAAAAAAAAAAAAGCAAAAACAAAAATTAACTAACGCAGCACTGACAATAAAAGTAGGTCAAAACTTCAAAGGTCTCTATTTCCTCTCAACCTTTTATCTCAAATCCCTATCTTTGCTCAACTTCTCTCTCCTCAAACAAATGAATTTTCTATTCATCTTTTTAAAAAATTCTTTTTTGTTCTCACTTAAATTTCTTTTTGTTTTTTATTTTTTAACAACTTGGGAGAAAATTTCACCAAAACCTAAAGAAGATGGAGAATCAAGTTGGAACTACGTATGCAAAATTTGAAATTCAGATTTGTAGTTGTCTTACTTTCTTGTTTTTTTTTCATGGTATACATATTTACCAATTTATGCACTATAACTTACACTTTTTTTTATAGTAAATTCCAAATTTTTAATACCAATTATTGCCATATTTTTTTAATTTAGTGTATTCGAAGTATTTGTATTTTTTAGGATTTTTTTTCCTTAAATTGATATTACAATTGTTGTTGAGAGTGATGTTATTTCTCTATTTTTGTTTCAAATTGGTCAATAAATTTCGTTTTTTAGTCTATTATTTGGTGCACTTTTTGTTAGTCGAGTTTTTTTTTTTTTTTTTTGGAATATGTTGGTGAGTTTTAAATGTGTTGATTATGTTGTTTTCTATCATTTCTTATAGTTGGATTAACTAACAAAAAGAAGAAATAAATAAAGAGAAAATTTGATTGAACAATATGTTGTTGGAATTGAACAATGTGTTTGTTGATTGTACATTAGTAATTAAGTTTAAATTTTAATGAACAATAGGTGTATCGGAAATGTTCAATATGTGTGTTTGAATTGAACAATGAGTTTGTCGGAAATGAACAACTGGTATATTGAAAATGAATAATAGGTACATTGGATATGAACAATTGATATATTGGAAATGAAGAATGAGTAAGTATGTTATATGAACATTAGTGATTCTGTTTAAATTTTTATCCTTTTAAAAATTTGAATGAACAATATGTGTATTGGAAATGAACAATTGGTATATTGTAAATGAACAATTGGTATATTGAAAATGAACAATTAGTATATTGGAAATGAACATTATGTGTATTGAAGATGAAAGATTGGTATATTGGAAATGAACAATTGGTATATTGGAAATGAACAATTAGTATATTGAAAATGAACAATATGTCTTTATTGATTCTTTTTTTGGGCTGATATAAGATTCTTTAATTAATTTTAGTTCATTTTTAAAAAGTACAATTTTTATCCCGTTGTATTTGTTTACTCAACCCTTTAATTTAGAATAAAGAAAATCTAAAGGAAAAAAAAAACCTTTAATTTAGGAGAATTTATTTACTTAAAAAACCCCAAAGAAAAAAAAAAAAAACCAATCTTGCCCTAATGTACATCCTAATTGAACTACTCATGGTTGCACCCACATTTTTTACCCATTTGCACCACTTAAATTCCACTGAACTACTCATGGTTGCACCCACATTTTTTACCCATTTGCACCACTTAAATTCCACCTCACCATTTACAAACCACTCACTATTTTCAAACCCCTCTAAAAAATTAACCTTTAAAATTTTGTGTAACAATAAGTGGTTTGTTTGTGAACCTCAAAAAAAAAAAAAAAAAAAAAAAACAAACCTTATGACAAACCTCTTATTGTTAATGCCCTAATCTGCATTTTTAAAACTTGAATCTTTATTTTTTTAAACTAAATCTTTAATTTTTTTAAACTACAATATTCATTATTTTAAAGGTAGAATCTTCAGTTTTTTAAATTAAACCAAAATCTTCATTTATTTTCCTATTAAACTAGAATCACTATTTTTTTAATAGAGGGTAATATTAATTTTTTCATATGCTAATATTCATTTCACAAAAGTATTCATTTTTGCAACTTAATATACATTTTTTCAAACTAGAATCTTCATTTTTTTAAACCAGATATTCCCTTTTGCAATCTTTATTGTTTAAAACTAAACCATTTTTATAAACTAGAATATTTTTTCTTATAATTATAATCTTCATTTTTGTAAGCTCGAACCTTTATTTCTTAACATGCAATTTTTTTTTAACTACAATGATCATTTCTTAATATGCAATATTTGTAGATGGAATGTTGAGTCATCATTTCTTAACAAGCGACGTTCATTTTTGTAAATATAATGTTGAATGTAATTACAATCGTCATTTCTTAACTTACAAATGTTCATTTTTATTAATAGAAAAATTAGAATAAATTTTAGAAATCAAAAAATATTTATTAAAAAAAATGTTAAACCTTATGTGTGAACTTGTTAATAGGGTTAGCAGAAAGTGACCCAACCAGCTAACCCGACCCATTAATAACGGGTTGGGTTGAAATGTTCAACCCGTTTAATTAAATGGGTCAACTCGAACCCGATCCTTTATTATATGGGTCGGGTTCGGGTTGGAATTTTCTAACCTGATTATAACCCGTTTAACCCGATTAATTATTGTTTTTGAATTTTAAGAGGTTGTTTTAACCTACTTATTGTTTTGAATGCTCAATTTTACCAAACTTTAAGCTACTGAGATTTTAATATTCTACTTTATTGAAAATTTAAATTCTTCATTGTAAGGAATTAAGCTAAATATATTAGATTATAGAAGAAATTTTTGGCTAAAAAACTTAGGGTGTGTTCTCTTCAACTTATCAAACCTGAACTTATCTGAACTTATTGGAACTTATCTAAACTTATTAAACCTGAAATTTATTTTTGTAAGGTGTATTTAGAACTTATTAGACCTGAACTAATTAAACTTATCTGAACTGAACTTATTAGAACTTGTTGAAACTTATTTGATCTAAACTTATTAAACCTAAAACTTTTTTTAAGGTGAAAAGAACGCACCCTTAGAGCATGTACAATGGTTGTAGCTAGGGACTTGCTTGCAATTTCCAAAAGTCCCTAGCTACTAGCTTGACCATTGGTTTAAAATTAAGCAATTAGCTTGGCCAAACAAATTAGCTTGCCAAAGCTAATTTGCTTGCGCTGAAAACAATGCATGGGAAAGTGATTTTGTTCTAGTTCCCACAAGCAATAAAGGAGTTATCTTTATTCCAATGCATTTTTTATTTTTTATAATAATAATTTTTAAAAAAAATGTAAAAAAAATTAATGATTTATATGGGTCTCATAAATGATATGTGGAACATATTTCAATGGGAAGCAACTAGCTAACCATTTGCGCTTAAATTAGCTTCAACTTCTTTTGGGTGGAAATTTTATGTGTCAATGTAAGCTAATTTGCCAATTAGTTTACCATTGTACATGATCTTAATGGGTCAACTCAAACCCACCCGTTTATTTTCAGAACAGGTTAGGTTATAAAAACTCAACTCGTTTAATAAATAAGTTGGGTTCGGGTTGAAGGTACATAATCCGAAAACCCGAACACAAACCCGAATTATCAACCTGATTTGCTAGCACTACTTGTTAGTTATATTATGTGAAAGTATTGGGTCATACGGTTTGACCAAACAATCTGGTCAGACGGCTGACCCATATACCCAATTATAATAGTGAAAAACTTCGGGAGGCTATAACTTTGCACTCGGGTGTCGGATCGGGGCATATGATATATCGAAATTGATTAATTTTTCGAGATGAACGAAGTTGCAAATACCCGAAGGAAATTTGGCCACCAGAAATCGCCAAATGAGGCCTCTAAAGGCCTCAAAATGCAAAATGTGTCCATGTTTAAACAATATGTGTTTAGGTTTACAAATAGATATCCAGGGTTAACAATATGTATCCAGGTGTGTTCAGATTTGTTCAGATTTGTCCATATATGTCCAGGTTTGTCCACATTTGTCCAGGTTTGTCAACATTAGTCCAGGTTTGTCAAGTGTGTCCAGATTTATCCAGATTTGTCCATGTTTGTCTAGATTTGTCCAAGTTTGTCTATATTTGTCCAGGTTTGTCCATATTTGTCCAAGTTTGTCAACATTAGTCCAGGTTTGACCAGGTGTGTCCAGATTTATCCAGATTTGTCTAGATTTGTCCACATCTGTCCAGGTTTGTCCACATTTGTCCAGGTTTGTCAACATTAGTCTAGTTTTGTGTCCAAATTTATCCAGATTTGTCTAGATTTGTCCAGGTTTGTCCAAGTTTAACAACTTTTCATTAGGTTTACAAATTGTGTCCAGGTTTCAAATGTGTCCAGTTCTGTTTCCAGGTTTACAAATGTTTCCAGGTCTACCAATACATGTCTAGGTTTAACAGCATGTGTCCAGGTTAAACACATATGTGTCCAGATTCAACAATATGTGTCCAGATCCAGTGGACTGTGATCGGTTCCTTAGGCGTCGTTAATTCCTAAGGAGTCGGAATCAAGAATAAAAACCCAAATTCCTAACTAGCCTAAAAGGGTAGTATAATGGAGTAAGGGGTCGAATCCACAGGAAGGTAGGTGAGTGAGAATTGTCTTTAAAATTATATTCACCTAATAAGGGTTTGCTTTTTTTTTTTTGAAGATTGAAAAATTAAGAAATCCAATTAAAGAGTTAATAAAATAAAACTAACTTGATTAAAGGAAAGTAAAGTCACTAGAAACTATAATAAAGCATTAAAACGAGCGCTAGGGAGAGGGGAAAACTTGGATTAATACGATTTCAATTAAATAATCATGGAAAACAAAGTGTTGACTCATGAAAGAGGTGATTTGCACTACATTGGGAAGTCACTTTCGCACACTCCCTAAATTCATCCAAATCGTCAAACATCAAGAAGTCACTCTACTCTTATAGTCCAACTACCCAACCCCGCCGCAGTGGTCGTGGTCAATCTTAGTCTAGTTATCCGCTACACACGAGCTCGCTCTCGCGCAACTCATGAATAGCTCAATATTCAAGCATGAGGTTAGCTACTCTTCAAACCTTATTCATCAAAACCTAGACTAATCAACATTCATAACCCAACTACAATGAAAATCCAACAATCATCCAATTTCAATCACAAAACCAAATTATCCTCCTTCCCTAGCTAGTAATCTAAGTAATGGGGGTGAAAAACATGATTAAAAGCCTAGGAGTTGAAACAAATAAATCTAACAAATTACTACTAACGAGCATAAATGGAAAACTAAAAGCTATGCATAAAACAAGTAGAAAATATGAAATTGAAACTTAAAAACATTAAAATCTACAACTAAGAAATTAAAAGGAGCAAACCTTTCTACTCTAACAAATACTAAAATCAAGAAACTAATTGATTAAACTACTCTAACAAAGCCTAAATTCATGAAATATGTAAAAAAAAACAATAAAATAAATGAAAAGAGAAGAGATTACCGAAATCTACAAAAATGGAGAGACAATAACCCTAAACTAGTGAGAGAAAATAAAAATGGAGAGGCTCTCAAATGGGGGAAAATATCCCAAATGAGGCTTGGTTTCTAATTACCCTAAGTTGGGTATTTATAGTGAGAGAGATGGGTTAGTAAAATCATCCTATATAAATTGCCAAAAAGAAAGTAATAAGAAGTAAAATGAAATAAAAACAAAAGGAAAATTAAAAAAAAAAAAAAAAGAAGAAAAATTAAAGAAAGAAAATAAAAATAAAATAAAATAAAAATCCTAAACTACCAGCAACAAACCCACGAAGCCTTCTGCTTCTTTCACGCAGCATCATCGCAATCATCGTTCATCATGTTCAACCCACATCGCAGCTCATCTTCATCGATCAATACCGTATCATCATCAACGATCATCAAATCAAGCAAATCCTAGCCGTTCGATCAACAAAACGGAGCAATTTGGCTTGATTTCATTCGAAGCGGACGCTCCGAGCTTGTTGCAATTGGACTTGAATTTGCTCTGTTTTGGAGCGGACGCTCCAAAATTCGGAGCGGGCGCTCTAAACTCACGGCATTTTGAATTGAAATCACATTGAAATGGAGCGGACGCTCCAAAATTCGGAGCGGGCGCTTCGATTTAATTCAATTATGCACAAATTTGATGTTCGAAGAGGTCGGTTTTAATGACTCAAATTGGGTGGTTTGGGTAGTTGAGTGATTTGTGGGTGTTTATGGTTGATTTTAGGAGGTGGTTGGTGGTAGTGGATTAGGGGCTGTTTTGGTGATGGTGCTTGATGTTGGTGATGGTGCTTGATGTTGGTGTTGGACTAGGCGAAATTAGGGGCTGGAGTTTGCGGTGGTTTTGGTTCGATTGAAGCCTGCAGTAGGTGGCTGGTGGTTGCGGCTCGGCTGTGGTGCAGCCGGTGGTTGCTGGGTTTTCGTGGCTAAGCTGTTGTTGATGTTGTGGGTTGGAGTTTCGGCTCGGAACATTGTAGAGGTCGGGGGATCAAATCCCATGGGCAGTAGCTTTGAATGGTTATGTTGATTGTTGTTGAGTATACTATCCAAGATCCACCTAAACACAAATACAATCACACAACTTAAACTCATGCATTTATAATTTCAATTAAGCACCAAAATGAGTCTAAACAAACAACACAATGTCAATTTATTTAATTAAACTAAAAATCTAAGAAAAATAAAAAGATAAAATTAAAACTAAAAAAAATAAAACAAATGGGTTTTGCTACCCAAAATGGAAAATAGAAATAAAAAAAAATGCTACTAAATAAATTAATACGATTTATTGGCCAAAATAGCGATAAAGTGGCAAAAGTAATAAAATGACATAAAAATTATAAAAATAATAAAAATGAGAGAAAATAAAGGAAATACTATTAAAATTGCATAGAAAATTAGCAAATATAAAGTGGAAAAATATGACAAAAATGGACTTATCAGACTGGTCTAACAGAAACGTTACTATCAGACCGATCTGATACCTTCTCTTATATTATTGCACACATTATCCACAAAAAAAACTAGTCATCATACTTAAAGCGTAATTGCTTGTTTCCCATTGGTTACAAATACGTGTATGTTTTATTTTATTTTATTTTAGTTATATTGATTATATTGATAATTAATAGGAGATTAGGAGCTAACGTCACACGCACCCCACAAACACCAAACCAGACCATTCTTTCTCGGTCTCTCCGATCAATCCTTCGTCAAAATTTTCACATTTTCGCAGTGACAAACAGGTAATAATTTTCAACAATTTACCTGGATCTTCTTGCTTTTGGGTTCTTCTTTCTTTTGAAATTCGGTTACTTGAATTCACATTTAGGTTTACTCTTTTTGAGCTTTTCTTTGATTTGATTTGAGTTGGTTTTGGTTTAAATCCTTGCAGGTTTGCCCTGTTTGGGAGGATTATTCATTAGATCATGGTATTTCTCTTAACTTTTTTGATCGATCCTT
This sequence comes from Salicornia ramosissima, assembly GCA_951394345.1. Lineage (NCBI taxonomy): Eukaryota > Viridiplantae > Streptophyta > Magnoliopsida > Caryophyllales > Amaranthaceae > Salicornia > Salicornia ramosissima. The sequence continues at coordinate 16,152,167 of OX596236.1, read as the reverse complement.
GTATTTATCAGCTATTCCAGTATTTTTTATGGCCCATACTCTGCTAATTGTCTCTCTTTTAGTTGCTTAGCTCTTAAATTTTTTTATGGCCCATGCTCAAATGGAAGGGTTTTCTTGTTTCTCTTTTTATTACCTTACTGCTCACAGTCAATTACGCCAATGTTTGGATCTAGTGCAATCTGGCTTTGTTGTTCTTCTTCTTTTGTTGTTTTTTGGGGAATTGTATGTGTCTAGATGGATTTCCTCTGGAAGATTGTTATGTCTTATGTATTGAGGGTTCCTACAAAATAGTTACCAATAGAATGGTACGGATTCTATGTAATAATATAAGGTTTATTGAACTTTATTTAAATTTCAAAATTAAACCAAATGAGCATTCGCCATCAACAATGAACATTAATTAATTGTGTGTTACATATGTATGGGGATTGGGGAGTACATTCCTCTAGGTACTCATGGGTGTACCGACTCTAAATTGGATTCGTCTAATGCTTAATCTGTTGTTTTCTAAATATGGATTTGGTCTCTTTGTAACATTCATTTCTTTAATTTTCTGCTAGCATTTCATAGTAGTGTTGTGGGATGTAAAGGGGGTGAGCATGCCATGAATTTCTTTGGTGAGGTTTTAAACGGTGTTAAAGTAAAAGTAGAGAGGGAGTTCTTTTCTTAGAGTATGATAAATTGATGAGTTGTAAAATATGGGGCCTTGTCCACAACAATGGACATAGGGTTGTTGTTGAGTAAGCTAAGAACATAAGACTATGTTGGCTTGTTCCTAACCATATAAGTCTCAAGTAGACCTCGTTATCGGACAGGGTAGCCCAATGACATGCTGTTAGGGTCAAGGTTATAGGGTATTTACCGCACATGATTTTTAATGGACAAGACCTTATTGACCAAGACCAATACGGAGCCAAAAATAATAGCTTAATAAATTTTCCAAAAAAATAAGTTTTGACAAAAATAGTTACATTAATATATTCGGATACATTTGTTTTAATTATTGGCTATCTTAATTTTTTTTAATTATATTTAATATTTTAATGGCCCGAACGCTAACGACCCGCGACCTGCTTTTGCCCGACCCGCTATTGACCCTTTTTAGCCGACCCTGGCCCTGACCCAACCCACACTGCCCCGACCCGCCCCGACACATCCAATAACCAGGTCTAGTCTCAAGTTAAAACTTAATAACATTTTAAACCAGTGGAATGTCGTGAACTAAATAGAAATTTTGTGATGGTTAGTTGCATGAAAAATGAAGATTGTTCCAGAAATAATAATCCGTAAATGTTAGTGGGTGGGGTGTTAAAAGTACAATGATATGTAAATATGATCTGTGCAAGTCTATTTAGTTTGCTATATACATTTAACAAGTCTTTGTTTGAAGAGGGAAAGGGAATAAGTCTATTTAGTTTCCTCTATCTGCAAATGTAAACAACCTTTTTAGAGAGTGGCAAGGACTGAAGTAATGTTCTATGCTTATAGCTTTATATAGCGTACCTAGGCATGAGGCAAGCTTAGGCAATAGGAGAATCACATCATGGTGGCAGGTGGCTGGGCGCAACGAGATCTGAAAAGTGTGCTCCTCTTGTGTCTTTGCCCGTGCCTCAGTCGCTGCGCCTTGAATGCTTTTTGGTGATGAGGCGTTGAGCTGGGCTGTACATATTTAAATTTAACCTTTTTTTTACCTATCTTTTCCCAGTTTCTTGCTGAGACAATACTTTAAAAGATTAATACTTTAAAAGATTTATACGGAAAACTCCGTTTGTTTCATTGTGTAGTTTTAATTTCTTGGCCACTTTAATCGGTTAGGAACTTAGGCATGTTCCTCTGTCAAAAAGAAATTTTAAAACTTTAAAGATAGCTTCATTTAATTATGCATCTTTAAAAATTGTAAAACTCTATGTTAAAAAATTACGTGTTGGGGTAGAATCCAATGAACTCTACATGACTCTATCTTTCCTTGCTTATAAATTGTAAACAATAGTCAAATTAATTTCATAAACAGTGCCAAAAGTAAGCGATGGAGGGAGCAGATTTTATGCTCTATTGAATACAAAATAATCTCTAAATTTGGTTTTTACTGTTTATGGCACTTAAATTGCATCTCGTATCCAAAAGGCACACATCTTTACCTTGCACTTAGGGTCCGCAACCTCTTTGTGCCTTAGTGTGCCTCACAAGTCACACCTTCAAAAGTAAGGTTCTATGCATTAGGAACATGAAATGAAGCCATCAATGGGTGGAGTAGTAGGCCCTCAATCGAATATGAACTATGCATAGTATTGTTGTTGCCATGCTCCCGTTGTTGTAGAAATTGAGCCTAGTAATCCTTGTGTGTTAAAGTTCTATTTAAATATTTCAAAATAAATTGAGAAGAGAGATCCTTGTCCATTGAGCAATGCAGAATGCTTCCACTGTACGCCAATATTCTGTTTTGCACTTAATGCCATCTTTGAGCCCCCCACAACATCCCCCTCCTCTTTCACTTGAGCTAATTTGACATGATGTAAAATCTGGCTTTGCTCATGAACAGGCAGTCAATGAAGTTGATGCTAAAGGCTTAAATCCAGGCCTCATAGTTCTGTTGGTCATTGGAGGGCTTTTGATTTCTTTCCTAGTTGGAAATTATGTACTTTACACCTATGCTCAGAAGAACTTACCACCAAAGAAAAAGAAGCCTGTTTCAAAGAAGAAGATGAAGAGGGAGAGGCTCAAGCAAGGTGTTGCGCCTCCTGGAGAGTAAATATTTACGAGTCTTTGTCACAGAACTGCTGCTTCGGGGACCTCTTTTTGTTTCCAAGTTATCTTTTTTTTTTTTTTGAGTTTTGAGTCTTTTTGTAGTTAGCCACAGTTTAAATTATGGTATGATTCATTGGGTAGTATGAGTAAATCTCAAAATTTCTTTGATAAGCAGGGTCTTAAAGCCTACTTGGTTGCACTTTCACTAAAAGTGAGTACAGGCACTAATCTTTAAGTTTAGTAAGTCAGGCACCAGATTTAAACCTTCCATCTTGTAGGCTGATGACTCGTGTTTTGTTAAAGAAAATCAGTGTCTCTTTGGTACTATTGAGTTGTTTTACTGTCAACTTTGTGGTGGTGTATTGTAGTTTTACCCGAAGCTATGACATTTGTGTTGAGAATTTGAGATCTTTTTATGTAGTGAAACAGCGGTGTTAGTATCTGTGTATATACATCCAGTGATTTTCTATGTTTGTGCAAGAGTTTGGTGTAACTGCTACGGTGCTGCCTTTATAACAAAACTGGACAGCATTTGAAGAAGTTAGAGACAGAAGTCAGAATTATGAAAGGAGAGCTACTACACCGAAAATATATACAATTTTTTTTAATACCCTGTATCGCAATACTCGCTACATAAGTAGATGACACGGACTCCTAGGCAAAAATGGATTTAAGGAGAGAGATAGAGTAAAAAATGAATAATTAATTGACCCACAACAAAAGTAAAGTTAAAAAAATAATAAAAAAGCAACACATAGGTAACTTTTATACTAAATCCAGTAAAAAAATATTTGTTACAAGTATTGTGTTATACTTTAAAATGATAAAAGTTGCGAGTATTGTGATATGGAGGTAGTATATATTATGAATTATGAAATTTTAACCCAAATAAATTTTTTTAACACACCATTCACCTAAAAAATGGAATTGCCCACTTCTACATGAACATCAGCAAGATCAATTCTTCTTTCAAAGCTTCCATCTTTAGGCTTCAGTTGAAGATAGTAGCAAGACTAGCAAACACCATCGGGCATTACCGTTTGCAAAAATGGACATGAGAGTATGTGTAAATTTTGACAAAGCTCAAATTTAACAATGATAATTGATAAAGCAAGAGAAAGAGAAACAGAAAATCAATAGACCTTCTAAGCTACTTAAATGTAATGCGAAAACGATCAATAGTTTACAGTGACTTAATTTTAGAGCTGTAATTGGATTGACCTGGGTTGAGTTCGGGTTGACCCATTAATATAAACGGATTAAAATACCTAATTCAAACACAATATATGGGTTGAGATTCTTAACCCAACCCAACCTTATAAATAAATGGGTTGACTCAATAACCCGTTTAATAATATTATAACTGTTTCGAGTTAAGTGCAATACTAGGTACCAAACTTTGAAGTTTGGTTACTATAGTTGCAAAAGTTGCAACTTAGGTACTCAAAGTTAACATCCGTTAGTTTGATAGAATATTCCGTTAACTTAAATTGTAAATCATTAAAATTAAATTTGAGGCACATATGTATAACGTAATATTCAAGATTGTTTGTGATTCTAGGTAAAGAAATAAATATTTATACCCATAAATTAAAGATTTGATTTAATTTGTTAGTTTATGATTTTCTTGCATGCATAAAGATTTTAAGATATTATATGATTGACAATATATATTTTTACCGTTTTATGTACATAAAAGATTATATATAGTAACTATAATTAGGGCCGACAAAAAGTGACTCAACCCGCTAACTCGACCCGAACCATTAATAATGGATTGGGTTGAAAATTTTCAACCCGTTTAATTAAATGGGTCAACCCAAACCCGGCCCATTATTATCTGGGTTGAGTTAAGGTTAAAAATTCTAACCCGATTATAACCCGCTTATCCTGATTAGTTGTTGTTTTCAAATTTTAAACGGTTATTTTAACCTGCATGTTGTATTGAATGCTCTATTTTAGTAAACTTTTAGCTACTATAAACTAACTATTATCTATTAGATTTTACTATTCTACTTTGAAGAAATTTTAAATTCTTCATTGTTTGTAATTAAGGTAATAATTTAGAGTGTAGAAGAAATTTTTGGTAAAAAAAATAAATGGGTCCACATGAACCCGACCCATTATTATATGGGTTGAGTTAAGGTTAAAAATTCTAACCCGATTATAACTCGCTTATCCTGATTAGTTGTTGTTTTCAAATTTTAAACGGTTATTTTAACCTGCATGTTGTATTGAATGCTCTATTTTACTAAACTTTTAGCTACTATAAACTAACTATTATCTATTAGATTATACTATTCTACTTTGAAGAAATTTTAAATTCTTCATTGTTTGTAATTAAGGTAATAATTTAGAGTGTAGAAGAAATTTTTGGTAAAAAAAATAAATGGGTCCACCTGAACCCGACCCGTTTATTTTAAGGTCGGGTTATGTTACAAAAACTCAACCCGTTTATTAAATGGGTCGGGTTCGGGTTAAGGGTACATGACCTGATAACCCGACAACCCGAACCCAACCTTTCAACCCGATTTGTCAGCCTTAACTATAATATATATTGTACATTGTTACAATTTTTTTCATGGTAATTTGAATTTTTTCTATATATAAAAGATTATAAAAGATACTGTAATATATTATTTGATTAGATATGTTAATATAAACTGTACAAAAAAATTAGATGAACAACATTTTATTATAAATAATATATATATTACAAAGTATTGATTAGATTTTTAAAAAAAATAATAATAAGAAAACGTTGGTTAGTTTACTTGGCGGAGGCGTATTGAACTTAAGAAAAATTATTGTCATGTACGAAAATTATTTTACTTTTAGAAATTTGGAACAACTTGTCATTTCGTTGAATATTATTTTGCATTTACTACTAATTATTTAATAATTGAATTAGTTTAACACTAAAGTTTACAAAAGTTTGATTAGAATACCCTAACTGCAACTTTTGCGACTAGGGTACTCTAATTGCAACAAACTCCAAAGTTTAGTACCCACTATTATACTTAACTCTAACTTTTTCATTAGCATCAATTCAACATTAACAAAATGAATATTTAGTATTAAAAAATAAATATTTAGTATTAAAAAATGAATATTCGATATACAATAATTAATATTCATTTTAGTTGTTGCCAACGTAAATGTAAGCTCGGATTTTTTGCGGTAAAATGAATATTCAGTATTAAAAAATGTGAATATTTAGTATAAAAAAATGAATATTCAATATTAAAAAATAAATATCCATTTTAGTTGTTAAAACTGATTCGTTGACGCGCGAGAACACAATTGTTCTATGTGCTCCCGGGAATATTGTATACTGTAGTATAAAAATTAGTTTTTTAAAAAATGAAAGCTTTTAGTTTTTTTTTTATAAAAAAATATTGTTAAAAAAATGAATATTATGGTGTACAAAAATGAAGATTAAAAATTAAAAAAAATTAAGATTATAGAGTAAAAAATGAAGATTTACAAAACCACAAAAAACTACCTGATCCTTGGAGCACCGAATAACAATTCTAATAAAACTAAATCAAAAAAAAATTCCAAATCATGTTAATCCATTGAGATCATTTCAGTTGAAAGTGAATCACCCATCCTCAACAAGACAACAAAAACACTTGATCTTTCTTTCACACCCTCTGTCGTCGTCTCTTGAGTTGGGGATTGATTTGGCTTTTGTGCGACTTTTCCTCCATTAAAGCTAAACTTTTGAGGTAAGATTTTTTTTTCCCTGTTTAATAATGGAAAATCAATTGAACAATCGAGTTTAGCTTCTTACTTTTGCTGATTTGATTGTGTTATAGTCACTTCGGGTTCTTCGAGGGTGGATTATCCAATTATCGGTTATAATTAGGGAAGTTTATCTGTATATTAGTCGAATTTTGTTGCTAATGTGTGGTAACAATTCTGGTAGAATTGTCGAGCTAGATGATTCAACTAGAGACCCCAACATGTAATGCGTAGATCTGCTTGCTTTTGGGTTCTTCTTTCTTTTGAAATTCCATTACTTGAATTTACATTTAGGTTTACTCTTTTTGAGCCTTTTCTTTTCTTTTCTTCGATTTGATTTGAGTTGATTTTGGAGTAGGATGGTTTTATTAACAACCATAATGTTAAACTTTGTAGAATGGTTTTGGAGTAGGATACCATAATCACTTCAGTCACCTATCTGACACCATCATTTTCTTCTTATTCCTAATCTGCCGCCTCTGTAGGATATGAATACTGAATATTGAATTCTGAATAATTTCCATCTTTGGCATATGTCTATGCGCGTGTGTGTGTGCTTGTATGGTTGTTTATCTTTATGATTGTTGTTCACTATTGTTCTAAGTGTTGTTGATTCCGCCAACATACACATCGGGCTACTACAATAAGCCTCATTAGGGGCTAGGGCGATAGTGGGTGTTATTGGCTGGCTAGAAGGGCATTCTAGCGCCATCATGACATAGCGAAAAATTGGGCCGTGACGATAGGCCTCTGTCATTATAATTTTTTTTCTTTGGTGTGGCACAATCTTTGGAAGGAATGTGTGATGCCTATGTTGTTTCTATTGCGGTTCTAAACTTTATTTGCTTCTTGATTTGTTGTCTGATTTGATGCTAGACATACCGAGAATCATCTTTATGCTATGTTTGTATACAAGCATTTCATTTGAAATGATGGATTTGGGCCAAATTATATGTTTCAAGTAAAAAAATTTGGAATTGGATTTGGCTTAATTCCCAACCCAAATGCTTAACAAGCAAATGTTGCGTATTTCAAATACTTAATAAAACCATGTCATTTCAAATTCTAAAACAACCCAAACAAATAATTGTCATTTGAATTGTAGCATTTTAATTTTAGAAATTGAATTCATCAATTTGAAATGAATTCCACATATCCAAACACTACCTTAAGTTGGTTGAATTAAGAACCTCTACTATATTTAATCATGTTATTTTCTCCATTGTCAGATTAGTATTTTGACTGACGCTGTCTTGAAAAGCCTCATTCCTTCACTTTTACTCACTATAAATTTCTGGTATTTCTTCATTCCCCCCCTACTTCTAATGTTTGTATTCAGCTGTGTGCTGTGAAAATGTATATGGTCTGATCAAGCCTTGTCCCATTTTTGCATCTCTAGACAACTTATCTGCTTTTGAGTCTCTTTGATTATGAGTCTAGTGCAAGCAAATTAATCAGTTGATCCTGAAAGGTTCCATTTTGAATGGAACAATATGTGTTTCAACATGCGAGGTATTTGAATGTCATATAGGAGCTTGGGAATTTATTTTTTTTCCCATTTCTTTGTCTGTGTCTAATTGTAATCCGTATATTGTGCACCCATTGTACAATGAACATGCACTTGCATTTAAATCATAACATTTATGTTATATATTTGCTTTTCACAATTCAACCTTTTGAGTTTTAGCAACCAATAATTCAACCTTTGCATTATTAGGGAATAATGCAACCTTTTCACCTCAAATCCAACCAATAACTAGAACCTCTCATTTTTGAGTTTTACTTGTTGTATAGGTAGGTTAACATTAGTTATTTAATTTGTAGATTAAACAATCCAAGAAAACAACATACCAACATAAATTGACCTCTCATGTTCAAATTTGGTTCATTGGTTGCTAAAAATTGAATGATTAGATTATTGGACGGATTTGGGGTGCAAAGGTTGGATTATTCCCTAATAATCCAAAGATTGGATTATTGGTTGTTAAAAATTGAAATGTTGGATTATTTAAATCAAATTTTTTCTATAGAATATCTACTTTGATCATATAGAACATTTGTCTTTTATATATAAACCATTTAAATTTAGAAAAAAAATGCTCTTAATGTAAAGCATAAATGTTCAAAATACATAACATACCAAATTTCTAACCTGATTATAACCCGCTTAACCTGATTAATTATTGTTTTTGAATTTTAAGAGGTTGTTTTAACCTGCTTATTGTTTTGAATGCTCAATTTTACCAAACATTAAGCTACTTAAAATTTAATATGCTACTTTATTGAAAATTTAAATTCTTCATTGTAAGGAATTAAGCTAAATATATTAGATTATAGAAGAAATTTTTGGCTAAAAAACATAGGGTGTGTTATCTTCAACTTATCAAACTTGAACTTATTTGAACTTATTGGAACTTATCTAAACTTATTAAATCTGAATTTTTTTTTTTTAAGGTGTATTTAGAACTTATTAGACCTGAACTAATTGAACTGAACTTATTAGAACTTGTTGAAACTTATCTGAACTTATTAAACCTGAAACTTTTTTTAATGTGAAGAGAATGCACCCTTAATGGGTCAACTTGAACCCAACCTGTTTATTTTCAGAATGGGTTAGGTTATAAAAACTCAACTCGTTTAACAAATAGGTTGGGTTCGGGTTGATGGCACATGACCTGATAACCCAAAAACCCGAACATTAACCCGAACTATCAACCTGATTTGCTAGCACTACTTGTTAATTTTATTATTGCACACATTATCCAAAAAAAAAAACCTATTTATCATACTTAAAACGTAATTGCTTGTTTCCCATTGGTCATAGTGTCACACGCACCCCACACACACCAAACCAGACCATTCTTTCTTGGTCTCTCCGATCAATCCTTCGTCAAATTTTCGCAGTGACAAACAGGTAAGAATTTTCAACAATTTACCTAGATCTTCTTGCTTTTGGGTTCTTCTTTCTTTTGAAATTCGATTACTTGAATTCACATTTAGGTTTACTCTTTTTGAGCTTTTCTTTGATTTGAGTTGGTTTTGGTTTAAATCCTTGCAGGTTTGCCCTGTTTGGGAGGATTATTCATTAGATCATGGTATTTCTCTTAACTTTTTTGATCGATCCTTGTATTTATTAACTATTCCAGTATTTTTTATGGCCCATTACTCTGCTAATTGTTTCTCTTTTAGTTGCTTAGCTCTTAAATTTTTTGAATGTCTATAGGTGTCTTGCATGTGATGCTTACCATTTGAACTTGATCCATGCTCAAATGGAAGGGTTTTCTTGTTTCTCTTTTTATTACCTTAATGCTCACAGTCAATTACGCCAATGATTGGATCTAGGGCAATCTGGAGTTGTTGTTCTTCTTTTGTTTTTTTTTTGGGGAATTGTATGTGTCCAGATGGATTTCTTGGAAGATTGTTATGTCTTATGTGTTGACGGTTCTGCTTACAAATTAGCTACCAATAGAATGGTACAGATTCTATGTAATAATATAAGGTTTGATGAACTTTATTTAAATTTCAAAATTACACCAAATGATCATTTACCATCAACAATGAACATTAATTAATTGTGAGCTACATTTGTATGGGATTTGGGAAGTACATTCCTCTAGGTACTCATGGGTGTACCGACTCTAAATTGGGTCCGGCTAATGCCTAATCTGTTGTTTTCTAAATATGGATTTGGTCTCTTTGTAACATTCATTTCTTTAATTGTCTGCTAGCATTTCATAGTAGTGTCGAGGACTTGAGGGATGTAAAGGGGGTGAGCATGCCATGAATTTCTTTAGTGAGGTTTAAACGGTGTTAAAGTAAAAGGAGAGAGGGACTTCTTTTCTTAGAGTATGATAAGATAAATTGATGAGTTGTAAAATATGGGGCCTTGTCCACAAGAATGGACACAGAGTTGTTGTTGAGTAAGCTAAGAGCCTAAGACTATGCTGGCTTGTTCTTAACCATATAAGTCTCAAGTCAAAACTTAATAAGATTTTGAACCAGTGGAAGGTTGTGATTTAAATAGAAATGTTGTGATGGTTAGTTGCATGAAAAATGGAGATTGTTCCAGAAATAATAATCCGTAAATGTTAGAGCGGGTGGGGGTGTTAGAATTACAATGGTATGTAAATATGATCTGTGCAAGTCTGTTTAGTTTGCTAAATACATTTAGCAAGTGTCTGTTTGAAGAGGGATGGGGTATAAGACCAATTTATACACCTGTTTATGGCTTTATGGGGAAGTCAATTAGTTTACTCTATCTGCAAATGTAAACAACCTTTTTAAAGAGTGGCAAGGACTGAAGTAATGTTTTATGCTTATAGCTTTATATAGCGTTCCTAGGCATGAGGCAAGCTTAGGCAATCGGAGAATCACATCATGGTGGCAGGTGGCTGGGCGCAATGAGATCTGAAAAGTGTGCTCCTCTTGTGTCTTTGCCCGTGCCTCAATCGCTGCGCCTTGAATGCTTTTTGTTGATGAGGCGTTGAGCTGGGCTGTACATATTTAAATTTAACCTTTTTTTTACCTTTCTTTTCCCATTTTCTTGCTGAGACAATACTTTAAAGGTTTATATGGGAAACTCGGTTTGTTTCATTGTGTAGTTTTAATTTATTGGCCACTTTAATCGGTTAGGCACTTAGGCATATTCCTCCATCAAAAAGAAACTTTAAAGATAACTTCATTTAATTATGCATCTTTAAAAATTGTAAAACTCGATATTAAAAAATTTACGTGTTAGAGTAGAATCCAATGAAGTCTACATGACTATATCTTTCCTTGCTTATAAATTGTAAACAATAGTCAAATTAATTTCATAAACAGTGCCAAAAGTCAGTGTGAAAAAAAAGGAGGGAGCAGATTTTATGCTCTTTTGAATACAAAATAATCTCTAAATTTGGTTTTTATTGTTTATGGCACTTAAATTGCATCTCATATTCAAAAGGCACACATCTTCACCTTGCACTTAGGGTCCGCAACCTCTTTGTGCCTTAGTGTGCCTCTTTGTCCGCAACCTCTTGTGTCGTCCCGAAAATCGTCGCCGGAAAAGTCGGCCGAATAATCAACGCCTAAAAAGTCAGTCCGAAAACCGTCGTTGGAAAATGTCGAGCGGAAAAAGGATGCCCGAAATTAATAATAATAAGGAAAAATTGCCAAGAATAAGCCAACCTTTGGCCGATCTTCAACAATTAAGCCAACCTTTTGAAAATCTAGAAACAAGCTAACCTTGTTATCATTTAAGCCAAAAATAGGTTAAACGATTATTTAATCTATTAGTTATCTGTTGTTTCAAATTACTGTTATCATTTAAAGCAAAAAAATAGGTTGAATGATGTAAAATAGTGATAAAAAACATTAGAAATAACATGTTAAATAATCATTTGACTTATTTTTGGCTTAAATGATAACAAGGTTAGCTTATTTCTGGATTTTCAAAAGGTTGACTTATTTGTGGAAGATCGCCCAAAGGTTGGCTTATTCTTGGCATTTTTTCCTAATAATAATAATAATAAAAATAATGAATTGAATTGAAATGAAATGAAATTAAATTAAATTAACTTAACTTAAATGAAATGAACTGAACTTAAATTAAATGAACTGAACTTAAATTAAATTAACTGAACTTAAATGAAATGAACTGAACTTAAATGAAATGAACTTAAATTAAGTTAATAAAGTCTTAAAAAACGGGGCCTTAATTGGAACAGAGGGAGTATAAAATTAGGAAAATTACATAGACAAAATCAATTTATAGATAAGGTTCGAGTTTAGTTAAAAAAAAATCAATTAGATCAGAACAAAAATGTATCTGATAGGGAAAAAAAAATCAGATGAGACATAAGCACAGTTTTTTAATTCAACCTTCCAAGCTCAAATCAAAGACATACACTACACTCAACCTTCTTCAATTCAAATCAAAATACATCTCTATTTCCAAGCTCACTTTCGCTATCTTTGTGAAATATGCAGAGGTTATTTGCAACTAAAAGAACTGTTTCTTCTTTATTACGAAGGAACCCAATTCATTGTGCTTCCTTTTCTACCTCTCATCTCTTCGATGATACCCAGATACAGGTTATTTTTTTTTTTAAATTTTCAATTTTCAATTTTGTTTGTGAATTTGACCAAGATTGTAGTTTTTTTTAGATGGTAAAATTTTAACCTAATTGGAATGTGTTTCAATGGATGTTTAGATTAAACAATTTTGTGATGTTGATTCAGTTCAAGGAAAGTGTTGCGCAATTTGCACAAGAAAATATTGCTCCTCATGCTGAGAATATAGATAGAACAAACTACTTTCCAAAGGTTGGTATGCAACTTTTACTGGATTGCTTTTTTCACCACTAAATTTACAGTGTTTGAGATTATAATGTTGTGGACTTACTCATTCTTTGATTGTAGGATGTGAACTTGTGGAAACTTATGGGTGATTTTAATCTTCATGGAGTTACATCACCAGGTTATTTATTTATTTGTTACTCCCTCTGTTTTTTTTAGATGTAACACTTCACTTTTCACACTTGCCGAGATACAACTTGAACTCGTAATATCTCTAAATATATAAGTGTAAAAATTATAAAAATTATATATTTGGAAAGTATATTCCGAGATGAATCCAACAAGATCCCACATAACTATATTTTTCTTTATATATAAGTAACAATTAACGGTCAAAGTGAGTCGGATGAATAGTGCCAAAGTCAAAGTGTTACATCTAAAAAAAACGGAGGGAGTATTTTTTTGGAATAATTACATTAATAGGTACCAACTATTGCACTTTTTATTTTATAGGTACCAACTTTTGATTATTCACCAGCAGCACGAACTATTACATAAAGTTGCAACGATAGGTATGGATGATCTATAAATAGGTATGGATGACCTATAAGTTGCAACAATATTTAGGTCATATACCTATCAATGCAACTTTATGTAATAGTTTGTGCTGCTGGTGAATAATCAAAAGTTGGTACCTATAAAATAAAAAGTGCAATAGTTGGTATCTTTTAATTTAATTATTCCTATTTTTTTTTAGAGTTTTTCTACATGGTGCTATTCAATTATTTTTTGTTTTACATTCCATATGAAATTTCACATTATATCCTAGGATTTATTTGTACCCACATGTTGTACAATGGGTCTATTAAATATCCGGATTTACGTAAAGTTATGTACATATTTTATTTAAAATGAGCAAAAAAACTATAAAATAAACAAAATTACCCTTGGATGAACCATACATCCGGATGTATATAAGAATTTCTATAGGTTGTAGGTTGTAGGTTTATTAATACTCACATGGTACTTTTAGAACTACCTAGATTTTTTGTGAGATAAACTTTTTAAAACTTATTTTTGCGAGATGAAACCTTTTAAAAAAACAAAATTTTAAAATAATTTTATTTATTTATTTAGTTTTGTCATATGAAATCTTGGCTAATTTATTAACGTTGACCACTCATCTCAGGGGTTGATTTTAAATTGTTGAACCTATCTATAGTGTATACTCCACATTTTTTAACTTTATGAAACTTAACTCAAATTAAACACTTTGTACTCTGTAGCCTTAAACCGAACCTAATCCCTCCCTCAACCCTTAAACCGAACCTAATCCCTCCCTCAACCCTTAAACCGAACCTAATCCCTCCCTCAACCCTTAAACCGAACCTAATCCCTCCCTCAACCCTTAAACCATGGAAGCCTTAAATCAATTTAGTAAGCATTCAATGCATTTGTTGGTGGACCTTAAGGAAACAATAGATAAGATGAACCCTAATTAATTAGTTGCGTTGACCTTAGATTTCTTATGAGCCATGTGTTTAGGTTGGAGAGATACATTCATTTAATACATAAGAAGTAGGATCAAAAAGGGAGGGTAAAAGAGGAGGGAAATTGAGGAAAGATGAATCCTAATTAACTAGTTATGATGCCTTTAACGTTGTTATAAGAATTGTATTTAGGTTGGAGGGATATATCTATAATCTATAATTCTATAATCTATCTATAAATATTATTAAAGGGCGCCACATAGGCACCCAATCATCATGCCCCATCATCGTTTCACATTGCGCCGCGTAGTTTTGTACACGTGGTACTCTTTAATATATGTGCGCCACATAAGCTTGCTATGTTGTTTTTTTTTTTTTTTTTAAAAATGTATAGAGCTAGATTTGAACTTGCAACCTCTTAAAAATCAAGATTATATATTTACCATCTAACCTAATTTTATTAATGATCTAATTAACAATGTAATTTTATATATTCCTATTATTAAATGTAGAGTGTTTTTTTTTCTTCACAAAAGTAGAAAATACATACATATCAAGTAAAAATAAAAGTAACACCCGGGGCAACACCCGGGATGGCACACTAGTTAAATATTTAAAACAGGAAATTTTCAGTACCACGTGTCACCCATTTGCTAATCCTTGCTTCAGTTCTGCCATGTGTCATTTTTAAGCTTATTGACTTCTTTTTTCCCTTTTTTCTCAAGACAATTTTATCATTAGATCTCTAAAATTCTTTCATTATTTCTTAACTCTTAAGTAATCTCTTTTAACTTCTATACATTTTAAACCTTATTTAAAAAAATAATAAAACAATTTGATTCAAATTAATTTTTTTAACCCTTTTTTTCCCTTACAATATTAATTATAGCCCTTTTGATTACCTCTTCATCAATTATCATACCCCTTCGATTTATAATGTTTTGTGCATTAATTTTGAATTCAGCTTGAGAATTCTCATGGTGATTATTGATTGATTTAGTGTAAGCATTAAAAAAATAAAAATAATAATAGAATTCTATAGTATTTTCTAAAATTAATTTTTATTTTTGATATTTTAAAAACAAATAATCCGTGCCTTTCACGGGCTAAAAACTAGTTGGTATATTTTATTAATATTTTATTCCATAAATAATTGTTTTTTTCTTTACCTAATTTTATTGTTAGCTTTTCTGAAGCAGTTTTATTTTATCTATGTTTTTTTTTTAGAGGAGTATGGGGGGCTTGGTCTTGGCTATCTCTACCACTGTATTGCTATGGAAGAAATCAGTCGTGCTTCTGGTTCAGTTGGTTTGTCTTATGGAGCTCACTCTAATCTTTGTATTAATCAGCTGGTAAATCCAATAATTGAGAATTCAGTACTATGTTATTTACACTATCCGGTACTTCATCAGGAAAGTGTCATGTTTTTCAGGTGAGAAATGGGAATCCTGCTCAGAAGCTGAAATACTTACCTAAGGTATAGCACTCTTTTTTGTACTTTATGCAATCAGTGTGCTAATTCTTGCCGATTGCTATAGTCTAATTATTTCTTGCCTTCAATTTTGTTATGAACTTATGACTGATGATTTCACTTTGAGTAATATGCTTGTTTGTTGTTTGAGAGGAAATTATAGATAAGGAAACAATTAGTTTAATATACTTCCTTGTAATTATGAGTTTATGGTGTAAGAGACGTGTAACAATATTTGCAAAGCCATGTGCCCATGTGAGTTCTGGCTTTTTTCATATTAGCATAACCGCCGAATTATAAATATAGATTGAGGGTTGGCACATGTATGCATTTGTGCAAAAGAACTTTATGGAATTATGGTTGTGTGAGTGTTATCAGTTTGTGCATAGGAAATTATTGGTGGATCAGCTAGTCGGGAAGTCAGAGGGCCTCTCTTTACATGATTTCTGAATTTGCAAATAATATTAAATCCATGAGACTTGAAAGGGTGTTTATTTTGTGGTCATTCTTGGAAGTGGTTGGAACTATGTTTTGGTTAATATATTAAAGAGAAGGTATTATGTCAGACCGGTCTGACAGTAACGTTTCTGTCAGACCAGTCCATGGACCTGGATACATATTGTTGAATCTGGACACATATGTGTTTAACTTGGACACATGCTGTTAAATCTGGACAAGTATTGGTAGACCTGGACACATTTGTAAACCTGGAAACAGAACTTGAACATTTGAAACCTGGACACAATTTGTAAACCTGGACAAATATGGACAAACCTGGACAAATATGAACAAACCTGGACAAATCCAGACAAACATGGACAAATTTAAACAAACATGGACAAATCTGGATAAATCTGAACATTCAAACCTGGACAAATATGGACAAACTTAGACAAATATGGACAAACCTGGACAAATATGAACAAACCTGGAAAAATCTAGACAAACATGGACAAATTTGGATAAATCTGGACACACCTGAACATGCAAACCTTGACAAATATGAACAAACCTGGACAAATCTAGACAAACATGGACAAATCTGGATAAATCTGGACACACCTGGACATGCAAACCTTGACTAATGTTGACAAACCTGGACAAATGTGGACAAACCTAGACAAATATGAACAAATCTGAACACACCTGGACAAACCTGGACACATATTGTTAACCCTAGATACCTATTTGTAAACATGGACACCTATTTGTAAACCTTGACACATATTGTTTAAACATGGACACATTTTGTAACTAACTTGGACAAAATACGTTTTTTTGCATTTTGAAGCCTTTAGAGGCCTCGTTTAGCAATTTCCGGTGGCCAAATCCCCTCCGGGTATTTGCAACTGCGTTCGTCTCGAAAAATTAATGAATTTCGACATATCATATGCCCCGATCCGACACCCGAGTGCAAAGTTATAGCCTCCCGAAGTTTTTCACTATTATAAGTGGGTATATGGGTCAGCCGTCTGACCCAATACTTTCACTATATTAAATGTCTGCTACACTTGCAGCTTATCAGCGGGGAACATGTTGGTGCTTTGGCAATGAGTGAACCGGGTGGTATGATTTATGTACTCTTTTCTTGCATTTTTTGCTATTGGGAAAAATCTTGCACTTACCATAATGATTACTAACCTATTAGTGGCCCCTGGTTTCAACTCCCTGTTTGTGATTTTGCAGCTGGTTCAGATGTTGTTAGTATGAAATGCAGAGCTGATCCTGTTGATGGTGGCTATAAGCTAAATGGGAATAAAATGTGGTGCACAAATGGCCCCACTGCTCAAACACTGGTGTGCACAATTTTTTCAACTCATATAATATGAGGTGCATGTTTCCATTTACTTGAGTATCACATCCATACACATTACCACAAAATTGAGTGAGTTCAACAGCTTAAAATGAAACCATGATTTTAAACGAGTACAAAATGGTAGTTTTTGAAACACAGGTTCTAAATTTCTATATTTGGGCTCATTTTATCTAGTTTTTAGATTGAAGAGAATTTTATTCGGCTTTTTTTGAGCTAAAGGTGACTTCCTTTTCTTTGTAACCATGTTTCATAATCTTTGTACGGCTGATTTATTTTTGAACCAGGGGTAACCTTCCCTACAATTTTTTGGCACTGAACCTCCAGGTGCATCTGTCTTTAGCAATTTCATATATATGAATCAAAGGTGTTCTTAAGGTTCATTCTTCTGAGCTACTGATTCAAATTTCATATATATGAATCAAAGGTGTGCAATGAAAATAAAGCACATATATATATATATATATATATGAATCCAAGCACACCTTCTTTCTTCTGAGCTACAGTTGGTCACCTTCATCTTCAACCAAAGGACTTTTGGAACCCATGGCTGCAGAATATTTTAGAGATTTTTTTTGGAGATGAACGATGAATTTTTGGAGATAGATGAACGAATTTTTGGAGATGAACGGATTTTTTCAAGATGAAGTGATTAACGATTCTTTAACCAAAGATGAACATATCAATTATTTAGAGATGAACAGAATCCATATTCTTTAGATAAAGAAGAACACATATTTTGGAGATGAAAAAACAGAATCTTCAATCGATCAAGAACCCATAATTTTTTTTTTGGAGGTGAAGAACCCTGATTTTTTTTAAGATGAACCCATAAATTTTTTTGGAGATTAAAAACCTTGAACCTTTAGATATGTATTTTTTTTTTTTGGATAAAGAAAATGAGAGCAAGATGATAATTTCAGATGTTTTTTTAGAGATGATGAAAGAATGAGAGATGTAGAACTTATATTTATTTTTGAAAATGAGAGAATGTGAGTAAGGGCATCAATATGAAGCATTACTGTAGAAAAAGAGAGTTTAGTGATTTAAATGAGATTTATTAAGAAGAAAAAGTAAGGGCATTACAATCTTTTCATTTAAAAATTTACTAAGAATATTAATGTTGCAACTATTTTGAAACAATTAAAAAAGTTAAGTGTTGCGATTAATATGGAGCAGAGGAAGTGTATGCCTCCCACTTATATATTGATCAGTAGTACACAAGAATAGTCATGGATTAAAGCGCTTTCCAATACAGATTATCTTTCTATTGACGATTTCATTGAACTTTACTCTCTATTACTCCCTCTGTCCTAAAATAATTGCTCTATTTTCCTTTTTCACCTGTCTTAATGCATTTGCTCCATTTCCTTTTTTAAGTAATATGAACAACCCTTTCATTTTACATTTATACCCTTACATATCATTAATTACCACAAACTTTGCCCATATTTTACGTTCAAACACTTGCATTTACTCACTAAAAGACAAAAAATGGGGCCCACTTTAAATTTCACCCATTAATGGAATGGACCATTTTTTTTAGGGACAAAGGAAGTATATGGTTGTCTTAGTTTACTTTTACTGTGTAAAAGTTCTTGTGGATTTCTTCAAGAAACAAAGAGAGACACTAACCATGTGAGATGAGCCATTGCCAACAAAAAAACAATAGATTCATATTTTATTTTTATGAACTGAATGTATGTGCAATTAATGTTACAACTAACTTGCTCTTTAATTAAGCTGCACATAGACTCAAGTGGTAATATACGGAGTTGTGTAATGATGCCAATATTGTTGATGAAAGATGAACAAAAAATTATACAAAGCTTACATAGCTTTTAAAAAATCAAACAAGATTGAAAGCAGGGGTGTAGCTAGGATTTTCAGGATACGGATGTTGAACTTTAAGAAAAATTTATGCAAATCACCTTCTACAATTTTGATAGAAGCAAATCCAATAATTTCTCACTGTATTTGTTCATTACATGTAACTTTTTATTAAAGAAACCTAGCCTTTTTGTGTTTATAATTATACCCATCATATTATAGTGGCTAGTTAAATTTTAAAAAATAATTATAAAAATCTCACAGACAAGTTAAACCAAATTAACAAATAGTATAATTTAAATTTTTTGCAAATTACACTGGCTAATTAAAAAATAGAGTTTTTCTACGTGGTATCTATAAGATATTTACTTTTCGTTGTACCCCTCCAAATATGAAATCCACATTGTAGCCTTTTTATTTGTACCCACATGGTAACCCCTTAGGTTTATTAGTACTCACATGGTACCTATAAAACCACCCACAATAAAGATACCATACGGTTATTAATTAAACCTTTAGGGTATTATGTGGAACATAATTAAACTTGATAAAATGAAAGTGAATTTTATATTAAGAGGGTACAACATACAAAAGTGAATATCTCATGGTATCGTGTAGAAAAACCCTAAATAAATACTAGTGGATGCTTCAATTTTTTAAACATAAAAGTATAAAACCTTACCTGATAAAATGAAAAAAAAGCTTTTATAAAATAGGAAAAATAAGAAGATTTAATCATTTTATAAGAACCTTTAATAAGTAAAACATGCAGCAACATGTTTCCTTGTTATATTATATTAGTACACACTTGCCGAGATACAACTTTGACCAACAATATCATTAATTTTATAATTGTTAAAATTATAAAAAAAAAATATATATTTGGATAGTGTGTGCCGAGATGAATCAAACAAAATCCCACATGCCTATATTTTACCTTATGTATAAATAGTGATGTGTAATTGGGTTGTCTAATGTTGGCTAAACAACACCAAATACAAATCTTAAATTTTTGAAGGATCTTTGAACTTTGAAGGCTTTGATAGATTGAATTTCGGTTTTTATGATGAATATGACAATGAAAAGATGAACAAGATGAATGAAACTTTGAGAAGGTGACACACTCCCTCACCAAATGATCTTCAAGCATCCAAAGGGACACATCACTAAGGATGTTCAATCCTAGAAGTCCTATGACAAACACTAAACTACTATGGGTGGAGGACAAACCATCCAAAAGAGAAGCACTCTTTTAAAGCACAAAGCACATCACTAATTTGATTATTCAAAACACACACCGCAAATGACTACTCCACACTTCTATTTATAGAGTTGTGTACTCCTCAAACCCGTCCTACTAGATCGGTTTCTCAAGGAGTCCTCTCCTACTACTACTACATACTACAAATCAAGCCCATTGACTCCTTTAAATTTAGGCCCAAATACAACTTAACCAATACTAATTACAATCTAATCCATACGCTACTTCTACTATCACTACTTTTACAATTTATTTAATGCAAAAAAATGCTAATCAAAATCCTGGAAAATCTATGAGTTGAAGTGTGATCAAGATCTATCGTCACCCTTATTAAATAGAAATAAGTAGTCAAAGTGTGTTGGATGAATATTGCCCAAAATCAATATGTTCTAAAAAAAACGAAGGGAGCTGTAGACATTATGCAGTTTTGGTACTAATTGTGCCTAGTACGAGAAGTCTAGAATCAAAGCTGCATAGGACTAAAAATATAAGGGAAAAAAGTGAAGTTTCTAGTAAGCAACACAACATGATCTCATGCTGTTCAATAGCAAGTGTTAACGTCAAGTGTAAAAATCATGGAGGGTAGGGGGAAGAACTGTAAATAAAACTGGGTCACATAGGGCGGCTGAGCCTCCCCCTGCCCCCCTCCTAGATTCGCCCTTGTCTGAAAGGCTTATGTGGGCCAACCCTTTTACACTGACATTGTCGATCTAGAATTTTAAATTTCTGCTTTAGCTATGACTTATTTTACGATATTGTAATAATGAAATTTCTTGCTGGAGCAGATTGTTTATGCAAAAACAGATATGGCTGCACATTCAAAAGGAATTACTGCATTCATCATTGAAAAGGGAATGCCTGGGTAATACTTCTAATTGTGTATCCTTTAGAAGCCTCTTTGTTTCCCATTATGTCTATTCACCCAATTGCAGAAGTTAATGTTAAAATAAGATTTGCATCTTTTCCTCTTCCTCTTTTCAATGTTAAATTACGTAATAAATTAAAAATAATTATATATAGATTATAGAATATGATATTGGCTAAATTCGTTTCGTTTTGAAATTGCTTAGCCTAAATTCTGATGTGACATGCTATCCATATAAGAATCTCAATAATAAAGTAGCTCTTGATGAAGCATTGTCCTTGTTTAATCATGCCATAGTATATAGTATCAATATAAGTTTCTAAGTGCTTCCTTGGTTTTTTTTAGTTGCAACAAACTACTTCGTTCAAACTCCTAGGCAAAATTTGATTTGGGTGTTAAATGGATAGGGAGAGTTAAAGTTTCATGTGATAAATTGAATGAAAGAGAGAGAGAAATGGCATCCAAAAAAAAAGGAAACTTTTGTTGCATATAAACAGAATTTTCAATTATTTGTTTCAACATAAAAAGCCCAGGTTGTACTAATAACGTGCATAAATGGCTGTTGCTAAAAGTTAATGTTTAGTTTCTGTAAATTTCAGGGGTTCATATTTATATCTTTTTTATTGACAGAAATATCCTCTCCATTTAAAATAATTCGATGGTAATTCAAAAATAAATCATTTACATTATCAGGTATACAAGTTTATTGGTTTCATTGAAATGGTACACTTTGGTTCTATTATATAAAAAAAATTAAATTTTAAGGAGATCAGTGGATGCTGCACATTGGCTACAAAAAGAAAGAACCCAAGGTCATTCAATATTTTAAGGATTCTAAGAGAGTTCATTGCAACATAAATTTTTAAATAACTCGGGTATACAATATGGCCCTTTCTTGGTGCATTCCGTCTGTCAGTTTTAACATGTGCCGCTCTTTTTAAAGGCTCTCATTCAAATGACAAATCAGCTTGTTAATCAGGTTTATAGTAGATATTAATTCCAGCATTGCATTGAGATTGTCAAGTGATAAATGCTTGCACGTGATCTTTCACTTTATTTTCAAACCTACTGGTACTCTTTGCTGCTGGATAATTTGTGTTTCTTATATTTTTGCTGTTAGGGGGAACTATAATTTGCCTTAATAATTGAAAAGGATCTTCTGAACTGTATAGTTATTGGTCTCATTCATTCAAGTCCCATTCTTTTCTCTAATCTGTTTCATCAACTGCAGATTCAGCACTGCCCAAAAACTAGACAAACTAGGAATGCGAGGGAGTGACACGTATGTGTTCCCATGAACTACTGGCAACTTATCTTCATAATTTAATTTCTTGTGTTTTTCGGTATTAATGCTTCTCGTATTGGATTGCAAAACACTTTGCAGGTGTGAACTTGTTTTTGAGAATTGCTTTGTTCCTCAAGAAAATGTGCTTGGGGAGGAAGGGAAAGGTAAAAGTTATGGTTTTTGCTGATTGCACTATGTTGGCTAATAAACTTAGGGATGATGTATTTTCTCATAGGTTTGATAGTTTAAGTGACTATCTCTTCAAAAGGATTTCTTAAAGGTGTATGAAGCTTGGTAATCATAGTGCAGAAGACATGAAGTCGAACCCTAGAACACTATAAGAATGTTTAGAACCTCAAGCTGCATGGAAAATATATTTCTTTGGATTATATTCTAAAATTTAGGGAAAATTTCAATTAATGTCTTATTTGTGGCCCAACTTGTGAACTAGTCCTTGTTAACATAATTTGTAGACCTTTCACCAATTTCCAGTGAAAATGTCAACAACTTTGCACCTTACCATTTTTATCTCCTATTTTTTCAATGCCTTGCACATGGACAACACTCTCTATGTAAACGTACTTCCTTTTTCCCTCTTATTCCCCCTTTTTCCTATTCTCTTCACTACACTTCAACTTCTTTACTGCTTTTACGAACCATCAGTAAAACCATGAAACTACACCCCACTCCCACTGTTATCTTTCTCTTACCAGCTTCTTCTCACCTTGTAGCTCCTCCTCCCTTCCCTTTATTGTGGATGTAAAATTTGCAAGAGATGGACCTCTTGCCTGGATTGTCAATGGTCCATGACTTCTTGAGGGCAACCAGAAGTCCACGGTTTCAGTGAGTAGTGCATTGCCTTTCACAGTTTCACCTTTTAGTCCAAGTTCAAGAACAAATTTCATGAAAACAATTACCAAAGTTCAAGACTTTTTAACATTGTTTTGTAAGCATTAAATCTATTTACGAAAAAATTATACAAAATACATGTTGCCAATGTTGAAGGAACAATTCAGGTAAATGTACAATCGAAGAGAGCAAGAAAGGGAGGAAATTTCTAGAATGAGGGAGGTGAAATGAGAAATCAGTAATCAATGCAAATAAAAGTGTAATGGTGGAGGGGGTAGTTAGGGTGTTAAATTGTTGATGGCGTCAAGTAAGAGCACAAATTTGATGGTAAATAGTAATTCAAACATATAATCTATGTTACTCGGACTCTGCTAGAAGTATCGGACAAGGATAAGTGTCCAAGTGTCAGACACGGCAATTTTATGAAAAATATGAATGTTTTTGGTTCAAAATGAAGTGTCCAAGTGTCATACCAATGTCCAAGGTTCGAGTGTCCGACACGGGTACTTGGGGTGAAACAAAGAGTCCGGGTAACATAGCATATAATCATTGACACTTTCACCAAAAGCTATGTAAAGGCCTCTTTATTATTACAACTAAAAAACTATGGTATTAGGTCACTTATTTTTTAAGGTCACAAATTGGACTACAAATAAGGTTTCCCTGTTATCCCATTGCTTTTAGCATTTAACAATATTTATAATAAAAATATTTTGAAGGTTCTTTTCCAGCCAGATATATTTACGCTCAATACTTAACTTTGAGTGGATGGGCTTAGGGTTTAGGGACTATGTTGATTTATGGTACTATGTTGATTATGTTTTCTGAATTGTGGGAGCTCTTCGTCCGTACATGGATCACTATTTCTTTGACTTAGATAATTGCCATCATCGATCTATATATCCCTTTTCAGAGTCAGTGTGTGAAGTTCCTTAGAAGCTGTCAACCTAATTCCCTTCTTGCCATATCACATTCCACTTAGGGAATTGGAAATGATTTAGAATTATTCTCTTCTTTTCATGAAATATCTGAAGTTTTAATTCTAGTTTATGACAGTTGATGATCATTTGGGATTTAAACTGGTTATAAGATTAGTTTTAAAAGGCTCAAGGAAGAAATGGTCCTTGAAGCTTAGGCGCTAGGCACAAGGCAAAGGCGCTGGTATTTTGTAGGCAAATCGCTTGCATTTATTTCAAATAATTTTTTTCTTTGATTGTATTTAGTATTAATTAAAAAGATTCCTAATAATTTAAGTAATGATATATGTAAAACTAAGGTCTCAATTTAAAAATATTTCAATGATTCTGCAATCTTCAATCTATAACTTAAATCTGAGCTACTTTCCTTAAGGCAGAAAGGCGTGTCGGCTTCCCAAAGGTGCTCTGAGGCATGCGAGGCGCGCCTTTCGTAGGTGACTGACCCTCGTCTAGCTAAAGCCTATTTTTTCGTAGCTTGGGAGTGAGGCATGTTTTTGAAACTAAGTTTATATGGAACTTGAGTGAGGTCTCTCATAATTGTTTGTGCTGATTGTCAGAAATCACAACCTTACAAGTTACAACCCTTCTTGTCCGGGCTTGTATCAGTAATCCAGTATGCAATGGGCTAACTAACAGAGGCAATGTTGCATTTTCAACATTTGCAAGATCTTTTTTCGTGGGTGCTTTAGAGTTTTTAGCAGTTTTTTTTTCTCCACTCCATTTTGAGGGACTTGCAGTCATTAATGAAGCCTCAAGATTATCATTTCAATAATTTAAGTAGTTTTTTATACATGCTGGCTAATACCACAACACTGCTCTCTGATCATCTTTCAGGGGTGTATGTTATGATGTCTGGGTTGGACTTGGAGAGACTTGTTTTGGCGGCTGGCCCTCTTGGTATTATGCAAGCTTCCCTTGATGCTGTTCTTCCTTATGTTCGCCAGCGAGAACAGTTTGGGCGTCCAATTGGTGAATTTCAGTTCATACAGGTCTGTTTCTGGCATGATTTAATTTTCAGTTAAGTTTATGACCATAAGACTTGCAGCTCTAACGTTGTGACTCCTGAATAACACACATGATTTGCTGATGCAGGGGAAAGTTGCTGACATGTATACTTCCCTACAGTCATCAAGGTAAATTTTAAGCAAATTTATTTTACCATTTGCATGAGCTGCAGGAAGTAGCTTCATGAAAAAAATGTCAACCTTTTGCAGGGCATATGTTTACTCAGTTGCAAGAAACTGTGATGGTGGAATAGTTGAGCCAAAGGTGTGTTGATTTATTTAGCTTCTCTAATTGTTTTCAATTTAGCTATCTTGCATCACTATAGAGTTCCTCCCCATCCCCAACAAATTACTGGTAGGCTTATTGCTTATAGCTATAATCAGTTGTTGATGTCATGGATGGATTTCCTTGATGGGAGGTTTAAAACTTCCATAATCGGGAATTGATGGGAGGTTACCACAATGCCGAGTCCTTTTTCTTTTTGTTGAACAGCAAACACTGTAATTTTGTAGAAAACTGTCTAATGAACATCAGATTGAAGCTCCTTTTTCCCAACCAACCATAGTGATTGAAAACAGAAGGGTAAATACATCAATCAATCATTATGAATTAAACCCTAGGAAACATGAGGACGGCCTTTTGACTGCCGTACCCGTACTGGGGACGGGGCAGGGACGGGACGGGACGGTGCTGTGTCGGTCGAAAAACGTACCTGGGACGGCTTGGCTGAGATGGGGACGGCTGACTTCTGGGCTGGTGACGGTTTCGGGACGGGTGTTGGACAAAATAACCGTCCCCAAGGTGCTGTTTCGGCTAATCGGCATTTTTTTTATAAAAAAAAAATTGAATGAAAGCTTAAAGAAGGAAAGAGAAGGTGCGCTGACCTTTATAAGCCAAGTTTGACCAAAAAACTCAAAAGAATAAGGGGAAATGATTACGGTTTTGTGAAGAAAAAGAACTTGCATGCTTACTTTAAGCCCTTCTGTCACTGCGTCACCCACCAGTCCATCACCGTCGGTCGTCTTTGCGTCGTACACCACCACCAGTCGTCTCTGCGTCGCCCCGGTCAGTCAACTGCCCACCACCATCCCGAGTTATGTATTTTTTCTTCTCTTCTTTTTTGGACCGACAGTTTGACTTCTCTAGTTCGAATTTCTATTCCAAATTTTTTTCCTTTTCTCCTTTGCATCTCTGTGCAATCCTTTTTTTTTCTTTCAGTTTGAAACCTTAAATCCCTTTATCTCTGTTCGAAGGAGTTGATTTTTCTGTCCATTTGTGTGTATGAGTGTGCCACTTCTTGTTCGAATTCTTGTTTTAGTTTAATATGTATTTTTATTGTCTAAGACAAGAAATCAATTTATCTTTTAATGTTGTATTTTTGTAGGGATATTCTATATGGTACCACTGTACTTTTGGCTTTTCTATGTGGTACCATTATTTTTTCAAAATTCTACATGGTACCATTGTAATTTGATCTTATTCCATATCGCAACATTCCTATAAGTAAAATATTAATCTATAAGTCAAGTAGGTGAAGGGTTTGTCTCCTTTTACGTGTTTTGGTTTTCTTGCTCTGAAAAAGATGCTTGAATCAGGTCTTGGGGGTTAGTTTACCCTTAAGGATCAAATGCATGGTCAAAATTGACAATAATGGTGTTTGTTAATTTTGACCATTAATTAGACCAAAATCACCCTTAAAAACTTTTATTCAGCTAATTTCCTTGTACCCATATCAAAATATACAAATCGAGACAAAATCCTAACCCTACTTAACCCCTAATTAAAATTTTAATCAATAGAATGTTACGAGGGAGAATAAGACGAAAGTACAGTGATACCATGTAAAATTCTCAAAAGATATAGAGAAAAGCCAAAAAGTATGATGGTAACATATGGAATTTCCCTTTTTTTATAATCATTTATTTTAATTTATGGTACACCTAAAAATTTAGCAATTCCCACTGGTATACCTATGTTTTGTAAATTCCCAAAAATATACTCGAGTTTTTTACAATTCCCAAGCGTAACATTTAGAAGGTATATTTCATTTGAAAAAAAATATTCCGCTAAATTACTATTTCATTTTTTGTAAATTTTGACCTCAAATTTGACCCATTAAGGGCTAAAATGATGCGGAATGAAACGTTCAAAGACATCTTCGTCAACGGCCAACGACGTCCTATTTCCATCACTACTTTACTTGACTAGCTTTAGCTTATTTTAGCTCTATTTTCATGCAATTTCACTTGTAATAATTAACATAGACGGTCTTTAGTAGCTAAGGTAGTAGATTTGTATGATGTTTGAGCTTGAAGAGTTGCTTAGGGGTGCTTGGGCACTCTTGTGGCCTAAAGCCTTGAACTTGGAGCGAGCTTGGGCGAGCAATGGTGCAGGTGGTCCTATGCGCGGGCGCGACCCACACAGGGCGCGGACGCGACAGTATAGTGGGCGTATGTGCGACTGACTCTGGCTGGTTTCTTCAGTTCGTGGTCGCGGACAGAGTTCTTAACAAGGCCACGACAACTTGATCCATGCCTTCGACAACTCGCGTACCTGATGTTATACGAGTTCTCTCTTTGCCAATTTGGGTTTAATGAAAGGATAATTTTGGTCCTTGATAATCAAAGGCTTAGATTAAACCCTTTCCTTTTAGGGTAGGACTGTAGGAGTTCTATAAATAGTTTCATTTAGCCTCTTTGTAATCATCTTTTGTGAAATGAAAATTTTGAGATTTCTTCTCTTGAGCGTCCTTTGTGAGCCTGCTTCCTTGGTGGAATCAAATGTTATTAACCTTGGTGATTGGTGAGTCATTTTCTATTCATTAACTTAGTGATTTTGAGTAGTTTATGCCTAGTTCTTGAAATGAATACTTGGTACATTAATTTTCAAGTTAATATCCTCATTTTATGTTAATTTGGGTGTTCATATTTGAGGGTTCAGTGTGAACTATGAATTTTGAGTTTCTTTGTGTTATTTTGCTTGCTTATAAACTTCTATTCTGTATCATAAAATGATCCCCCAAACCTTTGATAAGGTTATTTTTTCGTCGTGCAACCCAATTGCACATAAATCGAGGCAAGTATTTAACAATTTTTCTTAATAAATGTCACGGTTGAGAATTGTCAAAAAATGTAGTTCGATACCTCATGAAATTGGTCTGTGTTACTCAGCCTTTCATTATAACTTCAACTACCTTTTGTCAAGTCCTCCAACTCTAACTTTGGTTTGAACAATTGACACTTGGCATCAAAGACATGGTAGTTTTCATGTGGAATTTGGCACGTACTTGTGTCTATTGCATGGATGTGAATATTATAGGTTTATGGCTGCCTGCCGTTAAAACATTCCAGGAGGTTACAGGGGCATTTTATTTATGTTCTTACATATTCAATGGCATACCATGAAATAATGAACTGCATGGCTTTATCAATAGCCATCTTCTCCATGCAGTGGCATGATTGGCATCCGTATATAATGTTAGTTTCTTTGGCAAACCTACCTGCATGACCAACTCACCAATCTAATTAGCTGTGGCAGCAATCTCAGTTTCTTTGTCTTCTGATTATTCTTTTGTTTATCTTTATTTTTCTTATTGTCTTTTGATGATTGATGCATCTTAAAACTCTTTTTTCTACTTTTGTAGGATTGTGCTGGAGTCATACTCTGTGCTGCCGAAAGGGCTACACAAGTTGCATTACAGGTGAGAAACTTTCTGTTGTGTGTTTGCATCTAGGTGTCATTTACATTGGTGGCAGACGCTACTTTTTGTATCGCTCTTTTATAGCCAATTATTTATATTGGCATATAAAGATAACCCCGTCAAACCCCCAAACACACTAAAAAAGGGAATTCGGCCGGTGGCAATCATGATGTTTCATTGCTTTGGAATTCTGAAATTCCGGGAAACTCAAGGGAAATTGGCCGAAAGATCATGAAATGTTTTGAATAAATGGGGAATGTTTCAAGTTAATTATGCCTAGGAAGGATGGGCAAGCCTCCAAGTACACTGATGCCACTAGGCAGCAAGGCCTACACAATGATACAAGGAATACGGGACGTACGGCCGAACCATGATCTGAGTTGTTCGTACCAGATTGCAGAACCGTCTCAGTATGGTGGTCATGGCGTTTCTTTTTTCTCGCAATTTAATCTCGAACACGGCCAAAATCCTAAATCTGAACTTTGAAGGAATTGAAAAGCATACTTATGGGGCTTTTACTCGCGAGGTTGAGAAGAGCCCAGTGCAACAGTCAGTCATAGCTCCAGCATGTTCTTCTTCGCCTCTTCGGTAAATGGTGGTTTGTGTGGTTGTGGAAGATGAAAGTGGTATTTGTGTTTCTCTCTCCTCCTTTCTTTCACGTTTCTCCTCTCTCTTCCTATTAATTTCATTCACCTGAAACTAAAAAGTTTCAAAACCTTTTAAACTTCTTTTTTCCTTTTTTTTTTTCCCTTTTTAACTAAGAGAATATTTCTTCTTTGGTTTTTAAGCCTTGGGCTTACTATTTTCCTTGGGCTTTTTTATACTGCCTTGGGTTTGAAAATGTTTTGTAGTAAATTTTAAATACATTTTTAGTTCTATTTCATAGATTTTTTTTTAAATATAATAAACTAAACACCCAACGTTCCCGATTTACTCAAGGTAGTGTTTCCCGTTTCTGTCCCGCATTTCGTATCGAATTATGTTCCTTGTATCACTGGGCCTACATCCAAAAAATGGCCCAAAAACAAAAAACTATGAACTAAACAAAATTGAACCAAATACAGCAAACAACTAACAACAGAACAAACAACAATTATCTTAAGCTATTAAGCCATCTAACATCATTAAAACTAGTTCGTTTAGGAAGAACATGTTTAACTCTGATCAAGCAATTCTGAATAATACACTGCATTAATCTCTCTGGTCTCAGAATCACTTGCTCCCAGATGCTCCTGTTCCTCTGCATCCAAACACCATTGAATAAACCTGCTATAAGGAATCCTACCACACTCCTTTTGATCCTTCCTGGGATTTGTAAAATACTCTCCATACATTTTGTCAGGTTAGAGAACTTGCAGGCTTGTTTCACCTGATCAGGCAGTTAATCAATACATTGTTTGCTGTAACAACACTCAAAAAGGACATGCTGTATAGTCTCCTCTACTGTACCGCACAAGGCACAAGGACATTCTGTTGAAATCTAGCCAATGAGGATCTTGTTCTAAGCCTACCCAATAGAAACAGCCAAAGAATAAATCTATGTTTGGGAACCAATTTGTTCTCAGACCATTGCACATTATGAGTATCAGGACTCAACCAGTGATAGGCACTGGCTACTGTATAACCAGAGGGATTGAGGAGCCAGGAACTGCCTCTAAATCAATCCTTGAGCTTATCCTTAGCCTTCCATATTCGTCTCCACTGCCATGGGGCATTATTTGGACAAGCTAGTCTCTTCCAACTCCTACCTTTAATATAGTGGTGTGACACCCACTTTAACCATAAACTGTCGTTTGTTTTTATTTGTTTGTTCTTGTTTGGAGTTTTGCAACAATTTAAATTATCTTTTTTAGACTATCGTAAAAAATTTATCTGACAATTGTTACACTAGCATTGCTTGTTGGTATCGAATGTTGGGCTTTGAAGTGTTATGTTCATAAGATGAATGTGACAAATTTGTGTATGCTACAATAGATGTGTGGGCATACAAGAAAGGATATAATAAGGAATGGGGTTATGAGGAAAAATTTTGGGTTGCTTCCATAGAGGGCGTAAAGTGAATTGACCAAGTTCGTTTAGTCTTTGGATTTAGTACTATATCCACAAAGATGCAAATTACAAATTTTTCATCAAGCTTTTTGCAATATTGGGAATCAAACAATGCATAAGCTATACATCCAAAAACATGCAAGTTGCTTACCTTGGGCTTGTTACCGTTCCATGCTTCATATGGAGTTTGGTTGTAGAACACCTTGGTAGGAGAGATATAGAAGATATAGAATGCTGTAGTGACTTCCTCCCCCAAAAATGCTTCGAAGCACCGCTTGCATTCATCATGCTTCTTGCCATCTCCATAATAGTACTCCCTCCGTAACATATTAATGGCAACGATTTGACATAAAGTAGAGAGGAAAAATGTCAAATCGTTGCCATTAATATGTTATGGAGGGAGTACTATTTTTCCGCTTTGCAATCCCATTCTGGTATGGTGTACGATAGACCTGGTTATTGGGCAGATCGGGGTTGGTCAATTGCGGGGCGGGTCAATTGCGGGTCACTTAATATTTATAGCGGGACAGGGTTAGGGCCTAGCGGGTCAGGGTCGGGTCAGGGTTAGCTTAAATCTGAAGCGGGCCATTAGCGGGTCATTAAATTACAGAGGTGAAATTTTGCAACAAATATTAATGTATCAGTAAAAATAAATGTAAAAAATCTCAAAAAAAAGAAAAAAATAAATGTAAAAAAAGAGTGAAAGAGAGACACTATCAATATCCATCCTATTGAACGGTTGGTAGCCTTACAAAGTTGCATAAGAATGAACATTTCTGTGAAGAAAAACTTACAAGCTGCCAAAAATACATGCTCCAGGCCCATTTTGCACCTAATTACTTCTACCTTTTATCACTTTATTTTTTATGATTGAATTTACATCAAAAACAGTTCAAGAATTGATCAAATGTACATCCAAACATGTCCCTGTAAGGTATATTTACAAGCTTCCAAACAAATCATCATCAAGTGGCATTATTTTTAGATTGTTAGAATCTGTTGTTGTGGGTGTAATTGATGCAATTGTGCTTCAAAAATCGAATTAAATGAAAATTGCACAATCTGAACAAAAATAACCATCCAAAAACATTGTCACAAATCTGAAGAAATGTAAAAAAATATATAAACCCTAAAAATATATTTAATCGAATTTAACGAAACGAAGAGTGAGAGGAGAGAAGTGCCTTATTTATGTGAGTAATTCTTAGCAGATAGAGAAGAAAATTGTCAACAATTGCCCTCTCCAGTAAAGATTTACAGATGAAAATTTGCACATGGAAATTGTCGTGAAAGGTGGAAGGAGGAGAGAAAGAGGGGTAAAAAAAGAAATTAGCGTGAAATTGTGAGAAGAGGAGAGAGTGAGGTGAAAAATTAGCCGAAAAACATTTGACCCAATACCCTATAGCAGCCTATGTTACACGGACTCTGCTGGAAGTATCGGACAAGGATATGTGTCCAAGTGTCAGACACGGCAATTTTATGAAAAATATGAATGTTTTTGGTTCAAAATGAAGTGTCCAAGTGTCATACCAATGTCCAAGGATCGAGTGTCCGACACTGGTACTTAGGGTGAAACAAAGAGTCCGGGTAACATAGATAGCAGCGCAATAAAACCCTATAATGACCCCTTTAACTAAAGCCCTATAACAACCCTGATTAATAAAAAGTTAAAGGGTCATGGGCTCATGGCCCTTTATTTTTTGACCCGACCCTTTTATCATTGGACTGCCCTGTCCATTAACCAGGTCTAGTGTATGAGGTGCTTATTTTTATGTAGTTAAAGATATTAACAGTCAGATGTTAACTTACGCGGTCATCCAGGGGGTCAATATGATTGTGCTATAGTAAATTGCGTGGTTGTGTAAAGCTCAACTCGGGACGTACTTTTCTAAAAAAATATTTGGGCATGGTGCACGATTTTGTGTATTAACATAGCATGATCTTGTTGAATTTGCATGATTGTGCAAAAATTATGCACGGTCGTGTCATAACTCCCGAACTTCTGCCTAGTTCCAGAACATGGTGCACTGATGTGCATCACAGCGTAACACAATCATGTTCCCTCTGAACAACTCATGCATGCATGTTTACAGCATCCACAAGCAAAATATAACTACAAGCTACTATATTCCTCCAGAAAGAGAGCAATTAACCTAAAGAAAGTAGGGTCGTGAGCAAGGTAGAGCCATGACTTGTAGGTCCTCCATCCTCCGTAGTAGATCAAAGTAAATTCTAAAAACTTCTTTATGATGTAAAAACCTAACAATTTTCCATGCGTGCTTTTGATGATCACCATTTCCCTAATTCCATGCTGTATAGGTGGCAATAGAGAATATGGGAAAAACTATGAGAAAATCAGCCAAAAGTAGTTGTATGGGAGCATAGGCTTAAATGACTCCTCTTACATTTTTATATCTATACAAATGGCCTAACATTATTTATTTACTCTGTGCTCCTAATAATTTTAGTAAAAAAAAATCTTTTAGCTTTGGTTGGATGATATTTCCCATTGCACCATCCACATAAGATCGAGTGGGACCAATATTGTGTTAGGTGGTGTGTTATTAAAACACCTAGTGATGAGTGGTTTTGTCCATACCACTGATTAAAAATAAAGGTGCAGTAGTCCGAAGACTTAAGTGTTGAGAGTAATTAGCAGCAGTGTTTGGATCCCTGTATCCACTGTTTTAAAAGACTAAAGTATCAAAGGTCAGAAGGTCCCAGAGCATGAGGCATGTGGCATTCGCCTCAGGAAAGTAAGATACACTTCTTTCAAATACTACCTCCATATTTTTTTAGTCGCAACAAATTTGTATGCACGCTGTTTGAGGAAAATATTTCAGAGTGTAAACGAACAAATTAATTTCTATAAATTTAACAATTTCTAAAAATTATGTTTAATTAATTTGTATGTTTACACGCTTAAATCTCTTTCTTAAAATGTGTGCAAAACAGTTTGTTGCAAGTAAAAAAAGTAAAAAAAAGGAACGTATTTTGTGTATGAGAAAACAAGTCGAAGGCAGTGTGATCTGATGATGCATTTGCATACACTCAATTGTAGTAATTTCAAGTGTTATGAAAGGAGAATGTAGTGCAATGAAGTCCATGTCAGAAGAAAATAAAGTAACTACTATTTGTCTATTTCAAGCTCAGCATAAGATAAAGAACTGTCACTCATGAAAGGTTTTTATGTCAGAGTTCAGAATGCCACAGTATGCCTCGCTGAAATTTCCTTGCTCTGGCCTGAACAAACGCTTGAACAGCAATGTATTGAAGTAAAGCCTAGACACACTTTCCTAAAACTGGCAACTGATCTTGGAAGAATAGGATTGATCCATGACTGCCTCTGAAATTCTAATGCCATGAAAAGAAGTCTTATTACTTCACTATGCTACATTTTAGTTTTTTGATTTGCTGTTGGAATTGGAGGGCTTCCTTTTCTGTGGACCTGAACCAGAAGATTATGATGCTTCAGAGATGTGTAGTATGTAGATGCTCCTCATACACAAATAAAGAGCTCAAACAATCATTATTTTCTTGTCTAACAATTGATGAGGGAAAACGAATTTGCAAGTGCACTCCATACTAGATGTGCATTTTACAATTCCTTACTCGTGATGTTTTCACCGCACCTGCATTTGGTATTTTATGCTCATTTGGTATAGCAGTATTCCCTCCGTCTAGTAATAATCGTTAATGATCTATTTAGGATTGTTTAACAAGCTGTTATTCTCTAATACAAGTACTGTTTTCCAAGATACCCTTATTTAGAGTAATGTTGACGAATGTGCTTAATGGAATTGTAGTCTTATTATTAGGGTTATTCTCATATTGTTATGTCATATTATTAATTTTGAGAAGTTGGGATGATTTGGAACCTTTTTGGAGTAAAAGCTGTTACAATGTCCAATCCTAAATGATGTTGGCTCTGTGTTATCCAACATTTGTATTATTTTCATATGTTTAAAGTGATTGATGGATTTAATGTGGTGATTTTGAGTTTTGTACAATACTACACGTTAGGCATTTTTTTTGTTGTCCGATTTTCTTAATGTGATCATGTAGTAGAATCTATGTATCCATTTTCTTAGTACTGTTTCAAACTAGTTGCAACAATTTTACTATATATGTTTGAGTGTTACTTGTTACGTGTTGAAAGATGTAGCCATGAAAGATATTTAGAATGAAGGGGGATTTTTTTGGTTATGGGAAATCATCACTCGAACGCTTTTTACAAAATATGTTTGATTTTTCGAAGATACCTTGATTGGGAATTGAATAGGTTAGTTCTGTTTTGCAGGCTATACAATGTCTTGGAGGTAATGGCTACGTGAATGAGTATCCGACAGGGCGTCTTCTTCGGGATGCTAAATTATACGAGATCGGGGCGGGAACCAGTGAGATAAGGCGAATGATCATTGGTCGTGAACTTTTCAAGGAGCAATGATGCTGAGTGGTTTAAGAACTAGCAAACGTGCATAAATGGTTCTTATTTTTATATGGAAACTTGTAAGTAATTAAGTATTGTGTTGTAGTCTTGCATCCAATTGTTTCTTTTAGGGGATCAACTGACCCTGAAATTTACATACTACTGTACATAATTTGTAAAGCAACAAATGAGGGCAATTAATCAATAAAATTTTAAATTCCAATATGCCCAATCAATTCTATTCCAGTGTTTGTGGAATGATCCATATGGGTTTAACACATCAATATGCCAAAATTGTTTACATGGTAGGTGTTATGCTGCATTGACATATCACATATGAATACAAATCAAATATGGCAGCCTTCTGTCTTTAAGTCTCTTGTTGATGACTTCAATTCTGACGTTTCATTATTATTTTTTATTATGTGAGGAAATTAGTCTTTTGTAGCGATAACAATTTAGTTTGAATCTAACCCTACTCCGATCCAATGTGAAACAAAAAATATAAAATCCATATCCGACTCCGTCTGAAAGTATTCGTATCCGAGTCAGAGTCAGATTGAAGTAGGGTGTTGGAAAAAAAATTATCCAACAAATTAATTTGAATCAGACATTTGGTTAGATTTTTTTTTTTCTAAGTTGTATTTTAATGAAATTTAAATAGTTTTACATAAATTTGCTTGGTACTAAATACTTCCTCCGTCCCTTTTTGTATATATTTGGGGACAGAGGAAGTATATATTTTATTAAGATATAACGTCTAATTTTGTATTAGCAATAAAATCTAATTTTTTATTTTTTTTCCCTTTTTGGACAAAAAAATCTAAAGTTATAAGGAACTTGGTAGAATTTGAATTATGCCATGGTAATTATAACTCTAATAGACCTGACTATGTGAACTGGGATTTCATTGTACACCTAAGAAGGCTGGAGGGTTGGGGATTAGAGATGTCATCTTAAGGAATAAGGCTACTATTGGCAAGATAGTTTGGAACATTGCAAAAAAAAAAAAAAAAAAAAAGGACAAGTTATTCTAGTTGGGCGTGGAGAACAATCTGTAGAGTGAAAAATGAAGTGTAGGGGCTCCTGCAAGCTGTTAATTGTTAGAGGATGTCAGTTAAATGGCTCTACAATAGGCTGAGGTCTAAATTCCCAACTGTTCAGTGGTCTTATGCTATTAGGGACAGGGTTGCTTACCCAAAACATCAGTTCATCACTTGGCTTACTATGCATAACAGGATGCAAACTAAAAAAGGCTTTGAAAAATTGGAGTTACTGAAGATGATAAGTGTCTTCTATGTGGTGTAAATTCTGAAACTTTGCAGCACTTATTTGGTTCTGGTGATTACAGCAAGAGATGCATTGAACGAGGGTTTTGTGACCTGGCTTGGTGTGAATACTAGCCATAACAAAGCAACATCCTTAGACTGATTATATGGAATACAAGGAAGAATGGGATGCTCAAAGGGTGGAACAAGATTAATTGTTGCTGCTCTTATTATGGGCTTATTATTTTATGCTTTATGGATGCAACGGAGCCAAGCTCTGTGGGAGAACAAGATTAATACTGTAGACTATACTGTTAATATTGTTAAAAGTGTTGTTAGGCCTAGATGTGATTTTGTTCTTACAAGATATGATTTATGTTCAGACTTTGTTGAGCTAGGTTGTTTGTTTCCTCTGCAGTTTGTATGAGGCGTGTAGATTGGTGGTTTTTGGATTAAAATTTCTTCATTTACCTAAAATAATAATAATAAAAATAATAAAAATAATAATAATAATAATAATAATAATAATAATAATAATTATTATTATTATTATTATTATTATTATAATAAATAATGTGAATTGCTAAACATAGCCCTCATTTTACTTACTAAAGTCCCCTTATGGACGAAATTGTCCTTGACCCCTAAAAACATAACAATTCACCTATCACATCCCACCTCCACCCATCCTTTATTTTATATCAAGATTATTCATGCAACAAACATATATTATTACATTAAAATCATGAATTAAAACATAAATTATGAATTGAAAGCATTACAAGTGCTTTTGCACAATGGTCTTATTCAAATGCTCATAACGTTTTACACATAATTCCTTTTTAGGCTATTCAAATTGCATATGATTCCTTGTTCCGAGAGCTTCGATTTTATATATTATACGTCAAATTTCGCTGAGAAACGAAAGAGATATGAGCATTTGAAGACCAAGTGCGCAATTAGAATGGCCGGGGCGCATGCGCCATGGTATACGTCGTTTTTTTTTTTTAACGTCCAGCACACACACATAATCCTAAATAATTAAACTATAACTATATACTAAAACAATGTATGCTTACATGATCCTACCCTCAAACTCACATTTTCATACAATTTTTTACCTTCAAAACTATTGATGGTATAATTTTTATTTTTGGCTTTTTGTTTCGTTCTTTAATCACCTTTAAAAGTCCTAAAGTTATTAATGCCTATTTAGATGTTCAATATCTATTTTTCAATCATAATTATAATTATTTATATTTTTCTATTAAAAAACTATAGGTTTTTTTTTTTAAATAAGAAATTTTGTGGAGTCCAATCAGAAATTGAATCAAGTTCAAGTACTACTTTTGTTCTAGTACTATTTATTTTTTCAAGAAATTGAATAGTTTAACAATATCAACATATAATATCCATATTTTACCTTGAAAATGCCTATTTAAAAAAACTTGATTATTCGGGTATTTAAAAATTGTCTTGGTAATAGTTTGATTAACATGAGGTATAATATAGTACTCCCTCTGTTGTATTTGTTTATCCTGTTTGAAATATTGACACTATTTATAAAATGGATGAATTTTTTTAATTACACGCAATATATATAACATAATATATTCATGTGAAGTCTTGTTTGATTCGTCTTAATAGGTACATTATTAATATCCAATTAATGTAATTTTTTACATATATGCAACAAATGATATTTAAGGTCAAACAATTGCATAGACATATATCTGGCTATCGGACCGTTCGGATCGGACCGTTTTGGATTCGGACCAAGTTGGGACGATGTACTATTCGAACCGGATTGGGTTTTGAATTGAAGTTTCGGACCAAAATCGGATAAGGATCAATTCGGATCGGGTCGTTTTATATCGGATCATTCTCGAATCAAATCATTTCGGATCGGAATGTTTCACCAGTACTTGTTTGATTCTTCAAAAAAATTAATTTGTAGTTTTATGTATAATTTTCATGCATGTTTAACTAAAAAAGCCATTCAAATTGAACGATGTGTGATGACAAACATACCATAATATAAAACAAAATAACTTTTTTTATACGAGCAATTCCTTTCATTGGCTACATATTTCGTTTCAGGTGATTCATTTTATTGGTTATATTTGAATCTTTCGATTTATATAAATCATTTTTATTGATCTTTATTGAAAATATTTATTTTTACAAATTTACAATGTCATTGTTAATTTGTAAATTAATTCAATCTTGATTGTGCTTTCATTTGTATTGCAGAATACCCAATATCAGGGATGATATGTTTTTTAATGACATAATTTGTATTTTTCATGAACTCATTTGTTAGCTAATAGCTATTGTATTACAATTTTACAAACTATTCCCAACAAATATCTTACACCATTAAAAATATTCTCAACAAGGTATTGTGTATAAACGATTCTGTAAACAAAAAAGATTTTCTTTGGATCAGACGAGTTTAGATCGGTTTGTTTACGGATCAGACATGTTCGAATCGGGTTGTTATCGGATTGGGACGAGTTCGGATTGGTCCTGTTTGGATTCAGATGAGTTTCAGACCAGATGAGGTTCGGATCGGATTAGGATTCGAATTCGTCCTGTTCGGATTCAGATATGTTTCGGACCATGTGAGGTTCGGATCGGATCAGGATTCAAAATCGGGTTTCGGATTTCGGATTGACTCTGCCATGTCTATATAGACATATGTGTAAAGTCAAAACATGACAACACAAATAGGAATATTGGAATTATATGAAATCAATGTACTCCCTCTCTAACATATTAATGGCAACAAGTTATTTTGCATGCATTTTAAGAAAGCAATTCAAGGGTGCAAACGAACAAATTGATCAAAAATAACTTTAAGATTAATAACTTATGATCTCAATCTTACTTGTATTAAAACCATTTTGATTAATTTGTTCATCTATACCTTTAAATCATTACCTTAAAGAGTGTGCAAAATGACTTGTTGCCATTAATATGTTACGGAGGGAGTACTTTTTATGTAGACCGTCTATCGCACGGGGCTAATATAGTAAATTATTAGTAATTAAATAAATAAAAGATAATAAAACTAAATCTAAAAAGTTCCAATTCATGTTAATCCATTGAGATCATTTCAGTTGAAAGTAATCCAATTTTTTTTATTTTATTTTTTATTTTTTTTTATTTTTATTTTTTTAAAAAGAAAACAAACAAACAAGGCCCAAATTATGTAGTTGGGGAAATGCCTAACTCCTCTCAGTTAGGCATTTGTTAAAAATCTAACGTGGCAATTTCGTAATTAAGGGGAACTTATATATTATTATATACATTGCAGTGGCATCCTGTAATAGACGGGAAATTACAACATTGTAGATGTTAGGCATTTGTTAAAAATCTAACGTGGCAATTTCGTAATTAAGGGGAACTTATATATTATTATATACATTGCAGTGGGCCTCCTGTAATAGACGGGAAATTGCAGCACTGTAGATGTTAAAATTGCTCTGTTAGGTTAGTTGACTTTCGCGCGAAAACGTGGCAATCTCATGTA
Organism: Salicornia ramosissima; assembly: GCA_951394345.1. Classification (NCBI taxonomy): domain Eukaryota; kingdom Viridiplantae; phylum Streptophyta; class Magnoliopsida; order Caryophyllales; family Amaranthaceae; genus Salicornia; species Salicornia ramosissima. The sequence goes on along the minus strand of OX596236.1, from coordinate 16,111,572 downwards.
CACATTATTTTTTGCTTTCCACAGTGTAAAATCTGCAAACTAAGGAGGAAAAAAAAACGACTGCAAATTTTTGGGTTTAAAGAGAAACAAAATGGTAGAAGCTCGTTGTTAATGGCGATCGTTGCTGAATTTGTAAATAATGAACACTTTCCCTTTTTAGACTACATTGAATCAAAGTTGTAAGCAACATTGAGGTAAATATTTTAATTTTTTGCTCTTTACAATGGAAGCAACATTGAGGTAAATATTTTTAAATTTTTTTCTTTTTACAATGGAAGTATTACAATGGATCATGAATATGATTAGATATTGAAGTTTTTTAAATTTATATGTAATTTTGTTTTTGTTGTGGTTAGGACAGAACAATTTACAGATATTTTGTTCAACATTAACAAATTTTATTAATTTTTTTTAAATAAAATTATAAAAGTTTGATAAAATGTTAAAGATTTTCATGTATGTATTTGTTCTGCTGTTTGATGTTCTGCTCGGCTTTACATTTTTTATTTAGTGAATTACGTAATTTTGCAGTGAATATTGGTTTTGAAGTAAAGTATTTTTGGTTAAGTATCATTCAATGAATTTTGTTTATTAAATTCTTAAAAGTAATTGTATTGATAGTTAGGTTCAATAAATTTTAATAATATTTCCGTTCACAGTATATCTATGGATATGGAAACGAGCTTTGGTGCTAATTTCATAGAAGGAGTAGATGAAATTGACATTACAAACCTGTGTGATCAAATTGATGATGGAAATGGTGTTGTCATAAAGAAGAGCACGGTCATTGTGGTAACTCCTCAATCATCTCATAGGAAACGCAAACAAGTTGAAGAAAATGAAGACTTTGTTGAGGCTCCGACTGTTGGAATGCGTTATAATTCTTGGCTAGATATTGAAGTTGATTATAAAAAATATGGGAAACAACAAGGTTTCGGTGTAACAAGGGTACAAGGAGCAAAATCGAAAGACAAGACAACTCGTAGGGTCATGACTTGGCGTTGTGAGTGTTATGGTGATCCAGAAATGTCTTCCCAAAAGGCTTCCAAAAAAATTGAGCGTGCTATGGATGTGGGTGGTTCTGCTGTGATTGATTTGGGTGGCACTTCGAGAAGGAAGCGGAAGTATAAGAAATGCTTTTGCCCGGCCATGGTATATGCTAGTGTAAACAGTAAGGATTCTTGGTGGATAATAAGAAAGGTCATTCTAAAACATGAGAATCACATTCCCAAACCTAGTCAAGCAAAATTAGTAAAGGAATATAGAATGCAAAGTTTTCATTCTGGTGTTCGAAGAAAGTTGATTAATGGGACTGATGTAGGTGTCCTCTATAACTAAGATTTACGACACAATGGCTAGGGAGCGCAATGGTTTGGAAAATATGGAATTTATAGAGAAAGATATATATGAGACATGTGGTTAATAAAGAACGTCGATTGAAAATGGAAGGGGGTGACGCAAATGCCTTAGATGCATATTTTGAGATAATGCAACGTCAAAATTTGAATTTCTTCCATGCTCATCGGTTGTTTCCAGGTGGAACCTTGAAGGATGTCATATGGGTTGATGCACGTAGTCAGGTAGCTTATGAGGAATTTGGTGATGTAGTATGTTTTGACTCCACTTACTTAACCAATGAGTATGATTTGCCTTTTGTGAATTTTGTGGGTGTCAACCACCATGGTAAATCTATCTTACTTGCGTGTGCACTAATTTCAACCGAGGATTGTGAAACGTACAGTTGGGTTTTCAGTCAGTGGTTATTATGTATGAAAGGTAAAGCACCGATGGCCATTTTGACGGATCAGGCTGCTGCAATGCGACGTCCCATTGAGGAAGTTTTTCCTGAAACACGTCATAGATGGTGTATGCACATCTTGCAGAAGTTACCGAAAAAATTTGTCAAGTATGACAGGTACGTAATTTTTAATTTTTTTTTTGTTCCTCAACCAATTATTATTTTATTTTCGTATGGATGTTATACTATTTTATAACTGCTGAATTTCTTTAAAGGTATGATGATCTGAAAGAGGAATTGTTGCGCGCCATATATGATTCATTAACGATTGGGGACTTTGAGAGTAATGGGAAACAAGTGATTGACAATTTTTCGTTGGGTGGTAATGAGTGGTTAACCAATTTGTATGATGAAAGGCATATGTGGGTACTTGCTTTCCTAAAAGACTATTTTTGGGCGGGAATGCGAACTACACAGAGAGTTGAGAGTATAAATAGTTTCTTTGACAAGTTTATTGGACGCCACACTAGACTATTTGAGTTTGGTGAGAAATTTTGTGCTGCTGTTGAAAGAAGAGTCTTTGAAGAGCATGACGCAGATGCGAGGGATGAAAAGTGGATTAGGAATTTGTCAACAGGTTTTGCAATTGAAAGATTTTTTAGGAAAATATACAGCGATGCCAAGTTTAGGGAAGTGCAGAGGGAATGTGAGCGTGTCACATATTGTTTTGTTAGGGAGGAAAAACATATTGTAAGTAATAAGTACAATTATGTACTTGAGGACCATGTTTGGATTAAACCGAAGGATTGTCACAATGAAATTATAACGAATAGGCGGCGTATGTATTTTGTTGAGTTTGACAGTGAAAGTAAAATAGGATTGTGTGATTGTAAATTATTTGAGACTCATGGTATTGTTTGTCGCCATTTGGTCAGAGTTTTAGACCAAAATTTTGTTGATCCAATTCCCGACCATTATATCTTGAGGAGGTGGAGAAAGGATGTAATTAGGAAGCACAAAAAAAATTTAGTGGCGTACCATGACTTAAATAAGAATGCTCAAGTGAAAAGACACGATAAAATAAGCATAGCCATGGAACCTTTGTATGACATTGCTTCCATTCATGACACAACCACATCAATAGTTATACGCGACATTAAGGGCTTAATCGAAGAGGTTAAGCAATGGGTTAAGGAAAATCCCGACAAAGATCGTCAAGAAGGCGTATTATTAAACAATGATTCAGTTGACAGATACACATCAATCAATGTTAATGTTGCAACACAAAGTAGTCAAGCTGAAGCGTGTATCGTTCCTACTAACCAAACGCCCCCCTCAGTTGCAAAGCCTGTATTGAAGAAAGACCCTCCAGTACCCAAATGGGTTAAGGGTAGAACCAAGACTACAAGGTATAAGTCTGTTGGAGAACCAGGTTGGAAAAAAGGTAAATAATAGTAAAAGTAAATCAGCATCGTCGTCATTTGGGAATGGTATTGAATTTTTACATTTCTTTCGTCATGTTTAACCTTTTATTTCTCTTTACATTGAAACTATAATTTCTTAAACAATTTTGTAATTTATGAACTACATATAGGATGAAGGAGGAACTGATCGTAAAAAAAAAATTTGATGTTACGAAGACCAAAGGTAAGAAATCAGTAACAAAAAAAGTTGGTCCAGCGAGTGTCATGAAATCTAAAACCGAAATTCATGATAAGAAGATGAAAAAGGTTAGTGGAAATGTATTTGAAATATTGTTATACATTTATTTTTGGTTTTGAATTTATTTTTTAAAATTGCTAAACTTAATTGCAATATTTATCCCATTCATTAAAGGGTGCAATAAAGGAGAAAGCATTTACTCTTGCAAGTGTAAAGGAGCAATGGATTACCGATGAACATTGTTGCAACAACGATGATGGGCTACTGAATCACAATTGTCTTTCTTTCAAATAGTAATATTCGCCGTAGGTATATGGGAACACTTATTGTAAACCTTGAATTATTTTCTTCATTTCTCCATTGTAATAGGAAGTTGTTGTTAATGTATGAAATCCTTGTTTGTCATTTAATTTGGGTTAAGAAACATGCAAGTTGTTGTTCTTGTGGTATGAATGGCCAAATTTGTTAAACATGTGTAGTATTATTGGGCCTTGTTTTTTGCTGCCTTTTTGGTATATTATTGGGCCTTACATTTTTTTATACGATTTGCCACATGATGTATGTGTCCAAGGTTGGATCCTTTAAGGGTTCATCTCCTCAAATATTCATTTAATGATATATTCCAATCCAATCAACATATGCATAAAAGGTCAATTTAAATGTACATAAGTATTTTTATCTATCCATATTAAAATTCAAAAGTATAATATTTTGTTTAATAAGTAAAATACCAAATTAACGTATGTTAATTTTCATGTCGTTAACTACATAGTTGAAATGTACGAAACCAATTGTAGCAAACTTTAAGTAAATATGTTCAGTACACAATACCAAGACTCTTACAATACCAATTTTTTAACCTTCATGACGGGTGTGTCTTTGACAGTATACATTTTGATACAAGAAAAAAATTTACACCAATGGCATTTTGTTGGTTTACACTCAATGTGTATTTTTTTTTAATATATATTAGTTTTTATTTTTTGGAATAATTATATTAATAGGTACCAACTATTGCACATTTTATTTTATAGGTACCAACTTTTGATTATTCACCAACAGCACGAACTATTACATAAAGTTGCAAGGATAGGTATATCACCTAAATGTTGTTGCAATTTATAGGTCATTCATACTTATTTATAGGTCATCTATACCTATCGTTGCAACTTTATGTAATAGTTCGTGTTGCTGGTGAATAATCAAAAGTTGGTACCTATAAAATAAAAAGTGCAATAGTTGGTACCTATTAATGTAATTATTCCTAATTATTTTCAATATATATTTCAAAATATTTTTACTAAAACATGTGACTCATTATGGTTTGCGCTACATTTTTTAGGGAAAAAATATGAATTTTTTTTTAATTTTTTGTACCCTCTATCCCATTTTATCGTTTAAGTTAATATTATAATTACTATACCTGAAACAAAAATAATAACTCTGAAATTGTAAGCATTTAAGAAATTTTACTTTTAAATCGTATCCCCTATTATTTTACTCCCACTTGGTTTTTATTTTTTTTGGAACCTTATTTTATTTGTCTTTCAAATTAATCTTATGCTTGTTCGAAAACTAATACATCTATTACACCCATTAACTTAAACAATGAATACATTTAAGAAACACGTTTCAGAATAAGAGAATGACCATTAAGTCAAACTAAAAGTACAAGTGACAATATCCATTTCACAATTTCCATTAAGTACATGGTATTGCCTGGGGATGTCAAATCGGGTTGACCCAAACGGGTTCGGTACATTTTCAGTTCAAGTTGAATCAAGTTATCTCGTCCAACAGTTCAGTTCGGTTCAGGTCAGGCTATTTCGGTAGCAGGTCATAACAGGTTGCCTTTTTCTCGGTTACAGTTCAGTTCAGGTTCAGGTCATTAACGGTCGGGCCTATATCAGTTCAGTCCAAAACGATTCAGGTTAATACGGGTCAACGATAAGAAACGATATGTTTTGGGTTGAAGCCAGTTTGTATCGGGTTTTATTAGAGTGTCAATTAGGTCGGAATTTGACAATATTTTGGGGTTAACGTATGTATGTATGTACATATGTATGTATGTATGTATAAAAAACCTTATTTTAAATTAACGTCCATATAAATCGAGTCAAATGATTTTTTTTCTACGAGCAAATAGTAATTTTATTCATTCATCAACAATATCAGATATTATAATTTCCAATATTTCCTCCGGACCTTCTTCAAATTTGAGTTAAATGATTATTAACATTTGGTGAAAAGTACTTTCAAATTTGATTACAACTAGAACTCCATCCATTTCAAAGAGTGTTTCATACATAGGTGAACGGACACTTTCATATATAAAAATGTTTCATATAGAATTATGCAAGTAAAATATTTTAGGTTTCAGTTCAGTTGAATTCGGGTTTCAGTTTTGTTCAGGTCAAATTATGTAACGGGTTGATTACAGTTCAGTTCAATTTAGTTCAGTTTCTTGAATTTTCAAGTTCGAGACAGGTCATTATCAGTTCAGTTCATATTCAGTTTGGGTTCAGGTCAGTTCAGGTTATTAATATATGGGTCACTTTCAATTCAGGTCATTTCTGTTTAGGTCAATTTCAGGCTATGAGTCACTTTCAGTTCAGGTTATGAACAGTTCTGTTAACCCAACGGGTCTCAACCCAAACTGACATCCCTAGTATTGCCTTAAACATTTAGGGGTGGAAACTACATAAACGTGTACATTGCCCAAACTAATTGGTTACAATTTTTTAATAACTAAAGTAATTCGTTACATTTATTTAATAACTCTGCATTAGTTGAATTAAAATTAAGAATACCTTCATCACTAATACGAAAAAGACAAAAATTTGACGCTTTATTATAGAAACGTTCTTCCAAAGTTCTGATAATACTATTACCTGCTCCACAATTCTTCATCAATAACAACCTTCTTGCAGCAAAATTTTCAAAATTCCACACTAATTTGGGCTTAACAACTCTCCCACTAGAGGTAAAATTATTACCATCATTTGAGTTGTAACTGTCTACTGCATAATTACAAGCCACAACTGCTATATTGTGTTTTGATGCAATACTTTTCAAAGCAAAACTAACCGGGCTTTTAGTAACATACTTCTTTCATCTTTACCAAATTGTGTTGGTGGAAACCTGTTGTAGAACAATGAACATATTGAGTTGACCAGTAACAACTGTATTGGTGTGGAGGACTCAATACTTGATTTCATGTAACTATCAACACTTGTAAGGACATCTCGCATTTCATTTGCATCAAAACATTCAATAACTAAAACCTTTTTCATTATCTGTTCACCTTGATCGACACCAAATTGGGCAACTGCAATTTGAAACAAATGTTGAGGTTGAAACGCTGAGTTTGCACAAATGTATATAGCTGAGACCATATCATGTCCACTTGAAGATGCTGCACTAGCTGCAAGTTGGAGACACATAATTGTCTTCCCTGAACCAGACTCACCACATATCTCCGTCATTACACCAACCTCAATGCCCCCGGAAGTAGCATCATCAACACTAGTGCACAAAGTTTTTATCATAGCTAACTTACTAATATTCCGTTTTTGAGTTTTTTTTTTTTAATTTTTTTTTTGATTTTTTTGGTTCACTACCAATCTTTGTTTGAGGTGAGGTGAGAAGAATGGAATAGGGGTATACCTCTTTTTATAAACAAGTTTCCAAAATATCAATAAAGTCAACTATTGCATGTTTTCTTTGATTAGCGGAATAAATAATAATAATAATAATAATAATAATAATAATAATAATAATAATAATAATAATAATAATAATAATAATAATATATTAATTTTTTTTTAAAAAATTTATGAAGTCCACGTTTTGCGAACTTATGTGTGGCAGTTTTCATTTTGGAACCGTTGACATGTGGTAACATGTACTCCCTCTGTCTCAATTTACTTGGCCCAGTTTCACTTTCAACACTGTTCACATCTTAATTGTGACTTTATTTACTTTCACTAGTAGAAAAATCCACATATACTGCGCCACATTGGATGCTGTTCTAAAGGAACCGCATCCAAAAGTATTGAAAATATTTAAAAAATGCACTATTTATGGATGCAGGGTAAAAAACCGCAGCCATAAGTACTTATGGATGCGGTTCCTAAAAAATGCATCCATAAATACGTATGGCTGCGGTTCCGAAACCAATGGTTGCGGGTTTTAGAACAGCAGCCATAGGTAGTTACAATTTTAAAAAAAATACGGAAACAAAAACAAAAACGAAGTAACTCACAAAAACGATGACTACTGCTTGCAGATTGTATTATTATTATTATTATTATTATACCAAAACAAAAACACAAACGCATATTGCATCAAAAAAAAAAAAACAAAAACGTAGAGATCCTCGCAGAGAACTCCTCGCCCAGTCGCCGACAACGCAGAACTCCACCACAACGCAGAGACTCCTCGCCCAGTCGCCCACAACCAGAACTCCTCGCAGAGAACTCCACCACAACGCAGACGCAGAGAACTCCTCGCCCACAACCAGAACTCCTCGCAGAGAACTCCACCACAACGCAGACGCAGAGAACTTGCTCGCTCCTCCTCCACAACCAGAACTCGCTCCAGCCCAAGTCGCACCTCCTCGCGAAGACGTTGCCAATCTTCGTCCTCCTTGCCAATCTAAAGGTAGCATTTGTTTTTTTGTCCCAAATTGATTTTGTTGGAGAAATTAAAACCCTAAATTTTGCCCCAATTTGATTTAGTTCATTTATTTCCCCAAATTAAAACCCCCAAAAAAAAAAACACCTTCAATTGCATGCAGAATATACGAGCCTTCAACTCCTCAGCCCCTCTGAATTGTGTTTTTACTGTTGTAGATTGCTAATTGTGTTGTTTATGCAATTTTCTTGAAATGAAATATGAGTTGGTGAGTGATGTTAGTGTTAGCAGGCTTTGTATTGTTATTTGGATATTAAGCCTATAGCCCCTGTTAGATACTAATTCCTAAATTATGGCAAGTAAACATATCTGCAAAATGCAAATCCCTGATGCCTTGAATAAAAACTTCAAGTAATAGATACTACTCATATATCCTTCCTAGACTCCATGGAGTCAGAACCACAGCATGTCTACAGGTAACAAACAGGTTGTGTCCCAATGGATCGGAGGAATACCAAGCCTTGTATCTAAATGAGAAGAGCTGAGTCACTTTCTAAGCAGAAAATCTTGCATTAATCTGACTTTAATTTTCTAATAGATATATATACAATGACTCAGAACACTCCAGTTCTGGGTTGAGAAACTGCAATTCTGCAAAGACTTCCTGAAATAACCAATTCTAAACTTGACACTTTGATGTATAACCGTATAAGCCACAAGCAAACACAACTGTTTTCACTTGAATAACATTAAGAGGATTAATCTACCTACTTTGCAAACATTAACCATAGATTCAGAATTCATCATAAGCTGCTTTAAGTTCACCGAAGAATACATTTGTAAGAAAGCTCTATATCACTGTATGCATTAATAACTCTTAATTGTGTTGTTTATGCAATTTTCATGTTTGTTTCTGAAACTCTTTCTTTTGTTCTTTTCATGTGAAATGTAATTTTAGGATTAGTAGTTGATTTCTATTTTAATGTAATTTAAAGATTAGTAGTTAATTCTAATTTTAGAGTTAGTAGTTAGTTTTAGTTTTATTTCTAGTTTTAGTTTTATTTTTATGCATTTTAGGGTTATTAGATATATACTTTGAATATTAGGATTTTGATAATTTATTGGATTTAATTTAGAAGATTGGTTCAAAGTAGAATTGGAATGGTATAAATTATTAAAATGAATATACTTGTTCATTGAGTTGTGGGTGTTTTACTAGAATTGAATCTTAGTTTTTCATTGTATTGTTTGATTAATTATTATGCAATGATATAGTATTCAATTTAAATTTGAAAAAAAAAAATACATGATTTGATAAGTTGGTAATTTGCATTAGTATTGTTATTGTTCTTGTTATTATTATAGTGACTTATTTTTATTTGTTAATTGTGAGTTTGTTATTATTTTTGAGATAGGATTCCAACTTTGTGAGTTACTTCGTTGCCGCTGCTTCTTAGGAGAACGAACAACAAGTGTTCATTTTCAGGTATTTCTCTATTTATTTGTCTTATTTTGTTGAGATTTTAATTTGTTGGTTTTGTGGCATAAATAAAATATGAACTCTATGGAGTTCGATTTATTTTAAAAAATAAATCATTAACCCCTTTTTTTATTGCGCATTCACTTGAAGCGAATTATACTGGTGGTGTTTGGAGATATTTTGGGAATGTTGTAGTTTGGAGAGGGGGCAGTTATGAACACTGCCTTCCTTTATTAAGTACTATTGCAGGCATTAGATGTGGTATTGATCTTGACATTAATGAAAAGGTATGATAATTTTTATTTAGCGACTATATAAAGGTTAATGTTGTTAAATTAGGATAAATCTTTTATATTTGATATGTCAATGAAATTACAGTGTCATGAAGAAATGCGAGCATCACATTTTCATGCAGGAGATGCTACTCCTCAGATTATATCATTAAAGGTAAATGAAATACATTTTGATTTCATTAATAATATTTTCTTTTCATTGTATTGATATATATGTGTTTTTTTTTCCACATGATTTTATATTAGTGTGCTCAACAACAAAGTGGTATTGAGTGTGTATACTATGTGATGAGATACATACATGATGTAGTCTCTATTTGCTTGAAGTCGGAAGACCTACAAAAGGTACGTAGTGTACACTGCATTTTACATATTTCTTGTCAAAGAAAAATAGGTTGGAACTTGTACGAATGGAACTTAGAGATTGTTAGGATAGACACTTGGCATTCGCTTAATGCGGATTATACGGGTGGTGTTTGGAGATTTATTGGGATTACTGGAGTTCGGAGAGGGGACAATTATGAACACTGTCTTCCTTTATTTCTGTTGCAGATAATAGAGACAGTTTAGATTTGTGGCGTAGATAGGTAGTGGAGAATTAGGATTTTTACTTGCCTATTTGAGGTGTTTTAGGCATGTTTGTGTTTATTTGCATGATTTTGAAGCTATTTAAATGGATTTGGGTATTTTTTTTCGTTGTTTTGGCCACATATGGGTTGAATATTGCATGTTTGTGTATTTTTACATGATTTCTTGCCTATTTGAGGTGTATTAGATTAGGCATGTTTGAGTTTATTTGCATGATTTTGAAGCTATTTAAATGCATTTGGGTATTTTTTTTTTTCGTTGTTTTGGTCACATATGGGTTGAATGTTGAAGTTAATTAAATGCATTCGGGTCTTTTTGTGTTGTTTTGGCCACATGTGAGTTGAATGTTGCGTGTTTGTGTATTTTTTAATGATATCTTTCCTATTTGAGGTGTATTAGGCGTGTTTGAGTTTGTTTACATGATTTTGAAGTTATTTAAATGCATTCGGGCCTTTTTGTGTTGTTTTGGCCACATATGGGTTGAATGTTGATTGTATGCTTATTTGTTCATGATTTCTTGCGTGGTTTTGGCCACATTTATGTAGATTATTATAAGTTTGTGTATTTTTTTCTTGATTGCTTACCTATTTGAGTTTTATTAAGCATATTTGAGTTTAATTCCATGATTTTGATGAACTATTTTTTTGTTTAACATTCGGGCATGTTTCGTACTTTTTGAATATTCGTGGTCATATTTTTTGTTCTAACAATTATAATTTGTTTTTTTTTGTTTTGTTTTTTCTTACACCTAGATTATTGATGCTGCAACAAGGGAAGGACATTTTACTGTTCAAGAAATTAGTGAGGTTCGAGACAAATGCGCTAGTTTTCGTACAGAAATTGTTTGTGATATATACTTACGGATTTATTTTGTATGTACAAAACATTATTATTGGTTCGTTTGAATGTTATATTTTGATAAGCGTTTGAATTTTAGAGATGTTTGCTCGACATTTTTATTTGCAATTTATCTATTTATATCAAAGTATTTAATTATTATTGCAGGATATATTATAATTATATTTATATATAAAAAATTATTTGTTTTATTTAAAAAAAAAAGGAGGACTTATGGATGCGGTTCTGGGGGAGAGCCGCATCCATAAGTCCTCCTTTTTTTTGGAGGCAACGAAGCTTTGGATGCGGTTCTAGTAGGAACCGCATCCAAAGGTCCACTTTTGGATGCGGTTTTTTTGGAGACAAATGACCTTTGGATGCGGTTCTAGTAAGAACCGCATCCAAAAGTGGACCTTTGGATGCGGTTCTAGCTAGAACCGCATCCAAAACTCACTTTTGGATGCGGGTGGAACCGCAGCCATAGGTCATAGACTTATGGCTGCTACGACATTGGCTGCGGGGCAGAACCACATCCAAAGGGCCTAAAACCCCCGCATCCAATGACGATTTTTCTACTAGTGTTTAATATACGTAATGCTGGATGTAGTTTAATTCGACTCAACATGTACTTTTCAAATATATAACTTTAAAATAATTTTTTATTAGTTAAAGTGAAAAATATTTTTATTTAAAGTTATGTCTCGAATTGAAAATGTAACAAGTACATTGGGACGGAGGGAGTATTTAATAATTAAAATGACTCTGTATTTTAATTCTTGCAACATTTGTTGTTTTGAGATTTTTTTTAAATAAATTGGAAACAACATATCAATTTCCATAATTTTGTAATTTTTGGACTCATTTCAGTGTCATACTGTTTCAAGTTTTATCTTTCACTTATATTAATGTTTCAAGTGTAATGTCGAATAAAATAAAATGGGATTGCAACTTTGATTTGACATAATTGGTGTTACTATATTGTGTGTTAATAATTTTGGCCAAGAATATAGTTTTATCTATTCGAGGCACTGCATTTTTAATCAAATTAACTGAACTATGTGTAAAAAAACTTAATACAACTTACATTATTATTTTATAATAACTGGCATTTAAAAACTCGTTCATATCTATAAATATTCTTAAAATATAAACCGCTTACATCACCATTTGCCACATGACACCTTCACATTACAAAATTAACATCCAAAACTTTTTTTGGGGTTTTTTATTTTTTAAGATTTTTGGTTTAAAAATATCCCCTCTATTTATTGGTTAAATTGTATATCGTTGAAATTGATTCATCTTATATTTTCTTATATGATTTGAAGTTAACTTTACCCAAATATTATTTAAATATGTAAACTTAAATAATATTTGGGTAAATTTGTAATTTAATTTGTTTCCATCTTATAATTATTGAATATGGAAATTATTAAAGACAATAAAATTATCCTACAGCTTAAACTAAATGAAACAAAAAAAAAAACAATAATAATAATAATAATAATATTATATAATCCAACATTACTGCATGCATATGACTGTTTTCTAGTACACTTAATACATTTTAACAATACTATGAAAAACATTCATACTATCTAACATTACTACAACAAAATAAAAATATAAGTCGTATGTTAGTATAATACATCAAAATTAATACGACACATCATTAGCTTAATTTTAAAATACAACTTGACAACAAAATCTAAACATCATTATAAACAATAACATAAAGAGTCATGAACACAATACCACTAAACTTACTTCAATCGACCACAAAACAAACTTAGGGGAGGTGGTACATAGTGTACATGTAACGACCCGACTTTTTGGATTGTCGATTTACGAAGGAAATCGACAAATGGATCATTACCAAACACTAGAACTTAATAATAATATCATATTTAAAGTCTAATAATTCTTTATTTAACTAAATAAATAAATAATATCCCAAAATCCATAATCAAACTCCAAAATACATAATTAAATACTGTTCAATCCCAACAGGCTGGGATAGATACTCAATAAAAGAATAGAAAACATAAATAGAATCCGGGTTCACTAAGCTAAACTCATCACATCTCACAACCCGATCCAAACGAGCCCACTTATGCGTCTGCATCATCACCTGAAATTGGGGGGGGGGGTCCACCGTCAGTGGTGAGTAACTAGGCTGTCCCGCTTAAATGAGGGACCGTTAACCATATAATAGCATAGAATCAAACGAGGAAATCATACAAAAACATATGGAAATACGTACAAAAATACATACACAATACGTACAAAAATATGTATAAAAATACGTAGAAAAAATACGTAGAAAAATATGTACAAAAATACGTATAGAAATACGTATACAATACGTATACAATACCTGCAGAATACGGTTAGAAATACATACAAAATACGTGTACAATACAAATACTAATACGTACAATGTACGAGTACAAATACGTTCAACATATGAATACAAATACATACATCATACAGATACGAATACGTACATCATACATATACTCAGAAATACACCATTAAAAATACAGACTTACCAGACGTATGCAGCGGAAGACTTAATATTACATAAATAATACATATATACACGACTATACACATATACACATAACCCTTCCCGTGAATTACTTATTTATCATATTTTACCCTTAAACCCTCTTTTAACCTTCTTATCGGACCGGTCATAATGCTCGTTATGGATCTTGTGTGCACCACAACTTTCCTAAAACATGCCGGGGTGAACTCGTGTATTCAGCCCGTAGCCCTCCTTTGCAAGAACTAAGCCTAAGCTATGGCTATAACTCATAAATAGCAGCTCGTGTACTACTACTTAGACGACTACATATCTTAAGATCCAGAACTGCCCAGAGACCGCAATAGGGCAGTGGCTTCGACTTAACCCGACCTGATGACTCGTGCATCATCAAATGGGCGTCCTTACGTATCTTGTCTTTTCTAAAGGCCATCGTGAGACCACTAATTAACAAGCAATTTCTAAAGGCCATCTTGAGACCACTAGTTCACATCATTTTCTAAAGGCCATCTTGAGACCACTAGTTCACATTATTTTCTAAAGGCCATCTTGAGACCACTAATTCATATCATATCTTATTACTTTCCTTCTTATTCATATTGTTACTTTCCTTCATATTACAACTTATCTTTATTGATTCTCTTTTTATTCCTTTAATCACATTAATTCCTAAAATTACAATCTAATATTATTATAAGCAAAAATCAAACTAAAACTGATCACAACTTCTTGGGACCACTCGACATTTTTATATAGTAAAACAATAATCAATTCAATTCTTTAATTAATCATATAAACAATTTAATAAATCACTTAAATAAACAATAAATCATATAAACTATCAATCATCAATTATTATTGCTTAAAACATGATAAAAATCCTATTTTTCATACTTCTTATCATTCGACATTTTACATATAATTACCAAAATTAATACTTTAAATTATTTACATGTAATTATCAATAAACAATTATATAAACATATTAACAAACAATAAAATCATGCTTTCAACTTTAAATCATCAAATTAGACTATAACAAGATCAAATTCAACACTTGGTTACACATGTATCACACGGCTAGCATGGCATGAAACAACATCAAGATTAATTTCAAGATTTCATATTATTATGCTTAAATTAAAGATTAAATCATGGTTAACAATATTAATTCAAGATTTGACAAGATTCAACAATAAAAATTAGATTTTTAATTCCCTTTATTAATTTTATACCACTCGACATTTTTGTTTAATATGAACAAAATAATAACTTTAATTTAAAGCTTTAATTAAATAATTAAATAATCAAGATTACATGTCTTATCCAAGAAAATATCAAGAATTAATCATCAAAATTCATAACTTGCCACTCGACATAAACATGAAAATTGAAGAACAAGAATCATAATTATCATGCAATTGTTCAAGCAATTATAAGATTAGAACAATTATTTCATGCATAAAAATTAATTATAACTATCAAAGATTCATAAAGATTGCATAAAAATATCAAGAAAATATCATGATTATCTTGTCACATAATTCGAACCATAGAACCCTAACATGATACTAATTCTATTAATTTTCCCTAGTTTAATCCTAATTAACTATATGGAAAACTATTCCTAATCTAAGGGAGATAATCTAGTTACCTGAATCGCAAGAAAATCCAAGAAAAATTTCCCCTTTGGAACAAGAACACCACACAGCTAGGCTAGGAGAGTTTTAGGGTTTTAAGAGCTTTTGAGATTAGGGTAAAAATTAGGAGAGTTGTAACATGTAATGTTCTTAATTAAATAAAATAATAAAAACAAAAGCAACAACAATAAGGGGAGGGGGTGCCGTGTAGTTGGGAGTGAGAGTAGGGTTGTTGAGAGACAAATTAGGGTGACTTAGTTCAATGTTCGACAAAGTTTAAAATTCAATTAATAATTAATTAATATATTATTAATCAAATAATTAACTAAATTATCTAATTAACCATAAATTAAAAAGATAGTAATTGTTGGACATACAAGAGAGGGGCCGGCCGAGTGAGAGGGTATTGGGTCATAGGCCCAATTTCAGGATAAGCTAAGATTTAATTTGGCCCAAAAATCATATCAAAAGGCTATTCAAGTCCGGTTACCAAGAAGGGACTAAAATTACTTCTAACCCCTACTTAGCCAATCCATCATTAATTCAACATTAATTTTGAGTCGGTCCACAACCATGAATAGCCATAAGGTGAAGCTCTAGGTACCTAGCGGGTTGAGGTCAAAAGAAAATATCCGATAGTCAGATTAGAGGAAAAATAGTTTGACAACGTTATAAAATATTAATAACATAAATTCCCGGAAAATAACTTTTAAAAGATTTTCCATTTGTAAAACAGAGAATTTATTAATAGTTTTTGAAATAAAATCTTAAGACGACTGGAAAGACAATCTATTTTCCGGAAATTCTAACCCCAAAAATACGGGGTGTTACAGTACACGTAATCTTCATTCCGTAACATGTTTGCAGATATGAAGCCAGTTGGGGGCATGCAGTAGCCATGGGCTCCAAGTGAGAAAGTACCTATTGCTCTTCCAATCTTTCTTCCCCATGCTTCATAAAACTCTTGCATTGTTCCATTAGCCAAAACACAAAACTTGACACAATTTCTAAAATTCACAATGTTAGACATGTTCAACAAGAGGTATCTACTGTCCAAGTTCATGCTTGGTTCCTGTAAACATTCCAACCAAAAAAAAAATAAACAAATGACCACAATTCATATAATCAACAATAGTAAGCTACTGAAATACTTTATCAAATAAACTTCTTTCAAAAAAATATTTAACTTACTTCACCATGTATGGTAAGTGTTGCTTGTGGATAATCAATGACTTTGTCAATCCTCTTGTTTGGATGCACCTTACTTCCTTGGAAGTGAATACATATGTTTTTTGGGATGTACGAAAAACGACGGGCAACGACGTTGTAAAACACAATAAATTTGGACGAACCAGCTGCGAGGAACGGAAAACCCGGGTCACTTGGGTTAGTTGTTTTCAAAGTGCAGTCAACATAATCCACCACTCCTTCACCACTCACTTTGGTCAAATCAGTTATTTCCACCACATTTGGTAGGGTTTGAGTCTTCCTCTTTGGGTTAGTTGTTTTCAAAGTGCAGTCAACATAATCCACCACTCCTTCACCACTCACTTTGGTCAAATCAGTTATTTCCACCACATTTGGTAGGGTTTGAGTCTTCCTCTTTTTGAAATTACTTTCAAATTCATTAACATTAAACAAAAACTTACCCATATCACTAATAGGCTTACCGTTAGAGCTCACATCCTCAACATTTTGTTGTCTGAATTAAGAACCGTCACTACTTATGTCTACAACATCAGTTATGGACCTATTACGGTCAATAACATCGATAAAATTTTGACAAACAATTTCCTTACCTTTCCTTTTACGGTTGTAAGATAGCTCATTTTCTTCAGCTTGTTGAACCTCCTCGATTTTGATGGCTTTAGAGGTGAAGGCTTTCCTCTTTCGCAGCCGTGGATCAGCCAAATTAAGCAACTCCTTTGACCACTCAAAGGGGTTTTCTTTTCCACTAGAGTTCTTCTCATTATATGGACTCATTTTAGTGTAAGAAGTTAATAAAAGGTATTATTAAGAAAGTTTGAAATGTAGATGAAGAATTTAGGAAAGAGATGCTTGTATATTGTTAATACTTCATATAACACTTAACCATTACAAAGCAAAAAAAAGAATGGATGTATGTAAGCAAACTTGTGGAAGACATATATATAATAAAGTTGACCTAATGATTTGACACTATGTGTTCGTGCCAAACTCTTCCCTCCAATATATGGAGTATAAGATATTTTAATTACAATGTGATCCCCCTTAAACATAATATGTACTGTTGTTTGTGGTGTTTTAGGGCTTGTTTACTTCCGATTATATTTGATTCAGTTATATAAAGTTCATTTCAAATAATTAAAGTGTAGTTCAGTTCAATGTAATTGAATCCAGTTCATTTCAATTATATATACTCCCTCCGTAACATAAAATTTTCAACAATTGGTTTTGCATGCATTTGATGAAGCAATTTAACGGTGTAAACGAATGAATTAGTCAAAATTGTTTTAATACAAGCAAGAATATGATTATAAGTTCCTATTATTAAAATTATATTGACTAACTAGCATAGCACACGTGCGATGCACGACTTAAAAATTTTAATATTAACTTTGTAATTAGTTTTGTAAAGATTTACATAATTCACTAATTATGTGAATTTTATAATTTTTTTTAAAAAAAATTACACATGATTTAAGTCTTAGACAATACGGTATTATGAATAATATAGTTGGGAATTAAAATCTTACTTTATCACTACAACAACACATACAAAAAAGTAAGTGTGGGTTCGTTCCCATGTTTTCAACCCTAACAAAGTATGAGAAAAAAAAAGCCATGTATAATTTTTTAAAAGGTATTTTTTCACAAATTTTTCTAATATTAAATAAAACTTCATATAATCTGTATATATTATTTCATAAAAGTCAATAAAAGCTCCTTTATACCCGTTGTCATAAAAGATAGACTGTTTTAAAATTTAAATAACATTGATTATATATTACGTACTTTCGTAAACAAATGGAAATTAAATTTTTAAACCAATTGTCTACTATATCATACTCTAGTAGTTTTCCACCACTCACCTTATTCTTTTAGAAATTCATGATTTTTGTAAGGTAAATATATTGCGATTATATATTACGTATTTTCGAAAAAAATGGAAATTAATTTTTTAACCAACTTTCTTTTTTTTTTTTGGCAAGGAACCAACTTTCTACTATGTCATACTCTAGTAGTTTTCCACCCCTCACCTTATTCTTTTAGAAATTCAAAGTGATTTTTTACATATAATTATTGTAAGGTAAATATTTATTTTACTTATTTCACCCAACTTTTGTAAGTGTCAATGTTTTAATCTTCATCTTGACCAATCTCCCGTGAAAACACAATCTGAACCCCATTTCATACGTGGGTAGTTCATAACTTGCTGACTCACTTTTTCAATCATATATAATAAACTTCTACGACGTTTGGTATTCATGGTAATGATTTTATTATAAGTGCTCACACAATGATATAGTATACAACTGACATATATAGCACCCGTGCGATGCATGCCTTATAAATCTTAATATTAACTTTGTAAATAGTCATGTAACAATTTGTACAATTCATTTCCTGATATAATGATTTTAACATAATATTAAAAATTTAACTTTATGAATAGTAACCTATATTAATATTCTTGTAGTTTTTTTTTAATTACAAAAGCCCATACAAAACAATAAGTAATCTTTATATAAAAAGTTGACTAACCCCCATACAGAACATTAATTAACAATTACACTAACACTCAATAAGTAATATATTATCTACATATACAAAAAAAAAAAATTAGCAATATTTTGATTGATATTCAATTTGATATTTGTTATGCTTAATATAATTTAAAAATCATATATGATCAAAACTAGATTACTTATAATAAAATAATTAAGTTACAAGTATTATTATTTATAGGAATTAAATCATATAACATTTCTAACATATGTTATATTATATATCAATTTTTATTAAGGTAGAAAAAATATTAAGTTAGAATAAAAAAAGTTGTTTTTTTAGATTAGGGGAAAAGGGCGGGAAAATTTATAATGAGAGCGCGACATGTGGCAAGTTGTGGATTTAGCTGCTTCTCTTATAGTATATATAATGATTCTTTCGTTTACACCCTTAAATCGCTTCCTCAAAATACGTGCAATACCAATTCTTGAAAGTTTTATGTTACGGAGGGAGTAGTAGAGTTCATATTGATTTAGTTCATTTAATGTATTTCAACCGTGTGATTAATATATTTTAATGTAAGTTGGAGGATTATAATTAACATAGTATAAATTAATTTTATTTCAGTTCTATAAATTTTAATAATTTTAGTTCAGTTCTATAAATTTTATAACAATATTATAATTAACATAGTATGTAGGTTGCATGGATATTGTACTGTACCCACGTATCAATTATCGGACAACGATAACATATCATACTTATACACGATTTTCCATATATGTTAAATTTGCTTCAATGTTAAAAACGGGCCTTGCTGAGCGCGGTGCGGTTTGGTGCGATTTGGACGTCAAACTTTTCGGTTTGTGGTTTGGTGCGGTTTAAGCATTTTCGGAAACCAGGCCGCACCGCAAAATTAGGGTTTGTTTGGCAAAAATTATTGTTTGGAGCTTTTACAAGGGGTTAAAAAGGGTTTGGAGAAAGGAGGGTTTTGGAAGAGGGTTTACAAGGGGTTTAAAAGAGTTTTTTGAAAGGAGGTGTTGGAAGAGTGTTTAATAGTAGTGGGAGGTATAGGGGTTCACAAAATATAACACATGACTTTAAGTTTGTGCTCCCTCCCTAACGAATTAATGTCACTCATTATTTTAAAAAGGTGATTATAATTTAGTAATATCATAATTGAATGCATGCATTATGGTTGTTTACACCCGCAAATCGTTTCATGAAAGTGCAAGGCCAAAAAAATAAACATAATATTTCCTCCGTTTCAAATAAATGCAACAATCTCTATTTCAGGAAGTTTGAAAATAAATGCAACAATTTTTATCTTTCCATTTTTTTACTTTTTTTGTATCTCTCACATCCACTTTCTCTCGCTATCCCTTTTACTCTAACATCAAAAAATGCGTAGGAGCCCGTGCATCCTAATTTGTTGAGATTTTTTTGAAACGGAGGAGGTAATTTTATTTTCTTATAAAAATAAAACTATACTCATTTTAATCTAATAAAATTAATACTTCATCCGTTTTAAAAAAACGCAACAAATTGTATGCCACGGACTCGTAGTTCAATTTTTTGTTGTGAGAGTAAAAGGGATAGAGAGAGAAAGTGGGGTATGTGATGATGTGAGAGATAGGAAGAAAATACTTACACAAATGCAAATATTAAAATTGTTGCATTTATTTTCAAACTTCCTTAGATATAAATTGGAAATATTAAAATTGTTGAATTTATTTTAAAACTTCCTAAGAAATTTATTGTTGCGTTTATTTCGAAATGGAAGTATAATATTCAACTTAAGGTATTCAATTACATAAATAGAAACAAAAATAACTCCTATTTCATTTGCTTCCATTCATGTCTACCTTTAAATGGCAGTAATACACTTATGTGGATATTTTGGTGTGTTATAAATAAATGGAAATTGTTTAATTGGGCAATACATATACCAAAAAAGCATATGTAGTTGTAGATGAACTTCTTCAACATTTCCTTCTTATGCACGCCTACACGCCACCCTAGCATGCACTACCTACTTTTCTTTATTACTTTTCTCTACTGATTGACGTAGGGTGCATGCATGAGGTGTTTCTGTTTTTGCAGGGATAAAAAATCTTGCTATATCTTGCATTAAATGCTTCTTGCAGCAAAAGCAATTTCATTTAATGCTTGCCTCGAATAAAAAAAAAAAAACTCACACATTTTATTCCAAGATTTTAACAACTCACAGCTTATTGATGGAAATTATGCGAGTATATTATCAGTTGTTATTGATGGGTATATGAAGCACAAACACACATCTAACCTGCCATATGCCCGTACATCGTGTCCGACACCCACACGACACCGAAACACGTTGGACACACGTACCCGCATAGAAGTAATTGATTAACCTTACTTAAGTACCCCGAGTTATATATCTAGCTTTAATTGTTTGTTTCTTTTAGGTTTTGAATAATTTATATATAATTATTAACCATATTGTCAACACCAAATTTGATAGTTAACTCAATGTTGTATTGAAATTATGTTATTGAAATTTATAGATTCTCTTATCATCTTCTTTCACGCACCCGTATATATTGAAATTATGGTATATACTTCCCAAAATATGCAACAGTTTCTACATTTATTTGTTTCCAATAAAATGCAACATTTTATGGTATTTTTTTATATTGTAAGATTTTTGGTGGTATACGTTATTTAAACTTCACTTAAAACCATTAACAATTTAATTTTAGATTTTTGGGTCTACATTTTGTTCTCTAAATTTTTTGTAATGAACTACCCCTTACTTTTCGCACCCATAACATTTCATAATTACCCAAGTCCTAATTCTAACTTAAAATTTGGCATGGATATTGTTTCGTTTTTTTTTTAATACTTTTAACGGAGAAAATACTTTGGATTACTATAAAATGGTATACGTTGGCCAAATTCTTATTTTATTGGAAACACTTGCTTTACAACGTCCTCCAAAACACAAATGTTATAAAATTAACTTTTCAAATGTTAACTTATTTTAAATATTTATTAAAATTAAAACTTTTTATGTATTCATTTAATTTAATTTTACATTGTAAAAAACCCAACGAAAGAAATAAATGTCATTATCAACACGACCTGTAACGACCCGACTTTTCTAGGCTGTCGATTTGCAAAGGAAATCGACAAATGGATCATTACTAACATCAAATCTAACAATAATATTATAATTAAAGTCTAAAATCCTTTTTATTAGATAATAACTGAAATATTAATCCCAAAAGTAAATAAATAATACTTAGATTACATAATTAATGAAATCTTTCCCAACAGGCTGGGAACAGCTAACTAATAAACTGAAGAAAATACTCAAAACAAACTACGGTTGCACTAAATAACTCTAAAACACACAACCCGAGCCGATGTAAGCCCATTCTAAACCTCATCATCTTCACCTAAAATGGGGGGGGGGTCCACCGTCAGTGGCGAGTAACTAGGCTGTCCCGCTTAAATGAGGGACCGCTAAACACATAATAGCATAGAATCAACCATGAAAACCATACAAAATACATGGAAATACGTACAAGACTATATACGGAATGCGTATAAAAATGCGTACAAAAATACGTATAAAAAGGCGTACAAAAATACGTACATAAATACATACGGAATGCGTACAAAATACGTACGAAAATACGTACAAAAATACGTATAAAATACATATAAAGTACCTGCAAAATACGGTTAGGATACATACAAAATACGTGTACAATACAGGTACAAAATACGTACATCATAGAAATACATATACGTATAATGTACAAACACGAATACATACAACGTACTAATTCAAATACGTACAACATACAAATTTCAGACGTACACAGCGGAAGACTTAATATTACAGCATAATACATATATATTCGAAATTCACATAAGTACATACCTACAATCAACCTTCCATTAAATACATATCTTATCATATCATATCATTTCGTTTCATGTCATAAATATCTTATCTTATCATATTCAAATCATAATATTGAACCGGTCTTTACAGCTCGTTGTGGATCCCGTGTGCACCACAACTTTCCTAAAACATGCTAGGGTGAACTCGTGTATTCAACCCGTAGCCCTCCTTTGCAAGAACTAAGCCTAAGCTATGGCCATAACCCTAAATAGCAGCTCGTGTACTACTACTTAGACGACTACATATTCTAGAATCAAGAACTGCGCAGATACCGCAGTCTGGCAGTGGCAACGACTTAACCCGATTAATGACTCGTGTATCACCAAAGGGGCGTCCGTAATATATATTATCTTTTCTAAAGGCCATCGTGAGACCACTATTTTTTTAATGTCTTTTCTAGAGGCCATCTTGAGACCACTAATTATTATCATGTTGTAATTTCCCTTTTGGCATATTATTACTTCCCTTCATATTGCAACTTATCCCTACTGACCCCTTTAATTATTATAATAATAATAATAATAATAATTCCTAAAATTATTCTAATATTATTATAAGTAAAAAATTAAATTAAAATTGATCAAAATCAAAGAGGGTCCATTCAACATTTCCATTATCAACATAATAATTAAACAAATTCACCAAATCATCATATAAACATTTCAAATAATCATATAAAATAACAATTAACTACATAAATTGCCTAAAACATGATAAAAATTCTGTTTTCCATACTTTAGTCCACTCGAAAATTTTATGACAAAAATACCGGAAATTTACATAATTAATTAAATAAATATGATTATCAATAATTCATAACAACTTAATATTAGACATTAAAATTATTCTATAAACACAATATATCAAGATTAATTATAAAAACAAGAACAAAATCATTCTTTTGTACACACATATCACACGGCCTTTTGGGCATAATAATATTATCGAGATTAAATTCAAGAATTCAAAATATCATGGTATAATTAAAGATTAGATTCAAGATCACATAATAATTCAAGATTAATCAAGATTCGACATAAAAATCAGATTTTCATACCCTAAAATTATTCTAACCACTCGGCATTATCAAAAGTAAGAACAAATAATATTTCTTTTAATTCAAGACTTAAACACATCAATTTAAACATCAAGGTTGACCATATAAATTCAAGAAAATTACATAAACATAATCATCATCATGCTCATCACACTCGACATTTGTAAAATGAATCAAGAACAAAGTTTCAATAATTTTATACAATCATATAACATAATTATACCATTAAATAAATTAATATATGCATAGAATTAATAAAACAATTAAAGATTTATCATAGAAATTACATAAAATAATCAAGGAAAATTACATAATAATTCATCATATGGTTCGACAATTTACTAGGTGAACATGATACAATTCCTAATCGTTTTCATGATTTAAACCTAATTAACTATGTAATTAACTAACCCAAATCTAAGAGGAAAAGTCTAGTTACCTGATTCGCTACAAAATTCCAAGAAAAATTACCTCTTTTGGCTATGGAGGCTCACGACTAAGAGGAAGAAAAAATAGAGTTTTTGGAGTTTTCTTTTAGAGCTTTTGATAATAAGGCAAAAGTTGTAACATGAAAGGTTTTAGTTAAATAAATAAATTAAAAAAAAACAAAACACACAACTAGGGAAATAGCCGTGAGGTTAGAGGAGGAGAAGGAAGGGGAGAAAAATTAGGGGACTTGGTAATTAGGGTAGACTAGGTTTTTGCAATTCAAAATAATTAATTTAATTAATTAAATACTAAAATAAATATTAATTAAACAATTATTGAATTAACAAATAATTGAAAAAAAGGAAACAAAAATATACCCTTGGCCAAAGGAAGGGCCGGCCTAATCGGAAAGGAAATGGGTCATGGGACCCGGTTTCCGGATAATAATTGACAAAAAAAAAAACAAACAGTCCAATTATACGGGCCCTATTGGACTTAGAATAGTAAAATAACATTAATAACCGCGAAATTTTCTGGCCCTAAATTTCGGGTTATTACAGTCACCCCTCCTTAAATAAATTTCGACCTTGAAATTTACTTAACGAACTCAAAACATACACAGACAAAAAGCACACAAACACAACAAAACAAAATAAACCAATAACTAATCCAACTTCGTACCTGCTTCGAAAAGCTCGGGATACTTATCCCTCATTGCAGCTTCCGTCCCCCAGGTAGCCTCTTCGAACTTCGGGCTACGCCAGAGTACCTTAACCAAAGGCACCACCTTACGTCGCAACATCCGATCCTGGCAGTCTAAAATCTGCACTGGCCTCTCTTCAAAGGTTAAGTTCGGCTCGATCTCTGACGATTCCACCGGAATAATGTGAGAAGGATCATTCACGTATTTCCGTAACTGAGACACATGGAATACATCATGAACCCTCGATAGATCCGGAGGCAACGCCAACCGATAAGCAACCTCACCAACCCTCTCTAGAATCTCATATGGCCCTACATACTTGGGTCTGAGCTTACCCTTCTGGCCAAATCGGACCACACCCTTCATAGGTGATAAAACCTTTTTACCACGTATCGTGGGGCCAATAAGCATTAGTATCATTTTACCACCATTGTGTGGGGCCATGGGCATTAAAGGACTTGGTAATTATGTGATCGTTAAATGAAAAGATAAATATACCTGCAATCGTGTGATTTCAAGTGTGATGGTTTATGTTGTAGATTTTAGGGAAATTGAATTATATCACATTCTTCATAATATTGTAAATCATGTAAAGTGAAACGAGATTCACACCAAAACTCTTGGAACGTATATACCTTGAGTATGAACAATGGGGGAGCTTATGCTCTTATCAAGAGGTACGAGACGTCGTTCACTCTTGTTTTATTTTTCTTCTTTTTTTCTCTTTCTTCTTCTATTTTATTTTGGGATCCCAACCACCTTATGGTGGATGTTCCGCTCGGATCGCAACCGAGTGCGTGGCCAGGTGGCAGCCGTGGTAGGCAACTTTCTTTACATTTTATCTTTCTCCCACCTTATGGTGGATATTCCGCTCGGATCACAATCGAGTGCGTGGCCAGGTGGCAGCCGTGGTAGGCAACTTTCTTTATCTTTTATCTTTGGAAGCCCGTTCGATGTAAATCCAATCTCTTAATAAAATAAACAAATAATATACATTTCACCATTATTTAAATTGACCACTATCTTTAATTTGTCTATCATAGAGTCCATAGTCTTAGCTCAATTACATTAATTAATTTATTTATTTATAAATTTACTTGTTTATTTGTCTATTTATTTATTGTCGTTTGTAGTATATATGTACTCAGCTTTTGCTGGTTACGTGCTTTTGTGTGTGTGTCTTCTTTGGTCATGACCCTCGCCTTAATGACCCTGTGATGAACCAATATATACACTTGTATTATTGGGGAGTAGAATTGCACAGGTTAGCTTGATGATGTGAAGTTCAAGCATTCAGCATATGCATTGTCGTGGGATGAGAGTGATCCGAGAGTTAACCAGTTTTGTATCTGAGCTTATTTTAAAATGTATTTCATTTACGTTATTTTGTGTAAATGATTGTTAAAGTTTTTCCGCTGCAAAATTCTGAATAAGCCGAAACGTTTTCACACTTGGCGGTAATACTTTGGATTTTCTCTTTAACATTATTTTCACAATAGATTTTCAAATATTTAAATCTTTTCAAGTAGGGATTTTCCAGGGTGTTACATTAAATGGAAAATGAATCATAAGCCTTACCATCACCTTCTATTTATAGAAGTAATTAAGGTGTGAACATGAAGCAAGTGGCACATTTAGGCCACTAATCATAGGGGGCCGGTTTTCATAAGGCTCAAATGGGCTTTGTCATCAAATGTGCCATTTGCACTAATTCATGATTAATCATGATTAAATCCGCACTTGGCCCAAAACTAAATTAATTAATTAGAAAATTAAATAATAAAATTCTAATTAATTAAATAATAATAAAATAAATAATAAACAATAAATCATCAAATAAAACAAATCAAATCGAGCAAATAATCAACAATAAATAGTCCAAATAAATTCGGACTATACCTAAAATCACATAAATAAACAAAGAAATCATCGACAGAAATACCGATAAATCTGGGTCGTTACAACCTCCCCTCCTTAAAGAAATTTCGTTCCGAAATTTAAAGCAAAGGAGATTTTTCAACCTCAAACAACTCCGGGTACTTCTGTCTCATGGACGCCTCTGTCTCCCAAGTCGCCTCCTTATGGTGCTGATTTCTCCACAACACCTTGACTAGTTGGACTTGCTTACGCTGGAGGGTCCTCACTTCGCGATCCAAGATCTGAACTGGTCGCTCCTTGAACGTCAGATTCGGCTCAAACGTGGCCGATTCCACTGGGATGATGTGGGTAGGATCATGTACATATTTCCTTAGCTGGGAAACATGGAACACATCGTGAACATTAGACAAACTAGGTGGTAATGCCAACTGATATGCCACATCCCCAAATCGTTCTAGTATCTCGTAAGGTCCCACGAATTTCGGTCGGAGTTTCCCCTTTTGACCAAAGCGTGCCACTCCTTTGAATGGTGAAACCTTAAGCAAGACTCTATCACCTACCTCAAATGTTAGTGGTCTACGTCGGTTATCGGCGTAGGATTTCTGACGACTCTGCGCGGCCTGCATCTTAGGCCGAATGACTCGGACCTTCTCTACGATATCTCGTACCATCTCAGGTCCCAAAGCCACAGTATCACTGATATCATTCCAAAAAATCGGACTCCGACATTTCCTGCCATACAGGGCCTCGTACGGAGCCATATCGATGCTGGAGTGATAACTGTTGTTATAGGAAAACTCTACCAAGCAGAGCATACACACCCAAGACTGATGATACTCCAGAGTACATGCTCGCAACATATCCTCCAGAGTCTGGATGGTCCTCTCAGTCTGGCCATCCGTCGCCGCGTGAAATGCGGTGCTTAGCTTCAACTTCGTCCCAAAGGCTTCCTGAACTGATTTCTAGAAACGAGACAGAAATCTCGGATCACGATCAGAAACTATCTCCCTCGGAACTCTGTGAAGTCGAATGATATCCTGGGTATAAGCCTCTGCTAGGCACTCCATCGACCAGGTCATCTTCATCGGTATGAATCTAGCGACCTTGGTCAACCTATCCACTATCACCCAAATGGCATCCATACCATTACAGGTAGGTAGGCTAACCACGAAATCCATAGATACCGACTCAAATTTCCAAGTCGGAATCGGTAATGGCTACAAAAGACCTCCAGGTCTCTGATGCTCGATCTTAACCTTCTGACAGACTAAACATCGAGCTACAAACTCTGCTACATCCCTCTTCATCTTAGGCCACCAGAATTGGCCCTTAAGGTCCTGGTACAGCTTGTTACCTTCAGGATGAACAGAGTAGGGCGAGTTATGTGCCTCAGACATGATTCTGTTCCTAAGATCATAACTGTCCGGTACACACCACCTCCCTCGAAATCGCAGACTACCATCGGAAGAGATCTCGAAACCAACGGCCTTTCCTTACCATAAAGCCTCTCGAATCCTAGCCAACTGTGGATCATTCTGCTGACCCTCGCGCAACTCCTGAAATAATTCAGGTTCAGCACTCATAGATGTCAGACGAAATCTGACGGAACTACGGCTTCTACTGAAGCTCAATCGATTCTTGTGACTCAGTGCGTCAGCGACTAAGTTCGCCTTGCCCTCGCAATAATTAAGCGTCAGGTCGTAGTCCTTAATAAGTTCAAGTAATCGTCTCTGCCTCATATTGAGGTCTATCTGAGTAAAGATGCACTTGAGACTCTTATGATCCGTGAATACCTTACACGAACCACCATAGAGATAGTGCCTCCAGATCTTAAGTGCGAATACTACAGCTGCTAGCTCCAAGTCATGCGTGGGGTAGTTACGCTCGTGCACCTTCAGCTGCCTCGACGCATAAGCGATGACCTTCCCAACTTGCATCAGCACACACCCTAGGCCACTCTTGGATGCATCACTGTAGACCTCGAAATCCTCCTCATCGTTCGGAAGGGTAAGAATAGGAGCAGAAACTAACAACTGTTTCAGCTGCTGAAATGCTCGTTCGCAAGCCTCCGTCCAAACGAATCGGACCTCCTTCTGTAGGAGACTAGACATGCGCCTAGCGATCTTGGAGAAGTCCTTGACGAATCGTCGATAGTATCCGGCTAAACCTAGAAAACTACGAACCTCCGCCACATTTCTCGGGCTACTCCAATCCACTACTGCCTTAACTTTTTCCGGGTCCACCTTAATGCCTTCTTTACTAATCACGTGACCCATAAATGCTACTTCGCGAAGCCAGAACTCACACTTGGAGAGTTTCGCGAACCACTTATTCCTCCGTAATATCTCTAGTACCATCCGGAGATGCTCCGCATGCCCAGACTCATCTCTCGAATAGACTAAGATATCATCTATAAATACTACGATGCACTTATCGAGTAAGTGATGGATAGTCCGGTTCATCTCATCCATGAACACGGCTGGTGCGTTTGTTAGGCCAAAGGGCATCACCTCAAACTCGTAGTGGTCGTATCTCGTACG
Source organism: Salicornia ramosissima (assembly GCA_951394345.1). Classification (NCBI taxonomy): domain Eukaryota; kingdom Viridiplantae; phylum Streptophyta; class Magnoliopsida; order Caryophyllales; family Amaranthaceae; genus Salicornia; species Salicornia ramosissima. The sequence continues at coordinate 16,081,881 of OX596236.1, read as the reverse complement.
AAAAGAGGTTCGGAATGTCTTCTTTCTTGACTGGAATCTGATGATATCCAGATCGAAGATCTATCTTCGAAAACACTCCCGTTCCTCGTAACTGATCGAACAGGTCCTCAATCATAGGCAACGGGTACTTATTCTTGATAGTTACTTGATTCAACTCTCGGTATTCTATGCACAGGCGCATACTACCTTCTTTCTTCTTCACAAAGAGCAAAGGTGCTCCCGATGGAGAAACGCTTGGCCTAATGAAGCCCTTATCGATCAAATCTTGAAGTTGCGTCTTTAACTCTTGCAAATCCGATGGTGCCATCCGGTAAGGTTCCTTCGAAATCGGCGCTGTCCCGGGTGCTAAGTCGATATGAAACTCGACATCGCGCTCGGGTGGAACTCCTGGTAGCTCATCAGGAAATACGTCTCTGAAATCCCTCGCTACAGGTATATCGTCCAACAGACACTCCTCAGTCAAGTCCCTTACCTGACATAAGAACACCATATCGCCCTTCTGGCGAAGTTTCCTCATCTTCAAGGCTGAGATTACCTTTACTCCTTTCTTAAGGACGAACCCAGAGTAGGTAACTCGGTTTCCCTGCGATCCTCGGAATGTCACTAACTGATCTCGGCAACGAATGATCGCTCGATATTTTGACAGCCAGTCCATACCAAGAATAACATCGAACTCCATCAGCGGGAATTCCTTCAGATCGGCCGTCGCTCGCTCTCCAGCTATCACGATAGGCACTCCTCAGAACTCGCGCTGACAAATAAAATCCTCTCCAGACGGGAGAGTTATAACTGAACTAACCGGAAAGCTGCCACGAAGATTAGACCTCGAGGAAAAACTACTAGCCACAAAAGAGACAATAGCACCAGAATCAAATAAAACAAGTGCTAACACACCAGAGACAAGAAATCTACCTGAGACAACGTCGGGCTGAACCTCTGCCTCTGCCTCAGTCATACAGTAGAATCGGTTCTTCACCGGAGTCTTAGTCGGTGCCGGAAGCTGCTTGATCTCGGTGTCTGGCTTCTTCTCGGGGCAAACTGATGCCTTATGGCCTTCCTTCCTGCAGATAAAACATGCTATGGGCGTACCGTCACACCATTTCCCTGGATGCCGCAGCCTCTGCATCTCGAGCCGTCGGAACCCTTATGCGAACTCGTGGTCGAAGGGGTACTGCTAGGAGCACTAAATCGAGGCTTCTTAAAAGAAGACGACGTCGCTGGGGCCTGGGTCCTCTTCCTGCTCGCATCCTCCTCGATAGTCGATGCCTGAATCTCGAGTGCTACCTCGTAAGCTTGCTGAAATGACTTCGCTCCACTGCTAATCACGTGAATACGAATCCTTGGATCTAGCTTCTTGACGTAGCGCTTGACCCGCTCCTCCTCAGATGGAACTACAGACGTAGCGAACCTCGATAACTCTGTGAACTCGTCGGTGTACGCCTGAACTGTCATCTTACCCTGGGTAAGAGTAAGAAACTCCCCCTGCTTCTGCCACCGCAACTCGTCGGGGTAGAATCTCTCCTGGATCTTATCTACGAACTCGATCCACGACATCGAACGTAAGGGCATGCACGAGTCCTTAGCTACACTCCAACAGTTATCAGCCTCTCCACGTAAATAGTAGGCGACGGTCTACACCTTCTCGTGCTCGGGGCAAAACGTAGCGTCGAAGAGCTTCCCCATCTCGCGGATCCAACTCTCTAGGATAGTAGGGTCGGCAACCCCATCGTAGGTCGGTGGTCGATGACGTGCGATACGATCGAATGTCGACTGCGTATTAGGCGTATGACGACTATGGTGCGCCAACGTAAGGGTCGCCTCCTTGAGCGCTCGCTGTAACGACCCGACTTTTTGGACATGTCGATTGACGAAGGGAAATCGACAAACGGATCATTACTTAAACAATTAAACTATAAATGAAATTAATAGTTCAAAACTAAACATCTTTTATTAAATAAATAAACTAAAACTCCAAAGGTCTACATAGGTTGAACTTAAATTACATGAGTTAAATAAAGTCCATCCCAACAGGCTGGGATAATCTAAATTGCATAGAAATCTTATTAAATAACTTAAGAAAACAAAGGCTAAACTACAGGTCTTTGCTGCACAAAGCCCAACCCAGCGGAAGCCCGATTTAAGCAGCTGCATCGTCACCTGAAACTGAGGGGGGGGGGTCCACCGTCAGTGGCGAGTAACTAGGCTGTCCCGTTTAAGTAAGGGACCGCTAAACACATAATAGCATAGGATAACACACGGAAAACATGCCAGCAAGTAATATTCCAAACACATGTACATACAAGGTACGTATAAAAATACGTACGGAAATACGTATAAAAATACGTATACAATACATATAAAAATACCTGCAAAATACGGTTAGAGATACGTATAAAAGTACGTATACAATACGTATAATAATACCTGCAAAATACGGTTAGAGATACGTACTAAATACGTGCACCAAACTAGCTTACATACGAAATACACATATACTTTCATGATCAGACATACACAGCGGAAGACTTATACCAAACGTATTATATTACAACCAATACTTAACTTATACTTTAATCCATCTTATTCTTCAATTATCATATTATACCTTATATTATCTTAATTCCATAATCGTATCACATCGTTCATCTTAGCTTTATAATCATATTATATCATTCATCTTAACTTTATAATCATATCATATCATCTTTATCTTTTAACGGACCGGTCACTATAACTCGTTGTGGATGCCGTGTGCACCACAACTTTCCTAAAACATGCCGGGGTGAACTCGTGTATTCAACCCGTAGTGGATCCCGTGTGCACCACTAAGCCTAAGCTATGGCCATAACCCCTAAATAGCAGCTTGTGTACTACTACTTAGACGACTACATATTCTAGAACCAAGAACTGCGCGGGGGAACTCGTGTGTTCGTCCCATGGAGCAGTGGCATCGACTTAACCCAATCCGACGACTCGTGTATCATCGAACGGGCGTCCTTATCTTATCTTATATTTCATATCTTAAATCTTATCTTATAACTTCTTGAATCGGGAAATACTAGGTGGCCGTAATCGGAAATGAAATGTTCGAAATCCCAGGAAAGAGAGGTGCGGCACGTATATTGGCCACCTTAAATACCAAGTCTTTCCTAGCCAGAGATCGAAACAATTCAAATTCCTTTTACTCTGTTTCCTTTCTTTCCCTTTTTAATATCTTATCATATCTTATTATAACTTATCCTTACTGATTCTTAATAATAATAATAATAATACTAATAATAATAATATTAGTAATAATAATAGTAATAATACCTATCCCTTCATATTACAACTTATTCCTGATAAATCCTTTAATTCCTTTTATTATAATAATTCCTAAAGTTACCTTCTAATATTATTATAGGTCAAAAATTAACTAAAGTTGATCTATAATAAACTAAGCCATTCGACATTTTTGTAAAATAACAATAATTAAATTAAATTCATTAAACAATCATATAACAATAATTATCATCAAAAATTACTTAAAACATGATAAAAATCCTACCTTTCATATTTTAATTCACTCGAAAATTTCAGGTCAACAATACCGAAAATTAACACAATTAATTAAATACAATTATCAATGGTTAGCAATTACACTTAATAATATTAATTAAATATCATACTTCAAACATTAAAATTATCAAGATTAGATTCAAGAATTCAATGATAACATGTTTTAATAATTTAATCACACTATTTTACACAGTCTGATTTTAAAGAATTAAATTTGGAACATCCATTTAAAGATCTCTAATAAACTGGAAATTTTGATGGGAGTTAAACATGAGTTCAAGGTTTAGCGTGCATAAATTTTGTCCAAAAATAACGTCGTTTACTATTTTTAAGTGATTTTACAACTAACAAATCAGATTAGTCTGAAATCAGTTTCATATTTTTCTGCCATAGCAAACGAACTTTAAAAATTAAGAAAATTTAACACAAGATGTCAAACATAATTACGGACTTCCACCTAAAATTTCGTAGCCATCCTAATTGATTAAGTTCCTTAAATAATTCATAAACCAAATCTGGACAGTTTTACCGGTTTGAAAGATTAAATTGTTTCAAGCAAGAGAAGGACGAATTTCGCCATGAAATAAATCTTGATTAAATATCAAATAGTAAAGAAGCTCCTAAAATTATTCTAAGACACTCGACATTTTAGAACATCAAGAGCAAATTAATTCTTTTTAATTCAAGACTTTAATATAACAATTAAATAATCAAGATTAACAATAATAATTCAAGAAAATACATGAAATAAATCAAGAAACATTCATGAAAAAATTTCATATGGCTCGACATTCTTAAGGAAGTTTTAGAACATTATTCCTAACAATTTTCATGATCATACCCTAATAAACTATGTGATTAACTAGTACCGAAATTAAACAGAAAAGCATAGTTACCTTAAATCGCTTAAATTATCCAAAGAAAATATTCACCCTTTGGTGAATTTAGTTCGGCTATTTGGAGAGAAAAGGAGGAAAAATATATTTTTTTGGAGTCAAAGCTTTAGCAAAATAGGAACAATAACAATTGCTAAGCATATATATAGAAGTAAGAGAGCAAATAACAAACCCTAAAAATACTTTAGGGTTGCCGTGAATTTCAAGAAGAGAAAGAGGAAAATGGAGTAGGCTTAGCTAGGTAGTTTGGGCTAGGTTGAATTAGTTTAGGGATTTAAAATAATTATTTAACTTAATTAATTTAATTAATTAATTAATCAAATTAAATCCAAAAAGGAAATAATACTTGGCCCAAAATAGAAGAGAGGACCGGCCAAGTCATAGAAGTGAGGGAAAGATTGGGTCATTTGCCCAATTTGAGTTAAAAGAGTGAGAAATGAATTAAAACAGTCCAAATTTAATGGGCCTTTTGGACTTAGAATAAATAAATAGAACTAATAACCGCGAAATTTTCTGGCCCTAAATTTCGGGGTATTACACTCGCAACCTCTGTCGTCCTGTACTCGACCGGCGAGGCGTAGACATGCTGAAACACAGCAAGACAAAGACATATAAAAGAAATAGTGTCAGTCAAACATCCACACTACAGTCATGTACATCAATAAAAAGGAAAATAGGAAAAAGGAGTCTTATCTCGGTTCTTCTACCCGACACTCTTCTCCCTTACACTTAAACTTAATTTGGGTTCATCACTCGGGAAAGATAAAGCTCACAACTCCCGGGTTTTACTCAAATCCTAAAACATCACTTAAAACCTATTCGACTCTGATACCAACTGTGACGTCCCGACTCGCTTAAACCGGCGCGGAAGATACCGACGAGTCAAGTTGTCAGTCCTAACATACTAACATGCTTAAAAATTAAAAACAAAACCTCAAAATATTATTTACTAAATCCAAAAGTACAACACCCACAAGATTGTACAATACTAAAACCCAAATATATCTTTTAAACTCCAAAGCATAATCAGAGTTAGAATATAATACGTGATACAACTACTAAGTCCAAACTAGAAATCGTAATACAACTAAAACAAAATACAAGTAACTTCGGCAATCGCCCAACCCAAAGCTAAGCAAGAACCTCATCATTAGAATTACCTGAAAATAAACAACAGTCCACCGTCAGTGGTGAGTAACATAAGTGCCCCACCCTAACGGGGATACACATGAGCATAGCATAAATCAAACAACCAAATCAAACATTCGACATACCATCATGCGAAACGACATATTATACCAACAGTAATCATAATATAAACAATAACGACATTACCAATGGACAACAATATTAACTCGACTAACTTTAACTACTATCTTAACATTACTTAATCTTTGGCGCAATCATTCACATATTAGACGGGACTACGCTCGTACGAACGCCTCTTACGCGAACGAACTTTCCTACTATGCCAGGATTGAGAATCTTACTCCCAACCCCATGAAACCCATCTTACGGGAAATCCATGTCAGGAGGACGACATAGTGGTAATCACTATCCCAATACCGCGGTTAAGATAGGGGCAACGTGTAACGACCCGACTCGCTTAAACCGGCGCGGAAGAAACCGACGAGTCGAGTAGTTAGAAACTACAACTCAAAATGCTTAGGAAATAAAACTAATTCCTCAAATATTATTATTAAGACAAAAACGTACAAATACCCACAAGTTTGTACATAACTAGTCCAAAAGTCAAACTAAAAATACTAAAGTACGAATAACTCTAACCACACGTCAGAGTCCAAACATAACGTACAAAAGTCCATACAATAGTCAAAACTATCTAAAAACAACTAAAATATAAGATACAATAAAAACAACAGAAACATAAAACGCCGCTCGCCCAACCCAAAGCTAAGCAAGAGTATCGTCATCAGAAATACCTGAAAATATACAACAGTCCACCATCAGTGGCGAGTAACATAACTGACTCACCCTAATGGGAATACACATGCACATAGCATAAATCAAACAAACGACATCAAATCAATAATCTAGAGTATAAGATCAACCCAAACGTGAATTCGACTCAAACCAACCTAAATCAACTATCTTTGGCGCAATCATTCATATTCTAGACCGGACTGTGCTCGTACGAACGCATCTTACGCATTCGAACTTTCTACTATGCTCGGATTTGAGAATCTTACTCCCAAACCCCATGAAACCAATCTTACTGGAAATCCATGTCTCGTGAAACCAATCTTACTGGAAATTCACAAAGATCACATAGTATGACTCCAACTATCCCAATACCGCGGATGGAATAGGGGCAACGTCTTAACCCAAATACAATGAATCTTACTCAAGGTATCAGGCGTCTAAAAATGAAATCAAGCTATAATTAATTTATTTAATCATCTTATTATTCAACCTAACTAATTATATTCAAGAATTGCCTCTAGCCTTAATTCTTGAAAAATAACTAGTTAAAAACATCGAAGTTATTCTCAAGAACTGCCTCTAGCCTTAATCTTGAGTCTAACCAATCATAATCCAACAATCTTTACTCATTCTTTAATCAACTTAGACACTTTCTTTAACTTTCTTTACCATTTAAACCATTTTCTTTAACTTTCAAGTTTCAACCAAGAACTCATAAAGACTCATCAAGAACTCATAAAGAACTCAAAGAACTCATAAAGAACTCATAAAGAACTCATTCAAGATTCAAGATCTTCAATCAAGAACTCAATCAAGATTCAAGAACTTCAATCAAGAACTCATCCAAACTCCACACATCACACGCATATCACCATCATCAAACCTTTCGAAAACTCAACTTATACTTAACCAAAACTTATCAAACTTTAACACATTAATCATGATCATAAAACAACATAGAATCAATCATAAAATCATACAATCCATCATCAAAATATCATGAAAACCACATAAAAATTCAGATTAGGAACAACACATGAAATCATGAATAATCATCACTAATCAACCCTTACATGCATTTAATCTATACTATACACATAGTATACCAAAAAGGTTGAGAAAGCATGTTACCTTAATCACGAATAACCCCAAAACGTACCAAGAACTTGCTGCCCGGAACGAGTCTTGCACGGCCATCAACACCCGGCTACACTTGTATACGAACATGGCAATAGCGCGCCACCGCACGACACCACCTTGAACCGCCAAGAACCCGCGGTTCTTGCTGCCCTTACCACGGACCACCACCGCCACTGTCCAGCCCTGAGCCAAACACGTCCCAGCCCGGGTCCAGCCATGGACCAGCCACGGTCCAGCCCCCATTGGAGTCTTAGCACGCACCTTCTTGCACCAATTGCACGTACACTTCCAACCACGATCCAGCCTTGAACCAGCCTCGTTCTAGCCTTGAACCAGCCTCGTTCCAGCCTTGAATCAGCCACGTTCCAGCCCTGAATCAGCCATGCACCAACACCCAAAATACCCACCCAACTAGTGGTCTTGAATGAATCAAATAAAGTTTAGGTTGTGTTTTGATACTTAAAGATCAAAGGATGTAGAATCTTTAAGTTTCGGTTTAGAAAAGATGATGAACAAACTTGGGTTTATAATGCCCAACATAGGCGTGTGGCAAGGGGCCAAAATGGAGGGAGAGTTTTTCTTGAATTGATGAGCAAAGGATGGAAAATGACTAAAGGAATCATCAAGCCTTACTACTACTTCTATTTATAGAAGTTAGTTAAGGTGTGATTGTATGGCAAGTGGCAAAATAAGCCACTTAAAAGAGAGGGAAAAACCGGCCATGGGCCTACTCAAATGGGCTCAAAGTTCACTTGGGCCATTTGCACTAATTCATGACTAATCATGATTAATTTTGCACTTGGCCCAAAACTAATTAATTAATTAGAAAATTAAATAATAAAATTCTAATTAATTTAAATAAAATAAAATTTAAGAATCAATAAACCATTTAAATAAAATGGTTACACTCAAGTAATAAAAATAGTCTAAAATAAATTTAGACCATGCACCGCAACAACAATAATTACAAACTAACAATACGAAAATAGCCCAAAATCTGGGGCGTTACACAACTGCTTAACCCAAGCCTTAGAATCTTACTCTAAGGTTAGGCGTCTAATAGCAAAATCAAGCTAATCTTTCATCTTAATTTACATTCTTAGTTAATCTTAAGTTGCATCTTACGCCTTGACTTAAGACTAACATCTAAATCATCATTCTTGGAACCTCATAAATCATTCTTTATCATTTTCTTTAGAGTTGGTATTGTGTCAGACGCGTCTGACACAATACAACCTGTCGAACGAGAGACGCCAACCTTAGGGCCAAGACACGCGACAAAATAAGCCCAATTAACACAACATAAGGCCCAAATAAAAATAACAGAAATAAACAACAAAAAAAAAACACGACGTAGTAACTCCATTTTAATCTCCATTTTCCGCCATTAAAATCATCAACAACTACTCGATAAACATAAAAAAAAAAATGCAGATGCCAGATTTTGAAGACTCAACTTCAACAAGTTTTCACGATCAATATACATTACACATAGAAGATCAAACAAACGGTGAGTTTTCGCAAAAAAAATTCTATAATTAATAAGAAAAATAAATAAATTTACATTTCAAATATTTACTTTTCCAGATAATTCAACAGAATGCAACAACAAAGAAGATTCAAGATCGAAATCACTTTCACAAATCCTAATAAAGGTATGTCATACATTGTAAAACTAGACACTCATTTTCAAACCTGGAAATATAATATAAAACTTGTACAATAACATCCTGGAAAACATATTGCAAGACTTGGTCCTATGCTATTAAACATGGGAATTTTTTTGCAATTTTTTTAAAAACATGGAAATATATTTTAACACTTGGACACATAGTACATAACCTGGACATATTTTATATAACCTGGACATCTAACATCAAACCTGGACAAGTATTTTAAGACCTGAACATGAATTTTTAAAAATGGACACATATATTAAGACATGGACATATATTATAAAACCTTGACATATTTTAACACCTGAACATGAATTATTGTAACATGGACATATATTATGAAACTTGGACAAAATATGTTCCATAAAATAAAACCTGGACATATAGCACAAAACCCGGACACTTAGGAAAAACCATGGACATATTTTTAGAAACCTGGACAAGAATTATAAGACCTGAACATGAATTATATTAAAAATAGACACAAATTATTAAACCTGGACCTTGACATAAATTATAAAACCTGGAGACTTACTTATAAAGCTGAACAAATGTTTTAATACCTGCATACATAATGCTAAACCCAGATTCCACAAAATATGTCCAGGTTTTCCAGTTATTGCCCAGCTTCTACAAAATATGTCCAGGTTTTCCATTTAGTAGTATACAAAATAATGCTACAAAACAAGTTTCAAGGTTTAAACCTGGGAATATTTTGTGGAACCTGGACATATGTTCCTGGACATATTTTAAAACTTTGAAAAAATTTTATGCAACTAATATTAATATGTAAACCTGAACACATGACATCTAACATGTAATGCTAAGAACATGAAATGCAGAAAACGAAGGATACTTGGAATACTTTGATGATGCAAACATAAAGGACAGCCTTGTCGGAAGATCAGTGAAGGACATGAAAGATGGATACAACTTGTACCAAGAACATGCAAGGGCACTTGGTTTTAGCATTAGGAGACAGACAATGCGAAGAAGAGTGCAAGATAAAATAGTTTACGAGTTTTATTTAGTATGCTCAAAGGAAGGGGCATCCAAATCATCAAAGGGAAAGGGCAAGAAGGTGGAAGAAGATAACGATGCCGAAAAACTTGAAATACCAGACCTGGAAAAGGACACGCCAACCAAAAAGAGAAAGACGAGAACAGTAAGTGAGACAAGAACAGGTTGCAAGGCGATGGTCAGGTTCAAACAACAAAAACCAGGTGATGATTTTGTGGTTGTGACTCATGAACTCCAGCACAACCATGACATGATAATTGAAAAGGAGCAACATCATCTAAAATCATAGAGGCAAATAATAGAGGAAAAGGCACAACTTATTGAGAGCATGGTCGACTCTAGAATAAGACCCATGGAAGCCTACAACTTCTTATGCAATGAGGCTGGGTCTGAGGAAGTGGTAGGCCACACAAAAAGAGACCACCTAAACTATGTAACGCAATACAGGACTAGGATAGTGGATGGAAAGGACATGCAGAGTGTCCTCGATCTGTTGCAACAGCGGGCTGATGAAGATCCCTCGTTCTTCTACAGACTCAAATCTGGAGAGAGCAATAACATTGTAAGCTATTTTTGGAGGGACTCAATGATGCTCGAGGACTACAAAGCATATGGAGATGTTGTGATATTCGACACAACATACCGAACAAACAAATATGGTCTGATATGTGCCCCTTTTGTTGGTATAAACTGCCATTGGAAGACCACAATGTTTGCCTGTGTATTCATTACCAATGAGAAGGAAGAGAGCTTCGAATGACTGCTAGAAACCTTCAAGCGCTCAATGTGCCAAATGGAGCCAAAGACGATATTCACATATCGGGACAAGGCGATGGGAAATGCTATTGAAAAGGTAAAAAAAAAATAGTACACTACATGAATAAATACATGCATGCATGCATACATACATACATACATACACACACACACACACACACACACACACACACACACACACACACATATATATATATATATATTAAAACCTGCAGAATATAGTACTAGACCTGAAGATAAGTTATTAAATATGGACATTTAATACTAAACCTGGACATATATTACTTAAACCTGAAATTATATTACATAACCTGAAATTATATTACAAAACCTGGACATAAATTGCAAGACCTGGACTTATTTTTATTAAACATGGACTTATATTCTTAAGTCCAGAACCTGCAGAATATAGTACTAAACCTGAACATAAGTTAATAAACATGGACATTAACTACTAAACCTGGACATATATTAATAAGACCGGGAATTAAATTACAAAACCTGGACTTACATTACTAAGCCCGCACTTATATTATTAAACATGGACTTATATCAGTAAACATGGACAATGACTTCTAAACCTGGACACTAAGAATTCAAACCTACATTTACAATTTAAAAATTGAAGAATAACTATAAAACATGGAAAAAAGCTTTAAAACCTGGACACATGTGCAAAAAAAATGGACTCATATTAAAAGACCGGGAAATATTTTCCATAACAAGTATATATTTTAAAACGTGAAAGAATATATTAAAAACTGGAATGATATTATAAAACCTGAACAACTACCATTAAAGACTGGACAATTATTGATATATTTTTTTTAACTGTAATCTTAATAGGTACTCCCAAACACCAGGCATAGACTTTGTCTTTGGCACATAGAAAAAAACTTTGTCAGCCACTTTGGATCCCTAAAGAGCAACGAGGATTTCAAGAACATGTTCAAAAACTGCCTTATAGGATGCCACACGGAGGAAGAGTTTGTGGTGCTGTGGGCAAAAATGATGGAGATGTATGGATATAAAAAACCAGACTGGTTTGACCAGATCTATAAGGAGAGGCACAAGTGGTGCACTGCCCTGAACAGGGACATGTTTTCTGCAGGGATCCTGTCCTCTCAGAGGAGTGAGGTGACAAATAAGGCGATATCCTTCAACGCAAAGGCGACAACAAACCTATTTAGTTCTACCACATTTTTTGAGAAAACATTTAAGAGGTGGAGGAGCACCGAGACCAGTGACAACTTCAGAAACACATCTGAGCGTCCTAAAGCAATCAAGTCAAAATCAAGGCTGTTGAAGCACGCAGCAGAAGTATACTCTCTGGCCCTCTTCAAGGATTTCGAGACTGAATACGAATGGGCAACGACATCTTGCCTGAGATCCTTCAAAACAGAAGCTCCTGGACTCAAATTGTTTGAAGTCTCGTCTGAGGAAGACTTCTCCTACTCCCACAAAGTGGCGTATAATGAAGACACCACTGAGTTCTTTTGCTCGTGCCAATGCTTCTCCGAAACCGGAATGATCTGCTACCACATCATAAGAGTGATGCACTTGTACATCATCTTCCAGATCCCTGAAAGATTTATACTAAAGAGGTGGACAAGACTGGCAAAGTCCACAATTTGGGCGACCGAACAGAGTAAGATAACGTCGTTTCATGTGCTAAACCTTTGTCATTTTCTACAAGAATCATAATTAACTAACCTGGCTATGCTTTGCAATTTCAGATGATAACGAAACAAACCAAAATCCACAGTTGTGGACGCCATGGAGGCACGCAATCATGAGGAATTTCTACAATTTCGCTTTAATATGCCAAGGAGATGAGGAAGCGAGGAAGAAGTTTAACAACAACATGAAAGAGCTTTACAAAATAGTCAAGGAGCTCTACAAGACGGACGAACAGAAGCTAAAGGAAATCGAAGAAGAGGAGACGGGCCTAGAAGTAGTCCAAAACCCAGAAGTAATAAAGACAAAAGGAAGACCTCCAAAGGGGAATAGGAGAATAAAAGGACACTTTGAGAAGAGAAAAATGAGGACAAGGCATCCAAATGAATATGGAACAAAAACGCCAAACATAGAAGCTGAAAACAACTCAAACCCTTGAATAGTCTTATTATATATATAATTTAAAGCATGTACAAACATTGATAGTTCATTTGTGAATAATATATATATATATATATATATATATATATATATAAAACATTCTTGTAACATGGAGACTTATTGTTTAAGCCTGCACATATTTTATAAAAAATAGATATATGTTAGTAAAGAAGGATATTATAAATTATTGAACCTGGATATATAATAATGCAACCTGGACATATACTAGTTAAAACTGGACATATTCAAAGAAACCTGGACAAGTGTTTTAAAACCTGAACACATATCTTAAAAAATGGACACAAATGAAATTGGTAAATCTGGACCTGGACATATATTATATAACCTGGACACTTACTTGAAACCCTGGACAACTGTTTTAAAACCTGGAGAAATAATGATAAACTTAGGTTCCACAAAATAAGTCCAGGTTCCACAAAAAATGTCCAGGTTTCACAAAATATGTCCAGATTCCACAAAATCATGCTAAACTAAGGTTCCACAGCTTTTAAATCAAGTGTCCAGGTTCAACCATGGGCATATTTTGTGGAACCTGGACCCCTTTTTCAAACCCTGGACAACTGTTTCGAAACCTGGATGTAAAATAACTTACTTAGTACATGTATATATATATATATATTGGCATATATTATTGAAAATAAATATTCCAAACAAACAAAAGATTTGACATTCTATATATATATATAAAGCATAAAAATTTCAAAATACTTAAAGAAAATTAAGAGAATTCTTCAACAATCCATGAAATTGTTAAACTTGGACCTGGACATGTATATTATATTACCTGGACATTTACTTAAAACCCTGGACAATTGTTTTAAAACCTGTAGAAATAATGATAAACTTATATTATTACTAAGACCCTGGACATTAACTACTAAACCTGGACTTACATTACTAAGCCTGCACTTATATTATTAAACATGCACTTATATCAGTAAACATGGACACTGACTTCTAAACCTGGACTTTAAGAATTTAAACCTGGAAATATATCACTTAAACCTGGACATATATTATTAAACCTGGACGAAAAGTACTAAACCAGGACAAATAGTACTAAACCTGGACTTTTATCTTTAAAACTAGACACTGACTTCTAAACCTGCACTAACTTTATTAAACCTGCTCACATACATTAATAAACTTGGACGCATATTACAAAAACTGAACAATAATTAACAAGGAAGTGCTTGTATAAATTTTTTAAAATAAAATTTTACATTTATTTACAAATGTATACATATATATAGGGACAATGTGAGAAAAAAAGTTACAAAAATTATTTACATAAAAGATAAACTATATAGAAACTACTTCATCTTTGAATTATGAAGATCTTCTTTATTCTTTTTATCGAGTTCAATCAGGCCAGCCAACTTGGCAAGCCTTTGTTGCTCTTCTTGGAACTTGAACCTGGCCTTATACAACTTCTTCTCGTCTGCCTTCCTAAACTTCTGCTTCAAATACAGGGCAGGTTTATCTTTCGACCACGCAAAACAACTCTCACGTAAAGAACGCAACGACTGGTTGTAGGGTGAAAAGGCAAGTTCATAGGCAAGATTACACCTGGCTAAGTTCCTATCACTCGCCTAAGAAAACACAAAAATAATAAAAAAAAAATTAAAATCCAACAATTATGAATGAGAATTAATAAAAAAAATTTACATTTCATATATTTACTTTAACACATAATTCAACAGAAATATTATTTTAAAACCTATAAATATATTTCAATACCTGGACACATACTATAAACCCTGGCCATTTATTATGTAACCTGGACATATTTTCAGAAACTTGGACATGTATTTTAAGACCTGAACATGAATTATTAAAAATGGACATATATCTTAAGACATGGACACAAATTCTTAAACCTGGACATTTACTTCAAAACCTGGACACTTGTTTTAAAAACTGGACATTTACTTCAAAACATGGACACTTGTTTTAAAACCTGCAAAAATAATGCTAAACTCAGGTTCCATAAAATATGTCCAGGTTGTACAGTTATTGTCCATCTTCCACAAAAAAAACAATAAAATACAAAATTAAATAAAATTAAAAACACTTACTCTGTTAAGATCCTTCATTGCTTGGTCTTTTTCATTTTCGCCGGTGAAGTGCTCCATTGCCTTTATTGCAAAAACACCACAGTTGTGGATGTTCGTATTGTTACGAAATGGAAACATAAGTGTCCTTTGATTCCAAGAAAGTAGTGTGCTGCAGTCTTTCCGGCTAATGGAGTTCCCGCGCAAAAAGTCCTCAAATATATTACACTGATAACATTTAAAAAAAAAATCAAAACAAACAAATAACAAAAAAGTACTAAAAAAGTATGTAATTACGCGGAAATAATATAACATAAAGCTTACAAATTCAATTAGCGTTTCACCATATCGTGTGAAACCTTTATGATTGCTACGGTTCTCGATATCTTCAATTTGCTTATATTTCATATTGAACACGAGAACCGTAAAGTGATTGTCTCTATGTACAGGAACAAAAATCAGCATCAAATAAAAAAAACAATTTAAGTCACAAAAAAAACTAAAAAAAGTGTACTAACAAAAATATAAATCAAAGTATATAAAAAAAAAAATTACTCCCTTACATAATCAGCATCACGAATAACTGATCGATTGAAGAACGCACTCCAACTGCTGAGTGATTGCCTACATTCTCGTCCATATTTACCAAGATCTATCTTGCTCAGTTCTTGATGAGCTTCTTCAATTTTTGCAAGAGCAGTTTCTACTTGGTCGTCTTCAGCATTATTCGCATCAACTTCCAATTGTGCAACAAGTTGTTCTAGCTTAACCTTCTTAAGTTTCTCCTTTTCCCATAAATTCAAACACGTCTATATGACACACGGAAAAAATAAACAAAAAGTTAACCTGGAACACAAACGTATAATTGAATAATAGAAACAAAACTGCACTTAAATTATTAAACCTGGATATATATCACTAAACCTAGACATATAAAATTAAATCTGGACATATAAAACAAAACCTGGACATAGAGTACTAAACCTGGTCTTATATTATTAAATATGGACCTTTAGTACAAAGCCTGGACATATATTGCTAATCCTGCATTTACATTATTAAACCTCAATATATACTATTAAACCTGAAAATATACTATTAAAACTGGAGTGGTATTACTAAACATGGACTTATTTGTTAAACCTGGACTTATATTACTAATCCTGGACATATTTTCAAATTACAATTATATTTCATATTTATTTAAAATTGGACTTACAAGGCTGCACATAATAAACCTGGACATATTTATTCAAATTACACTTACACTATTCAAATCAAACCTGGATGAAATAACCAAAGCAGGAAACACAAACACCCAAGTAAAAAGCAATACATTCCACAACAAAGAATATAAAAAATAAACAAGTGTAAATATATAGCATAAGAAAGAAATAAAAAAAATCTTTTAATTCATTTTGCATTAATAGCTAACACTTACATATGGAAACGTGCTGAACCAGAATCTTTTAATCTGCCCTAAAGCCTGCTCCTCTTTTCTATTAAATATGAATGCAAAAGCATCCACTATATTACTTGTGAGTCAAGATTTAGGAGCCAGGCTAAAAAAATCAGCCTTCTGAAGTAATATAGTTGGATCATTATAACCAGCTTGATGTTGATCAGGAGTTCCTATTACTCCAAGAACATCTCCTAAAAGAGACAAAAACAATTCATATCTCCTAAAACTCAAGCGGTAAAAACTCTAAAACTCATTCATGATTCACATAAAAAATTACTTGAAAGCCTTTCCTCTAGCTCTGCATTTTTTTCCTCTGCCTTACTGTCATTGACATCAGCAGGAATCTCCATGACCTCTAAAAAGGGATTGTAGAAGAGGAAATCCACAACTGACTTCACATTCGGTTGAAGCACGTCCATGAATGGAAACCCCGAGCTGGAGCCCTGAAGTGACCTCGCAAGAATAATACCATTGTGCCAGGTGCCCGTGTCAACAGATCAAGCAATTGGCTCTGCCTTGTAGACAACTTTAGGCGAAGAAAGGGTAGCGCCACTTTCAGACTCCATCCTGACAACGTTATCAATCTCACAGTCAGATGGACCACTCTCTTATACTTTGTTAGTCTTCTCCTAACTTGGTTCACGCGTAATGGAGGAATTCAGCTTCTTAAATATATCCTCCACATTAGCGTTAACCCCAATCGTTTCACCATCATCATCATCAGAAATATCGATGTGAATGGAAGGCCTTTCAAGAGTAGATTTTAGACGAGGAAGAGTGCCTTTTGGAGTCTCATTATGATCCCACCCTTTCATCAGCTCCGCTGACCCCGGAGTGAACACGAGTGGATACTCAACAGAAGGGGTAGAAAGTTTATCACCAGACTGAAACCACGAACGATGCTTAGGATCCTTAAGCATGTCCATAATATCAAAATGAATTGAAAACTACTACCTTGAACCTAAAAAAACAAAAAAAAATATCTAGATAAGAATTTAAAATAAATAAAACATAAAACATATTCACTTAACTTAACAACATGGATAACTAAGCACAAACATGAACATGAATTAAAAAAACTTGACACAAGTTAATAATTCTGGACATGAATTGCCAAACATGGACATCAGTTAATAAACTTGGACACCAAAGCTGGACATTAGAAAAGAAACCTGGACATAACTAAACCTGACCATAAATTATTAAACCTGGATACCTATAAAAAAACCTGGACATAAATTATTAAACCTGGACATATTTTATAAAAACTGGACATATATGACTAAAAGTGGAAATTAGTAGTTAAACTTGAGATTACAAGACCTGGAATTATATGCTATAAAAAATGGACATATATAATTAAAAGTGGAAATTAGTAGTAAAACTAGACATAACTAAACCTGGAATTATATTACTAAAACTGGAAGTATATTACTAAAAATGAAATTATTCCACTAAAGCTGCAATTATACAAGAAAACCTACACTTATATAACTAAGCATGGAAATATATCATTAAACCTGGACTTATATCACAACATCTGGACACAAAGTACAAAATCTGGACATATATTACAACACCTGGACATATATTATAACACCTGGACAAATAGTCACATATATTACATTACTAAGCCTGCAATTACATTACTAAACTGGACACTCACTTCTAAACCTGGACACTAACAATTCAAAAATGGATGTACAATACAAAAATTGCAGAAAACAATTACAAAACCTTGTCATCAGTTACTGGAGACTTCTCAGATGTCAGTCCAGCACCAGGACTGAGAACCATACTAGTGTCATGAATGATGGTGGTATCGGAATTGGACACTTCAACAGTTGGTGTGATCACAGCAAAAGTAGGTCTTGTTTGTTCACAGGATACATTACTACTTTCCACCTAAAAATTAAAGAAAAAAATGTGGTTAAGAACTAAATAAACAGTTATAAAGATTGAACTGAACATCAAACTTTAGAACATGGATAACATTACAACTATCATGAATTAAAAATAAAATAATGAAAAAAAAGCAAGAAAAAAAAGACAAGAGGAAGCATATACGCAACTGAAATCACTTGAGGTGTCGAACTCTCAGCAACGCTCACAACTACTGTAGGTTCATCAATGGTAGAAGTTGTGGCAGTGGAAACTGGAGGACTTGGTGTCAGCAGCTCAAATGAAGGAGAAGGACCAAGAACTGGAGGAGAGATAGGGCTATAAGGTTTTCCATGCCTCAAATGCTTATAAAATTGATAGTAAAATCTCTTCTCCATTTTACTATAAGATTTTTCCTTATCACCAACAATACCATCACCATCACCAACATCACCACCACCACTACTATCACCAACACTACTATCAACAGCACTTCCATCACCACCACTACCATCACCACCACCACCAACAGAACCACCATCACCATCATCACCACCAACATCACCAACATCACCACCACCACCATCACCACCACCACCAATAGAACCACCATCACCATCACCACCAACATCACCACCACTACCATCACCACCACCAACAACAGAACCACCACCACCAGACGCACCATCAAAATCGTCATCACCACCATCACCAGCATTGTCATTTTTATCATCATGACACACATCATCATCATGATCATTTTGATCATCAGCAGTGTCATTATGGTTATCTACATCCTTATGTACATTATCATTACCTACATGCGTATCAACTACTTCACTATGATTACCTTCATTCTCCAAATGAGGCACATCATCATTTTTTTCATCATAATGATGCTCATTCTCTACATGAGGCACATCATAAACGTCTTCAAAATGATTACCTTCATTCTCCACATGAGGCACATCATCATTTTTTTCATCATAATGATGTTCATACTCTACATCAGGCACATCATAAACGTCTTGAGAATGATGAGAACTCTCAGCACCAGTAGTCCTCTGAATAACAATTGGAGTGGCTTCCTTCTCATACTCAAAGACTTCATTCTGATCCGTATCAAAGGTAACTGCCATCCTCACAACAGGACTGGCTTTTGCTGGTTCCATTTTTTTGGCCTGGTACATTTGTGAGATGCAGCTAGCAACGATGGCATCAATCTCAGCGAAGAAATCATCATTCATCACAAGATCATCCTCTTGGGACATGCTTTCTTGGGACTGCTGCTTTGCAACAACGGTAACTTCTTTTACGAGTGTTAAATTATGCTCGCACATAGCAATAGCATTTCTCTGAACCTTCATCATCTGCTTTGAAAGCTCCTGGAGAAAAAAAAATTAATAACATAAAAAAAAACATTATAAAACCGGGACATTAAAAACATAACCTAGAAATAAAAAATAAAAAAAAAAAAAAACATAGAACACTAAAACATAAATATGGAAATATACTACTAAACCTGGACAGATTATTCTAAACATGAACATATACTAATAAACCTGGACATATACCAATAAAGCTGGACATATACTACTAAACCTGGACATATACTACTAAACTTGGACATATACTACTAAACCTGGACATATATTACTAAAGCTGAACAAAATACAAAAGCTAGACATATACTACAAAAGCTGGACATATACTACTAAAGTTGGACATACACTTAAATTACTAAATCTGGATATAATACCAAGCCTGGACAGTAACTACTAAACCTGGACATATATTACTAAACCTAGACATATATTACCAAAACTAGACTTTTATTACTAATCTTGGATTTCTGTAATTAGCAAAGACTTATATTAACAAGCCTGGACTAATACTCTTAAATCTGAAAACAAAATGTACAACCTGGACACCTTCAAAAACCAGAAAAACCTCATACAAATAATAACACCTTGAAATAACCTAAAAAACCTGGACAATTACTTTTGTTACCACACATACACATATATTACAAGACCTGTACATTTGGTACTGAACATGGAAATATATTATAAAACCTAGACACTTACTTTTAAACCTGGAGATATATTATTAAAACTGGACACTTATTTTAAAACTTGCAAGTATCAGTATCAAAGTAAAAATTACAAAAAAATAACCAGATTTATAAGCAATAACACAAAATAAAAATTACAAAAAAATAACAAAACAACTTACAGGAACATCTTCAGCATCAATCTCAACATCAGTCTTCAGGTGAGAAGGAAGCCTCAATACGAGCTCCCTACCAGAATCACCTTCAGCCCTAGAAAGAACAGGGGACTTCTGAACAGCCTTAGGGGTAATAACGCTAGCATCCTCCTCATAAACCCTCTTTTTGGAAACCTTCTTACTCGTGCGATCGGTTGCGGATACATCATGCCCCAATACAGACCTAGCAAGTGCAGACACATCAACTGCTAGTATTGTACTCTTGATATTCAGACCGAAAACCCTCGCAACATCAGCTAATTTAGACCCCTCTTTCCAGAACAAAATATACGGAGTAGGGGCCTTAGATCAGTCCATATCCCGAACCTTGAACTTGTGAACAACAGCAAGAACAAGGGCTAGCATACAACCCTTGACATTGAGTTTTGTCTCAAGCTTCTTCTTTGCATCTATCTTCGTAGACTCCTTTTTCGATTGCCTCAAAGAAAGATCCACAAGCTCCCCTGACTTCTTCCTGGATAGGAGTGACTCATGTAGTTTCCTCACCCCATCACAAAGATAATTTGCAACGTACCCACTCCAATTGTACGTTGCAATCTCATCTGCCTTATTCAGACTAGGGCAGTAACTGATGGATGGACAACCATCAGTCCGTGTGCACAGGAACATTGTAACGACTCGGATTTTTAGGCCGTAAAATTTCGTTTGGAATTAAGCCGTAAAACCCAATATTCTAATTTTGGGCCAACGGACTTGATTATGTGTGTTAAAACAAGCCCAAACTTGCCTCAATTCCCCATCTAGCCGGCCCCATATTACTAGTTTCCTTTTTATTATTAATTTGTTTTATTATCCCTAATCAACAATTCACATCTATTTTAATCCTAAAAATCCCATTTTTATTCTTCTAACCACCTTACTACATTTTAGGAACATCCAAAAAATCTTACTTTGCATCTCCCTAGCCGGCCCCTTTGTTTTTATTTTCTTTTTTTTTTCAATCCTAAACTACAAATAAAAACTAAACTACAAATAAAAACTCCTCCTTTACCCCTTTAATTTCTTTTCCTAATCTAACTCCTATCATTCAGTAAAATCCTTTTATCCTATTTATATTACATAAAAACCCACCTTTTATTCATTATTAATCATATGATCAAACTAAAACAAAACAACTCCTTCCTCTCTTCTACTAGGCCCTCACGGCACGTACATCAAAACCCCACCAAATATTCCTACTTCACTTCATCAATTTAAACACCTTCATCAAAGAAAGTTCAACCTTTAGCCTTTGAAGATCAAAACTTGCCTTGCTCACGGTCGTGCGTTGGTGGTCGAAGGTGGCGTGTTTGGGCGTGTTTTATGCGTGTGTTTTGTTGTTCTTCTAAAGTAACTAGATTATTCTACTTAGGCATAGGATTAGGTTGCATAGGATACTAGGCTTAGAATCACGTTGTTATTGTTATGATTTTCGTATAAACATGATGTCTAGGTTGTTAGATTTGTTTTCTTGTTTGATCAATTTATGTTCTTGTGTGATCTTCTAAGCTATTTCGTTCTATGATTAATTCTTGATGTTCTTGTATTTAATCTTGATAATTTGACAATGTTCTTGCTTGGTATTTTCGATTATGTTATGCGTGTGATAGCATGTTGTTAATCTTGGATTTTTATCTTGTTTGATGATTAATTCTTGAAATCTTGTTTGTTAATTATAAAAATTGAACCTTTATGTTTATTTCATGTTATTCATACGTTGTCTGGTTGGTCTGCATAATTGCTTATTTGGATTGTTGAGCTTGATGTGTCATTAGTGTAAGAGTCATACGTGATTGTTGATGCTTGTCTAGTTTGATTCGTGTCATTGGATGCTTATTTTGAGTCGTGTAATTTATCGCTTTGAGTCGGTCGTGTCAATGTTGTTATCGGCCTTGCGCCGTGTCGTATCGGTTCATCTGTGATGAATCGTGTCGGGGACTTGTTTGTTGTATCGGTCTTGCGCCGTGTCGTATCGGTTCATCTGTAATGAATCGTGTCGGGGACTTGTTTGCTATATCGACCTTGCGCCGTGTCGTATCGGTTCATCTGTGATGAATCGTGTCGGGGACTTGTTTGTTGTTATCGAATCATCAGTGATGAATCGTGTCGGGGACTTGTTTGTTGTATCGACTTCAGTCGTGTCGGAAATATTCTTGATGTCTAATAATGTAGATTAATTGTATTGATAAGTAAGCATGGTAATCTTTGAGTATGATGTTTATTGGTTGTTATGTTTCCGCTGCTAACTCTGTTGTAGTACTTGTATCCTGTGTTTCAAACCCTATTATTATATGTAATGTGGTCCTACTTCTAAGTAGGACAGTCTAGTTACTCGCCACTGATGGTGGACCCCCAATTTTATTTTGCAGGTAAGCAAGATAGAAGCTAGTAGCAGGATGAGTTGATGAGCGTCTAGGCCCCTATTTTTATTTGCTGCTTTTGCAATAGGTTTTTATTTCAATTTTTAGGACTAGATTTATGGTTTATATTTAACCTTTTGTAATTTGGGATTCCATTATTATTAATAAAAGTATTACTTCCACGAGTTTAGTTTTATTTTTGTATTATAAATCGATTGGTAACTGCCTATTTACGACGTTATCACTAATAACGTCATTGCTAAAATGTGGGGTGTTATAGTTGGTACCAGAGCCATAGGTTAATCCTGAGTTTACTTCTTTCATAAGTCAACTGTGAGATGAGTGTTTTTTGAATCAAGAGTGTAATTTAGATCACAAAACCCTGAAACAGTAGTGTGAGTAACTTTGGGTAGTAAACTGGGTTAGGAATAATTTTATTCTTTAGCTGTCCGAAGTTTCATTGGTGTTATGTTATTTGTTTATGTGTTACGTGCACTTCCTTATAAAATTTCGAGGACGAAATTTTCTTAAGGAGGGGAGATTTTAACGACCCGGATTTTTAGGCCGTAAAATTTCGTTTGGAATTAAGCCGTAAAACCCAATATTCTAATTTTGGGCCAACGGAATTGATTATGTGTGTTAAAACAAGCCCAAACTTGCCTCAATTCCCCATCTAGCCGGCCCCATATTACTAGTTTCCTTTTTATTATTAATTTGTTTTATTATCCCTAATCAACAATTCACATCTATTTTAATCCTAAAAATCTCATTTTTATTCTTCTAACCACCTTACTACATTTTAGGAACATCCAAAAAATCTTACTTTGCATCTCCCTAGCCGGCCCCTTTGTTTTTATTTTCTTTTTTTTTTCAATCCTATACTACAAATAAAAACTAAACTACAAATAAAAACTCCTCCTTTACCCCTTTAATTTCTTTTCCTAATCTAACTCCTATCATTCAGTAAAATCCTTTTATCCTATTTATATTACATAAAAACCCACCTTTTATTCATTATTAATCATATGATCAAACTAAAACAAAACAACTCCTTCCTCTCTTCTACTAGGCCCTCACGGCACGTACATCAAAACCCCACCAAATATTCCTACTTCACTTCATCAATTAAAACACCTTCATCAAAGAAAGTTCAACCTTTAGCCTTTGAAGATCAAAACTTGCCTTGCTCACGGTCGTGCGTTGGTGGTCGAAGGTGGCGTGTTTGGGCGTGTTTTATGCGTGTGTTTTGTTGTTCTTCTAAAGTAACTAGATTATTCTACTTAGGCATAGGATTAGGTTGCATAGGATACTAGGCTTAGAATCACGTTGTTATTGTTATGATTTTCGTATAAACATGATGTCTAGGTTGTTAGATTTGTTTTCTTGTTTGATCAATTTATGTTCTTGTGTGATCTTCTAAGCTATTTCGTTCTATGATTAATTCTTGATGTTCTTGTATTTAATCTTGATAATTTGACAATGTTCTTGCTTGGTATTTTCGATTATGTTATGCGTGTGATAGCATGTTGTTAAGCTTGGATTTTTATCTTGTTTGATGATTAATTCTTGAAATCTTGTTTGTTAATTATAAAAATTGAACCTTTATGTTTATTTCATGTTGTTCATGCGTTGTCTGGTTGGTCTGCATAATTGCTTATTTGGATTGTTGAGCTTGATGTGTCATTATTGTAAGAGTCATACGTGATTGTTGATGCTCGTCTAGTTTGAGTCGTGTCATTGGATGCTTATTTTGAGTCGTGTAATTTATCGCTTTGAGTCGGTCGTGTCAATGTTGTTATCGGCCTTGCGCCGTGTCGTATCGGTTCATCTGTGATGAATCGTGTCGGGGACTTGTTTGTTGTATCGGCCTTGCGCCGTGTCGTATCGGTTCATCTGTAATGAATCGTGTCGGGGACTTGTTTGTTGTATCGCCCTTGTGCCGTGTCGTATCGGTTCATCTGTGATGAATCGTGTCGGGGACTTGTTTGCTGTATCGGCCTTGCGTCGTGTCGTATCGGTTCATCTGTGATGAATCGTGTCGGGGACTTGTTTGTTGTTATCGGTTCATCAGTGATGAATCGTTTCGGGGACTTGTTTGTTGTATCGACTTCAGTCGTGTCGGAAATATTCTTGATGTCTAATAATGTAGATTAATTGTATTGATAAGTAAGCATGGTAATCTTTGAGTATGATATTTATTGGTTGTTATGTTTCCGCTGCTAACTCTGTTGTAGTACTTGTATCTTGTGTTTCATACCATATTATTGTATGTAATGTGGTCCTACTTCTAAGTAGGACAGTCTAGTTACTCGCCACTGATGGTGGACCCCCAATTTTATTTTGCAGGTAAGCAAGATAGAAGCTAGTAGCAGGATGAGTTGGTGAGCGTCTAGGCCCCTATTTTTATTTCCTACTTTTGCAATAGATTTTTTTCAGTTTTTATGACTAGTTTTATGGTTTATTTAAACTTTTGTAATTTGGGATTCCATTATTATTAATAAAAGTATTACGTCCACGAGTTTAGTTGTATTTTTTTTATTATAAATCGATTGGTAACTGCCTGTTTACGACGTTATCACTAATAACTTCATTGCTAAAATGCGGGGTGTTACAAACATAGTCATAGAGTACATTACAAACAACTGCTTGAACGAATCACCGCTAGGATATGTTGTAAAAAGTGACTTTCAGTGATCCTTGCCTAAGTAGTGACTACTATTCCTAGCTCCAATGAACTTGTTCCACTTCACACGATCCTCTGACACAGACTTCCTAACAAATGCCTCCATCTCAACTTTTCTGTCAGTGAGAGGAAGCCTTAAAACATCTCTAATGGTAGTGCTATTAATCAAAACGATTTCCTTCCCGTTTGAAAAACTCATCGCACTACCATTATAATTGAGCAGGAATGGAAGGAAAAAGTCGTCCTTGATGTCTATATCACCAAGATCCAATAGACATCCAAAACCTATTTCCCTCACAGCCTGTTTCTGCTCATCACTAAATGCAGAAACTACTTCAGTAATGTATTTGCATTGAGAAATCATACGCAAATGTACATTTTGCAGAAGATCAGGTGTGAAATCATTGAAAAATATGACATAAAAATTACAATCATAACACAAACCAACACAAGTAAAAGTAAACATGGCCAACAAAAAAAAAATACAACAATAAACCTGGACATATATTATTAAACATGGAAACATAGTACTAAACCTGATCACATATAATTATCAAACCTGGAAAAATAGTACAAAACCTAGAAATATATTATTAAACATGGACTAATATCACTAAACCTGGACTTAGATCACTAAACTTATATCATTAAACCTGGACTTAGATCACTAAACTTATATCATTAAACCTGGACTTATATCACAACATCTGGACACATAGTACAAAAACTGGACATATAATATCAAACATGGACTTACATTACTAAGCCTGCACTTACATTATTAAACCTGGACGTATATGACTAAACATGGACTTAAATAGATGAACCTGGAAACATATTATATAACCTGGACATATATTATTAAACATGGACATAAATCAATAAAACTGGACATTGACTTGTAAACATGGACACTGACTTGTAAACATGAACATAAATTATTGAGTTGGACTCAATTCATACAAAAATACATGCAATTATGCATAAATATATAAATACAAATGATACACGCACTTCAAAATTATTGAGTTGGACTAAATTCAAACAAAAATACAGCAATTATGCATAAACCTTAATATAAATTATCAATAACCTAGCCATTTAGTATTAAACCTGGATATTGATTCATAAATCTATACATGCAAATAATACTTACACATCAAAATAATTGAATTCGACTAAATTCAAACAAAATTACAGCAATTATGCATAAACAAGCAAAGAAACTAAAAATACCAAAAAAAAAAAAAAATTGCATAAAACAATTACAAAACACTGAAAACTTACTTCAAATTGAACTCATCACTTTTGTTGGCAGTTTTTGATGGCCTAGCCTTCTTAACCTTCGCAACACGAGAGCTAGAAAAAATGGAAAAAACACAAACAACAACACACACAAAATTAATCACAAACAAAAATTTAAAAAACAAAAAACAGAGTTAAAATAAAGATGAATTAGAACACTACATGTCAGCAGCATCTCTTGACCTTTTGGAAGATAATTGAGACTTGGAAGTTTGAGGTTGTTGAGAAGCCATAATATTTGAACGAAAAAATGAAGAATAATGCAGCAATTTAATGTAAAATTGAGAAAAAAAATTCAAATGCAGAGCAGAAAAATAAGAGGAATGGAGAGAAGAGAGAAAATCACAACTAGGTTTGCGAAATCGAAAAATGAAGAATGCAAATGGGTTACTGAGGGAAATAGAAAGAGAATGAAGAAGAAAATAGTTTGAATTGAAGTGGAAAACAAAAGAATAACGGACTAATATGAAAATAAAACTTCGCGCTTTTCATATTTAAAAGCCCGAACCCAGCCCAACCCAATAACACGTCCGACGGAAACTATTGGGTTTCACTTATCTTTAACTTTCTTTGAACCTCTTTTAACTTTCTTTAAACTTAACTAACTTTCTTTAATCAAGACTCGACCAAGAACTCATAAAGATCTCATCATGACTTATAAAGAACTCATCAAGATTCATAAAGAACTCAACAAGATTAAAAAAGAACTCAACAAGATTCATAAAGAACTGTAATACCCTACAATTTTGGTACATATTTTCTACGATTATTGATTATTAAAAAGACTATTTTATACTACGAATATATTATTTGCATATAGTTTCAAGTTAAGAATATTTTTAAAAAAAATTAAAAAAATATAATTTAAATAAGTCCTATTTTCACATATAAATAACTAGAATTTTATGATATGAATTTAATTTAAAAAAAGACTTATAAGCCCAACTACTTCTCTTGGATTTGTAAAACCAATAGGCCAATTAGGAATTTCTAAGCCCAATTATTTCCCTTGGATTTGTAAATAAACCATAACCCCAAAACCAATAGGCCAACTAAGCATTTCTAAGCCCAATTACTTCCATTGGATTTGTAAACAAATATTAATCCAAAACCCATAAGCCAATTTAAAAAAAAATTAAAAAGGGGAAAAGCCCCAAATTACACGGCTAAAAGGGGGGGGATTAGGAAATTATTTGCAAATTACTCCCTAATATTCTACCACAAGCAACACTTGCCTTTTTAATCATCCAAAAATCTTTCCATAACCCTCCCAACCATCATATGCTTGATCACCAAGAATAATATATTTCTAAAGCATGCCTAAAACAAATAATATTGATCACCAAATTATTTTCATGATCCCCAACTTACCATACTACACATACCTTAAACACTATAAATACCCCCTAATTCAACCCATTTTACACACACAAAAATTACAAAAAAATTTCTCTACTCCTTCTTGTCCAATTCTCACGGCATTCCTCTTATAAAAAAAATTCTCAAGCTCCGGCAACCACCATCACCACCACCGGCAAGTGTTTTCCGACCCTCTTTTGTTTTATTAAATTATTTTATTAAGTTATATATTATTGTTTAAAACATTAACTAATCTTAAAAACTATAGATTATAAAGTTTTTATGTATAATACTTCACTACTAATAATAAGTTCTTAAAATTTTATGGGTTTTAGTATCTTATTATAATTATTAAAATAATTCGGTTTTAAAAAAATATATATATAATAATAATAATAATAATAATATCCGAATAATAATAATGATAATATTAATAAGTGTTTAAAATCCTACTACTCATATAATCTTAATATTTATCGCTTATATTATAAAAATCCTACTACTAATATTATGATTTTTAATATCCTAATACTTATATAAACTTATTACTTATACTATAGTTTTAAAAGTATTAGTGGTCATGCACATCTTAGGATTTCACTTTGTTAGTATAAATATTTTGGTAACCTTATATTAATTATAGGTTGTATTAATTTTGTTTAGGACGCTCTCGGTAGGATTCCTTAAGTATTCGAGTGTAGTTGTCCAACCCGAACGAAAGGTACGTTAAGTGGCTAGATACCTTACTAAAGTGTTTACTTGATTTTTTTTATGTGTTTACATGATACATGGTATAATTCATGTTCGATTATTTTTATTATGTTAATTTAAAGTTTGATGACAAAAAAAAATTATATTTTGGTAGCCAATATTTGCCCATGAAATTTCTTGCTTTGGAAATAATGTTTATAATTTGAACCATCTTATTATATTTAGAAAGTAAAGTTTTGGAGAGATTTGAATCTTATTATATTTTGGAAAATACTATCTTAAAAATAAAATATATTCTATGAAAGGTTTTGGAATAACTAAATATTTTTATTGATATTGTTATGTCACTTTGAGGGATTAAGGAAACAAGGAATTTTGGAAAGTTTCAATCAAGAGTATATTTTCTTATTACTCAACTCTTATTAAATTAAAAATATTTTTGGTGACCTCACAAGCTTTATAAGCTTATTTATTGTTTTGTAATCCCACTATGCGGATTTGGCTGATAAGACTGTGGACTTTGTATGACCTAGTCTTTCCTCAAGGATAGCCTTTATACAGAAAGATACTAACTTGGGGGATGTGCACACTTAGAGGAGGAGTTTGGGGTATAGGAAAATTTTATTTTCAATATTTGAGTTTTACATTTAATAATATTGGTTTGGAATATCTCTTTGGAAAATGACCATCTTGGATAAATAATTAATATGACTTGAGTATTTCAAAAGCATGTTTATTAAATAAAGTTTATTTTTACATATCTTGCACTTAAATGTACTTAACATATTTTTGCTAACCCGTACTTTGTTTTGGTTTTGGCTTGGCCCTACTTATCATTACGATGAGTAGTTAGGTGATGATATCTGAGGACTACTATGCGTGGCATCAAGGGAAACAAGGGCATCATCCACCTAGCTTAGGATTTAATTACCTTTTTTTGCATTAATTTTGGAAACACAATTTAATTAACTATTACTTTGTATTAAATAAAGTAGTTTGAATTTTCCGCTGCAAGTTAGTATGAAAGTATTTTAGTATAGCCTTACGTTATCACGTGGTGTAATACGCCCAAGTCTATCTCTACGGTATTTTGTATGTATTATTATGGTATTTCCGTAGAGGGAGATTTGGGGGTGTTACAAGAACTTAACAAGATTATCAAGAAATCATAAAGAACTCATCCTCATAATCATCATAAAAGTCACGCATGTCACCATTAAAGTTCAACAACAATTCATCAACTTACATGCATCAAAACTTCATGAAACTTGAATATGAACTTACACAACATAAAATTAACATAATCAATCATAAAATACATATAAACAAGCAAGAATATCATAATCAAACACCCAAAATCAGTCTATGCTTCACACATAAACAAGGTTATAATCATCAATTTTGGTCTAATCAAGTCATCTAATCTACCCTATGAATCATAGTATAACAATTAGGATTAGGATAGTATGTTACCTTATTGAAGATTAAACAAATTATCACACAACTTACTGCCCGAAACCCAAACCAAACGGCCCAAGCAACACGGTACACCACGGCTTCAACACGCCCCACCACGGTCTTGCACGGCTTCAACCACGAACCACCACTCGTGCACAGCCTCCACACGGCACCA
This sequence comes from Salicornia ramosissima, assembly GCA_951394345.1. NCBI lineage: Eukaryota > Viridiplantae > Streptophyta > Magnoliopsida > Caryophyllales > Amaranthaceae > Salicornia > Salicornia ramosissima. The sequence goes on along the minus strand of OX596236.1, from coordinate 16,051,015 downwards.
CCACACGGTCACCCACGTAAAAACCCACACGAACCAAGCCTAAAAACCAAACCCGAACTAGTGATCTTGAATGAAACAATTGGGGTTTAGTTTGTGTTTTGATACTTAAAGATCAATAGAGGTTGAATCTTTAAGTTTTGGGTTTGGATGGATGATGAACAAATGGTTGGATTTGAGAAGCCAAAAATGGCGTGTGGACTATGGCAAAATGGAGAGATTTTGGCCTTTAAATTGATGAGTAAGTGTTTAAATGGCAAATGAATCATAAGCCTTACCATCACCTTCTATTTATAGAAGTGATTAAGGTGTGAACATGAAGCAAGTGGCACATTTAGGCCACTAATCATAGGGGGGCGGTTTTCATAAGGCTCCCATGGGCTTTGTGATCAAATGGGCCATGTGCACTAATTCATGATTAATCATGATTAAATCCGCACTTGGCCCAAAACTAAATTAATTAATTAGAAAATTAAATAATAAAATTCTAATTAATTAAATAATAATAAAATAAATAATAAACAATAAATCATCAAATAAAACAAATCAAATCGAGCAAATAATCAACAATAAATAGTCTAAATAAATTCGGACTATATCTAAAATCACATAAATAAACAAATAAATCATCAACAGAAATACCGATAAATCTAGGTCGTTACAGATAAGGCTTCTGATGATTACAAGGATTTGATGATGGTTCATCATAGTGGTTCATTTTCAGATGCGGAGGTGATAATCCCAGCACACGTCCTAGATCTATAAGATTTGAAGGAACTAGATCCAAATGCCCTACAATTAACTCTGGATTTCATTCGACAAAGCCTTCAATGTAAGGTAAGTATTTTTGTAGTTCCTCCCTTAGTGGAAGCATTTCTGGACCCTTCATCGATTTTGCCCCCATCAAGGGGGACTTGCATGTTGAGTTATCCATTCATAAAATTTGAATTCCTGAGCCAAACTAACGATCTGAAGATCGTTAGTATTCCACGGTCCTCAAGACAAATAGGGTTTTACGCACGTTGGGAACGGGTAATGAGGGATGCGCAGAGACTTTTTGTGTATCAAGTGGAAACAAGAGAGCATGAGTTGTACAGTCAAAGTGAAAAACGAATGGTTGATATCACAGATGTAGAAGAAGAAGATTCTAGGGTAGAGCTCGTTAATCTCATGCCAGATCCTAGGTTTACAATGATTTTATTTTGGAATGCTAAAGGTATGGGTCGCAAATCTTTTACAAGTAATTTCTTCCACCTAGTGGACATGCACAAACCAGACATATTTGTAGTTTCTGAGATTAAGTTGGGAAAAAAAAACGCTGAAAGAATAGCTCAAAATTTGCCCTTCGATGAGTTCACAATGGTTGAGGCAGTAGGGTTTTCAGGAGGCATTATTGTGTTTTGGAATGCACAGATTGTGGACTTTCCGGTAATTAAGAAGGACCGCCAACAAATCAATGGCGTAATTCAGGTAAATTCATAATTTCATTATCTCAATTTTTTTTTACAGTTTATAGTAAGACTAATTAGTAGTATAACCTAGGATTAATATTGAATTCATGAATTATATTGTTGATGGGTTGACCTTGTGATGAAGATGTTGTTTTCGTATATTTTTCTATAAATGTTGTTATTCTTGTTACAATTAGGTTTACATGAATGATGATTAATATTAGAATTGGTGCGTAGTTTTAGAATTCTTGTCATGAATTATGTATGATTAAATTGGTAAGATTTATTTTTTAAATCTTAACAATTTATGATCTCTTTTGAACTTTCTTGATGGAATCTTGATCCATAGTTGGACTTTATTGGTAAATGTTGAAAAAGGATGTTGATAGTTTATGTTGTTTCTTGACTGGTTATATTGAAATCTTAAATTTCCATGCCAATCTTTTTTTTTTTTTTTTGTGTCGGAAAGTGGAAGTTGGATTTGTCAAACTTTGTTATCGATCTTGGTGGTCAATTCATTATGCTGTCGAAATGTTTTCGAATACCGTGGCCTAACTAAGTGACGCATTGTTTAACCTGGCATGTGTTAGGAAAGTTGGGAGGGGTGGACGTAGGGTTTAGGGTTTAAATCCATGTATTGTACCGTCTTTTGATTTTTTATGGTTGTTTGTTTGATTTTGGTTTTGGTTTTCGTAAATTGTTTTGGAGGAAAGGACACAAAATAGTCATTTCTGGTTTTGCACTTCCGGTTGCGGACACCTATTATTTCAGTTACCCTTTGCATTTGGAGTTGTTTTCAAAAGAATGTTTTGATGATTTTGATGAATCGTTACTTTGGTACTTTGGTTCTTTATACATGTTGAATGCTATATGTGTTTGGTATTTTTGTTGGATTTGTATCTCCGCTGCAGCGAAGGATGCAAGGTACACATTTATGTATTAAACAATTGCATGATTATAACAATTTAATCTGTCAAACCAGTAAAACTGTCCATAATCAATTTACGAATTTTTTATACAAAATAATAAAATTCTGATGTGTACAAAATTTTAGGTGGAAGTCTGTATTAAAGTAGTAAAACATGTGCTAATTTTTCGTAATTTTTAGAGGTCCTATTAAAGTATGATTATGCTTCCAAAATTAGGCCACACCCCGACCCATTAATAACCAAATTATAATTATAATTTTGTTTAATACATAATAAAATGGTTGCTTTCAGATAAACATTTATTTAGGTCAAAATGAACTATATATCTCACCTAAAAGTTTATTGAATTCATATGTGTACTACTAAAAATATCAATGAAAACAACTCTAACATTGTGTGTTGTGTGTTATTGTAGGGAATTCGTAGAACGAACCTCGGAGATGCCATAACAAAGTTAGGGACCGTAAGCCAGTAGCTGATAAGATGGCCCTATATTTGCAGACAACAGCCTTGATGATCATCAGAATTTACTGGATTTCTTTAGCATTTAACATTGTATTAGATATATGTTTAAACTTTTTATAAGTTTTTTATGCTTATGATGACAATGGCAAATCGGCAAGACTATAAGTTTCCATTTTCCTAATTCGAAAACAATTTACTACTCATTTGCTAATTTCATGAAAAAGATGATATGATGTGTTTTTTTATTTTTTTTTACCTTATTTATAAATATATTTTAAACAAATTATACAATCCCTAATTCATAACAGATTATTTAATTTTTATAAATAGTTAAGTACAATTTATGCTACATAAATATATTCATTACGTAAAAATTGTCGAAAGTTAATACATTATAATGTTATATTACATCAAAGACAGATAATGTTACTGAACCTATATGAAGTAATTTGTTTTATGTATTTACGAAAAACTAGCGACAAGAATTTTTAATCTGCGACAATGAAAATATACCATTTAATACCCCCAAACTTTGACGACAAACAACTATTAATTTTGTTGTTGTTAAATAAATTTTTAATGCTATAAGTATATGTAAAGTATTGTCTAAAATGCTATACGCTTTGTCGTTGTTACATTGTGTCGAATAAAACTATAAATCAAAGTTTAATTTATACTATTGGAAAAAATTAAATTTTAAAAAAATTTGTCACAAATAAACATGCGTTTTGTGACAAAAACCTTATCAAAAGTAATGTTATTTTAAAAAAATTTGTCACAAATAAACATGCGTTTTGTGACAAAAACCTTATCAAAAGTAATGTGGTCAGCATATGCCTAAAACATAAATTTGGGTTTAAAAATAAGGATTTTACCTATATTTTTCGACGTTGATTGAACATTGATTGTGAATATCCGACGGTGAGTTACTTTTTCCCTCAAATTTCAAAAAATCAATTGGTTTGGAAAGGGGTAAAAGATGAGGACACCATAATTTAGAATAAGACAATTTTAAAAATCAGCACAAAATGTGGTTAATGTAGGGTTTATGCAGATGAATTTAAGAGGGAAAATTTATATCTTTAAAAAAAGTTTTTTAACTACAGTAGTTTTGGGGTTTAGGGTGTAAGTAAAGTAGTTTTTGGTGTAAGTAAAGTGCATTTGAATTAAAAAAAACCTATATTAAGATATATAAAAAGCATATGAATATATTAAATAAAAATTAAAGACATCTTAAATTAAAATTATAAATAAAAATAATATGAAAACAGTTAAAATAAATGGGTCACATATTCAATATGGGGGACAATGAATTTTGTAGTGTGGAACATCCTATTAATTTAGGACCCATAGGTTCAATTTTTTAAACTGGTTTTAAAAATACTCTAACAATTCCTAAAGTACACTGGGCCAGATTCTACTTATGTAGTTGTGGTCCAAAATAAAAACTTTTATGTACTGAGGAAAAAAAACATTACTGAATTTATGACTAGATCATTTCATTGACAAATGATTTACAGCCCATTACAAACATTACAGGCAGCCCATTGCAAGCACAACCCAAACATAAGATGATTTTATAAAGTACAATTTAAATAAGAGTACAATGTAAACATTGTAGGCAGGCCTTTATATTGTTCTTCACTCTTCCAACAATAAGCCCAAACATAACATAAATGTCTACAATAACACTCAATTAATGGAATAGTATAAGCACATTAAAATTATAAATACAACTAAATTAAATCATTAATCTTTAGTAGAGGATAATAACTAATAAACTTTATATAAATTAAATACTTGGTTTTTGTAGTGTTCTTCTTGTTTTATCCACCATCATTTGTGAACTTACACAAGTAATGCACCGTCTTCTACATTTAGCAATCAACCGCGGTACTTCCAACTGGCAATTAGAAAAATAAAATAAATTAATATAATCCACAATTTCAATATAATGTAAATAGAACCATTGTCTAAATTAAATTAATAGTACTTCTTTATTAGTGTCGACGTCTTTGTCCCTAGCATCTCTGGGATGGAACTCTCCATAAGCAACATTCAACATCTACATGAACAGGGGATAAGAGTACATGATCAACAGACATTTAGTTCATATATTATTATAATATATGAAAACCAAATACAAAATTTACCCCTATAGCTCCAAAATCACCGTACTTATGATATCTATCAGCGCTCATTACTTTACGAATAGATTCGTTGGACCATGCCTTGATTCTCGGCCAAGTACCCCAATTGTTTGGATTTCTTGCTAGGCGATCTAAATAAAAAATCTGGTAGTACAAAGTTAAAATAAAAAATTTACTGATAATTAAAGCATTAAGATTATTCGTAATAGAAAATAGAAACTAAAAATACATTGTACTTACAGCAAGGAAAATAGAGAAACCACCATAACCACTAACAAATCCTTTGTTGTAAAACTTTCTACCAAATGCCTTAACACTAGATACAAGTTAACCACCACAAGGGTACACCAATCATATGAATCAGATTCGGCAGCACATGTCAAACAACCCACCAAGTGTTGAGGTAGACGAGGGCATTGAGTCGGACACAATATCATATTTAAAACTAACATCATAAACATTCTCTTAAAATCATCCTTCTGTTCTACTTCCCCCTTTGTTTCAAGTCTTTCAAACATTTTTGACGTTATAAGATACCCTTCTCTTATCCAACCCCCAGCCATTAATTTCTCCATCTCGCTGTTAATACAAACACTATTTGTAACACCCTTCATCTTTACAGGTAATGCTTTAGGACCATTAGGCAAACCTAAAACCCATCTTACTTGATTGGCAGATATATAATCTGAACTCTTCACCATTCATTCCAACAAACATTCCACTACTAGGTTAATCCGTGTCATTAAACAATAACAGAGTGTCCTAGGAAAATACATACCAGAAAGATGCAATAATCCACCAAACCCCATTTCAATAACCCATTTCTTTCTTAATTCATCAAATTTAGTACATATCCTTCCAAATGTCTCAACTCTACAGGTGAGGTTTGGTTGCTGCAAATAATATAAATTATATGAACAACAAATTACGCCTATGTATTAAATTAATATCGTTTATTAAATTAATAACGTTTGTAACTATTCTTAGGAAACAAAACTTATCCGCTTACAATTTTTCGAACGGAATTGTAATACACGTTTCATTTGTATTATTTCAGGTCCAACTCCCTTCAATGGCTGTTTGGAAAACATTACATTTCCAAAATCATACTTAATAAACAATCTACTTAAAAAAAACCCTTCTTAAAAAACAAATAAAACAAATCAATTTCACATAAACCAATAAGTAAACCAATAAGAATAAACTGTTTTCATCAACTATCAATGTATATCAATATCTATTTTCATAAAACCATGGCTCATAAAGTTATCAATTAAGCCGAATATAAAAAACTGGCTCATAAAGTTATCACTTAAGCCAAATATAAAAAAAAAACAATAAATTAATTATGGATCATAAATTCATACATTAAGCCAAAAAATAAAAAAATATTTAGTAAATGCAACAAATTCATACCTCTTCTAATTTTTTCTCTTCATCTGAATATATTGAAGACAAACCATCATCTAATTCGAAATCATTGTCATTCAACCTGCACAAACGATATGTCCTTCAACACAAAGGATTCATTGAATTCATTCTTTCTTTATACATTGTTAAATACCTTAACTTCAAACTTGCTTCTGGTACAACTATTCTCATGTTTATTTCAATGAATATTTAATAAAATTGATTTACCTTGACAAATTCGGCATCTTCAATTTCCTGTACTTCGTAGCATGAGGAGTTGGAAATTCAATTTCCTCTCTCCTCTCTCCTCTCTCCTCATGTAAAGGAGCACCCACCTAACTACTAACGACGTTAAATACAAAAAATAAATATTCACAGATAAAAACAAAGTACATTAACAAACTAAAGCAAAATTACTTATCTACCCCTAATGGTGAGGAGCTGGGCAGCCCTCTATGTAGTTGTGTCCAGTACAATTTAAAAAGTGAATCACCCATCCTCAAGAACACAACAAAAACACTTGATCTTTCTTTCACACCCTCTGGCCTCTGTCATCGTCTCTTGAGTTGGGCATTGATTTGGCTTTTGTGCGACCTTGCCTCCATTAAAGCTAAACTTTTGAGGTAAGATTTTTTTTTTTTTTTTTCTTGTTTAATATTGGAAAATCAATTGAACAATCGAGTTTAGCTTCTTACTTTTGCTGATTTTATTGTATTGATTAGGGAAGTTTTCTTCTAAATTTTGTGTAGAGCTTTAAGCTGTAGAGTAGTAGTCGAATTCAATTTGTTGCTAATGTGTGGTAACAATGCTGGTAGAATTATCGAGCTAGATGATCCAGCTAGAGACCCCAACATGTAATGCGTAATTATTGAAATTAGACTACATTTTTTGCTTACTTATAATCAATAACCTTTCATTGCACCTGCTTTTACAATAAGATATGAAGAATTGAGATTTGGACTGAGATTAATCGAACAAGATCTCAGTCCAAACAGAAAGTACTGATAATAGGTGATATCTCTATTATGATTATATATAGCGTTATAAATTACAAACAGAAAGTACTTTCACACTTGAGTCTAGATCAAAATCGATCTAGCCAACTGACAGCACATAATCATAAATAAATGAAGAAAATTGGAATCAATCAGATCTTGATAAATTTCATAATTCGAATCAATGAGATTTAGCCTATGCTGTGCTCAATAGAAATCAGACCATTCTTTCTTACATTGCTCCTAGTCCTAGTCCTCCATTCTCTCTCGGTCTCTCCGATCAATTCTTCGTCAAAATTTTCACATTTTCGCACTGCCAAACTGGTATGAATTTTCCACAATTTACCTAGATCTGCTTGCTTTTGGGTTCTTCTTTCTTTTGAAATTCCAGTACTTGAATTTACATTTAGGTTTACTCTTTTTGAGCCTTTTCTTTTCTTTTCTTCGATTTGATTTGAGTTGATTTTGGAGTAGGATGGTTTTATTAACAACCATAATGTTAAACTTTGTAGAATGGTTTTGGAGTAGGATACCATAATCACTTCAGTCACCTATCTGACACCATCATTTTCTTCTTATTCCTAATCTGCCGCCTCTGTTGCCTTCCTCTTTCATTAATTTTTTTTTTCTTTGGTGTGACACAATCTTTGGAATGAATGTGTGATGCCCGTGTTGTTTCTATTGTGGTTCTAAACTTTATTTGCTTCTTGATTTGTTGTCTGATTTGATGCTAGACATACTGTGAATCATCTTTATGCTATGTTTGTATACAAGCATTTCATTTGAAATGATGGATTTGGGCCAAATTATATGTTTGGAATGGGATTTGACTCAATTCCCAACCCAACCCAAATGCTTAACAAAACCATGTCATTTCAAATTCTAAAACAACCCAAACAAATATTTGTCATTTGAATTGTAACATTTCAATTTTAGAAATTGAATTCATCAATTTGAAATGAATTCCACATATCCAAACACTACCTTAAGTTAGTTGAATTAAGAACCTCTACTATATTTAATCATGTTATTTGCTCCATTGTCAGATTAGTATTGTGACTGAAGCTGTCCTGAAAAGCCTCATTCCTTCACTTTTACTCACTATCAATTTCCGGTATTTCTTCATTTCCCCCCTACTTCTGATGTTTGCATTCAGCTGTGTGCTGTGAAAATGTATATGGTCTGATCAAGCCTTGTCCCATTTTTGCATCTCTAGACAACTTATCTGCTTTTGAGTCTCTTTGATTATAAGTCTAGTGCAAGCAAATTAATCAGTTGATCCTGAAAGGATTCCATTTTGAATGGAACAATATGTGTTTCAACATGCGAGGTATTTGAATGTCATATAGGAGCTTGGGAATTATTATTTTTTCCCAATTCTTTGTCTATGTCTAATTGCAATCCGTATATTGTGCACCCATTGTACAATGAACATGCACTTGCATTTAAATCATAACATTTATGTTATATATTTGCTTTTCACAATTCAATCTTTTGAGTTTTAGCAACTAATAATTCAACCTTTGCATTATTAGGGAATAATGCAACCTTTACACCTCAAATCCAACCAATAAACTAGAACCTCTCATTTTCGAGTTTTACCTGTTGTATAGCTAGGTTAACATTAGACCATTAGTTATTTAATTTGTAGATTAAACAATCCAAGAAAACAACATAGCAACATAAAATTGACCTCTCATGTTCAAATTTGGTTCATTGGTTGCTAAAAATTGAATGATTAGATTATTGGACAGATTTGGGGTGCAAAGGTTGGATTATTCCCTAATAATCCAAAGATTGGATTATTGGTTGTTAAAAATCGAAATATTGGATTATTTAAATCAAATTTTTTCTATAGAATATCTACTTTGATCATATAGAACATTTGTCTTTTATATATAAACCATTTAAATTTAGAAAAAAAAATGCTCTAAATGTAAAACATAAATGTTCAAAATACATAACATAAATGTTCAAAGGGTATAAGATAAATGTTCAATTGTAAGTGTGGCCGTACACTATATAATTTTCAGTGTAATTGCCTTAGCCATCACCTATATATTAAAACACACCCCAAATACACATTTTTCTTTCTCTCATTCAATCTCCTCAAAAATATACACATGACACCTTCTTATTCAATCCTCTTGGAAACATACACTTGCATGGCACCGTCTTATGCAATCCTCATATTTATTTCAAAAATCCTTTTTTTTTTTGCCTTTAAGTCACGTTGTGTACTTTCCATTCCAACTCCATTTAAGTTGCATTTCTTTCATCTTCAATCCAATCCCTTCACCTTCTTCCTTCTTGCAATTATGCTGGCAGTCATTAAAGTTTATTAAATTTATTAAACTTAATTCATTCAACAAAGTTGCTGATTGAGTTCTATATCAAGGTCCATATGTACTGAATTTTAATCTACTTCTTAAACTCACGGGCCATATACTGCGTAAGGACTAAGTACCATAATTAATCTAATATCATGCTCCTCTATCTTGCCTTTAAAGTAGAAAGGAATACATGCCCATAATTGATACTTTTAATTAAAAAAAACAGTTGTGCACTTATATTTTTTTTTCATAAATTTAATTTGTAGATGTATTAAGAATAATTATCGTTGTGAATGTAAAGAATAACAACGTGATTTGCAAAATATGTAACTTGTATGAAAAGCAATGTTGATATTTAGTAAAAGTTGTAAATTTCATATCTTTATATACTATTAAATTGGTTGCCACTAGTGGCTTGTTTACTTCAGCTTAAATTCAGTTCAACTTAGTTCAATTCAGCTTTCAATTTCCTTCTCTTGTAAAATATCACATTCAGCTATATTCAGTTCAGCTCAGCTTAGCTATATTTAGTTAAAGTAAACGAGCCCTAAAAAGAGCATTTTCCCTCCCAATCTCCAAATTTTCCATCCTCCCTCATTTCCAACTTTCATGCTTTCTAATGCAAATTTTTCAGTTTTCTTTATGACTATTTAATGAGATTCCACATTCTCTTATCCAACTTTCTAACAGTTTTCATGTTGGGCCGATTAATAGAGTTGAGTAATTAAAATAAATACTACGTAAAAGAAATTACTTAAGGCAGTGTTTGGATATGTGGAATTCAATTTCTGAAATTGATGAATTCAATTTCCGAAATTGAAATACTTCCTCCGTTTCGAAATAAACGCAACAATTTTTATTTTAGGAAGTTTCAAAATAAATGCAACAATTTTAATCTTTCCATTTTTCTAAGTCTTTTCTTCCTATCTCTCACATCATCACATATTCCACTTTTTCTCTCTATCCCTTTTACTCTCACAACAAAAAATGGACTAGGAGTCCGTGTCATCCAATTTGTTGCGTTTTTTTCAAAACGGAGCAAGTATTACAATTCAAATAACAATTATTTGTTTAGGTTGTTTTTAGAATTTGAAATGACATAGTTTTGTTCAGTATTTGAAATACACACATTTGCTTGTTAATTATTTGGGTTAGGAATTGGGTCAAATCCAATTCCAATTTTTTTTACTTGCCAAACATGTAATTTGGCCCAAATGAATCATTTCAAATGAAATATTTGTATCCAAACATAGCATAACGTAATTGGGTGGCTTTCAAAAAACATAATCTTTTTGTTCTACTTCTTATTCTTTTTTTTTTTTTTGATGCAATCTCTGTTCTTATTCTTTCTTAGTAAGAAAAAAAATGATGATTAAAAGTTGTGCACAAAAAAAAAAGAAAGTATGAAAAAGATAGAAATAAAGGTAATTTTATTAAAGTTAGTAAAAAACAAGAGTATGAAAAAAAAAATCACTTAGAAATCATAATTAATAAATGTAGAAGTACATGTTTTTTCCACACATTTGATGATTACTGGAAAAATTATTTAAATCGTTTAATACAAAGGACTAACTGATTTCGGTCTAATGTTTAATCATTCACTATATTTCATTATTCTGGCTTCTGTACATGTCTACAACAATTTTCAACTATTTATTACAAAAAAAAAATTTGATTACTTTATGGGCTAATTAGGTTAGAAATAAAAGCCTCAAAACTACTTTTATTTTAGGAGTGATTGGCTAATATTGATTTTTCATTGGTCAATAATAAATTAACACCTTATTTTTATGTAATAATTTATCTCTTTAACTTGTTACATATATGTTATTTGCTTCAATTACAGCTTCAAATTGTTATTTTTATATCTGAGACCATTTGTGCACTTTCATTATTTTCATACTTGCTCTATAATAGTAAATTATTAACAAATTATCTAGTAATTATCTAGTAATTATAATAAATAAAAAAGTTTTTTATTTGTTTTATATTGAAAAAATGCACACAATGCATTGTTTCATATAGAGTATATGACATGGTAACTGCTAAAAAACACGTGCTTACTTTATAATACGATCTTATGTTATTGTAGGTTTTGTTTAAATAATATGTGAACTTGTGACCCGTGCCTTAGCTTGCTCGGGCTTAAAACCTACTTTTCTTAAAACATTTGTTTTTACCCTTGTTAAATTTTTTTCTCATGTTTAGTCAGTACGTTCTTATTTTCCATGTGATTCTATTGAATCGAATCAATACTTCAAGAATTATACAAAGGATAAGATTTAACTAATTAAAAATGTCTCCAGTGCTTTGCATCACTACGCCAAAAATGTGATTTAATAGCGGTTTTTTAGGGAACTGCTATTAAAACCCCTAAAATTAGCATATTACAGCGATTAGTAAATAACCGCTATTAAAGGTATCTTCTAAACCCTACGGATTACTGTTATATCGTATACCCAAACAAATAACTGTCTCCTAACTCATCCCATCTTTCATTTTCCTTCATTAAATCCCTCTTCCTCAAAACAACTACCCACAGCAATTAAACTCCTCCCTCTTTCCCTAAAAAAAAATCGTTTCTCATTATGATCCCAAATATCAAAACTTCATCTATCAATTAATGATTCACCAACATTTCTCTGTTAGTTTCAGCATTCCTCCCCTAGGCTCTGCAGCTACGCTTCATCGGTATTCGCTAGCCACCAATTTCTTTATTGTGTCCCTCTTTTTGTTATTTACTTTTAATTGGCTTTGATTAAGTGCCAGTATTTTGGTCAGCATATGTGAAGATTTTTTTTTTAAATTTTTAGATCTAAATTTCTCTGTTCTTCTATGTAATTGGTGTTCAATTGGTTCCTTAAAGTGGATCCTTTTTGTTTTACAGATTAACAGGGATTAAAGATGAACTGAACCTATTATATAAGCATCCTAAATGTAATTTGTGTGGGTGCCTACTAATTTATAGGCTAGCAGTGTATTTTATTGTTCTCATTATATTGTTGAATCCCCTAAATTATCCTTTAATTGTATTTTTTTGAAGGCTTAGATGAATGGTTTATGTGAACTCAACTACAATTTTTTGTTTATTTATTTTCTATATGATCATACAGTAATTTGTTTTCAATATGTTTTATTACAAACCATCCTTGATGAAGCATGCTGTTGCTGCTAATGCAGGGAATCTGAAAATTGTCACAAAGTCTATCGCTTCTTTGAAGCAATTGAAGGAAATCTGCGATGGCAGGTTCAGATCCAGAAAAGATGGTAGCCAAAGCCGACAAAATGACTAAGCTAAGTTTCACTAGATGGAATGCGGATTGGAAGAATGCAGCGGTATTATATGAACAGGCTGCTGTTGCTTTCCGGCTTGGTAAAAATTACGCGAATGCAAAGTTAGCCTTTGAAAAAGCATCCAAAGGACAGGAGATGCTGTCCTCACCTTGGGATGCTGCTAAACATATGGAATCTGCTGCTGCCATGGCAAAGGAACAGGGAACTTGGAATGAGGTTTCTGACTTCTATAAAAGAGCTTCCGAATTGTACATTGAATGTGGAAGATCACAACCTGCATCAGATGCTCTTGGAAAGGGAGCTCGTGCTTTGGAAGAGCCTTTGCCGGAGGAAGCTGCTCAGCTATATATAAATGCTTGTGATATTCTTGAAGAGGATGGGAAAGAGCAAATGGCCTTTGATTTGTACCGTGCTGCTGCAAGTGTTTACGTAAAATTCGACAAGTTTGAAGATGCTGCATCGGTGTTACTCAAGTGGGGTCTGGCAGCTGATAAGTGCAATGCCAAAAATAGCCAGTGCAAAGCTTATTTGAGTGCCATCATTGTTTACTTGTACATTCATGATTTCAAACAAGCTGAGCAGTGTTACAATGACTGTTCACAAACTGATGCTTTCATGGGTAGTGATCAGTTTCGTGTTGCTAGTAAACTTATTTCTGCTTATAGGGAAGGGGACGTTGAAGAAATTAAACGGGTTGCACAATCCAGTGTTGTATCTAATTTGGATCATCTTATTATCAGGCTTGCTCGGAAACTACCAACTGGGGATCTTGATGTGGCTCGGGCTGTAACTCTCGATGAACCAGGTGGTGAACTTGATGAAGACAACCTCCTTTAGTTCCAAACTAATGGCATTATTATGGTTTTCACAATTTTATTCCTACCCAGGTCCCAGGGGATTAAAGCCAAGTTTTAGAATGGAATATTGAAGTGTGATGGATGTTACGTTGTATAAAGGCTGAGCTTACTCTGAAATTCTTACAATTGTTGTTTTTTTTGTGTTTTTTTTTTATTTTTTTATTTATATATATTGTTAAAGGAAATATGAAAAGAAAGGACGGAGTACAAAAGTATATTGTAGATTGGTATTGTATATCTTTCTTGTATTTACACAACGGTAGAACATCAGTATTTATAGCGGATGTTTTGCCGCTATCAGTATTTATAGCGGATGTTTTGCCACTATGACATTCATGAGTCATATTTATAAACAGTAAATTATAACATTTTACTGTTCATACTCATGACTCATAACACTCCCCCTTAAATGTCAATCCTGATATTCGCATATACTAATTAAACGTGCTGCCTCATTAAAAACCTTGTCAGGAAAAACCCTTTGGATAAAAACCTGATCAAGGGAAAAAGAGTGGTGTATCTATTCTCCCCCTGAGCTTAACATATATCACGAAGATGCCGCATTCCAATGTTATACACCAGTTCTTCAAATTTCTTTGGCGGAAGAGATTTTGAAAATAGATCGGCGAGGTTATCGCATGACCCAATTTGTTGGACGTCTATCTTTCCTTCTTTTTGAAGGTCATGTGCATGGAAGAGCTTTGGGGTCAGATGCTTTGTTCTATCACCCTTTATATAGTCTGCGCTCACTTGAGTAATACAAGCTGTAGTATCTTCATATATCACAGTTGAATGGTCTGTAGTAACTTTCATCCCACATGCTTCTTGAATTTGCTAATCATTGACCTGAGCCATACACATTCACGTCCTACTTCATATAGAGCAATCAACTCTGCGTGATTTGATGATGTTGTAGTCAATGTTTGCTTCGTTGATTTCCATGATATCGCAGTTCCTCCTCCATAGTTGAATACATAACCATTTTGTGATTTTGCTTTTTGAGGATCTGACATATAACCAGCATCTGCATATCCAATAAGGGTAGCATGTTAGCGTGCCTGATAGAATAGACCAAGATCTTTCGTTCCTCTTAGGTAGCGCAATAGGTGTTTGATTCCATTCCAGTGCCTTTTGGTTGGTGTATTACTATACATGGCTAATAGATTTACTGAAAAAGCAATATCAGGTCTTGTATTATTTGCTAGGTACATTAAAGCGCCAATAGCACTCAGGTAAGGTACTTCTGGACCAAGAACCTTTTCATTTTCCTCTTGATGTCGAAATGGGTCATCTTTTGCATTTAAATACCGAACGACCATTGGGGAATTCATTGGGTGTGATTTATCCATATAAAAACGTTTTAGAACCTTTTCAGTGTAGTTTGACTGATGGAAAAAGATTCCCTCTTTTAGGTGTTCAATTTGCAAACCAAGGCAAAATTTAGTTCTTCCAAGATCTTTCATCTCAAATTCTTTCATCAAGTATTTTACAGTTCTTTCGATCTCCTTCGGAGTCCCAATAATGTTGAGGTCATCAACATAAACTGCAATAATAGCAAATCCTAACTGTGATCTTTTGATAAATACACAGGGGCTAATTTGATCGTTTTTGAATCCTTGCTTTATGAGGTATTCACTAAGGTGATTATACCACATTCTCCCTGATTGTTTTAATCCATAGAGTGATTTTTTCAATTTTACAGAAAACATTTCTCTTGGATTGTGATTTACTGATGAATTATATCCCTTAGGAATTTTCATATAAATATCAGTATCAAGCGTCCCATATAGGTAAGCAGTCACAACATCCATTAGACGCATTTGTAATTTTTCAGATACTGACAAACTAATTAGAAACCTCAATGTAGTTGCATCAACTACCGGAGAATATGTTTCATCATAATCAATCCCTGACATTTGAGAAAAACCTTGTGCCACAAGTCTTGCCTTATATCTTACTATCTCATTTTTCTCATTTCGTTTCCTTACAAACACCAATTTGTATCCAACTGGTTTTATGCCTTGTGGAGTTTGGATAATTTGTCCAAAAACTTCTCTCCTTTTAAGAGAACTCAATTCTGCTTGGATAGCGTCTTTCCATTGTGGTCAATCATTTCTACGACGACATTCGTCTACTGTTTTTGGTTCGACATCATTTTCATCATATATTATTTCAACCGCTACGGAGTAAGTAAAAATTTCATCAATGACAACATTTCTTCTATTCCATTGTTTCTTTGTAGCGGCATAATTAATTGACATTTCATCGTTGTCAATATTTTCATCCTTATCTATTGGAGTATCTCTATCTTTATTGTCATTTTCATTTTTAATATCTTGGTTTTTGGTTGGAATGATGACATTCGTTCCATTTACCAATTCTTCTTGTTTCTTTAACTTTCTTGGTTTGGAATTTTTTGAACCAAGTGATCTTCCACGTTTTCTACGTGCAATAGACTCGTCATCATTTATTTTATTATCAACAAAAGTTTCAATGCGCGCGGGAGCATTTTCTGCCGAGATATGTGATTTTGTCACTTTCTTGGCTTCTATGAATGCATCTAGTAATTGATTTGCAACATTCTATAAATGCACAATTTTCATAACGTCTTGTTCACAAGCATTTGTCCTTAGATCTAAAAATTGTAGTTGTGTTGCATTCCAAGTGATTTCTATCTCTTTCTTAAGTGGGTCCACTTTCTCTCCCCCTAAGGCTGGGAATATTGTTTCATTAAAATGGCAATCGGCAAATCTAGCCGTAAACATATCACCAGTCATTGGCTCTAGATATTTAATGATAGAGGGGGAATCAAATCCCACATAAATTCCTAGCCTTCTTTGTGGACCCATTTTTGTCTGTTTTGGTGGAGCAATAGGGACATATACCGCGCAACCAAATATTTTCAAATGTGAAACATTTGGAGATTGCCCAGAAACTAGTTGGAGTGGCGATAATTTGTGATAAGCAGTTGGTCTTAGTCTAACCAACGTTGCTGCATGAAGTATAGCATGACCCCAAGTAGATGAAGGTAATCTTGTTTTCATTAATAATGGTCTTGCAATTAATTGTAATCTTTTAATCAAAGATTCTGCTAGACCATTTTGTGTATGAACATGGGCAACAGGATGCTCCACTTCAATCCCAATAGACATGCAATAGTCATTAAATGTTTGGGATGTAAATTCCCCAGCATTATCAAGCCTTATTTTCTTGATTGTATATTTCGAAAAATGTGTTCTTAGCTTGATAATTTGAGCTAGTAATTTTGCAAATGCAAGATTTCTACTGGACAAAAGACTTACATGTGACCATCGTGTTGAAGCATCGATCAACACCATAAAATATTTGAATGGCCCACTAGCGGGATGAATAGGCCCACATATATCTCCTTGAATTCTGTCTAAAAATGACGGAGATTCAGTGGCTATTTTATTTAGTGATGGTTTTATTATCAATTTGCCAAGTGAGCATGCTACACATGATATTTGATCAGATTTGGGAATTCGAACATCCTTGATTTGATGTCCAACTGAATTCTCAATAATTTTATGCATCATTCCTGTGCCAGGATAACCCAGTCGGTCATGCCATAAATTAAGTAATTCATGATTATCTATCTTCCGATTAGATACTATATTCACTTCAATTTGACATATATCAGTAAGATATAATCCTGAGGAGTATGCTGGTAATTTTTCATGGATATATTTCTTGCCATGTTTTTCTGTTGTGAGACATATATACTCCTTTTTATCTGCAATCATTGTTTCTAAATGATAGTCATTTTGTCTCACATATTTGAAACTTATGAGATTTCTTCGAGACTTACTCGAGTATAATGCGTTTTTAATCATTAATCTTGTTCCATTTGGAAGTGTCATGCAAGCTTTTCCAGAACCTTCTATTAATTGTGCTGGTCCAGAAATAGTGTTAGCATTAGCTTGTGACATCTTTAGTTGTGAAAAATACTTTTTATTTGTCAAGATAGTATGTGTTGCTCCACTATCTAGAACACATTGATATTTGAATTCAACTTCAGGAAAACTCATATCTTCAAAAATAAAGTTGGGATTAGATTTTGAAAAAAAAAAAAGAAATAGCACTGCATAATTTATTGAATTAAAATAAAGATGCATCTATTAGTAAGTAATAAAACATAGGCTACAACATATAAAACATGAGAAATAAAGCAAAAAGAAAAAAAAACTACAAATTCATAGACTTAATATTCTTTATGTATTGCTACTTTCTCCAAATATAAACTCCTTCCCATTAAGATCATCCATGAAGAAGTCTGAGACATCAAGGCTCGGCATGGATGCATTCGTCTCATTAAAATTAGCTTCCGCATACTTAGCTTTAGAATTTTGGTAGAGGTCTACCAAATGTTTTGCGGTACGACATGTACGTCCCCAATGGCCAGACATACCACATCGGTAGCACTGATCTTTTCCTTTGGTGAAATTTTGATTGTGGACTCTAGGTTGCTTCCCCTTTTGTTTGTCATAATTTTTGAAATTATTATCATTTCTAGGGGCAAAATTATGCCTACCACGATAGTTTCCACGGCCTCTCCCGCGTCCATTATATCCTCTTCGTCCACCTCTATTAATTGCATTTGCCTCAGGTGGATAATCACTCATATTTACTTCATGAGAGGCCATAGACCCAGTTGGTCTAAGATTATGGTTTTTCAACAACAGATCATTATTTTGTTCAGAAACCAATAATACAGACATTAAATCTGAACATTTCTTAAACTGGCGTTCACGGTACTGTTCTTGTAACAGTATGTTGCTTGGATGAAAGGTAGTGAGTGTTTTCTTAATCATTTGCCCTTCAGTGATTGTTTGCTCACAATATCTCAATATTGATACAATTCTATGTAGAGTTGAGTTATAATCACTGATGCATTTAAAATCTTGGAACCGCAAATTGGTCCATTCGAATTGTGCTTTAGGAAGGAGCACCCTTTTGTGGTGTCCATACCTATCATTCAAGCTATCCCATAATTCTTTAGGATCTTCAACCAACAAGTACTCAGTTTTTAAACTTTCATGCAAGTGGTGTCTTAATAACACCAAAGCTTTCGCTTTTTCCTGTTCAGTAGTAATTTTTATGATTGATGTATCATCTGTTGCTTGTCCAACAGTATTTGGAACATTTTGGTTTTCTTTAATGGTATGCTCCAATCTTTGAGCTTTTAAGTTCATCTGAGCGTCCACTTTCCACTCTAGAAATTTTTCCCCAGACAAATCTAATACATTGAATTGTCTTTTCACAAGGTCTGCCATTTTAGCTACAATCAATTTTTCATATTTGTTAGTATCATGAAATAGAAAACATTTTATTGTGATTATATAATAAACTATACATATTATCTCCATTTCTCCCCCTTAGTTTATTAGTAAGCGTTGATGATACGACATAATTAAGAGTAAATTAAAGGAATCATTTGATTAAGACATAAAATGAAATAAGACAAAAAAATAATTATTATATCTACTAAAAAAAATGCACTTAATGTAAATGGAGTAAAAAAAAAAATTACTTCTTAATAAGCATAAAAAATACAATTGCAATAAGTAAAACAAATAATGCAGTTATTAGAAGTAAGTATACTTCTAATGCTCGTAAATCTTCTTCTACCGAGGAGGAAGGTTGGTGGTTGTTGGAGGTAGTCATGGTGGCCGGATGATTTGAAGATGAAGATGGAAGAAGAAAAAAAAAATTATGTAGAGTCAAATAAAATTTGAGGATAAGATAAGAGAAGTGTGGTGAAAAGGGGGTGAGGTAATCCGCCTTTTATAAGGAAAATAAGGTGGAGTATAATACATATTAGGTAATAATAGACAGTTAAAAATACTCTCGACAGAAATAAACAGTCTATTCGTTGGGTTATTTAACACAAGGAAAAAAAAACATATAATTTTAACATAAGCAAAAAAAAAAAAGAAATACATAATTTAACATATAACATATCCGACCATATAGGCGGTAACCGGTCCATATAGGCGGTTTTGTAATGACATAATTTCTTAAGAATCCGACCATATAGGCGGAAGCCAGTCCATATAGGCGGCTTATGGAATTATATATATATATATATATATATATTTATTATGGTTGTTTATTATGTTGGTGACGTTTATCACCAGTGGTAGAGGGTCCTTCTTGGTCATCTCTTTTTCGTTTATTTTGTGATGATCGTGGATTTCAGTTGTTTGTTGTGGTGGGATTTCATTAATATTAGGGATAGGTGGTCGTGTATTTACGCCGACAGAGATACCAACGAGAGGGTTAATCCTTTGAGATGGATGAACAATAGCTCGTGTTGGGTTTGTGATATTTGGTTCTGTGTTCCTTTCTATAATAAAATATATACTTGAGAAGGATATATTACTTAGTGTAGTATTAATTCCACTACATTGGTGATCCATGTTTTAGGAAAAGAGGGGAAAAATATGTATATAGGATAAAGAAAAACTACCTGTTTCTTGTAATAAGGTATATGAGTTTTATAGCAAGTCGTGTTGATAACGTGTTAAAGAAAATATGAAAAGAAAGAAGAACGGAGTACAGAAGTATATTGTAGATTGGTATTGTATATCTTTCTTGTATTTACACAACGGTAGAACATCAGTATTTATAGCGGATGTTTTGCCGCTATGACATTCATGAGTCATATTTATGAACAGTAAATTATAACATTTTACTGTTCATACTCATGACTCATAACATATATATATATATATATATATATATATATATATAAAAGAAAAATTAGTTAGGTTTGCCATGTGTTTCATGGGTTGTGAGTCTAGACGAACCAATTTTTTTTGCACTAACAACTCGTTTGTTTTTTGGTAATAATTACGGTAATGGTAATGACTTTAAAGTGTACTTTTATTAAGGAAGAACTTTAAAATCCTAATGGAAAACATATTTTCATTCCCAAGTTATTACTAACCATTACCATTAGGGAGGGTGTTATTTGATGAGAATAGATATTTATGAAGAAAATTAGATAAATTGGAGTTAAGATAGCACTACCATGGGAATAAATTTTGATTTCCCTTTTAAATTTAGTTATAAATCTATATTAATACTATTTATAACCGGATACCAAACGAATCATTAGAGCAATTAAGGGCCCGTTCTTTAGGACTTCTATTGACTTAATTTAATTTAATTTCATTTAAGTTCAGTTAATTTAATTTAAATTCAGTTAATTTAATTTAAATTAAATTAATTTAATTTAATTTAATTTTATTTTATTTTATTAGTAAGTAGTAGTAGTAGTAGTAGTTTCGGGCATTGTTTTTCCGCTCGACACTTTCCAACGACGGTTTTCGAACTGACATTTCCGGCGTTGATTATATGGCCGACTTTTCCGGCGATGATTTTCGGGACGAGTTTTTCAGCGACGGTTTTCGGGACGACTTTTCCGACGACGGTTTTCAGACTGACTTTTCCAGCGGTGATTATTCGGCCGAGTTTTTCGATGACGATTTTCGGGACGACTTTTCAGATGACAGTTTTCGGACTGATTTTTCAGCAGTAATTATTCGGCCGACTTTTCAGGCGACGATTTTCAAGCCGAGTTATTCGGCGACGATTTTTCGGGACGACTTTTTCGACGACGGTTTTCGGATTGATTTTTCCGGCGGTGGTTATTCGGCCGATTTTTCCGGCGACGATTTAGTTTTTCGACGACGATTTTCAGGACGACTTTTCCAACGACAGTTTTTGGACTGATTTTTCGGCGTTGATTATTCGGCCGACTTTTCCGACATCGATTTTCAGGCCGAGTTTTCCGGCAACGATTTTTCGGGACGACTTTTCCGACGACGATTTTTCGACGGTGATTATTCGACCGACTTTTCCGGCGACAATTTTCAGGCCGAGTTTTTCGTCGACGATTTTTCGAGACGACTTTTTCGACGACGATTTTCGGATTGAATTTTCCGGCGGTGATTATTCGGTCGACTTTTCCGGCGATGATTTTCAGGTCGAGTTTTTCCGCGACGATTTTCGGGGTGACTTTTCCGACGACGATTTTCGGAGTGATTTTTCCGGCGACGATTTTCAGGCCGAGTTTTTCATCGACGATTTTCAGGATGACTTTTCCGTCGACAGTTTTCGGAGTGCTTTTTCGGCTCAAGGAATCTTGACAAAGCAACTAGAGGATTCGACACCGGATAGCCGCATACCTTGAATCTGCCTAGCTCGTTTAGGTTCTGCCATTCCTACCTATCTATCATTGGTCAACTCGGAAATCAGCTAGACCGGCGGTGATTATTCGGCGGAGTTTTTTTACGACAATTTTCCGGCGGTGAAAAATGAAGGTTTTAGGGTTTACTTTGAAATATAAATAAAATAAAAAAAAGAATCAAAAAATAAAAATAAAAATAAAAATAAAAATAAAAATAAAAATAAAAATAAAAATAAAAATAAAAATAAAAATAAAAATAAAAATAAAAATAAAAATAAAAATAAAAATAAAAATAAAAATAAAAATAAAAATAAAAATAAAAATAAAAATAAAAATAAAAATAAAAATAAAAATAAAAATAAAAATAAAAATAAAAATAAAAAAAATAAAAATAAAAATAAAAATAAAAAATAAAAATAAAATAAAAAATAAAAATAAAAATAGAAATAAAAATAAAAATAAAAATAAAAATAAAAATAAAAATAAAAATAAAATCAAAAATAAAAATAAAAATAAAAATAAAAATAAAAATAAAATAAAAATAAAAATAAAAATAAAAATAAAAATAAAAATAAAAATAAAAATAAAAATAAAAATAAAAATAAAAATAAAAATAAAAATAAAAATAAAAATAAAAATAAAAATAAAAATAAAAATAAAAATAAAAATAAAAATAAAAATAAAAATAAAAATAAAAATAAAAAATAAAAATTAAATTAAAAAATAAAAATAAAAAAAAAAATTAAATTAAAAAATAAAAATAAAAATAAAAATAAAAATAAAAATAAAAATAAAAATAAAAATAAAAATAAAAATAAAAATAAAAATAAAAATAAAAATAAAAATAAAAATAAAAATAAAAATAAAAATAAAAATAAAAATAAAAATAAAAATAAAAATAAAAATAAAAATAAAAATAAAAATAAAAATAAAAATAAAAATAAAAATAAAAATAAAAATAAAAATAAAAATAAAAATAAAAATAAAAATAAAAATAAAAATAAAAATAAAAATAAAAATAAAAATAAAAATAAAAATAAAAATAAAAATAAAAAATAAAAATTAAATTAAAAAATAAAAATAAAAATAAAAATTAAATTAAAAAATAAAAATAAAAATAAAAATAAAAATAAAAATAAAAATAAAAATAAAAATAAATATAAAAATAAAAATAAAAATAAAAATAAAAATAAAAATAAAAATAAAAATAAAAATAAAAATAAAAATAAAAATAAAAATAAAATAAAAATAAAAATAAAAAAAAATAAAAATAAAAATAAAAATAAAAATAAAAATAAAAATAAAAATAAAAATAAAAATAAAAATAAAAAATAAAAATAAAAATAAAAATAAAAAATAAAAATAAAAATAAAAAATAAAAATAAAAATAAAAATAAAAATAAAAATTAAATTAAAAAATAAAAATTAAATTAAAAAATAAAAATAAAAATAAAAATAAAAATAAAAATAAAAATAAAAATAAAAATAAAAATAAAAATAAAAATAAAAATAAAAATAAAAATAAAAATAAAAATAAAAATAATATAAAAATAATATAAAAATATAATATAATTTAATTTAATTTTTTGTAATTTAATTTAATTTAATTTTATATAATTTCAGTTAATTTATTTTAAGTTCAGTTAATTTAATTTAAGTTCATGTTTTCTCAGCCCTATAGAACAGGGCCTAACTCTCTCTACTATCTTTCATGCCTTTCCCCATATCCCATTCGCATCGTTGGTTTTTTTTTTTTCTTTTTTTTTGGCAAAATTTCCACATGCAGTGAGCTAAAAATATCAACCACTTTCTTTCCTACCACTTTTTTCTTTATTATTTATTTACCTTAAAATATTTATTTGTGTTGTTATCATGTATTATTTTTTTGACAAGGTTATCATGCATTTAGTTTATACTTGGACGAATTTATGTAATTTTTTTTGCGTATATTATGCGTTACATATTTTGAACTTACTTTTATCAAGTGATTTTTTCATTTTTTTTCTTTTTTATTTTACCGTAGTAATGAATAAACAAAATGTTTGAAAAAATTAATTGTAAAAACATGCAAATGTGTGTAAAAAGGTAATTAGTAATACATGAAAAAAGGATACAAAATAATTAAAATTCACAAGATTATTAGATCACATGCTTCTAATCATTATGAGTATGTCTATCGCATATAGAGATGCATATACCTAAATACGTGTTTATATATTTATTTTGTTGTTGTAAAGAACAAGTCCTAACAATTGAATATGATTTATCTCATCTCAACCGTTGATCTAAATCTATGAACACTCCTTCACACCACGAACGGATCGGACACTTCAGCAGAGAATGCTCCACCATATCTTCAGCTGCACCGCACAGAACGCCGGCCTCGAACCACCGTAACCTCCTTGCCACCTCCTTCAATTCCTTGTAACCAAGGCCCTCTCGAAGCGTTCCACGCCATCATTTTTCTCGATGTTGATTTTGTTCGATGTTAGATTTTGTTTAATTTTAATTTGTAATCATAGTTTTAGGGGTTTTTTTTTTTTTTTTTTTCCTGCAATTGCATGTTGGTTTTGTTTTCTTACATTTTCTTCTCTCTGTAAACAACAAGCAAGTGTGCTTTCTCTAGTTCTTTTTTTTTGTTCGATTTTGTTTATGTTGTTGCTATTCTAAAGATAAAACATGTTTCTTAGGGCTCGTTTACATTAGTTGAATATAGATGAACTGAACTGGACTGAACTTAATAGAGTGTATTAATTGAACTTAATAGAGATGAACTGAACTAAACTAAACTGAATTTAATTTGAAGTAAACAAGCCCTTAATGTGTTGATTTGAGGGGAAAGAGAGAAACCTAGTAAACAATTGGATTAGTTTGATATGATATGTTAGTTTGACGTGATAGTTTATTTTTCATTTTTAACCAATTTTATGTTGATATCTTCATAAACATAACAATGATATTATTTTGGAATCTCCTATATTTGACTTGCTTATGACAATTTACTTGCTTAGGTTTTTTAATATAAATATAAAGGAATATAAATATGTATTTATGACATAGGAATATAAATATTTATACAAATATAAATATAAATATGACATAGGAATATAAATATTGACATAGGAATATGTATTTATACAAATATAAATGTAAATGTATTTTTAATATAAAATATGTATATAAATATAAAGGAATCTCCTATATTTAGATTTAATTTGTAATCATAGTTTTAGTTTTTTTCGTGCTTTCCTTTATGCTTTCTAACATAGATTCAGGGCCGGTCCTGATGGTAAGCCTTCGGGGCAGTTGTCTAGGGCCCAACATCAAAAGGGAGCCATTTTTGTGAACAAATAGTACAGTGCACACAACATTTTTCCAGGTTGAACTTTTTGATGATTTGACAAATTTTAACTGGAAATATTATAAAATTTTTACTATTAATACATAGTTTGTTACATATGAAATTAATCTTGCATATAAAAAGTTATTATTTTATGATAAAAGATTATCTCGTTAGGTATTCTGATGGAAGGTGACCTACTATATTTATATAGTTTTACACAAATTATAACTTTGTTATTCTGATTTTAATACATCTCAAAAGAAGAAAATTGTCTTATAATTTCATTGATCTTTCAACTCTCTTTTTTCTAAATATCATTCCATTATTATTTTCTGATTAAATCCATCATTGATGAAAATGGAAAACCTTAACTTTTCTAAAAACTACAACAATCAATTGCACATTAAGTCTACTTTTAAAATTCAAATAAGGTGGCAAAAAAAGGGAGATATTGACCACGTGATTGGGATTATGCTCCGTACTTTTTTACTACCTCTATTTTATAATATGTGCAACTTTTACTATTTTTTTGTGCTTCATAATATATGCAACTTTACAATTTTTACTAAATTTGGTATGTTTGTTTAAGTAAAATTTGGTATGTCCCACTTTCTCTCTCTTCCTATTCTACTTTTTTAAACAATTAGAGTCTATAAATATAACTCTATAAAAATTACCTATGAGTTTGTGCCATACTAGTTTATTGCACATATTATGAAACGGAGGTAGTAAAATATTTTTTTTAATATTTCTATGGAAGTATATTTTTTAAACGTTAAAGGCATGGCCCTATTTATAATTTTTGCCTAAGGCCCATATAAAGTCAGGAACGACACTGCATAGCTTTAATCATATGTTTTGTAATCGATTTAAATTGCAATAGATTAAATATAATCTGAATGTATTATTGCATAAAATTTTCATGTTTGTTTTCATTATAGATTCATTAGATTGTTCTGTAAAAAAATTCTTCTTTTGATTTTATATATGTCCCCCTCTTTTTTATTTTGAAATGTACCACTTTTGATTTGTTCTAAATGTATCTATAATTTATTACTTCATATCTTAGCTTGGTGAGTGACTTTTAATTAGATAGAAATCCATTAAGCATTTAATTAAGCTATGTAAAAAGAAATAATCAACAAATATCGTTTATGAAATTAGGAAAATCATGAGCTATATTAGAGAAATTTGCTCCCTTCTCTTGTACCTCAGTCCCTTATGCACCCCTACTCTCCCCTTCCCACTTGCTCCCTTAGAGAAACTTCAGCGGGACCAACTTGTAAATTTAACAAACTTGGAGTTATTAGCTTTTTTGTTGGAGTGAAATTTAACTAGTAGTTTGTGGGAGCTAAGTTGATCCACAAAGCAACAAGGTTTCTTCATCTTCATTTGGGTCCCACATGTGCTTTTTGTATCACATATTCACATTTATCATTTCCACTTGATCCTCCAACGTAACAATGCCTCAAAGTCTTTTTTTTTTATATTTTTTTTTACGTAATCTCGCTTTCTTTTTATGCATTAATTATATTGTATCTTAATTAATTTAGCTATCTTGAAAAAGTATGAGTTATTTTAAAATTGGAATAAAAGCTATCTATTTTTACAATTTATTATTTTAAAATTTTTATTTACAAATTATGATATATTAAAAAGAAAAAATTCATATAAATAATTCCAACTATTACAGTCCTTACGATATCACTCCCATTTACTCCGGCTGTAGAAGTTAAGAAAAAAAAGGTGTTACTAAATGCAGCCCTCATTTTACTTACTAAAACTTGCATTTGGATAATCTTTCCCTTGGCTACACATGCGTGTGTTGGACTTAGAGAAAAAAAACACGACATATACCAGGGCGCATGATCTATGCGCCCCGGCCTAGGTCCAGGCGCATGGTCTATGCGCCTTAGCCTGGCCTAGGCGTATGGTCCATGCGCTTGGACCTAGGCCGAGGCGCATAGGCCATGCGCCCCGGTCATTCTGATTGTGCACTTGGTTTTCAAATGCTCATATCTCCTTCGCTTCTCAGCAAAATTTTACGTATAATATATCAAATCGAAGATCTCGGAACAAGGAATCATATGCAATTTGAATCACCTAAAAATAAGTTATGTGTAAAAAGTTATGACAATTTGAATAAGACCATTGTGCAAAAGCACTTGTAATGCTTTCAATTCATAATTTATGTTTTAATTCATGATTTTAGTGTAATAATATGTTTTGTTGCATGATTAATCTTGATATAAAATAAAGGGTGGGTGGAGGTGGTATGTGATAGGTGAATGGTTGTGTTTTTAGGGGTCAAGGGCAATTTCGTTCATAAGGAGGCTTTAGTAAGTAAAATGAGGGCTTTGTTTAACAATTCACTATGTTAATGACATATGGGACCTACAAAAACCACAAGTAGTTGCAGTTTTCCATTAGAAGAAACTAGTATTGTGGCTCGGGCGTTGCCCCGATCCCCCGGGTCTCAAACCGAAGAAATATAGTGAGTTTTGAAACTAAATACAATGAGAAAATATTATAGTCTTTTTAAGGAAGCTTAATATTAAAAAAAAAAACGTATTGTTTGATGATGATGATGATATTGTTGTTTCCTTTGTTCTTGCCTCCAAAAATAAACAACAAAAGATATTATTGTGATGGTTGTAAAAATTTAACAATAATATCAATATTTCGTATATATTTTTTTTTTCAAAGTTTAAATAGTTGACATGGAATAAAGCATTATCGTTGAATAGTAATATTTTCTACTTATGTTAGTGCCTAAAAAAATAAGGGACACAAGATTTTATCAAAATTATTGTTATACAATAAACCTAATAAATTTTCTAAATATGTGGTTAGAATCTAACTTGATTTGTCAAGAGGGGTCAAATAATTTGCATGGAAAGAAAGCATTTGAATGAAATTATTGAATTAAATGACATTTAGTGCACTCTAACAATTGAACAATATGAGTTAAAAAGGTGAATATTTAGATAATAAATAATGTTAGTTGAGTCGGTAAGGGTGTATTACTTGTGTGATATGGTCTTGAGTTCGAACATTTGAAAATGCACTTCAATACTCAATTCGACCATTGAATCTCACAAAGGTTTTTTTTTTTTTTTTTTTTTTAATATTGATATCAGTCGGGGTCATGTTTTTGTCAAGTTAGTACTTTTTTTTTTCCAGGTCAAATTATTAGCTGAGTCTTTTTTCTAGTTGTATCTTATTTTTCTATTTTGTTCAGATTAGTTCTTATTTTTGACAGGTCAAATTTTTTTCAGCTAGGTATTTTTCCAATTGGGTCTTGGTTTTGTCGAGGTCAGTTCCTATTTTTTTCATGTCAAACTTTTTTTAAAGATAATCAAACTAATCTGGATGGAAAAAAATTAACTTGGAAGAAAAAAAAACACTAATCTGGAGGAAAAATCACTAACCAGGAGGAAAATGACTATAATCTGGATGAAAAAAACATTAGCCTGGAAAGAGAACACCAACATGGAGGGAAAAAAAATTAGCCGGGAAGAAAATGACTCTAATCTGGATGAAAATTAAACTAAACTGAATTAAAACAAAGAGTCAACTGAATTGATCCGACCATAATATTTTCGTTAGACATGCGGACATGCCTGACACAATACCTTCTCTTTGGGTTAAGATCATGTAGAGTATTAGCAAAATTCTACATGGCAAAGTTGTACCTTAGTAATTTATTAATCAAACCAAGGGCTAAGATTGATGTAAGGTAGAAAAATAACGAATGGATTTAAAAGAGAAAAATAGGGGAAATTTTTGAGGAAAATGTACAAGCCATTGATATTTTAATCAATGGTTGATATTTAAGAAACTCTATCTTGTAAAGTTATTTTTCAACTATACAAGATACTCACACACCATCAGGGGGCGAGGCCACACTTAGACATGGTGGGTCATAGGGCCCCCCATTATTTGGCAAAAAAATTAAATTTTTTTATTATAATTAATTAATTAAATAATTAGCCTATAAACGTACGAGTAGTAATTATGAGAGATATGTTAAATGATTGTTTAGTTTCTTATTTAAAGTATGTTGTTCTTCTAAAATGTAAATATCGATAATATTATATACCCCATTTCAGAATATGAAAACTCGATGAGGAGAATAAATGTATTGATTTTGAAATACTAATTTGTTTGTAATAGTTATTTTGAATTTTTACAATTTGGTTTATTAGTATTCTTTTTTTCAGTTTATATATATTTGACGAATGGAACCTATTAAAAATTTTGGGTCCGCCCCTTGATAGTATTACATGTTAAAAGGCAAATTTTAATTTTGCTTGTTTTAGCATTGTTATTTGGTACGAATTATAGTATGTATAGGACTTCCCAGCTAGGGATGCAAGTGAGGCGGGGCGGGGCGGATATTCCAATTGCTATCCTCATGAGCCCACTGATAGGAGGGATTTTCTTACCAAATAAAAAAAACCCCGTCGTAGTATGAGTGGGGGTGTCGATCATGGGGAAGGTACTTCGCACTAGCCTAGGCGTGAGCGTCGAACAAGCTAGGTCAAATAATGGTCGCGAGAGGCGAAGGGAACTAACTAAAACTACACTAAGGAAACAAAAACAAAAGGGACTAGGGTAAGAGATCCACAACTCATACCACCATGAATCATGAATCAATCGAAACTTAGACTTAGGTCGTGGATAAAGGGAGGTCGTTCTATGATCGTACTACTCTTTCGAGCTAGTACGATGACCGGAAGGACATATACAACTCACTTTCGTGCAGCGACACATCTAACGAGTCCTAAGCACAAAATCACGAAGACCGGTAACTTTCCCTTGATCGAAGGCCCAACTTTCGTGGTGCTTCCATCAATCGGGCAAAGGAAGTCATCACCCACGTTCACCTTTCGGTCCTTCGGTGGGGATTCTTCAATGAATCCTATGTTAGCTAGACACAAGACTCAACATTACCGAATCCTAAGGTACCGACATTATCACAACCAAAAGCCAAGAAACAACTAAACCACAATCATGGAGGAATTGAGAAGTTTCACTCAAACCCTAGAAATTAACTACTCAAACATAATTAACAATAACATAATTAAAACTAAAAACATAAATAATAACTAAAATTAAGAACAACTAAATTAACAAACTAAAACCTAAAACTAAGAACAACTAACCTAACAAATTAAAAATTAAACATAAAACTAAACCAACAACAAAACCTAAATAAACTACCAACTAAATCCAACTAAAACACCAAACCAAACCAAGCATAAACAACTAAATTAACAACAAAAAAACAACATAAACAACAAGAACTAGCAAAATAAGCACATAAAACAAGTAAGAAAGCAAGTAAAGAAAGCTATGAAATTACCTTGAAATGGAGAACAAGAAGAAGAAGAACAACAAGAACTATACTACTTGCATAAATCAAGAACAAAATGTAAATTACAAGAAGAATTGAAGAAGAAAGCTTAAAATCTAACCTAACCCTAACTATGAGCCTCTAACATCAGCTGGTTGTGAAGGGGGAAGAAGGGGGTATTTATAGTTCCCCCCAAAAATGCACGAGAAAAGACCTAAAACAGATTAAATGATACGAACAGGGCCTTCTCTGCGGGCGCTGGGCAAAAGTCAGCGGGCGCTGGAGAGGACTCACCGGGCGCTGGAGAGGTCTCAGCGGGCGCTGGAGCCAAAAAACGAGCTACTGACTGTTCTGGCCAGTTCAGCGGGCGCTTGGAAATCTCAGCGGGCGCTGAATAGGTATCAGTGGGCGCTGGAAACGTCTCAGCGGTCGCTGGACAGCCAGACAGTCAGTTTTAAAAACATCATAACTCCTTCATTTCTTATCAGAATTTAGCTTATGACCAGGCATTTCGAAGCTATCGGAACGAGCTTTAACCTCCAACTTGAATCGCCTTAAAATGATAAGTATGTAAAAAGTTATGGCCTTTCAAAGTTGACCTATGCTCCAAAAGTGGTGATTGTGATTTTGGCTTTATTGCGGCACACTTCTCAAAGCTTCTCGGGACCACTCACGACCCTTGTCGGCTTTCAAGAATTGATCGAAAACACGCAAAACACCTACATGAATGAACGCAACGCATAATTAACGCAAAAGAGCTCAATTATTAGCAAAAACGACAAGAAAAGACATTATTCAAAGAAAACGCAACTAAGACCTAAATTAAGCTAAAAAGGCCTAAAACTAATAAAACTAAGCCTAAAAGCAACTGAAAAAAAGTGAAAAGAGCCCAGAAAATAGGTCCTAAAATGGACCTATCACCAACCTACTTATGGAATCCACATCCCCACGGCGGGTACAGTTTCAATTTCCATCCCCGCCCCGGTAGAGATATATAGGGAACCATCTTCACCCCATCACACAGGTGGGTACCATACCCGCCCCACCACTCTTTTTTAAATATCTTCCCCAAATCCGTGTGATCCTTACTACAACCTGCTTAATCCCCACAAAACATCCAACTAACAAGGATGAAAACAGGTCCATAAGAATAAGGAAAAATTAGATATATTAATCCGAAGTTTGGGTGGTCTCCATCTATTAATCCCATCTTTCATTTATTTTTAGATAATCCGAAGTTTGAGGCCAATCTTCAACTATTGATCCAAGCAGGTAATCAACCTGTTTAGCAGGTTAAAAATACGTGATTATTTATTTATTTTTGTATTTCTATACAAAACATATATCTAATACAATAATTAATTTTGTAAATTGTAATCATATTAAATAATTAATAACTAATTGTAGAAATATTTAAAAAAAAAAACTCCCAAAATTAAATACCATGTAACCGCCCACCACCACCACTACCAGCCACCCCTGCCCACAGTGACCACCGTCCACCGCCCACTGCCATCACGCAAAACCAGCCCAGCCCAAGAAGAACCACTAGTGGAACAAACCCCGCAGCCCACTCAGCCACCCACGAAACCCCTCACGCAACAAATTAACAACTCAACACCCTCACCACCGCATAAACCTCCATCACCTCATCCCTCCTCTTCCTTCCTAATCTGCCGCCGCCAATCAACTCTCACCCGACCCTTTGCCCCCTTTCTCTTCCCTCAATTTTCTACTTTTCTTCATTCCCACCTCAAATCAACCCAATTGACCTTTCCCAAATCTTCGTTGTTAACACCAAACAATGGGTGCTAGTGGCGTTAACATTCAATTCGTCATCTAGAACGCCAACCCCGATCAAATTGGTGTTAGTATTGGTGGCGCCGGCGGCGGCAACGTTGGATTCTTTGACCAATTTGGGGATTATTTTTTCGAGCTGGGGTTGGAGCAATTGATATAGCAAACTAGATGAAGATGTCGATTGTGGCTTGCTTTCAACTGAAAAAAAAAAGTAAAAACAAAAAGAAAAAAAAACAAGTAATGGTAGAATGGCTCAATGGTAGAAAAGTTGGAAGAAAAAGAGGAAATGTGATGTTTGAATCTGAAATAAAAAAGAGGAGAGAGAGAATATACTCCTAAGTCCTAATTAACAACATTTATACACTTTCGATACGGTATAAAATACCTTTAAAAAAAACACTGTATAAAATATGTATTTTGTACATAAATACGTCAAAATAAAAAAGCAAAATGAAAATTAGGTGGGCCCCACATCTTTTTAACCTGTTTAATAAGTTGTTCACCGCCTTGGATCAATAGTGGAAGATTGGCATTAAACACCTGATTATTTAAAAATAAACGAAAGTTCGGATTAATAGATAGAGACCGGCCAAACTTCAGATTAATATATCTAATTTTTCCTAAGAATAAAATAAATATATTATCCATTTTATTTTCAATGTGTTCAATTATTCAATTAAATAAGAAAAAATAAATTTGTACAAAAGGTAGGGTAGGGCAGGGCAGGGATGGGACAAAGGTAACCTAAAAACCATCCCATCCCCAAATTCGATCAATTGATGGTGACCCAGCATTATGAAAATCCTGGAGTCGCCACTGCACACCATTTGCACATAAATTTAGGGTCTGTTTACTAGAGCGAAAATTTTTTTCCCTGAAAACTATTTTCCTATTTTACATCGTTTACTTTGGACGAAAAATAAAATGTAAAACTTAGGATGAAAACTCATTTTACACCCTATTGGAAATATTTTCCTCCAAATTTGGGAGTAAAACTTGTTTTCCGTACAAGTAAACATTGAAAAATTTGATATGAAAATGAATTTTCCAACATAAAATGTTTTTCATGAAAAATTATTTTAAACCAAAATAAACGGATCCTTAATAAAAGTTAGGTTATGTTCAAAATATATGTTGCCAATAGCCATACTATTAATTTTTGACTACCCGTTTGTACAAAAATTCAAGCAAAGTTAATACAATCAGGTTATCTCGAAGAAATACTTTGGCAATAACCATGAATACATTATTTTATATTTTTATTACACCAACTGAAACAAAAACCAAAAACAGAGTTGGTTACATTTTGACGCCAACATTTCCCTTCACTGGCATAGCTGTTAGCCTGTTACCATCAACCTGAGTCTTCTTCTTCCTTAGAAACAATTAGAGTTGAAACTTCATGGACAATGGAAACCGATAAAATAAGTGGTTGGCTAATAAAAAGTTAACGGAAAAATCGACAAAAAATGAAGAAAAATCTGATCTCACTGAATGAAAATCAAAGGACGCATAACATAATTCACATGAGTTTCTTACAAGATATGTGCTGCTCCATTAGAGGTGGGAAACCTTGACACGACTTGCTAACTCGACACGAAATCGATCCGTTATTAACGGGTTTGGGTCGACGATGTCAACCCGTTTAAATTAAATGGGTTGACATGACACGTTTAATAAACGGGTCGGGTTAGGGTCAAGGGAGTCCAACCCGTTTAATTAAACGGGTCAACCCGACACGACACGATTTTACTTGATTTTCAACTTTAGCGTGAAAAACCTACATAACCCGCCAACACGACCCGAACTCGACACGAAATAAACGGGTTTGGGTCAATGATTTCAACACGTTTAATATAAACGGGTTGACACGACCCGTTTATTAAACGGTTCGGGTTAGGGTTGAGGGGTGTGAACCCGTTTAATTAAATGACACGACACGAACTCGACACGACACGTTTCCCACCTCTATGCTCCATGTAATATCTAAACGTGTGCGATCAATAAGCAGAATTGTACTTATTTTGACAAGGCTATCACTGCTCTACAAGTATTTATATGCCAATATAGTAAAATAAGATGCTTGTGGTTGACCTTTTGAAAGAAGCTAATCTTTTTTTCTTTTCCTTATCCAAGAAAAAAAACAATATAAGGCTAGTTTACTTCAACTTAAATTCAGTTAAGTTCAACTCAGCTCAGTTGAGTTCAGTTCTATTAAATTCAATTCAGTTCAGTTCAGCTCTCAATTTCCTTCTCTTATAAAATATTACTTTCAGTTGTATTCAGTTCAGTTCAGTTGTATTCAGCTAAAGTAAACGAGCTCTAAATTAACAAACATCAACCAAAAATCTGTAGATGAATGTTCCTATCTTTAGCACTAAGAATTCCCCATCAAGAAGGTGTAGCTGTAGTCCTATAGTTCTTGAGCATGGCATCGTACAAAGAAGTGTATTTTTCTTCATCGTTTGAATCTTCATCTATTTTTCTTCATCGTTTGAATCTTCATCTATTTTTCTTCATTGGCCCTGTACAAGTCAATGCCAGCTTCATGCACTTATATATACTCAAGGATAACAAGAACCCATTAATATCATAAACTTACCCTTTAAAGGTTGCTTTCCTGTTGTTTTGAAGCTTGATTAAAAATCTAATCACACTTCCAAAGCTGAAAAGGAAATATTTTTATATGAACTATCCTAATGTTCCAAATTTTGATACACATGATATGCAACACAGCTAAGCCGTGCACAAATAGAACATCTTAGAACAAAGAGGAGTGTTTGCAACTTTTTGATTCAGCAAAAACTAACAAAAAGAAACATTCTGTACTTAACTGAAAGATACAGAGCAGTGCAGCTTTCTATCAAGCAACTTGTCAACAAAAAATAATTACCCTTTGAAGTGACAATAGGTACTAGCCATCTTTCTTCAGCGGGTTATAAACACTGAATTCACCAAATGCTCTCTTACCACTGGAAAAACCACAGAAACATCAATAGAAATAGCTCACATATAGAAAAAAAAAAGGGCACAAGGTTCAGAAGGGCACTTATGAATCGGCTTAGCATGGATAAAAGTTTAAAATGTCAGCCCTAACGGGTTTTTTTTATTTTTTATACCAAACTAATGTTTAAAGTTTAAACTATCAGAATTCCATATTCTAGCAGGAAGCAGAACAGCCATAACCACAGAAGTTGAATAAAACTTATCTGAGAATAACAAGACCATGTTTAACAAAAATTCAGCTGGAAATAACATTTTTTTTTTTTGAAAAGGTAATTAAAACCGGCCAGCCTCTAAGATAGGGCCAACCTACCGCGGCCTTAGTAAGAATGAAGGATAGCGCGGTCACATGTGGCCCACCTTGTAAGCTCTGTTTTGCTATGGCTTTGGTGTGCTAAAAAATCAGCCTCCTAATTCCCTTCTCTATAACAGTGGATGAATTTAATCTGTTTAAAAAAAATTCTTTCTGTGAAGGCGTCTTGGATCAAGTTATTTATCTCGGAAGGAATTTCCCAAGATTGTTCAACAGCATTAATGACAGTTATATTGTCTCCTTCAACAATGAGCTTGCTAATATTAGCATTTTTCGCATTACTTTTTTTTTTTTTGAGATTCAAAGTCTTCGTTTTTCCGACTTATTTTTCGCATCACTTAATCCTTCTCTCATAGCTAACACTCTTCTTTTAAAATGGAGAATGAGCTATGGGTTGCTTTGGCACCAGCTAAAACCATTTCCCTTTATGGTTTCTAATGATGTAGCCTATTGTTTTGGAGCGGGAACCTATTTTTTACCCATCAAAGTTCGATTTATACCAACCTTGTGTGTGTGTGTGTGTGTGTTGGGGGGGGGGGGTACCAGAAGGTTTGGACCTTCTCTTTGTCTATTAGGTTATTTGCCTTGCTTTTAAATTCGTTTTGAGCATTAGCATTAAACTTGGGATCCAGTGTTTTTTTCATGGGGAATTGCTTCATTCTTAAAAAGGGAAGAATTGTGCGATTAAACCAAAAGAAGTAAGAACCACCAAACAATGCTTATTTTGGCAAAGTCTACTGCTCCTTTATGTTACATAGGTTTTGGATTATTGACTCATTTTGATTATAGGTTGGGGTTTTCCAACCAAAACTCTTTAGGTTTCTGAATATGGCTACAGTTTTTGGACATTGTAATAACATGTGAGCTAGATTCTGTAAATGGTGGTTACAGAATTGGCAATAATTGGGAGTGCTAGATTACCACATGGAGATGCTTTCCTTAGTGGGAAGCGTGTCGAAACAGACCTTCCATAAAAAGTGTTTGATTTTGGGAGGAACATTCAGTTTCCAAATCCAGTGAGCTGGAAAGAACATTGCCCACAATCTATCTATTCTATACTACTAAAACTCTTGCCACTATTTCCTTCCCACCTTTTTTTCTATCTTATCTCACAAGTCTACTTTCGCTCTCTATTTAATACCATAATTAATAAACTATTTAATAAATAAATAAATAATCATAAATAAATATCTTTTTAAACTAAAATCTATCCATCTATTCTACTTTATCTATAATTATATTTCTTCTTTCTATATTACTAAAAGTTTGCCAGTAACAAAAGCCTATTTTCCACCCAAACCCTAAAATTTCCCTCCTTACCTCTTCCATTATTATTATTACTAGATAATACCTGAGCAAATGCTCGGTTTTAATTAATATTAGGAAATATTTTTTTAATGGTTACTATATTAGTATAAAAGTACTGATATACGCTACCGAATAGAATTATTAATATGTTGGGATGGATAATCCGGGCTTAGGAAAGTTTTTTTTGTGGTTACTATGTTAGTTCTAGCTTCTTATCGTA
Source organism: Salicornia ramosissima (assembly GCA_951394345.1). NCBI lineage: Eukaryota > Viridiplantae > Streptophyta > Magnoliopsida > Caryophyllales > Amaranthaceae > Salicornia > Salicornia ramosissima. The sequence goes on along the minus strand of OX596236.1, from coordinate 16,013,573 downwards.
ATACTCGCAATTTTTTCCATTTTAAGTTGTAACATGATATTTGCAACAAATATTTTTATATCAATTTAGTGAAAATTTACTCATGTGTTTTTTCTTAAAAAAAACTTTAGTTTTAATTTTTAATGGTCCCAATTAATTATTCATTTTCACTCTATCTCTCTTTAAATCCATTTTTGTCTACGGGTCCATAGCGCATACTTATATAGCACGTATTGCAATACAGTGGTAGTATAAAAGATTAGTAGAGATATAAAAAAAATTAATTATAATAAAATGCACCCCCATTTTTTTATATCTGCTTATTTGTGTTTTCATCAATACCAATAAACTAATAGTGTAATAGAAAAAGGGAAAAATCATAAATAAGTTGTGCAAAAAAAGTAAGAGAAAGAAGACGATAAAGTAACTTGGGAAAAAAATATATTAATAAATATAAAAAATATATTAATTTAACTATAGTTAGATAATGTAGGAAGTTAGCAAATTAAAATAAAAACATCCCAAAAAAGGAAATTGCGCAAATTAAATAAAGACAAAATGAGTAATTTGAAATAAAAAAAAATTAATTTTTTTGGGTTATTCCCACTGCCTATGTTACCCGGACTCTTTATTTCACCCCAAGTACCAGTGTCAGACACTCGATCCATGGACATTACTATGACACTTGGATACTTCATTTTGAACCAAAAACATTCATATTTTTCATAAAATTGTCGTGTCCGACACTTGGACACATATCCTTGTCCAATACCTCCAGCAGAGTCCATGTAACATAGCCCACTGGTATACCAGAAAATTTAACAAATCCCACTGGTACACCTAAGTTTTTTAAATTCTCAATAATAAACCTAAGTTTTTGACAATTCCCAACCGTGACATTTATTAACCAAAACCATTAACTACTTGCCTCAATTTATGTGCAATCGGTTTGTGTGACAAATACATTACACAATCAAAGGCTTTGGGTGTTATTTTAGCCGTTAATGGGTTAAATTTGAGGTCAAAATTTGCAAAAAATGACAATATATATTCATCTTCAAATGCGTGCTAAAAACTAAAAAGAATAGTAATTTAACGGAATATTATGTTTTTAAACGGAATATTCCTTCTAAAATGTCACGTTTGGGAATTGTCAAAAGCTCAGGTTTGTTATTGGGAATTTTAAAAACTTAGGTGTACCAGTGGGGTTTGTTAAATTTTCAGGTATACCAGTGGGAATAACCTATATTTTTATGTGAATGTTTGTCAATTTTTATGTCAAAGTTTTTTTGTTATAATATTATTTAAGTTTAAAAAGATATGTATTTGAGATTTTATTTATTTATTAGGGTATTAATTATGGTATTAAATATAGAGAGAGGTAAAAAAGTTAGATTAGGAGGGAAAAAATGAAAGTGGGAGAGAAATAGTGGTTAGAGTTTTAGTAGTATAGAATAGAAGGTTATTATTAGAAATTTTGTCTAAAAAATCCTGATAGGTCTAGCGTTTTGTGAACAAAAAAACCCTGGAACTTTTTTGAATATTTAACAACACAAAGTTGTAGAAAACCTTTAGTAGCACAACTTTTGGACGGAAACTTTGAAATATGGGGGCGTAAGTGAACTTCAAATGAGAATTTGGTTATTAGAGTTTACAATTGTGTTCTTCTTTCCAAAAAAAATTTTTCTATTAAATTGTTCATAAAGGCTAAATCTTTGAAATAATTGTTTTATGTTTCACAGTTTTCGTCCAAAAGTTGTGCTACTAAAGGTTTTCTACATACATCATTGTGTTGTTAATTTTTTTTTTTTAAAAAAATTCCTGGTGTTTTTCACAAAAAAAAAAAAAAAAAAAACTAGAACTTTCAGGATGTTTTAGACAAATTTTCCTTATTATTATTAATGCGCTCAAATTGAAGCGAATAGGGAACGCAAGTCGGGGCTAAGTGAGTCGTTCTTTGCAAATTTCGACCTAAATTTTTTTTGCACATAGATTAATGCATGCAGATCAAGGTAAATCGGGTCGTTTTTTTAAAAAAGAATTGAACATTACAATTCATATCTCTTTATCTCTCTGATTGCGCACTTGGTCTTCAAATGCTCATATCTCCTTCGTTTCTCAGCGAAATTTGATGTATAATATATCAAATCGAAGCTTTCGGAACAAGGAATTATGTGTAAAAAGTTATGAGCATTTGAATAAGACCATTGTGCAAAAGCACTTGTAATGCTTTCAATTCATAATTTATGTTTTAATTCATGATTTTAGTGTAATAATATGTTTTGTTGCATGATTAATCTTGATATAAAATAAAGGGTGCGTGGAGGTGGGATGTGATAGGTGAATTGTTATGTTTTTAGGGGTCAAGGGCAATTTCGTCCATAAGGGGGCTTTAGTAAGTAAAATGAGGGCTATGTTTAGCAATTTACTTTAAATAATTGTATCAACTAGTTAAGAGTAAAATCAAATGCATAAGGGAGCCCAACAAAGAACGTGGATCTAGGGTGTGTGTTGGGTCGGAAGGAGAGAGTGAGAGAGAGAGTAAATAATACCAATGAAGTTGACATATGCAATGAACAAGACGCACATGCAATTATTTAGGTGATTCTAAAGGCAATCTTATATTCTTATGTCATGTAAGTTACTGTACAAATATAAGGTGGTTTGTTTATTTATTTATTTATTCATTTTGTTGGCAATGGTGGTTTGTTTCTAAAATACACTGTACTCTTTATAAAACCCGAGAGAGAAAAGAGGAACATATTACAAATCCAGACACACTAACAGGGCAACAAGGTGAAAAAGAAGGGGGGGGGGGTTGACATGGGTAGTTTCTCACTGAGATTTTGTTTATCTCATGGCATTTTTGTAATTTCAATGAGAAAAATTCCTTAAATGCCCCCACCTTTTTTGTAAAATGACAAGTTCAGCCTTCATCTTCCCATGATTACATGAAATTGCTATGACATAAACAAAATTTGTTTCTCATTAAGAGAAACTAGAAACCCATGGGGCCATGGTGGGAGAGAGATGGAAGGGAGGGGTGGACATAAAGTCAATATTTGATATGGTGACACTCATTACCATTTATGTCCATCAGGAAAAGAAATAAAAGGCAGTGGAAAATAGCAACAGAGAATCACCAGATGATATTTAATTAAATTTGATAAGCATTACCTATGTTTTACATCCCACCCAGCAGGAAGATGACGGGGATGAAGAGCATCGACAAAAACTTCTCTCCACCTTTGACAAAATGAGTGGATCCCATCCTCTCCATAATTTTTGAGCAAATGATCCACAATTTCCTTTCCATGAGGCCCATGTCCTAATAATGAGACCTTTGAGTTACACTTTTGGCCATCAAGACTGGGAAGGTCCCTACAAGTTTTTGCTTCCGCAGGGTTTCTACTCTCACAAATGTCACCAGTGTCCATAAGTGTCACATCCTTGGCATCAGAGACTCCACTGGCAGGTAAAGTCCTAGGCACTCTATTAATGGCAAAAGCATTTTCTCTAATGTCTTTTACAGACGCTGATGAAGGTGCTTTTAAATTTGTTACAGGTTCGTCAACTAGCTGATCAAATGATGATGCTCGATATTTCGCATCCAGAGATCCACTTGGCCTACTCGTTTCTGATGAATAATGATTGACGGGTTCAAGCATGCTAGAGGAATTATTCCCCGATATGTTACCTGAACCAGTATTAGCTTGCTGATTGGAAGCAATTCGCTTTTTCTTGAACTTTCTCCTTCCATTGGGACTCATACCAACAAGTAACGCAGCTTCAAGGTCTTCATGTGATATCTCTCTCCCTCCATAATACGTCTTTACAATCTTCAGACATGCCAGGTAAATAGATGAGACCTTGTCAGAGGAATACAAGCAATTGATGTTTTCAAAGCTTCTATTTCATGCTTTGCCTCAATCAAAATAGGAAACTAAAGTCTATAAAATTTATCCCAAAATTAAAATTAAGCATAAATAATATCCAAAATCACACATGTATGTTACTCCTTGAACCCAACATTAAAGGTCATGCTGCTACACGCAATCGTTAAAGTTTGTGTTGTTTGGGTAAATTTTGCCTCACAAAAAAGAGGGTATTATTTGTGTTGAGCTTTTTTTAAAAGATTTTTTTTTATACATTGAAAGGAAATAAGAACAGAACATAGTAAAGAGCCCCAATATGCATTAGTATTAGCTACTATTAGAAAAACAATATAATTTTTCCACTTTCGTTTTGCGAAAAGATCCGAGAAATGTTTTTATTTTTACTTCACTAATGACAAATTAAGAGATCCCCCTACTACCAACCCAACTAGAAACAAACAGACACAAACAAAGAACTAGGGCAATACATTCAACTAAAAAGACATAGCCATAAGGTACATTAATCAGCATCCCCCACACTTGAAGACGATAAAGCAAATCTGAAAGCACTATAATTATCACTAGCTAACATCAGGTCAACAATGTTGTCTATGGACATCCTAGGTAACTTTTGAATCGAATTTTCTTCTGGTGATATGAAAGTTTGTAGAACAACTTTATAAGGGAGAAGGATTGAAGGATGGTAAAAGAGTAATAACTAAATTGATCATAAGAATTTTAAACAAATTGCAAGCACATATACTAATACACAAATCATTGAATCTCAACAACATTAATTGAAGTAATCGATTTGGTACTACCAAACTTCTAGCCTAACACATCACAACAGTAGGCAAATTCATGAGTAACAGAAATTATATTTCCTACTTGACAGAGATTATATATCCTACTCAACCCTGCATTAGCATTGATGAAAAATAAGCTAAAATACATATAGACTAAAAAGTCGATAACTAAATGTAGATAGTCACTTATCAAGAACCAAATAACCAATCATAGAAATTTCAACTAAATCTAAAAATCTTTAAACATTATTTATGGTCATAGATTAGCTTAATAACTCCCGCCGTTTTTTTTTTATTTACTCACATTCCTTTTAGGGATTTTTTTTTTAACTTACTCACTTCTCACATTTATTCTCCTACATTTATTAATATATGATTCCCAAGGGTTTTTTCCATACTCTCTCTCTTACTTTTGACTAACTTCAATAAAATTACCCTCTTTTCTCTCTTTTTCATACACTCTCTCTCTTACTTTTTATACAACTTTTAACCATCATTTATTTTTTCTCTCATATTCCCAATTGATTTCTTGGTTTTAATGAAAACCCAAGTGAGTAAACTAAAAAAACGGAGGGACTAGGGAGTATAAAATTAGCTCGTAATCTATAACATCTCGAAAACCTGAAAGAGTGCACCAGATAAAAGTAAATTGCAAAAGCCTGCTCAAAATGACAAACAACATATTTAATATTACAATTTAGTTATAACAAAATGAGGAATAAATTTTTCACACCTCGATCAATTCCTCATGGCGTTTGGATGGCATCCTTGATCTATGTCGAAGAAGTGCCATAGCTGCAGTCCGCAGTTGCAAGGGTGAAACACCAGCTTCCTGATGTCCATGCACTTCAGTTGTTTCAGTATGTTGTAATTGCCTAGAATCTATAACTTTCTTAACATAGAGTGGTATGCCAAATTCTGAAGCAACTTGTCGTTTGTATTTTTCAGCTGCAGTATGAGCAACTTCATGACAGTCAACACACAGCAGGACTATATCATGAGAGCGGTGACTTTTGAGATGCTCAGGAAAATGCAATCTGTAGCAAGAAGGTATTATCCGATATCGTAAATAATGATTGCTCTCACCACAGCTAACACACATGTTTTTCTTGCTTTGGGCGTAGAAGTCATTGCCTTCGTCTTCCGGGCGTCCCTTGGGTTCAAACAAAAGCATGATAGCAGGAGGGTTGTCATCCACAAGTTTGGCTAAGTTACGACCAAGATACCTATAGATACAGCTATATTAGTACAACAGAGGGGCAGATGTAAGTAGCACAAGCATATTCAATCAAAACCAACCATTCAAGCTTTTTGCGATCACAATAGCAGAGCAGCCGGCCATCACTAGCATAAATCTGACAATTATGATAAACTGGAGCTTTGCATGAGAATTTTTTAACAAATTGCTCTTTTCTGGTAGCCTTTTGCGCGACTAGCTTTCCACTTCTCAAACTGTTTTGCACACAGATTGACCCATTTGCAAGTTTCAGGTTTGAACCGGAGAGCATATTATAGTTGTATGTAGAAAGGGGGCAACTCCCGTTTGGACCAAGGCGCTTACAGAGAAGCATCTGCAGATTATCATCAGCAGAGTTGCTTTGTTGTTCTTTCAATAAACAACAGACATCCTCCCAATGACTGCAGATTAGAGGCGATGGGGATATACTAAATGAAGATGATAATAGATCATTATCTTCATCAGCTACAGAAATGATCGTGCATATTTCTCTTTCACATATTGGTTTCTTTTCTGCAAGAGCAATTATAGCCCGATCTGACAAGACAAATCTTAAGCTCTCATCATGAACACGAGCCTGAAATTGGGAATCAAAATGACATAATCAGCTAAATCATCATCTGTTCAACTTATTTTTGCTTAAAATAAGATCAAACAAAGTTCCAAGAGATTTACTTAGGTGCGCAATGTTGATTAAGATCAAACAAAGTGCCAAGAGATGTACTTTGCAAGCAATGATGATTAAAAGGATGAAGAGATCAAGACAACGGGATAAACAATTTGAAATGGCAACAAAAAAATCAGCTTTGCAAAATGAAATAAAAATAATCAAATATCACGTCACGAACAGTACCAACAACTTCCACATACTCAAACAACAATTTTGGAGGTTGAAAACACTAGATACTTAGAAATCAGACCGAATTGAATTTACACAAGCCCTGCAAAGAAAATTCCTAAGATTACAACAAATTTGCAGTGTACTGGACTACTGGTCAGAAAAAGAGCAAGACAGTAGTGACTGATAAGGGCGCTTCTGTGATTAGGCAAGTATCCAGTAAAAGAAGCACTGTCATTGAAACTGATCATGGAGAGAATGAAACAGTTGAAGAAGAGGGTAAAATTGATGATGATAATTATGAAGGGCTGAATTTGAAAAAAGTAGTGACACTGATGGCAGTGTAGTGCCTGAATATCCATACAAGTGGTTTATGTTGAACATGATGATACATAACAATGGGGAATGAATCCATTACCATTGAGTTCATAGAAGTAGGAAGACAACAAAAAAAGCGAAAAAAGAATTGAAGAAGATGAAGTAAGAAGGGGCTGCTTTAATAGCCCACATTTTGGTGTAAAAGTACTGATGAAAGGAGCAAAACTATTTTAGCAAGGGTGGCTAATGAGAAGTGGAGTCATTAGATTATCTACTCACAAGTCACAATGTAACTCGAAACCTAAATATATATTTTTATATGGAAATTGATTTTAAATTTAGAATGTCATTTGCAAATTGCAATACTAAATTCCACAAAACTATAACTATATTCTTTTTCTTTTTTTTTTTAATATAATTACAAGTCAATGAAATAATTTATTAATGAATTATTTATGAATTACATACATTTTCATTTTTTGGGCCTTTTAAATATTTTTGATCCGGGCCCCTAAAAGGTTGGAGACGGCACTGCCTGGGGCAGCCTCTCCACCCAGCCCAAAGTATTGTATATCCATCCAATCTTTCACACAGGGGTTTTAGTTCTACAGGCTCACCAACTTACCCATCGAACCCTTCACCCCAACTTGGTGTTATTTGACAACCAAATCTAGGTGTATCCTTCCTTAATGAAAAAAATTAAAGAAAAATTGAAACATTACAAACAAGAAATTCCAATGTGAGTTGTCACAACAACCAGGTTTCAAGGGTCAATTACCAATGATCTTGGTGACAACGTGGAACTGGAAGTTTAGGAACCCGGTCATGTTGAGAACTAATATTAGACAGATCACTACTTAGGTAATGCATAATAAGTTTTTTAGTAGTGGTGTTGTGGCCCAATGTCAGAGAGTCAGAGCCATGGCTAAATCACTGACAAAGGGCATCCCCCTATCTTGCCTCTTTGCCAGCATAACTTATCAGGAGAAAAAATCCCTTACTAAGGGCACGTAATGCTAAAACCATTGGTCAAGTAATGTTGATGGTTAAGATTTAGGGCTCCTTTGATGAGCCTAGGGTACTATAATATTACCCCCCCCCCCACACAACAATTACCCATACGTAAGAAACTGAAAATCCGAACACCAATTTCTGGAAAATGCACTGCCAAAAGGGGGGATATGAAGGGAAACAGTAACTGCAGATATATTATATGAGTATTGATGATAGAGCAAATGTAATAATGTTTGATTAATAAACTCAAGATTAATTACAAAGATAGTTAGCAACTTGAGGTTGCAAATCTCCAAAATAGTGACGTTAGGTCACCAAGCCATTACAAAATATTTTCCAGATGATTCTTTTCTCCTCCACTTCCTATTATATATATTACTACTTCCCTTGCTCTATTTTGTCCCTATTCAAGTACAAAAATCTCCTAAAAAACTAATAAGCCAAAATGCAAATAATAAGGACAAATATTAAGGTAAATAAAACAAAATAAACATAATTAAATTCTGAAAATAATAAAAATTCAGAATTTAAAATAAAATAAACATAATTAAATTCTCTATATTATCTTAGTTTCCAAAATTTTGATTTAATCAGCATTTTTCCATGGTTTTCATTTTTTTCACCTAATTCAATGAGTATGTTGATAATGCTAAGCTTCAGTCTAATGTAATTGTTGAAATGCAGCTGTACATTATTTATCAATAGTCACATCTTTTGCCAAACACAAACAGTCAATAAAAAGTTAATTTCTCAAAAAAGTGCACATTTTGTAGTTGTAAGCATGAATGTGTGGATGCACATACACATGTATACTTCTAAACTATATAATAAAATAAACCACTAAAAAAACTAGTTTTCCCTCCTAAACCCTTAATTTTCCCTCCCTACCCTAAATACCATGATATTAAATGCTTCTCATTTTTCAAAGATGCATTTATTTATTTTATTTCCTACAAAAAATTGATAATCATTTTACTTTCCTATAAAAACTATAATACCAACTCATTTTCTTAATTTTTCTTATAAGTGTTCATTTTTCTTTTTTAACAAGTATTTTTCATTAGCCTTATTTTGTTAGTGATTGTATATTCCTCGACTATACTTCATATTTGTACTTGATTTTCTCCATCTTAGTTTTAGCCTAATTTTTTCTTTCTTAAGGTTTTTTAAAATCTTCTAAAACGAGTGGACCATTATATTAAATATGTTTATTGTTTTCTATTAAGTTTCAAATCAATATTTTGATTGTCATTATTTTTTATTACATTTGGAAATATTTATTTTTATCATTAAGAAAAGATGAAAGAGAATTTTCATGAATACAATCCATTTCTTAAGTTATTTAGTTTTGACAACAGGAAAACAATACATGGTAGATTTTTTATATTTTATATTTTTACAATAGTGCAATTTATATTAGAAGAAAGGAATACATATTGAAATCTTGATAAAAAAAATGAAGAAGATTGCATTGTCAACGTTGGAAGAAATGAAATTTATGAAAAGAAAGTAATTTGATTGATTAATATACAAATTTGAAATGATTAGTGAACTAAGTTTAATTTGTTGCATAAATTAATTTGAAAATTCTGCACATTTTAGGGAATTATTTATTCTCTATTGTCTAATATAACTAAAAGAATGAATTTAAATAAATTTTCCATCTAGTGTATCTTTTTACCAATTTTTGTATATAAAGATTTAATTTAGATCTAAACACTTACATTAGTTAAATAAAACGAGCATTTACTTGGCTATTACCTAGTAGCTATAATATAAGACAATAATCCACATAACAAGCAACATAAAAAAACATGGTCACTATGCCCCAAAAAAAAAAACATGGTCAATGCATTAACCTCAACAAAATTCAAAAGTTATCACTAACCATTATATCTCTCCAAGCACAAAGTGTTCGTATGTGATTCTGGAACTGGCCAAAGCATCAGAACAGCAATATTAGTAATTATGACATATAGCTACATCATATTAAAATGCAAGTAAATCTATGTACCTGGGCTCCAAAATTTTTTGGGGATGCAACTCCTTGATTATTCAAATAACGAGAAATCATTGAAGATGCTACAGATTCTCCCGGAAAAACATCAACCTCTTTAGAAAACAATTGTAAACTAACTGCATTTGACCTCCGACTAGCCTCAAGCAGAAAATGGAGTCTGTCATGCTGAGGCGCAGACTCTGTTGATTGACTGACATCTGTTGGAAACTTTTTCTATGAAGATGATTATATAAGAAGACTAATCTATTAGTAATATTTTTGTAAACAAAGCTTTTCATTCAACCTTTTACTCTTGTGTGGCAGATTCTCCACAGTTACTAGAGAAGAAACTCATATACACGCAATTACGCAAACTTCATCCAACTTCCAAAACCTTACATGCAATGAAATTTGAATATTTTAACCAACTAACCAAGGACCAACAAATTTTGAAAAGTGGATAACAGCAGGAGTTTAAGGACAGAATACAACTTGTCAAAATTTTTGGAAAGGCTATTACATAGCTGTTTTAAGTTGGTTCATAAGATAGATTAGAAGAAATTTTCTTCGCAATAGTTCGCAAGGACCTAAGCCAATGAGCATTTGACATGCAAAACTACTAGATGACCAAGGAAAATATCTTACTATGATTTTTAGGGTTCTATCTTTTGACAAGTTGGTACACAAAGAGCTTTTAGTCAGACATATTATCAAGTCCTTGGGTTTTTCTTTCAGCTAGAAAAATAAAAAAAAAATATTGACAATTCGGTACACAAAGAGCTTTTTGTCAGACATATTTTCAAATCCTTGCATACAATTAGTATGAATATGAGTCCAACAAGGTTGTGTTTTGGCATCCATATTTGATCCTAGGATAATTCAAAGTAACCTGTTCAAAATAACTAACAATTTTATATTCATTAAATCACAACACTATAATTGGATTTTCAATGAAGAATTGAACATTTTGAGCTGTGAAGCATAGCACAAATGATATCAGTAGATGCAGAAAATCACTTAAACGTCAATTTATAAGTCTGTAGTAGCATGTTTCAATAATAATGGTGCACCTTAACATTAAGTTTGTGCTATGCTTCACTACCATGATACATTCATCTATTATCTACACCTTACCCAATAGTCGGTGCTATTCTAGTCAATCTTGCCTATTTAAAATATAATTTATATGCGCTTCACTAGCAAAAGATAACTTGATTACAAAATTTATCTAATTGTGAGCTACAATAAAAAGTGGGGGAAAAAAGCATAATCCTCATATCCAGCCTCCAATTCTGTAATGGACTGGTTAAACTTAAGCAGAACAGTAGAAAAAAATCACAGCAGGTAAAGAAAAGATAGCAGCAAAATGAGGTTTTTGATTAATGGGAGGATGATTACAATGGCAATTTTAGGATGCCAATCACTAAGTGACTTTAGGTCACCACTCTCAAAAGCCAAAGCCTTACAACACAATTTCTGGATGATCCTTCTCTTCCACACTACTTAGTATATATACTAGTACTCCCTTAATTTATTTTGTCCATTTCCTAGTTCAAAATCACCCAAAAGCTAATAAAACAAAATAAAAAAGTATTAAGGACAAATAATAAAGTAAGTAAAACAAAATAAACATAAAAAATGCTGAAAAAAATAAAATTCTTAAAAACTACTTCCTCCGCTCCATAATAATTGCAACACTTTGACCAAATATGTGAGAGCTTTTTGGTCAAATTGTTGCAATTAATATGGAGCGGGGGAAGTAATTTTAATTACTTGCTAATTATTTGGAGCATTACATTACACCCCCCCCCCCTAAAATCCACCTTCTCCTCAAGGTGGGTAGTAATTGGCAAGACTTTCTGGCTTTGGCAGCAATGGACAATGATGATCTTGACAAAAGAGGGGGTTGGAACAGTATATTGACTAATAGAAAGTGTGGGTTGTAGAGATCGAATTGGAAAATTGGGTATTGGGTGAGTGAGGTCAGACATGGGTTTGGATGAAAAAATGTTAGGTGTCAAATTTGATGGGGTGGCAAATTGTAAAATTGAAATTTGAGTCTAGAATGAATTGATGGGGGGTGTTGGCTTAGAAGTAGCATGGATAGATGTAGGTCTAACCTCTCCTCTCGTAATTGGGTTTAGATCATAGGGTATGGAGAATTTGGGTCATAGAAAACATGTTGGGGTGGTTCTTAATAGTATAGGCCCACTTTCTTATAATTCTTCATCATTTTTAATCAGGTTGTCCTGCACATCTTTTACCATATTGCCCTTAATGATCCCTTGCTATACACTAGCTAATTATGTTAATAATGGCATTTTGGTTATTTTGTTATATTTTAGTAATAAGGGTAGTTTAGTCTTTTAATAATTGTTTGTTAGTAGTTTGTTAGTTTTAGAGTTGTCATTAGTCTATAAATATGGGATTAGTGTGTGTAATATGGATATGTTGGAACAATAAGAGTTCAATAACTTTTCAGGAGTGAATTTGTCCACTCGAAAGGCAAATTAGGAGAGAACTTGGCCTCTCGAAAGCCAAGAAACTCCAGTCCACGGTGGTCTGGAGCTAGTGTGCAGCAAACTTGGTATCAGAGCGGTCGGTTCTGGTGGCCCGATGGGTGGCTCAACACAGTCGCAACGCCTGGACGCGGTGGAGTCGGAGATTGCTACGTTGAAAGTAACCGTGGCCGACCACTTTGCAACAGTGCAGACTTCTCTGCAATAATTCAAGGAGAGAATCTTGAAGTACCAAGAGGAACAAGAACGATTTAGGGTTGAAATCTCTGCCCAAATTGCACGCATTAACCCCCAAAACAAGGAGAAGGAGTCCGATGTGGGGGTAGGGCATTCTTTGGGTGAAGTCTTGGCCACCATCCGACATTTCGAAGAAGTGATTGCCAAGCCATTCGAAACCCAAAAAAATGGCCAAGAAGATTTTAGGCCAGAATTTAGGGCTACGGTAGAGAAGTTTCAAGGGTGGGGGTATGAATCTCAGCCGGCCATGGTGGGTCGAGCCCGAGCCTCGGATCACAGTCGCGGCGCAGTAGGGGAAGGCGCACCCAGTGGGAGGCAGTGAATGGAGATAGTCGAAACCCTAAAATGTGCAAGAGAAGAATTAGGGTTAGAAATTGGGGCTTCACGGGAACGAACTCAAGGGAAGGAGGAGGGATCTCAGCTCGACCTAGGGTTGCGAGGCTGAGCTCTTGACGGCGGCAGCGGAGGTGGTGGAGAAAAACCACCACGTAAAAAAAAGAAGAGAAAGAAAAGGGAAGAGAAGGACGATGGGAGGGGCGATCTTGGGGGAAATCTTTAGCCACTGGTGAAGGGGGGCGAGGCGGCCGAGACGTCGAGCAAGGACCGGCGGTGGAAGGTGTGGTGGTGGACCTGGTGGTGGCAGTTCGGTCGAACCATTGAGGGAAGAAGCTGGCTTTGACATCTTGATGGAGAAGACTTCTCAAGGAGTATGGATGCATTTTCCGAAAAAAGAAAAGGAAATTATGATTAACCTAAATAAATTGGGTAAAGTAAAGCAAGAAATTGGGCCAGCTCATCATAAATCCACATGTACTGAGCCCAATAACTCATACCTATTTTCAGAAGTAGTGCAAGATTTTGTGCTCCCAATCTTCAGCCCAAAATTATTTTTTATGAACCCATTATTTCAAGAATGAATGGGTGGACATATGCAAGGGGTCTCGATCTTAATTTTGAACCCACAATTTTTAATTCTTTTTTTTCCCATATTACTAGCCCACCAAAATGTAAACCCAACTTTCCTAACAATTCATTCAAACCCAAGTCTGACTTCAATATCATAGCACCCAAGACTCCAGAAGGATTTCGACAACTCATGCGTCATGCGTTTCAGACTCTCACCGGCCATTTTTCTTTCTTCCCACCTTGGGGACAAGGTGGAATTTTGGGAGGGTGGTATTACTATACACTAGCTAACTATGTTAATAATGGCATTTTGGTTATTTTGTTGTATTTTAGTAATAAGGGTAGTTTAGTCTTTTAATAATTGTTTGTTAGTAGTTTGTTAGTTTTAGAATTGTCATTAGTCTATAAATATGGGATTAGTGTGTGTAATATGGATATGTTGGAATTAATAAGAGTTCAATAAATTTTCAGGAGTGAATTTGTCCACTCGAAAGGCAAATTAGGAGAGAACTTGGCCTCTCAAAAGCCAAGAAACTCCAGTCCACGGTGGTCCGGAGCTAGTGTGCAGCATCCCTTTTACCAGATTACTCTTACTAGAAGCATCTCTTACAGTTGGCCTTTTTCAGCAAAATGTCTCTCATACACCTTCCTCTCCATCTTCTTTCCTTCTGAAACCTTATGCAAGGATGCCACTTTGCACAGCCCTACTCCACCCTCATATTTGCAGTCAAAATTTAAACCACCACCATTGTCCTTCCTGGAAAAATATCCAGGCCCTCCACCCGACCCACTTGCACCAGTTCCCCCTTTTACGAATCCCTTCTCTTCTCTGCTTTGGCTACCGCAAATGGCAGCTCCACCACTGTAATACCTCGTATTTTTATACAATGATATATGTGTTTTATACATATTTTCTATATTGGTATACCGTACACATGTTTTATATGTCTAAATGGATATTTTATATGCTTTACGAATTAGAGTTAATAAAATGGTTTAAAGTAAATATTTATGAAAATATTATTACTTGAGTATTTAAATAATTTATAAATAAATATAAAGAAAATTTATAAAATCATATTTGAAATAATATTAAAGCTTGTAATTATCTGTTTTGGGCGTCGTTTATAAAATAAAACTTTCCGTTTTGAAAAAGGGTAAAGGTTTTTATGCCTACTGTCGTAAACCCAACCTAGTAGGAAACCCAAATCTGACCCAAGTTGTATAAATACCCTAGGGTAAACCAAAACAGATCAAAAGCCTGAATCAGAAAAGGGAAGAAAAAAAGGAACTATCACTCTCTCTCCTCCCTCACATAAGTAACCAAGACAAAAAGGGAAAAAAAAAAAAACCCTTCACCACCACGCTAGCCACCACGGCCATCACCACCACCCAAGTTTGTCGCCTCCCCTACTGGTGGCCGCCTGTCGTAGGTCCCTCTTTCCTCCTCTCTTGTCTATGTTTAACTTTAAAAAAAAAAAATCTTTCCTTCTCTCCACTGCAGCAGCCACCAGGCTGCCTCGCCGCCGGCCTGTCGCCCAGCCTCGCCGGCCTGGCGTCAGCCACTGCTTGCTGTCCGTAAATCCTTTAAAAAAAAGGTAGGCTTTTGTTTATTTTTATTCTTGATTTAAAGTTTATAAATTGTTATACTTAATTAACTTCTGATTTAATGTTTTTGTTTAATTATGTTTTAAACCCATGATTTTCACTTAAATATGTGTATTATAAATTCAGATTTTAATGGATTTTTAGTAAAAAAATTCAGATTTAATAAAGCATGTTTAAACCTTAATTAAACTTTGTTATTTGGGTTATTTTGATTTTTTATACACACACCTTATGCTTTGATATAATACTATAAACTAAACATGTAAAAGACCACCTTTTATTTGTCCTATATAATCTCTCGTTTTTACATGCTAATAGAATTCCTTATTTCTCTCTTAACCATTAGAGTTTCTTAAACATGTGAGAATGCTAAGTTTATTAGCTAATTTTGAACATTATATAAAGTATCCAGCCGTGGATAGATGAATGTGTCAAAATTCACCTCTCATATCGAACATTTGAATTCTCTTAGTGAGTTCTCAATTGTTCAAATAAAATTGATAATATGTCATGGATCTACTTAGCATGTCCCAACCATTGATCAAAATTTGGATGGAGCAGAATAATCATACCAGTATCTTCCGCTTCAAGCTCCTTAATCAAGCATCCTGTAATATATAGAAGATAATGTGCATCCATTCTGGCATATTCCACCATATCTTCAGGTAGAGGGCGTTGCCTCCAATCTTCACGCTAGACAAAGCAACAATATGCGCGCATCAATAGTTATTTCACTAAAACTCCCCTTCAGTTACTTCCACATCTTAGGGTGTGACCGTGTGAAATGTAGCAAAGAAAAAGGATAAAAGAAATTAAAATGTAGACTATCACCATCTAAACAATCTGATGTGTGTAATGTGAACATATATACAATAGGCTGTGACTAGAACATATCATACAAACATTAAAACAAAATAGAGTTCCAAATATTATGATTCTATTCCAAAGATCTCTTGTAGTCTGGGTGGGTTCTAGAATAAAACTCAACCTGAGCTCATCATATACACAAGACATAAAAGTTACAACAAAGAATAGCACTATATAATATATTTCCTCTATTCTTTTTTATATGTTTCAATTTGACTTTGAAC
Source organism: Salicornia ramosissima (assembly GCA_951394345.1). Taxonomy (NCBI): domain Eukaryota; kingdom Viridiplantae; phylum Streptophyta; class Magnoliopsida; order Caryophyllales; family Amaranthaceae; genus Salicornia; species Salicornia ramosissima. The sequence continues at coordinate 15,997,146 of OX596236.1, read as the reverse complement.
ATCACCCAAGGACTATCTTTGACCATTAATGTATATTTTTTTTTATTGTTGGTCAGTTTTAAATACAAAAATTGGATAATCCTAAAAGCACATATGGTGAAAAACCTAACAACATAGTTTTTATGTGCGAAAAAAATAAAACAAGGTAGTATTGATTTGGTTAGCTTTCTTTTATTTATTTTGACCTTTGAAAGTAAAGGTACAATTTCAAAGAAACATTTAGAAATAATGCTCAAGAAAGCAAGAATCTTATCATTTTCAAACTGAATTAAGCGATCATGTTCTTTGCATTTATTTCTTTCATATTTTAAAATTTGTAATGGATAATATGAACAAATGCATTATTGATGTAATATGACTTTTTCCATGTTAAGTGCAAAGACAGAATAGTGCAGAATACGAAAGATCATTTTTGTCTGATTCATTGTTTAATAGCTATCCAATACGAAAGATCATTTTTGTCTGTATTGCCTTCTTAAATACTTCTACTGTTTTTCTAATTAAATGAGCATAGAGAAAGTGGGTTAATTTTATGCATACTATATATACATTTCTAATCAAAGACTAAGCACCTAGCACTTGGTACAAGGCAAAATATTTTAAAAGACTGATATCAAATACCTTCGCTTATTCTTTTTGATTTAATAAAAGTGTGCTAATTGTTTGTAGAAGTAACGAACAAGAAGACATATATTAGGTAGAAAATTTCAAGATTGAAAAAATGAAAAGGGTGGGATCCTACCTGCAATAATTTGTTTGTAGCAACACCACAATAGGCCTCAAGTAAGTATGCTAGAGATTTTTGCGGTTTTGATAGAACTTCACATGCCTGAGACAAAGTAATGGAGAAGCATAAACGTAGTCATTTCGAAAGACTAGCAAGAATCAGAAAAAAAAATAAAAAATAAAAATGAAAAAACAGTAATAAAAAAAATTAATAATAATAATAAAGAAATCTACAGGATAATCATACATTATACACTTCAATGACCTAAATTCTACTATCAAAAGACATAGCCAAGGCACTTGGCCCTATAAATTTTCTAATGTACAATCATATACGACACCGCAAGAAGATCACTTATTGTACACTTCATTGACCCAAAAATCAATAGACCAGAAGAGATTGTGACAGGCACAAAACAACCACCTTAGCGGTGTCAAACAAATTAACCACGTATATGTGGAAGTCCCTTTGCAACCAAAGCACATCATTATCAGCACCATGAAACACCTGCATAAGAGAAGAAAATTAATCAATAGAGCATGCCTAGCTATTGAACCTTATTGACCTTTCAAACAGGGTAAATGTATCACTCAACCCCAGCCCCCAAGACATTAATAAAGAAGGAAATAATAAGACTTCTGGAAATGCCGCATCAGTACAATGTACTAAAGATTCTCAAAATTCATAATCTCGAGTAACAGTCCTCTGAAAAGACAGCAACCAGCCAAATGCCCTGCCTCTAACAGCTGATGGATGATTAAAAAATCAAGATGTTTCCCATATCTCTTAACAAATTAGAAAAACTATATTGCCAATAATGAAGTAAACGTTCAATTTCCAATAATAAACTATTAAGCCTATTTCTCTTCTCTAATCAATCTTCACAACCCAGAACAGGTGAGATAGTAACACTGTCACCAAGTTAGAATTTGTGCATGACATTCCCAAGGCAGTTCAGAAACTTCTTTACTCTACTTTTACTAGGCAATCATATAAAAGAATATATATACCTTGACAATTTCAGGATCAGAAAACACAGACTGCAGTGTATGGATACTGTCATGTAATGCAATGGTGTCAACAAGATAATCTTCCTTCAGGGTAGAAATCTATTTGGCACAGAAATTAAATAGGAAAGAGAATAACAAATTAGATTTAGATGAAACTATGAATATCTGAAGCCTCATGGATACATCAAGGGAAAAGAATATGACATGTTACCTGTAGCAAAGCAGTAAACCCATGAAATGATCTTAGGCTATGTTGCTCTGTATCAACAGCAAAAAACTTTTCTTTACTCAATATGTGAACAAGTTGTTGTAATTGTGACTCAGCCTCCACCCAGATATGTGATTTGCTCATTCCCGTCATTGATATTCCATAAAAAACGCCACTATTTATTTGAGGATTCTTCAACAACGCCATAATCTTTTCTTCATATGGGTGCACGTTTGATAATATTTCTGCAGGAATGACAAACACAGTATCAAACCAACAAATCAAGATTCAACTCAAAGATTCCAGCATACCCTCAAAAAGAAGGAAAAACAAAGGGTTTTTCTACATGGTGATACTAAACTTCTAGCTTTTCTAAGGTGTACCCATGGTTTACAAAAGATCCATGTGGTGCCCATACATTTCATTGTTTGTCTAAGCTTTGACCTTCTGTATCTTTGCTGTTAACTTGGTTCCGTTAGTTCACTTGTAATATCCCTTTTTCTACATGGTGCCTCTGGACTTCTAGCTTTTCTAAGTTGTACCCATGGTTTTCAAAAGTTCGATATGGTGCCCCTAGGTGTCATTGTTTGTCTAAGCTTTGGCCCACCATTACTCAATTGTTAACTTGGTTCCGTCAGTATTGTAATACCCCTCTTTTACATTTTGGTGGGAAAATTTCCCCCCAGTTTCATTGCTTTCCTCCCCTCCCCTTTCGGGCGTTGTTATTATATGTAATCGCTCCCTCCATTGAAATACCTATCTTCATCACTTTTTTTTTCTTCTTCAATATTAACAAAATGTCTCACTCAAAATTTTCCTTGGAGTTATTCGGGCCTCGTTGTCTCTGTCGGCCTCCCAAACTTGCAAAGTTGAAGGTATCATATATCCAATGCAACATGAGGAAGACGTTTTTCAAGTGTGATGACTGTGGATTTTTCAAATAGTTGGATAAAACTAATGCATGTAGGGGGAAGGCAAAACTTGAATGTTGGTGCGGATTTCATGGAGGATATTTCAAGCATGATGGTGACATTGAAAGAATTAAGGTCATATATAAGGAAAGTTTGTGACATATAATGTTTTAGTGGTTATTATCCTGTTGAAAAATACCGAGAAGAATTGATTGCAACTTGGGTTTTCTAAGATTGAGTTTAATCTATGGTTTTATGAATATAGGTTATTAGTTTAACCTATGGTTTTATGAAGACTCAAAGCACTCAGTAAATAAATATCCTTTTTTTGGATTATTTGCTTTTAATAATCCAACTTTTCGATTTTTAGTAACCAATAATCTAACCTTTGGATTATTAGTGAATAATCTAACCTTTACACCTAAATCCATACAATAATCCAACCTTTCAATTTTTAGCAACTAATGAACCAAACTTGAAAATTAAAGGTCAATTATATGTTGCTCTGTTGTTTTTTTGAGTTTTTTAATCAACTACACTTTAAAAGACAGACATTAATCTGCCTATACAACAGGTAAAACACGAAAGTGAGAGCTTCTGGTTCACTGGTTGGATTTGAGTTGCAAAGGTTGGATTATTCGCTAATAATCCAAAGATTGGATTATTGGTTACCAAAACTTGAAAGGTTGGATTATTAAAAGCAAATAATTCTTTTTTTATCCTCACAAGAAAGGATCATAAACTTTATGGGGAAGAAAATCTCAATATTCTTTCATCATCTAAAGCTTATTTGTCATTACAACAAGTGTTTTGTTTAAAACAAAAGCTTATGGCCTAACTTTATCTTATCCATTGAAGAATATGCAAGGGCCTAAGATTTATGTAGAAAAAGCCTAAGAATTTATGCACAAACCAGCAAGCTTGTTCCTGCTGGCAACTCAACCAAGCTTATATGGCTATCATGAGTGCTATTTTCATAACTGCTCAGCAGCATCAATGGTGCACATCTAGCTAAGTTGATTAGAGCATGAACTCGGTTGCGTTTGCCAAAAACCAATGTTGTACGAAATGGATCAACTAGCTGCTTTTTTTTTTGACAAACCAAGCTATTTCAGCTCACTTGAGTACACGTTAAAATGGACCCTGCTTTGGCAATGAAGCTGTTTCTATCCGTCGAAGAATCTGCAAGGGCCAAGCTTGCTCTGCCTTAGCATGTCTTTGCTCTTTTCTTTTACCTCAAGTCTTTAACATGCTTGACTCTTGCATGGGACATTTTCCTTCATTTTTTTTTAGCTGAAGTAGCATAATTTGTCATTCAATAACCACCACCCAATAACAGGGCTTATAAAAAAGTCGAGCTTTAAGGATTCTCCTCAGATCAATGTCTTTAAAAGTGTACCACCCAATCAACTTAATTTATGATTTGTTTGTCCTTCAACCGCTACCAAGCTACAAGAGCATCTTTTGCTTTCCAGTACTGGACCCTTTGGTCTCTTAATAACAGAAAAGGTTAAGTGCTATTGAGTTTACAGTACTGTCAAACCGGCCATTTAATTTTTCGGAGTTTACTTCTGCTTGCAAGGTTGAAATTTTTTCATTTGACCACATGTGTAGAAAGCTTTGTAATGATACTTAACGCTATCAGATTCTTGATGTGTATTGCTGAATTTTCTCACTTACTAAACACCTTGCTTCATGCAGCTCAAACACTCATTTGTGGTTGCAAAAACTGCCTTTCATGTTCGCTAATGTTCAGCTTGAAATCTTTAATTTCTTGTTTAAGCACAATATCTTTAATTTAATAAAGACATTAGGGTTTGTAGTGTAACCTCTATATATATCACATATATAGTTGATTGTCAGTGGCTGATATTTCATTGTGTGACATCAAACACTAATTCTATTTTTAAGTTTCTATCACAAGAGTGAGAAGAGAGTTGGGATTATTTGACTAGTTCTAGCAGACCGACGTATCAAATTGTTGGGGAATAACCTCTATCAGATTATTGGATTATTCTAGTTTTAATAATCATTTAGTTATTAATATTACCAAAACTTGAGGCTCTAGATCTTCACAATCGTATCAAATTGTTGGGGAATTATTGATTTGATTCATATTGATAATCACTAGCGATCCTGTTGTTATACATATTAGGAAAAAGTTTCAAGAAATTCCACTAACCATAATCTGCTGCTTGAATGTCTCATTATCTTTTGTATTATACATAAGAGCCTTTTGAAACTTAATTACTTTTGATTGTCTTTTGTTATATATCTTCAAATTATTATGCAAGGTATGGTTTGCTTTAAGACATCCATTGTATCCGTCTACGTTAGGACTTTAATTCACTCACAAATCACAATATGGGCTCAAAGTGAAAGCATAAGGTTCCCCATGGCTAAAGAGGCTCGTAACAGAAGCCGTGGGGTAAAAAACTTGAAAAGTTCAGCCTCTCACCATTAATGGTCAGTACTCAGTAATTCAATTATGATTTAAATCAAATTTGAACAGCTTAACTTTTTTTCCATCTCATGTTAAAACCCCAACTCTCCAACTATTCATTGCTCTGCAGTCTCCCTAATTGTTTTACCAAGAAGTGATGAATACAATATAGGGCAAATAAATCTAACTTTCTGCTATAATTGCATGCTTCATTGTTGAACTAATAGAGGACATCTACCTTTTGTTTATACTTTATAGGAGTATCAACATACGTCAAACTTGCACTTTTCTTGTTGATTAGCGCAAACGTATTCGAAACTGAGTTCATTTAATTACTAACTAAAGAAGATCAGTATAACTTTTTTAATTCATATTAGTGTACCAATCTCAAAATCAAAGCCACTTTATTTTGTTCAATTGATATTAGTGTACCATTGTATCAATATTAGTGTACCTTGCTCAAAAGTTAACCACAAACCAAAAATTTATACCAAATCTCATACTTTCTACGCTTAATTAGCACATAATCTTTTACAGCCTGTTTGGTTGTTTGTAATAAATTGTGGTAATGGTAATGGATATAAAGTGTATTTTTGCTAAGGAACAACCATATAATCCACATAGAAAACACATTTTCATTCCCAATCTTGAATTTTTTCATATTTTCTATCACCGACACCATCCGTTACCGTTGGGGAGGGTGGTATTGGATGGCAATGTATATTTGTGAAGAAAGTTAGATAAATTGGAGTTAAGCCAATGAAGATTGATTTTTACATATAAATTTATTCCCATTACCATCATCTATAACCGGCAACCAAAAGAGTCGTTAAGCATAAACACAGTAAATAACATGTATTGGAAAATAGGCATCAATTCAATTTTTTTCTTAAAAGCATCAATTCAATGTTAACTCAGGTTAAACAATTAGGAAGCCCAAAAATCCAATGCCATAATAATAATAACTAAAAACAACACTAAAAGTATATTATAAATGATTCATACCATTAGTGCAATTAGAGAGATTGAGATGCTTGAAAGGTGAATAAGAGTTATCAGCCAAAACTCGCTTGAAATTAGATTGAGGCTTGAAATCAAAGAACAAATAACAAGAATTTTTGGAGAGTCTTCTTCTGCTACGACGTCTGCAATGTTCAACAGTAAAGTAGAAGAGAGATATAGCTGCGATTGTAAAAGCAATGCTTATTCTGAGCTTGTACTCCATTTGATGTTGTTTGTTATGCTTTCAGCTTTCAGAATTAATTCAATGATTCCAAACAGATATGGAGCTTCCAGTTGCGGCGAGGCGTAGAAGAAGACCACCACGAAGCAACTACCAAGTTAACACGGCCACCTACCGCCAACTACAACAAACGGCACGGCACGTACTTGTAAGCCGTGTCGTGTATCCGTGTTTGGTTCGTACTATTGTTTTTCTTTTCCGCGATGCGTGCTGGGCCGAGTTTTTCTTTTACACGCATAGAGTGCTGGGCTTCAAGAATTTGTAATGGGCCCCGTGAACAACATTGCGCCACTGTTCTTTTGGAATTATATTCCGTTTTCGTTATTTCAGTTTTTCTAAGTTCATATTATTATTATTATTATTATTATTATTATTGTTATAATTAAAATTTGTTATATACGAAAAAACAAAATGTCTACAAGAAGTTAGTGGGAATCCTAGATACAATCTGGGCCCCCACTCCCCTAACTATTGCAAAGCCAATACGAGAGAAGATGTGAGCAGCAGCCGCGCACCAATATCATGTGCTCTGAAAAAACTCTGAATCCGCTTCAGCAGTGCAACAACATCCTCCTCGAATTCGCCAAAAGTAGAAAAAGAGAAAGGTAGGAAACCATACCCAAGAGTTGCACACCGATCCGCATACTTACCCTGTTTTCGAGAAGCCGCATCCAACACAGCACGACCAGGAACAAAATCAGTCATACCAGACTGAGTCAAAGGCGAGGATCCTGTCAAATCAACACAGACATCGCGACCACGATCCCAAGAATAAAGCAGCAAGTCCACAGGACGAAGAGCCCCGAACTCTGAGCCCAATCCAATATCAACCTCTTTTCCAACAGAAATCCCCGAGCGAGTGCAAATATCAACAAGAGTGTCCCGTACAATATTATGGCGATGCTTGACACCCACAATCCCAGCACACGACACAGCATGATCACCAAAGATGTCACCTTCAAAAACCCTCGAACAAGCGGAACAAGGCGCGGAAGAAGAAAACAAAGGAACACCCAGCCTGTAACATAGCACACACCGATACGTTTTACCATTCATAGTCTGACTCATCCCTGAGATCGGAACCACCCTAAGCCAATCAGAAGTATGATCCCGTTGTTGCGATTTCCAAAGAGCAACCTGACGTGGAGATAAAGAAAATGGGGTTTCAACAGTCTGAGTAACCTTTGTGAAATATTTATCTGTCAGTTTCTTCATGAGTTTAGGGGCAGCGTTCTCACTAGGATTACCAAGAATGTCAACATCCACAAAAGCATTAAGCAGACATAATGCATCAGCAAAGGCAGGCCCAGGATCCACAACACCAGCACAACGGAGAAGCTTAAGCTGCAACCCAGCAAACTGCAGCCGTGATGCTACAAACACATAATGCAGAACATCCGCAACAGAATAGACACCTAACCCACCAAAAAAGCAAAGGGTAAGGTGGTGAGCCTCCATTGCCAATCTCCGAATCCAGGGCCAGACGCAGTGACAATACGCTCCAAAGATGAACGAAGTGCAACGTCGAACTTCTGCCGAGCAGCCTCAAAGAGGCGAGGAGGACAAATCCGCATCGCAAAGTAAAGCTTTGAAACCCCAGTGCAGGCACGAAGAAGTAACAACTCACACTGCGGATCTTCAAGCCGAGCAACCGCATTCATAAGCTCAATAGTCTTATCCACCCGACCCACCACAAGCTCACTGCTGAAATCAGAATCTGCACTAACTGGCCCACCAAGTAGTTTAACACCCCGAAGAGGCCGAGCAATGTTGGGCGGGAAAACCCCAACTAACCTACTCCGAGGGTCCTCTACTGGCCAAAAAACCTCGGTTTTATCAACATTGAGATGGAGACCGAAAGCGGGCCCGTCCTCCACAATCAGATCCAAAACCTTACGGACCTCCAACGTGTCACCAATGATAGTCCCGTCATCCAAATACCATGCATGGAGACATAAATCAAAAGAGGCTCGGATCTTACACACTAAGGGGTGTAAAACCAAAGCAATAAGCAAAGGGCCTAGTGGATCCCCCTGTTGCACTCCCTGACATGACCATAAGACGTGCTCACCATAATACAACCTAGCCGGGCTAGAGTAACAGAACTCAACCCATCGCGAAATAGCCGGACATTGGAGGCGCACCTCTCGTAACATAACTTCTCGATCCACCAAGTTGAAAGCATTCTTGAAATCAACCAAAAGCATAGAAAGACCAACAGTGTCCCCACGATCCTCAACCAGCCGATTAACTGTATGAAGAATAGCCTCACTACCCCCAGGGATTCCAACACCGAACTGTAAACCATCATAATAGCCACTCAACAACGGACCCGCTGACGCAGCACAAACCTTAGAAACCAGTCGCCTTTAAACGGTACCCACAGCTATAGGACGAACACCACCTCCAGGCTTCACAAGAGTGTAAGAGGCGCACTAGCAATGTATCCACCCAATTCCTCCGGGCACTTCCCACATAAGAAAAGATTGACAACCTGAGAGATAGAGCCAACCAAATCATCAGAGACAGCCAAAGCAGCACCACTCAAACAATCCATGAGATGTTGAGCACGCAAACCATCCCTACCACATGATGCACCCCGTGGAAAACTCTTAATCTGACCCAAAACAACAGCAGGAGTAGCAAGAATTGGATGATGATCAGTAAAGCCACCAGGCAAAGAGGGTGGTGAAGAATACGGGTGCTTAGCCTGCAAATCAGCAAGAGTAGCCTCATTATAAGGAGCAACACCAGAAGATGAAAGAACATGAACAGCTGTAGTATAATGGCCAATGATAGTCCCGTCATCAGCAAGAGTAGCCTTATTATTATTATTATTATTATTATTATTATTATTATTATTATTATTATTATTATTATTATTATTATTATTATTATTATTATTATTATTATTAGGCCCCTACCCCCCTAGCTATAGCAAACCCAAGTCAGCTGAAGATGTGAGCAGCAGCACGAGCTCCTATATCCTGAGTCCTCTTCCTGCTCGCATCCTCCTAGCTTGTCCGAACTCGTGGTCGGAGGGGTACTGCCAGGAGCACTAAATCGAGGCTTCTTAAAAGAAGATGACGTCGCCGGAACCTGAGTCCTCTTCCTGCTCGCATCCTCCTCAGTCGTCGATGCCTGAATCTCGAGTGCTACCTCGTAGGCCTGCTGAAATGTCTTCGCTCCACTACTGATCACGTGAATGCGAATCCTCGGATCTAGCTTTTTGATGTAGCGCTTGACCCGCTCCTTCTCTGATGGAACTACAGACGTAGCGAACCTCGATAACTCCGTGAACTCTTCGATGTACGCCTGAATTGTCATCTTACCCTGAGTAAGAGAAAGAAACTCCTCCTGCTTCTGCCACCGCAACTCGTCGGGGTAGAATCGCTCCTGGATCTTATCGACGAACTCGATCCACGACATCGAATGTAAGGGCAAGCATGCGTCCTTAGCTACCGTCCACTAATTATCGGCCTCTCCACGTAGATAATAAGCGGCGATCTGCACCTTCTCGTGCTCGGGGCAAAACGTCGCGTCAAAGAGCTTCCCCATCTCGCGGATCCAACTCTCCAGGATAGTAGGGTCGGCAACCCCATCGTAGGTCGGAGGTCGATGACGTGCGATACGATCGAACGTCAACTGCGTACTAGGCGTATGATGACTATGGTGCGCCAATGTAAGGATCGCCTCCTCGAGCGCTCGTAACCTCTGTCGTACCGTACTCAACCGGCGAGGCGTAAACATGCTGCAACGCAATCAAACAAAGACATACCAAATAACAGTGTCAGTCATACATCCCCACCACAGTCAAGTACACAAAATCAAAAAGAAAAAGAAAGGAAAAAGAGTCTTATCCCGGTTCTTCTAGCTGCACTCTTCTCCCTTATACTTAAACTTTATCACTCGGGAATAGTAAAGCTCTCAACTCCCGGGTTTAACTCGAATCCTAAAACTTCACTTAAAACCTATTCGGCTCTAATACCAACTGTGACGACCCGACTCGCTTAAACCGGCACGGAAGAAACCGACGAGTCGAATAGTCAGTTCTAACAAACTGAAATACTTAAAAATTAAAACAAAACCTCGAAATAGAATATATACTAAATCCGAAAGTACAATACCCACAAGTTTGTACATATCTAAACCCAAATGTCAATGTTACTACTACTAACAATATAAACTCCAAATATATGTCAGAGTTAGAAAATTACACAAGTACCACTACTATAGTCTAATACTAGAAATCGTAAAACAACAACACAAAAGCTAAATAACATAGGCGCTCGCCCAACCCAAAGCTAAGCAAGAACCTCATTATCAGAATTACCTGAAAAATAAACAACAGTCCACCGTCAGTGGCGAGTAACATAACTGTCCCACCCTAACGGGGATACACAAGAACATAGCATAAAACAAGCAATCAAATTAAACATACAACATATGAATCATAACAAGTAATCATGCTGACTGGACTAACTTTAACCAACAATTAATATACTTTAAACTTTGGCGCAATCATTCACATACTAGACCGGACTACGCACGTACGAACGCATCTTACGCGATCGAACTTTCTACTATGCCAGGATTGAGAATCTTACTCCCAACCCCATGAAACCCATCTTACGGGAAATCCATATCCGAAGACAACATAGTAAGACCACCAACTATCCCAATACCGCGGATGGAATAAGGGCAACGTCTTAACCCAATTCTTAGAATCTTACTCTAAGTCTTAGGCGTCTAGTAGCAAAATCAAGCTAAACTTAACTTTAATTTACATTCTTAGTTAGTTCTTAAGTTGCATCTTACGCCTTGACTCAAGAATAACATGTAAATTAACCAATCTTGGAACCTCAAACATCAATCTTTAACTTTCTTTATCTTTCAAGACTCGATCAAGAACTCATAAAGAATCATCAAGACTCATAAAGAACTCAACCAAGATTCAAGAACTCAATCAAGATTCAAGAACTCAATCAAGATTCAAGAACTCAATCAAGATTCAAGAACTCATCCAAGAAATCAACCTTATAAACATCATCAAATTCACGCATGAACTAGGTAATTAACAACAACAATTTCATCAACTTCCCAACATCAGAACTTCACCAAACTTGAACATAATCAACATAAAATATGAAACTAACATAACCAATCATGAAATACATGTAATCAATGAAAAATCATCACAAAAACATCACCCAAACCAGCCTATAATTCACGCATAAAATGGAGTTAAAAACATCAAAACGGTCTAATCTAATCACTTAATCTATACTATGAATCAAGGTATACAAACTAGGTTGAGATAGTATGTTACCTTAATGAAGATTAAACACAAATTAACACAAACTTGCAGCCCGGAATTCGAAACACACGGCCCCAACTACACGGTCAACCACACGGTACACACGGCCAACCACACGAGCACACACGGCTTCCCTCTCGAACACGACCCTGGCTGCACGGTCCCGCGAACACGGCACGACCTTGGCTCGAACCACCACCTCGGACCACCGTCTTCAACACGGTCCACCACCCGAACCACACGGCTACTTTCGTACCACCCCAAAACAAAACCCCAACAAGAATTCTTGATTGAAATAATTGCGGTTTAAATTGTGTTTTGATACTTAAAGATCAATAGAAGTTGAATCTTTAAGTTTGGCTTGAATGGATGGATGAACAATGGTTGGGTGTTTAAAGCCAAAAATGGCGTGTGATTAAGATGGGCAATGATGGAGAGAATTTGTGTTTAAACTTGATGGCAAGGGTGATTAAATGAGCAAATGATCTTAAGGCCTTACTAACTATTTCTATTTATAGAAGTTAGTTAAGGTGTGAATGCATGGCAAGTGGCAAAACTTGCCACATAACAAGGGGGCCGGTTTTGGCTTTGCAAATGGGCCAAGTTGGGCTTTTGTGATCAATTGGGCTAATTACAAATTTGCATGATTAATCATGCTTAAATCGATTTTGGCCCAAAAATATTAAATAATTAATTAGAATATTAAATAATAAAAATTCTAATTAATTAAATAATAATCAAATAAATAATAATCAAATAAATAATAATCAATCAAGAATAAAATAATTTCGAATTCAATCGAAATTATTCACATAAAATAAAATAAATAGTCCAAAATAAATTTTGGACCATACATAAAATCACATAAATAACAAATAAATTGGTGACAGAAATACCGATAAATCTGGGTCGTTACACTGGCTCAATGACACCAGAAAACCGAAGAAGCGAAGTTTGAATACCAGCAGACTGCAGACACGACGCAAGAAAAGCATAGTGCCGAACATCCCCGGCCGAATAAACACCTAAACCACCGAAAGCAAACGGCAAGGTGGCAAGACGCCACCGCCAATCACCAAAACTAGGCCCAGAAGCAGTGACAATACGCTCCAAAGAAGCTCGAAGAGCAGCATCAAATGAAAGTTGAGCCGCTTCAAAATGTCGAGGGGGAAAAGTGCGCAATGCAAAGTAAAGTTTAGAAACCCCAGTACACGCACGAAGTAGCAACAACTCACACTGAGGATCATCAAGCTTAGCTACAGCATCCATGAGCACAATAGTCTTGGAGACCCTATGTGAAACGAGCTCACCACAAAAAGAAGATTCAGTACTGACTGGACCACCAAGCAACCGAACACCATGCACAGGTCGAGCAATATCATGAGGCTTAACACCCACGAACCGGCTACGTGGGTCCTCTGTCGGCCAGAAAACCTCTGTTTTCTCAACATTAACTTGGAGGCCAAGAAGGAGGCCCTCTGTCCAAATTAAATCCAAAACCTGCCCTACCATTATTATTATTATGATTATTATCATCATCATGGAAAAAAAATTACACAAAAAGTTCAGAATTACAAGAAGTTAGTGGGAAGGTGATCGGTCCATTTAGGACCTATTTCTTAGCTTCTTTTAGCTTGATTTTTGGTCGTTCTCATCTTTTTTTTATCGTTTTTAGGGTGTTTCAGCTTAGTTTTGAGTTTTTCTTAGGTTTTATTTGTTTTTGTGTTAGTTTGGTTCTTTTTGCTAATAATTGGCTAAAATATATGTTGCTTGAGTTGTATCGTGTTTTGTGCAGATAATTTCGGGCTTTGAACGGGTCGTGAGAGGTCCCGAGCGGATTTCGAGGAGCCGGGATTGGCACCGAGGTGACAACGAGGCACTTAGGGAGCAAGAAGGCCTAGATTTGAAGGCTACATGACCGTGCAGACTAGCAGTGCACGGTCGTGCAGATCAACAACCCAAAAGCATGGGTGCACGATCGTGCAAAGTATAACTGTACGATCATGCAACCCCTCTTTCCCAGGCCACGATCGTGCAAGTTATAGCTACACGATCGTGCAGCCCCTCGTGCAGAGATCAGAAGGTCCTTTCTGATCTGCACGATCGTGCAGGCTATCCTTGCACAATCGTGCAAATTTTACTTCGTTTCGCCACGATCGTGCAAGGTTCAACTGCACGATCGTGCAACTAAGTTGCACGATCGTGCAGCCTATTAATGCACGATCGTGCACGGTGTAACTCGTGATTTTGTTTAATTAGCCATGTGCTTTGTAATTTTTAGTATAAATAAGGGGCTTAGGCATTGTAAGAAAGAGTTCAGAGATTTTAGAATAGTTTTTAGCTAGCATAAACACACTCTCAAGTAGTAGATTTCTCTCTAAAGATTTCAATTGAATTCCAAGTTTTAGCTTTAGTTCTTTAATTCTTGTTTTCATCTTTGTAAACCAAGATTCCAATTGTTTCAATTAAAGTTCAAATCAGGTTTTGTTTTAGTTTTCATTGTTAATTTTGTTAAGTTTCTTAATTTCTTGTTATCATTTTAGTTTCGTTAGAATTAGTTTTGAATTCATAGAATAGTTTAATTTGAATTTCATGATTTTAGCTTTAATGGATTGCATTAGTGAGTAGTTCCTTTTCTAAGGATTGGATGACTTGATGTTATAGATTTTGGGGGTTAATCATTGGATTGTTGGTGTTTGAATAATCTTGATTGTAATTTCTTGATTGCTAGAGGTAGTAATTAGGATTGTGAATTGATGAAAGTATTTGATGAACTCGGTTTTGGGTTTTGCTAATTTGACTATTCGAGAGAGGTTATCTTAGCCGATCCTAGAATTTCCTATCACCTAATCGAGAGAGGGTGTTGGGATTGAGTCCGTTAAGTGCTTTTGAATGTTCACATTGCAATTGAGATAATCGAACATGAATTAATTCAATGACTATAATTCCTCCGATTGAAGTAACGTTAGGAATTCCAATCTTTAGAGTTTTTAATTTTGATATTTCCATTTGCATCGATTTCGTCTCTTTTCGATTAGTTTAAATTCTTGTAGTTTAGGTTTAATTCCAACATTCAATCAACAATTAAAGACCCTTGGATCATTCTAAATTCACGACTAATTTCGCATTAGTTCCTCGTGGATCGACCCTAACTCCGCTAATACTACGTGTTAGTTGTTAGGTTTATAAATTGTATATTTGTTTGGCGACTAGGGCCGCATTAGTTATTCTTGTCTTATTGGGAATGGGGTTTTTCGTTTTCGGTAGTGAATCTTGATCCGAGTTATAGCTTTCTTTTGTTTTTATTATTTGTTTTTGAATAAATTGTGGTAGTCAGTGCTAATCTTTTTCTTAGTTGTGGTTTTGCATGCACACAAGGTCAAGAAGCTTGCCTTTATTCCCGGAAATATCTAAAATAGAACGTGCTTTTCATCATCAACGCCGGGTACAAGAAAGGGAAAGAGTAATCGAAGAACCCGACATAACCATGGCCGGAGGAGGTAATGACAACAATCTATTTAGGGATTTCGGGAATCCCAGAGTTTACGAACTTACCGGGGGTATTCAACTTCCAACCACAACGTCCAATTTCACCATCCATCCTCAATATACAAGGATGGTGCAAGCGGACCAATTCTCCGGGAACTTGAACGAAGATCCTATTGCTCACCTAGATCGTTTCTTGGAATTGTGCTCAATGATTCAAACGAGTGAAGTTTCTCAGGACTACATTCGCATGCATTTGTTCCGGCAATCCTTGACCGGGAAGGCCAAGACATGGTTAAAACATTTGAGGCCCAATTCTTTGACGACGTGGAGTGAAGTAGCTAAAGCCTTTCTAAAGAAGTTCATTCCCGAAGACAAAACCGCGGACTTAAGAAGGAAGATTATGAGTTTTGAACAAGATCCCGATGAATCGTTGGGTGAAGCATGGGAAAGATTCAAGGAGCTCCAACGAGCTTGTCCACATCATGAACTTGCAAAACCAATGTTGATGAGGATTTTCTATGATGCTCTTGATCCTATCTCGAAGGCTCAACTTGATGCCGGGGTGGGTGGTCAAATCAAGACCATTCCCCAAGCTCAACTTGAGGAAAGGGTTGAAGAGGCTATTCAAGATTATGCATGGAGCACTCGAAGAAGGGCGACATCACAAGCTCAAGCTCCCTCTCAAGTCAAAAAGAGTGGTAAGTTTGAGTTAGATCCGGACACCTTGAAGGCCTTCATGGAGAACATCATCGACAAGAAACTTGGCAAGGGTGAAAGTTCAACCGCAAATCAATCTCAACAAGTCTATCACTTCTCTTGTGAGATATGTGGGGGTACAAATCATGATGCTTCATATTGTGGTGGAGCCGACCCGGAGCATGTAGCGGCTATTGGAATGAGGTATAATGGCAACCAAGGGGGTCCTAGAGGCGTCCAAGGGTATGGTAACCGGGGTTTCTCCAACAACCAAGGGTATGGTCAAGGTTATGGTCATCCTAACTATGGGAATCAAGGTTATCAACATCAACACTTCAACCAAGGGCAATGGGATTCTCAAGGCTTCAATCAAGGATTCGGGCAAGGTTTCAATCAAGGATTCGGTCCAAGTTTCAATCAAGGATGTGGTAATCAATTTCAAGGTCCACCGGGTAATCAATTTCGCCAAGGGGGTCCACCTCAACAAGGCTACAACAACAATCAATGGGGTTCTAAGCAAGGGGGATCCACTAGTGACAAGTTCATTCCGCCTCCTATGAGACAACAATCATCAAGACCTCCATTCACAAATTCTCAATCATCTTCTTCATCATTTCAAGGTCAAAAGCAAGACCAAAGTCAAGGAACGGATTCTAGCCTCCAATTGATCATGCAACAATTACAAGCAATTCAAATGGAGCAAAAAGAAGAAAGGGCCCACCGGAAGATGTTGGAAACTCAAATAGCACAATTGGCCGAGGCAAAGGCTTCATCAACAACCACTTCAACGGTAGTGCCTATCACTTCTTCTTCCACCGACGTGAGACCCATCCTTAGAGTTGAACTTCGTTCGGGCAAGGGGTATGAAGGTCCTAGCATGGAGGAGGAGCCATCACAAGAATCAATTCTGGTCAACCAAAAGAGTCAAGAAAAAGATGAGGAAACGGTTCGAGATATGATACACCATTAAAGAACAAGGAGGTAATTGATCCAATGAAGAAATATGAACCACCACCACCTTACCCTCATGGAATTGTGGAGTGCCCAATTTGTCAACTTGATGAAAGGTTTGCACATCAATGTTCCATTCTTGGAGGCTATGTCTCAAATGCCTACTTATGCTAAGTTCTTGAAAGATGTGCTTACTAACAAAAGAAAAGTTCCAGATGAGGTGATCCAATTACCTTATCAAGTGAGTGCTTATGTTGACAAGAAGCTTCCCCAAAAACAAAAAGATCCAGGTAGTTTTGCATTACCGGTAAAGATTGGGGATTTGGAACCAATAGGTGCTCTAGCGGATTTGGGGGTAAGTGTTAGCCTCATGCAACTTTCAATAGCCAAGAAGTTGAACTTCATGCTTTTTCCCACTCGGAAAATAATCCAATTGGCGGACCGAACTAATAGATGTCCTTCTGGAGAGCTTGAAGATGTTCCGATCCAAGTTGGGCACGTTTTTGTTCCATGCGATTTTGTGGTGATGGACATGGAAGAGGACCCAACAACTCCTCTCATTCTTGGAAGGGAAGCACTCAAGACCATGGGAGCAATAATTAATTGTAAAAGAAACACTATCACTCTTGAAGTTGCTAATGAGAGGGTTACATTTGAGCTTTCTCATTCTTTAAAAAATCCCATGGTTGAGAAAATATGTCGGGTTGAGGTGATTGATTATGATATTGAGAGTCTAGGAAGGGTTGCACTCCAACCCCGAGACAAACTTCTTGAGGCGATCCGAGATTAAGGTGACGAGTTGAGATCGAAGGGGTCAAAGAGGTTTGAAACAAAGCTAGAGGAAGCACCAACGTGCTTGCCTCATGAGGATATCTTTGAAGTTCTAGATGCGGTAAAAGGTAAAGAGGAGAGTCCCACGCCTCCTCTCAAGGTAGAACTAAAACCCTTACCCCCCTACCTTAAGCATGTTTATTTGGATAATGAGGGTCTTAAACCCGTTATCGTAAATGCTAAACTTGATGACCTATCTCTTGAAAAACTTCTTGTGGTTTTGCGAAAATATCAAAAGGTCATTGGGTATAGCATTGACGATATCAAGGGTATAAGTCCCACTTTGGTTATGCATAGAATAGCCCTTGATGATGAGAGTGCCTCTTCTATTGAATCTCAAAGAAAATTAAATCCTACCTTGAAAGAGGTAGTTAAAAAAGAAATCATGAAACTACGTGAAGCCGGAATCATCTACTCCGTTCCCAATAGCAAGTGGGTGAGTCCGGTTCATGTAGTTCCCAAGAAAGGAGGCATTACCATCATTGAGGGAGATGATGGAAATAGAATTTCTACTAGGACCGTTACGGGTTGGCGAATGTGCATTGACTATAGAAAACTTAACAAAGCAACCCGTAAAGATCATTTTCCCCTCCCCTTCATTGATGAAATGTTGGAAAGGTTGGTAGGTCATTCACACTTTTGTTTTCTTGACGGATATTCGGGGTTCTTCCAAATCCCGATTCATCCGGATGATCAAGCGAAAACAACATTTACATGCCCTTTTGGAACATTTGCTTATCGGAGGATGCCCTTTGGTTTGTGTAATGCTCCAAGCACTTTTCAAAGATGCATGACGACCATCTTTTCCGACATGCTTGAAAAAGAAATTGAAGTTTTTATGGATAACTTTAGTGTAGGAGGTTCGTCTTTTGACATTTGCCTCGAAAATCTTGAAAAAGTCCTAAGGCGATGTCAAGAAACGAACCTCATTTTGAATTGGGAAAAATGCCATTTTATGGTTGAGGATGGGATCGTCCTAGGCCATAAAGTGTCAGCCAAAGGAATTGAAGTAAACCCGGCAAAGGTTGCCGCAATTGAGAAACTTCCTCCACCATCTTCGGTGATGGGGATAAAATCTTTCCTTGGACATGCCGGTTTCTATCGGCGGTTTATTAAAAACTTTTCTCAAATCGCTAAGCCTTTGACGAATCTACTTCAAAAAGAAGTCGAATTTAATTTCGATGAATCTTGCTTGCAATCATTTAATTCCCTAAAAAGCGCACTTGTAAGCGCTCCGGTTGTGCAAGCTCCGGATTGGAGCTTGCCATTTGAACTAATGTGTGACTCAAGTGACTATGCAGTCGGAGCAATTCTTGGACAGAAAAGGGAAGGGCGACATGTGGTGATAGCATATGCAAACAAAACCTTAAATGAAGCCCAAAGAAACTACACTACTACGGAGAAAGAGATGCTTGCCGTAGTATATGCAATAGAAAAATTTCGCTCCTATTTGATGTGCAACAAAGTGATTGTCTTCACCGATCACATGGCGGTGAGGTATTTGATGACAAAGAAGGACGCGGAACCTAGGCTCATTAGGTGGGTATTATTGTTGCAAGAATTTGACTTAGAGCTTAGAGATAAGAAAGGATGCGAAAACTTGGTAGCCGACCATCTATCCCGGTTGCCAAGTGATCATATCAATGAAGTTGAGGGTGGCCTTCCATTCATAGATGAGTGCAATGGGGAAACTTTGATGGCTATAGCATCCCACTCCAACCCTTGGTTCGCAGACATAGCAAATTATTTGGCAAGCGGTGAAATACCGTATGGGTACTCGTCTAAAGAGAAGAAAAGATTTTTCAAGATGGTTAGGCATTATTTTTGGGATGACCCCTATTTGTTTAAGAAATGTGCGGATGGGTTATTCCGGAGATGCATAGGAGAACATGAGGTCCGGGAAATTTTTGAAAAATGTCATACCCATGTGTGCGGGGGTCATGGTGGACCTAGGAAGACTATAGCACGCATCCTCCAAGCCGGATTTTGGTGGCCAACCATGAACAAAGAAATTTCACATTTGGTAAGAAGTTGTGATAGGTGCCAAAGGAGTGGAGGAATTTCCAAAAGAAATGAGATGCCTCAACAAGGAATTCTAGAGGTGGAGCCTTTTGATGTTTGGGGGGTCGACTTTGTTGGGCCGTTTGCGAATTCAAATGGCAATCTATATCTACTTGTAGCAGTCGACTACGTCACCAAGTGGATAGAGGCAATTCCGTCACCTACAAATGATCACAAGGTTATGGTCAAACTCTTGAAAAAGGTAATTTTTCCGAGATTTGGAGTTCCTAGGGTGCTTGTTAGTGATGGTGGATCTCATTTCGCCAAAAAGCAATTTGAAAAGTTGCTAGTCAAGTATGGAGTTCATCACAAGGTAGGTCTACCATATCATCCTCAATCTCAAGGCCAAGTTGAAGTTTCAAACCGGGAAATCAAAAACATTCTCACTCGGGTGGTCAACAAAAATGGAAAGGATTGGTCACTCAAGCTAGATGACACCTTATGGGCTCTCCGGACAGCTTACAAGACTCCGATTGGAACCACCCCTTTCCGGTTGGTTTACGGGAAGGCGTGTCATTTACCGGTAGAGTTGGAACATAGAGCTTGGTGGGCATTGCAGGAGCTTAACATGGATCTAGTCAAGGCAGGTGAGAAAAGATTGGTAAGGTTGAATGAGCTCGATGAGCTCCGGTTCGATGCCTATGAAAACATGAAGTTATATAAGGAGCAAACGAAGACGAGGCATGACCGGATGATTCTATCCCGGGAATTCAAAATTGGAGATAAGGTACTTCTCTTTAATTCAAGACTTAAGCTATTCCCCGGAAAATTAAAATCAAAATGGTCGGGACCTTTTGAGATTGTGTCCACCCGGCCATATGGCTCATTCGAGATTAAGGGATCTGATTCTTCATTTTGGGTTAATGGGCAAAGATTGAAGCTATACATCGATAATAATGACCCAAAATTCATTGGGAGGTTGATTCTCGAGTCGGCCTCGGTTTTGGACACATGAGCTCAATTGATTTAAGTCGAGGTAGCGACTATAAAAATAGCAATCCTTGTACATATTTTTGTTTTGGTAAAGAAAAAAAAAAGGGGGGGGTGAAGTATGAGCTACACGACCGTGCAGGCTAACTCTGCACGGTCGTGTAGAGGTCAGTAGCATCTTGATTTGGCTACACGATCGTGCAAAAAAAAAATTGCACGATCGTGCAGAATAGCTACACGATCGTGCAGAGATCAGAGAGGTTTGATTTGGCTGCACGATCGTGCAGAAGTCAGAGGAGTAGCATTAAGTTGCACGATTTTTTTTTAAAAAAAAAAAAAATTCTGATTTTAATCCCCATTTTCTCTCTCTCTCTCCTCACTCTTTCATTTTGCACGGTTATTTCACGAAGAGCACGAGCTCCATTTTCTCCATCTTCATCTTCCTCCTTCTTTTTCTCCTTCATTTTCACTCATTTTCTTTGCATTTTTGCTCTTTCTTCTTCTCTTTCTCTACTTGTTCGAGTTCTTTTCTCCATTTTCACTCCAAGTTAAGGTATTATCTCCCCAACCTCCATTTTTAGGGTTTAATTAAGCTTTTGTTTTGGCTTGTTTTTTTTCAAGCTTATTTTCGTGTTTATAGAGTAGATCTAGTAGTTTTCTTGCTTAATTTATGTTTTTCATTTGTTTTTGTTCATTTTGTACTTTCTAGGGTTCGTTTTTTTTCGATTTTTTTTCTCTGTTTTTTTTTCGTTTTTTTTAGCTGTTTTGGTTCGTTTTTTTTTTCGTTTTTGGAGTGATTTTGGTTCATTTTAGGTGTTTTTGGGGTTGTTTTGGTTTTGGTTAGGGTTTTAGCTTGCTTAGGGTTCAATTTTTTTTAGGTTGGATTGATTTATTCTTGACTAGTTTAGGTTTTTATTTTTTATTATTTAATTTTCGTTTTTGTTTGTTGTTTTTATTTAATTTTCTGTTTTTTAAGGTTTTTTCCATTTTTATTTTTTATTTTTTTTAATTTTTATTTTTATTAATTTTATCTTTTCCTTTTTCTTGTGTTTATGTATTTATTTTTCCTATTTCATGCTTTAGTTTAGGATTTAATTTAATTTCTTTGGATTTAGAATGTTTTATTTTCTTAGTAATTAAAAGGCATGATTTTAGGTGATTATTTCGTTTTTTTTATTTTCATAGTTAATTTAATGCTCAATCATGCTCCTTGATTTATAATGCTCCTAATTAATTTGATTCATATTTGTTTAGTTCTTTGAGTTTATATAATTGAGAAGTGTAATTGAGCATATTTTAATTATTTTGATTTAGTTTTTATTTAATTAATTTTATTAAGATTATTTTGGATTCTTCTTTTCTTCTATTCTTTTGAATGCTTGATTATATTTTTGGAATCTTATATGCCTGCATCTTTGTTAGTATGACAGGAAAGCGTCAGAGGAAGGGTAAGGAGGCGGCCTCGACATCCGGGGGCGCCTCTGCCCCTCCTTCGAACACCTTGTGTAACGCCCCAGATTTTGGGCTATTTTCATATTGTTAGTTTGTAATTATTGTTGTTGCGGTGCATGGTCTAAATTTATTTTAGACTATTTTTAATGCTTGAGTGTAACCATTTTATTTAATGATTTATTATTTCTTAATTTTATTTTATTTTAATTAATTAGAATTTTATTATTTAATTTTCTAATTAATTAATTAAGTTTTGGGCCAAGTGCGAAATTATTCATGATTAGTCATGAATTAGTGCAAATGGCCCAAGTGATTATTTTGGCCCTTGTTTAAGCCCACAACCGGTTTCCTTATGTTGATGGCAAGTTTTGCCACTTGCTTCATGTTCACACCTTGACTAACCTCTATAAATAGAGGAGTTAGTAAGGCCTTAGGATCCTTTGTTCATTTGCTCATTTAATCACCTTGCCATCACTTTTTAAAGGCAAAACATCCTCCCCTTTCACCATTGTTCCACACGCCTATATGGCTTGGTAAACACCCAAAATTGTTCATCATCCTTTCTAAACCCAAACTCAAAGATTCATCATCTTTTGATCTTTGAGTATCCAAACACAAGTAGCCTTCATTTCCTTGATCATGTCTTGGGTTGGTTTCGGTTTTGGGTTGGGTCATGCGTGGTGATGGTGGCCGTGTGGGCAGCAGCAGGCCGTGTGTGAGCAGCTGTGCACCGTGTGCAGTGGTGCAAGCAGCCGTGCAGGGCAGCAAGCAGTGGGCAGCGGTGATGGTTGTGTCCGTGGTGGTTCGTGGTTGGTGCTGTGATTGAGCCGTGGTTGGCCGTGTGTTCGGGGCTGTGAGAAGACGTTCCAGGCAGCAAGTTCTTGTATGATTTAGTGTTTAATCTTGTTAAGGTAACATACTTTCTCAATCTAATTGGTATACTATGCTTCATAGTATAGATTAAATGTTTAAGATTGGTTTTCTTGAAGTTTTGACATGTTTTTAAGTGTGTTTTATAATCTGATTTGGAAGTGAATTCATGGTGATTTTAATGTTTTAAATTGATGGTTTCATGATTTAAAGTTATTTCGAAGTTCTATAAAAATCGTGTTCAAGTTTGGTAAAATTTGGATGTTGGAAAGTTGATGAAATTTGTTGTTTAAAAGTGTTGATTATGCGTGTGGATTGTGATGATTATTATGGGTTTAATTCTTGATTGAAGATCTTGAATCTTGATTGAGTTCTTGATTGAAGATCTTGAATCTTGATTGAGTTCTTGATTGAAGATCTTGAATCTTGATGAGTTCTTTATGAGTTCTTGATTAGTTCTTTATGAGTTTGATGGGTTCTTGATGAGTTCTTGGTTGAGTCTTGAAAGTTAAAGAAAGTAATTGATGAGTTAAAGAAAGTGATTAAAATAATAAAGAAAGTTAAAGATTGAGTTAAAGTTGGTTAAAGAATGGATTTAAAGTAAAGGATTAATGTTGGTTAGACTCAAGATCAAGGCGCAAAGGCAATCTTGAGAATAACTTCGTGTTTAACTAATTATTTTCGAGAATCAAGGCGCAAAGGCAATTCTTGAATTTAATTATGTTATGATTGAGTTTATTAAATTGATTAAGATTTAAAGATTAAAGAATAGCTTGATTTCACTATTAGACGCCTATTACATAGAGTAAGATTCTATGTTTTGGGTTAAGACGTTGCCCCTATTCCATCCGCGGTATTGGGATAGTTGGAGTCTTACTATGTTATCTTTTGAATTTCCAGTAAGATTGGTTTCACGGGACATAGATTTCCATTAAGATTGGTTTCATGGGATTTGGGAGTAAGATTCTCAGTCCTGGCATAGTAGAAAGTTCGAATGCGTAAGATGCGTTCGTACGAGCGTAGTCCGGTCTAATATGTGAATGATTGCACCAAAGATAATGGAATAATGTTTAATGGTCAAGTTAGTCGTGTAAGCATGATTAAGTGATGTTGTTATTGTCGGTAGCTTGCTATGATGGTTCATATGTTTGATGTACGTTGGCAAGTTTGATTAACTGTTGTTTTATTTGATTTATTCTATGATCTTGTGTATCCCCGTTAGGGTGGGACAGTTATGTTACTCGCCACTGACGGTGGACTGTTGTTTACTTTTCAGGTAATTATGATGATGTTGGTGTTGCTTAGCTTGGGGTTGGGCGAGTGCCGATGTTCTTTTGATTTGTTTAGTTTGTATTTCGTTTATAGTTTTGGACCTTGTTTATAGTTTGTAATTTCTAACTCTGACCGTGTTTGGAGTTCATATTGTTATTAGTATTAATAATAACATTTTGGTTTAGTTATGTACAAACTTGTGGGTATTTGTACTTTTGAGGTTTAATAATAATATTTTGAGGAATTAGTTTTTAATTCTTAAGTATTTCGAGTTGTAGTTATAACTATTCGACTCGTCGGTTTCTTCCGCGCCGATTTAAGTGAGTCGGGTCGTTACACCTTGGGCATAGTATTCACTAAGGAGCAGCATTTGGCAAACTTCCAGAAGCTGACCGAAAGGAAACTGCGTCCTACTCTTTTTAATGATTGGGGCGCAGTAGACCTTTTAGGCATTCGGGAAGAAGTCCAAACTATTGGACGCACTTTAGGATGGGAGGAGTACCTCCTAAAGTGCGAGAACACGTATCGGCGTCCAATGTTGGAGTTTCTCTCCACGTTGGAGTACCAGATTAACCCGGGGGTTCAGCGAGGCCCTCCTGGCCGGCCTCACATCCAGGTACAATTCCAACTTTTCAATAAACAGCATTTAATTTCTTTAGAAGATTTTAATAAAATATTCACATGGCCTACGGACGGTGTCCTTGGGCCATTTGAATTCACCCCAATTGAAGGCAACCCCCAACCCTTTTGGGAGGCCATCACGGGGTCTAATTATAAATATAGCGGGCGCGATTGTAAGGCCTCGCAAATCCTCCAGATTGCGTTGCGTTACATCCACCGCGTTTTTTCCTTTACATTATTTTTTAAAACAGAGTCGGGTCAACTTCCCAAAGTTGACCTTCTTTTTTTGAAGCACGCTCTAAACCCGAACGACCCCATGGCTAATTGTGGGGCTTACCTTCTCGAGCGTTTGGTATCGATTCGAGATAAGCCTCCAATTGCCATCACTTGCGGTGGATGATTACCATAATCGCCCGACATTTGAGGTATGGTAATCGCCTCAACAACGGGGATTCCGTTTTGGTGAAGGGCGTGAATAAGTTATCCATGCCCATCTTAAGGGACATGGGGTTTTTTATATCTGACCACCCCCTAACGCCCCCATTCACGCTTTTAGTTCTTTGGGGATCTAACCGAGTTAAGTGGACGAATTTGCCATCCGACACTAGTCGGATGACTCATCCGCACTTCCTAGCTCCCCCTAGAACTATTTTTGAGGACGGGGATAATAGGGGAGGTGATGATAATAATTTTAATAATAATAATGATAATTTTAATAATGCCGGTGCCGATGACACCCAGCCTCAACGTGAAGATGTCGAGATGGGGGAGGCAGCGGGGTCTCATCCCCCTCTAACCGACACCCAATTGATCTTGGATCAATTGGCTGAGATGCGCCTATCTCAGGAACATTTTTACAACGCGACCCGGGATAGCATTCAAGGGTTGAGGCGTGATTTGGATCACGTGGCAAGGGTTAGTTGGCGTAACCATTTGGCTAACGTCAACCAATCCTTGGCATCTCCTTTCCCAAACCACCCCGACTACGCTCCGGCATATGACTATGCTCCGGGTCCATTCCAAGAGCCTCCCGCTTATAATATGTATCCCTATGGCTTCCCGTATTTCCCTCCTAGGGATGATGAGGGGGGGCCATCAGGGACATAAGAGGCTCGTGTTCCTAGATTAGCGATTTCTTTATTTACTATTTACTTATTTATTTTCTCTATATTTATTTTCTTTTTTTATTTTAAAATTATTTTTTATTTTGTTTGTTTTATTTAAGCTTTTGGTTTATTTATTTTCTTTCTTTATTTTGTTATTATTTTTGTTATTATTATTATCATTATTGTTGTTGGAGCTATGTCGCATGGAGCTTACGTGGTATAGGGCCGCCTTGGATTCCGGTGAGATCTCTCCACTTCTATTTATTTATTTGTTTGCATAGTTTTAGGGTTAGTTTAGGAAGAGTTGATAATCGAGGATGTTTGGCATTTAATTTTCGGCTTTCAAGCCCAATTGAGGATTCCTGGTTATCGATGGCGTTGGGCCTCGATTTTATTTTGATTGATTGCTTGATTGTTGTCTATGTGTTGAGCATGCTTGATTATTGGCTCCTTTTATTTTCTTGCGTGTTTATTTAATTTTAGTTTCTTTTCTTTGTTTTCTTTTCTTTTATTTTTTTCCTTTTTTCTATTTTCTTTTCTCTTTTTCTTTGTTTTCTTCTTCTTTTTCTCAATTAGCCGACTTTGATGTAGTTTGTGCATATTTGAACCTTTGTTTTTCTTTTTCTAGTGAATAAGGCATGCTTAGGAGCTTTTCTTTTGACCTTTTAGGAGTTGGCGAGGTTTTGAAAACTTGTACAAACTTTTGTGTTCTAGGTTAGAGGTTTTGGTAAGATTGGTTGAACCTTTGGGAATTTGAAGCCTACTAGGAGTATTTGCACCTTGGTGGGGGTTTTAGGTAGCCTTCTCCGTGCATGGTTAGTCTTGGGCGCTTATTTCCTCTACCTTTGAGCCTTGATCAAGAGTTTGTCTAGATTCCCGAGTTTCAAGTGACCGAGCCACCCTTGGGGACGACGAAGGCATTCATTTCTTAGTTAATTTCATTTTTCTCCCTTTTCATTCACTTTTTTTTTTCCCCACATTTTGTGATTAGGCTTTTTTCTTTGCCGAATTGGCTTTTGTTTTTCGTTTTTTCTATTCACTTTTGGAGCCCTTTTGAGCTTGAGCCTTTCTTTCTTTGAGCCAAGTTACAAACTGTAATGCCCCGAAAATTCGGGATATTTTAATTTTTTTTATAATTAATTAAATATATAATTAATGGGTTATTTAGTTGATTATTATTTAATTAATTATTAACTTTATTTGTAACAGTCCAGTTATTTTGGATCATGACCTGAATCTATTTATTCTGTCTTACTAAACCCGAGCCCATATATTTTTCTCCTAATTGATTTATTTAATTTGTTAACTAATTTTATTAATTATTATAACTACTTTTGACCCATTCCAAAACCCACCTTTGTTGTCCTATTTTCACTACTAAACTTTAGGAACCCTAAACCCTATTACCTCCCATGTCACATGGCTAACCTTCATTTTTGGGGGTTCAACAATTGTTTTAATTATTTTCCCTTCCAAGAATCGATCACAAAAATTCCCTAAAAACTCCTAAACATTTTCTATTGATTTCAAGAACTCAAAGATTGCAACAAAAGCTTAAAGAAACTTCAAGAAACCGTGTGGCCTTGATATTTTCGAATCATATCTCTCCTTCAAAGGTAATTGGATTGCTTTTACTTAATCTTTAGGATAGATTAGTTGCATAGTTTTTAGAATATGGTTTGGAATTGTTTAGAACAATGTAGGATTGCTTAGAATTAGTATCATGTTTAGGATTGAAATTTTTTCAAATGATATGATGAATATTATGATGTTATTTTCTTGATTTCTTTATGTAAATTTGATGAATCTTGATTATTTAAATTATTAATTAAAGTCTTAAATTAAAAAGAATATATTTGTTCTTGTTGTTCTAAATTGTCGAGTCACTTAGAATAATTTTAGGGAGTTTCTTTACTGTTTCATTATGAATCATGATTTATTTCGTGGCAAAATTCGTCATTTTCTTGCTTGAAATAATTTAATCTTTCAAACCGGTAAAACTGTCCAGATTTAGTTTACGAATTTATTAAGATACTTAATCAATTCGGATGGCTACGAAATTTTAGGTGGAAGTCAGTAATAGTGTTTTACAGCTTGTGTTAAATTTTCGTAATTTTTAAAGATCGTTTGCTATGGCAGAAAAATCTGAAACTGATTACAGCCTAATCTGATTTGTTAGTTATAAAATCCCTTAAAAATAGTAAATGACGTTATTTTTGGACGAAATTTATGCACGTTAAACCTTGAACCCATGTTTAACTCCCATCAAAATTTCCAGATTATTTGATACCTTTAGACGGTCGATATTAATTTAATTCTTTAAATCAGATTGTGTAAAATAGTGTGATTGAATTATTAAAACATGTTATTATTAATTCTTGAAATGTTCTTGATATATCTTGGCCCTATAATTGCCATGTGATGTTATACAGTTAAAGGATTAACTTTTGATCTTGTTCTTGATTAATCTTGATGTCTTGATGTTGTTGCATAATTTATTTATTTATTAGGTTAATTTATTTAATTATTGATAAAGGAATTTAATTAATTTAAAGTGTTAATTTTGGTATTATTTCTCCAAAATGTCAAGTGATGTGAAATATGGAAAATAGGATTTTTATCATGTTTTAGGTAACTCATGTAGCTAATTGTCATTTTATATGATTTATTGAAATGTTTATATGATGATATGATGAATTTATTTAATTATTATTTTTAGATTAAAATGTTGTGTGGTCTCATATTTTATTTGACCCATTTTAGTTTAACTTTTGACTTACAATATTATTAAAAGGTAATTTTAGGAAGCATTATAATTATTATAATTAAAGGAATTAATAGGGATAAGTTGCAATACGAAGGAAAGTAACAACATAATTATTACCATTAAAAGGAATTAATAGGGATAAGTCGCAATATGAAGGAAATTAATAATATGAATAAAGGAAGGGTTATGGGTAAAATATGACAAGATAAGTATTTCAGGGGAAGATTTCCTTTGTATATGTGTATAGTATGAATTTCGTGTATTTTTGACTGTATGGTATACGTATATTGTATGTATTTCTAACCGTATTTTGCAGGTATTTTATATGTATTGTATACGTATTGTTATACGTACTTTGTACGTATTCCGTACGTATTCCGTATGTATTTTTGTACGTATTTTTGTACATATTCCGCATGTATTTTTGTACGTATTCCGTATGTATTTTGTACGTATTTTCGTACGCATTTCGTATGTATTTTTGTACGTATTTCCAAGTATTTCCGCATTATTTTTCCGCATGATGTTGGTCGTTTTTGAGTGGTATAAGTTTAGTTTGGAGTTTGAGGCAAGTTAAGATGAACAAGATTGGATTAGAAGTTAAGCTATGACGATAAGGAATTGAATTGAGGATTGGAATAGAACAGAACAGAATTGAATTGAATTGAAAAGATGATTAACTATGAAGTGACCACCTATCTAGTGGCTCATGTGCCATGAACATAGGTATAGTCGAAGCCATTGTCCTATCTTCGGATTGGGGACAGTTCTTGATCCCAGTGCTTGGGGAGTAGATCCTTGTGGTTGACCCGGCATGAGCAAGGAAAGTTGGGGGGAGTAGATCTTCGTGGTTGACCTCTTACGAGCATATGACTGGTCACGGATTAGCACCTGATTGGGAAAGAACAGAAAAGAAGAGTCGTTGATGAGGATTAAAAGTCTAGAATTGGTTGAGCTGAGCTGAAGGTCTTGTTAAGGATGACTTGTATGATTGTTTTCCGCTGCATACTTGATGTGATTGCTTGTTGACTTCTTTGCATGATGACTTGTTCGACAGTTCAGATGATCTGTTCTGATTATTATGTTTCTAATTGTGTTCTACTGATTAAGTAGAACAATCTAATTACTCACCACTGACTGTGGACCCCCCATTCTATTTCAGGTACAGGTGGTGATTGAGTTTAGGCTACGTATGGGCTAGGATTGTGAGCTAGCCAGCTTAGAAGTGACCCGATGACTAGTTTAGATTATGTTTGTAACGACCCGACTTTTTTAAGCTGTCGTTTGACGAAGGAAAACGACTTGCGGATCATTACTTAAGCATTAAATTAAACATTAATTATATATTTAAAATATAAACATCTTTTATTAACTTAAAAGTCTGAAATTAATCCCAAAAGTCAATAAAGGTAAAATACTTAAAGAATTACATAAACTGAAATAATGTCTTCCCAACATGCTGGGATCATAAATGAAATAATGTAATATTGTCTTATTGAATTCTACAAAAGAAATACTAAGGTGAAACTAAAACTCTGCCTCAACAAAACCCAACCAGCGGAAGCCCGACTACGCAGCTGCATCGTCACCTGAAACTGAGGGGGGGGGGTCCACCGTCAGTGGCGAGTAACTAGGCTGTCCCGTTTAAGTAAGGGACCGCTAAACACATAATAGCATAGGATAACACACGAAAACACATGTATATAAATAACATTTCATACACAAGTACATACGGGGTACGTATACAAATACGTACAAAAATACGTATAAAAATACGTATACAATACGTATAATAATACCTGCAAAATACGGTTAGAAATACATACACAATACGTATAAAAGTACGTATACAATACGTATAACAATACCTGCAAAATACGGTTAGAGGTACGTACAAAATACGTATACAATACAAGCATACATACGAAATACATTTATACATACATACATTCCAGAGTTATACATATACAGACATACACAGCGGAAGACTTATACCATTCATAATACGTTACATCCAGTACCTAACTTATATTATACACAGACTTATACTTTAATTATCATAATATACCTTACATTATCTTAACTTCATAATCATATCATATCATTCATCTTAATTTTATTATTATATTATATCATTCATCTTAACTTTAAAATCATATCATATCATTATCTTCACTTCTTAACGGACCGGTCTTTATAGCTCGTTGTGGATCCCGTATGCACCACCACTTTCCTAAAACATGCCGGGGTGAACTCATGTATTCAGCCCGTAGTGGATCCCGTGTGCACCACTAAGCCTAAGCTATGGCCATAACTCCTAAATAGCAGCTCGTGTACTACTACTTAGACGACTACATATTTTAAGACCCAGAACTGCCCGGGTGAACTTGTGTATTCATCCCATGGGGCAGTGGCATCGACTTAACCCGATCTGATGACTCGTGTATCATCAAAAGGGTGTCCTATCTTATTAACCCGATTGATGACCTTTGCGTCATCGCAGGGGCGATCTTAACTTATTATCTTTCTTATAACTAGAAGTACTAGGTGACCGTAATCGGGAATAAATGTTCGAAGTCCCAGGAAAGAGAGGTGCGGCACGTATATTGGCCACCTTAAATACCAAGTCTTTCCTAGCCAGAAATCGAAACAAATAATTACCCTTTTACTCTGTTTCCTTTCCTTCCCTATAATATCTTATTATCTTTAATTCCTCATTGTAACTTATCCCTACTGACTTCCTTATAAAAATAATAAATACAACTTATTGTCCAAAATAACTAAGTCCTTTAATCGTATTATTATTACCCTTTCATATTATAACTTATCCCTAATTATAAATATTAATAATTATAATAATAATACTAATTCCCAAAATTGTTCCAATATTATTATAAGCCAAAATAATTAAACTAAAACTGGTCAACAATAACTAACCTACTCGAGATTTTACGGTGAGTTTACTAATTAGATAAATTCATCAACATAATAATTAACAAAATCATTTCAATTAACAATAATTCGAATAATTAATAATTATCACCAAAAATTGCATAAAACATGATAAAAATTCTACCTTTCATATTTTATACCACTCGAAAATCATGAAAAACAATACCAAAAATTACGTCTTTAGTTAATTAAATTCAATAACCAATAAATCATAGCGAACTTTATAATAAACATTAAAATTATCCTTAAAACACCATATTTTACACAATCTGATTTTAAAGTATTAAATTAAGAACCACCATTAAAAGGTCTCGAATAATCTGGAAATTTTGATGGGAGCTATATTTAGGTTCATGGTTTAACGTGCATAAATTTCGTCCAAAAATAACATCTTTTACTATTTTTAAGGAATTTTATAACTAACAAATCAGATTAGGCTGAATTCAGTTTCAGATTTTTCTGCCACATCAAACGAAATTTAAAAATTACGAAAATTTAAAAAAAGCTGTAAAAAAATATTAATGACTTCCACCTAAAATTTCGTAGCCATCCGAATTGATTAAGTATCTTAATAAATTCGTAAACCAAATCTGGACAGTTTTACCGGTTTGAAAGATTAAATTATTATAAGCAATAAAAGGACGAATTTTGCCACGAAATAAATCATGATTCATAATCAAACAGTAATGAAACTGCCACAAAAAATTCATCAAGAAATAACAAGATTTGATTAATAAATAAATTCATACAAGTAATTATTCAACAATTAAAGATTTCAAGAAACTACATAAAATAATCAAGAAAATTTCATAATAATTCATAAAGATTACATATTATCATCAAGAAAAATTACATAATATCATATCATATGATTCGAAATTTTCTAGGTGATCATGAAACTAATTCCTAACAATTTTCATGTTTTAATCCTAATTAACTATGTGATTAACTTGTACCGAAATTAAACGAAATAGCATAGTTACCTCGATACGCTAAAATTCCAAGAAAAATCACCAAATTGGTGACTTGAAGTGCACGGCCTTTTGGAGGAAAGAAGAGAAAGTTTTTTTTTTCTTTTAGGGTTTATGAGCTTTTGCCAAATAGGGAAATAATTTACACAAGCCTTATTTATAGAAAAAGAAAGGAGAAGCAACCAAAACCCTAACAACAAAGGAAGGGGGGCCGTGAATGAGAGGAGGGAAAATAGGGGAGGTTGAGCAAATTTTGGTGGACTTAGTTAGGTAGTTAGACTAGGTTCTAGATCTTTAAATTAATTATTTAACTTAATTAATTAAATCATCTAATTAATTAAATTAAACCAAAGAATTAATATTGGTCCAAAACAAAGGGGAGACCGGCCATGCTTAAAAGAAAAAGGAAAATTGGGTCATTTGGCCCAATTTGAGAAAAAAAAGAGAAGGAAATAAAATAAAACAGTCCAATTTAATTGGGCCTTTTGGACTTAGAATGCATAAATAAAATTAATAACCGCGAAATTTTCTGGCCCTAAATTTCGGGGTATTACAATGTTTATTTGTTTTAGTAGTCTATTCTTTATTTTTTTAATAGTAAAGGATATTGGTTTGATATTTATTTTGGGATTATCTAACAGTTTTTAATGAATAATATGATTAAGTTTTAGAGCTTCCGCTGTAGTTTATGAACCTAACTTTGAAGTTTTAGAAGTTAATGATCTGTGATTGTTGTTTTCTCCGAAAACAACGCTGCTAAATTACGGGTCGTTACACAAACCATTTCCTTTACTTTTATTTCACCCTTATAGGTAAGTGAAGTTAGGGATCTTGGTGTTGTTTAGTATGGTTATGAGCTTTGGAATTGTAAAGTCTAAGTATCTTTAGTTCTCTTATTGTGAATTTTCATGAGAAATAAAAGCCGACCAAGTGTGAAAAAGGCGACGTCTTCATTAAGTTCAAAAAAAAAGAAAAAAAGAAGCATTTCATTATTAGGAGAAAAAATGAATTTATTCTTTAGAAATTCAAAAAAAAAAACAAAAATCAAAATTTTCCTCCTTCCATTTTTCACAATGAGGACATTGTGTCCTTCAAGCTTGGGGGGGGGAGGAATTAAAAAAAATGTGTTTTTTGTTTTGTTTTGTTAGGACCTTGTGAAGTTTTTTTGGGTCCATTTTGTGTAAGTTTGTTTTTTGAATAAACTTGGGGGAGGTTATCCCCGGTATTTTGGTTTTAGTGTGATCCCTTGTGTTTTGTACTTCACTTTAGGGCACCACCACATAGCCAAATTTTTTCCACACCCTTACCCAAGCCTTACGTTGCATCCATAAGAAGTCCTTCCGACCCATGCGGGGTTGAGTCCTCCTTGTCTTTCGGGAACTAGCCAAGTATATTGAGTGGGCGAACAAGGGGAGTGATGGGGGGATAACTCTAGCTCCACATTAAATGATCCACTCACAACGGATCCGTTTTCCCTTTTCTTTCCGGTTCCTTCGCGGAATCATGAGGCACTCCTAGTTAGGTGGATTTGAACCCTTTGGTTGGGTTGTGGTATGTTTGCTAGAACTAGCTTTGGGACTATTAGGTTGTGCATAGTTTTCTTAGTTTTCTTTCTTTCTTCCTTTTGGGTCAATTTCTTAGGTCCTTTGCATGCCAAGTTTGGTAGAATTTAGGAAGCTTTGTGTTCTCTTTTGCACATTCTCCTTTCGGCTAGTGCGTTTATTTATTTTCTTTTCCTTTTCCTTTTTAGTTTTAGATTAATTAATATATAGTTGGCAAGAGTTATGGGTTAAACTCTTTGGAAACCCTTACGAGAGCATACTCGTCCTCTTTGGCGACTTGGGGGTTTAAAGGGCATGTTACTTGCGCTAAAAGTGACCGTGCTTCCTATGAAAGTGAGTTAGGTTTTGTTTTTGTTTTAGCATTAGATTTTCTTTGCTTGAGGACAAGCAAAAGGCAAGCTTGGGGGATTTTGATCGGTCCATTTAGGACCTATTTCTTAGCTTCTTTTAGCTTGATTTTTGGTCGTTCTCGTCTTTGTTTTATCGTTTTTAGGGTGTTTCAGCTTAGTTTTGAGTTTTTCTTAGGTTTTATTTGTTTTTGTGTTAGTTTGGTTCTTTTTGCTAATAATTGGCTAAAATATATGTTGCTTGAGTTGTATCGTGTTTTGTGCAGATAATTTCGGGCTTTGAACGGGTCGTGAGAGGTCCCGAGCGGATTCCGAGGAGCCGGGATTGGCACCGAGGTGACAACGAGGCACTTAGGGAGCAAGAAGGCCTAGATTTGAAGGCTACACGACCGTGCAGACTAGCAGTGCACGGTCGTGCAGATCAACAACCCAAAAGCATGGGTGCACGATCGTGCAAAGTATAACTGTACGATCATGCAACCCCTCTTTCCCAGGCCACGATCGTGCAAGTTATAGCTACACGATCGTGCAGCCCCTCGTGCAGAGATCAGAAGGTCCTTTCTGATCTGCACGATCGTGCAGGCTATCCTTGCACAATCGTGCAAATTTTACTTCGTTTCGCCACGATCGTGCAAGGTTCAACTGCACGATCGTGCAACTAAGTTGCACGATCGTGCAGCCTATTAATGCACGATCGTGCACGGTGTAACTCGTGATTTTGTTTAATTAGCCATGTGCTTTGTAATTTTTAGTATAAATAAGGGGCTTAGGCATTGTAAGAAAGAGTTCAGAGATTTTAGAATAGTTTTTAGCTAGCATAAACACACTCTCAAGTAGTAGATTTCTCTCTAAAGATTTCAATTGAATTCCAAGTTTTAGCTTTAGTTCTTTAATTCTTGTTTTCATCTTTGTAAACCAAGATTCCAATTGTTTCAATTAAAGTTCAAATTAGGTTTTGTTTTAGTTTTCATTGTTAATTTTGTTAAGTTTCTTAATTTCTTGTTATCATTTTAGTTTCGTTAGAATTAGTTTTGAATTCATAGAATAGTTTAATTTGAATTTCATGATTTTAGCTTTAATGGATTGCATTAGTGAGTAGTTCCTTTTCTAAGGATTGGATGACTTGATGTTATAGATTTTGGGGGTTAATCATTGGATTGTTGGTGTTTGAATAATCTTGATTGTAATTTCTTGATTGCTAGAGGTAGTAATTAGGATTGTGAATTGATGAAAGTATTTGATGAACTCGGTTTTGGGTTTTGCTAATTTGACTATTCGAGAGAGGTTATCTTAGCCGATCCTAGAATTTCCTATCACCTAATCGAGAGAGGGTGTTGGGATTGAGTCCGTTAAGTGCTTTTGAATGTTCACATTGCAATTGAGATAATCGAACATGAATTAATTCAATGACTATAATTCCTCCGATTGAAGTACCGTTAGGAATTCCAATCTTTAGAGTTTTTAATTTTGATATTTCCATTTGCATCGATTTCGTCTCTTTTCGATTAGTTTAAATTCTTGTAGTTTAGGTTTAATTCCAACATTCAATCAACAATTAAAGACCCTTGGATCATTCTAAATTCACGACTAATTCCGCATTAGTTCCTCGTGGATCGACCCTAACTCCGCTAATACTACGTGTTAGTTGCTAGGTTTATAAATTGTATATTTGTTTGGCGACTAGGGCCGCGACACCCTAGGAGCCGATTAGAAGGCAAGATAAAATTTGGGCCCCCACACACCTAGCTATAGAAACCTATTCTTGTGACGATATAAACAGCCGCATGCACTCCAAAATCCGCAGTCCACGAGAAATTCTGAATTCGCTTCAACAAGGCAACAACATCTCCTTCCAATTCCCCTAATGAAGAAAAAGATAAAGGAAGGAACCCATCACCCAATGCTCGGCACCTATCTTCATACTTAGCCCGCTTACGAAGAGTTGCACCCGTCACAACACGACCAGGAATGAAGCCAGCCAACCCAAAAAAGTTAAAGGAGAAGACCCTACTAAGTCCACGCACAAATCAAGCCCTTGATCCCAGGAATAAAGTAAAACGTCGGCAGGCCGTAGTGCTCCATCATTTCCCCCTATTAAACCAATATCCACCTCCTTCTTTGCTAAAATCCCAGACCGATAGCAAACATCAAGAAGGGTATCCCGAACAACATTATGCCGATTCTTAATACCCACCATACCAGGACATGACACTGCATGATCTCCAAAAATATCCCCCTCAAAAATCCTCGAGCAAGCAGAACAGGGTGCCACAATCGAGAACAAAGGAACTCCCAATCGATAGCATAAAACAAAATGGTAAGTCCTAGCATTCATCGTCTGACCCAGACCCAAGATAGGAACCGCACGAAGCCAAGCAGAGGTGTGGTCGCCCTGTTGCGATTTCCACAATGCCAACTGGTGCGAAGATAAAGAGAAGGTGGACTCTGCAGCTGTAGAAACCTTAGTGAAATATATATCCGCCAATTTCTTCATGAGTTTAGGGGGGCGACCTCACTAGGATTACACAAAAAGTTAGTCTCCACAATCATATTATACAAGCCCAGTGCATCCTGAAAAGCACGTCCGAACCCGGCAACACCAGCACCATGTAAGATCTTAGCTTGCAGGTCAGTAGACTGCAAACGCGAAGCAAGGAAAGCATAATGTCGAACATCACCTGCAGAATAAACACCAAGTCCACCCCAAGCAAAAGGTAAGGTAGCAAGACGCCACTGCTAATCACCAAACCCTGGCCCCGAAGCAGTGACAACACGTTCCAAAGAAGATTGAAGAGCTTCATCAAAAGAGAGTTGAGCTTCCTTAAACATACAAGGAGGACAGGTCCGCAAAGCAAAGTAAAGCTTTGAAACCCCTGTACAAGCACGAAGTAACAATAGCTCACATTGTGGATCTTCAAGCATGGCAATAGCGTCCATCAACATAATAGTTTTGTCTACACGGGTCTTCATAAGTTCGGCACTAAACACTGAGTCTGAACTAACAGGCCCACCAAGCAGCTTAACACCTCGCAATGGTTGTGAGATATTAGCAGGAAAAACACCTGCCAGCCTACAACGAGGGTCTTCCACAGGCCAGTACACTTCCGTTTTTCCACATTAAGACGTAGTCCGTAATGAGGCCCTTCATCCATGATCAACTCCAAGGCTTTTCCCACCACCAAAGTATCACCAAAAATGGTGCCGTCATCCAAGTACCATGCCTTGACTTGAACGTAACGTGTCTTCACCATAATACAACCTACCAAGTACCACGCTTTGACTCGAACGTCACGTAACATCACCTCCCGATCAATTAAATTGAAGGCACTCTGGAAATCAACCAACAACATTGAAAGAACAACATCATTATCGCGTTCCTCAACCAATCGTTTAACCGCATGAAGAATTGCTTCACCCCCCATAAACACCCCCACACCGAACTGGAGACCATCAAAATAGCCCGCTAAAGATTATCCAATCATCGCAGCCCCAACCTTGAAAACCAGATGCCGCCAAACAGTGCCCATAGCTATGAGTCGAATACCCCCACCAGGCTTGACAACAGGAGTCAGTGGAGCACTAGTGATGTACTCACCCAACTCTGTCGGGCATTTCCCAGCCAAAAAGAGAGTCACCATGTAACGACCCGACTTTTATAAGTTGTCGATTTACGAAGGGAAATTAACAAATGGATCATTATCAAATAAAACATACTAGATTATTACTAAATTGAAACCTTTAAATTTAAATTAAGATAACTCTTTATTAATTATTGAACTAATGAAAGGATAAAATGTCCATAAATCCATATTATTTAATAAACTACAACTAAAATTGTTTATACCCAACAAGCTGGGTAAAATCAAAGAAATAATAAACTAAAAAGTAAAATAGACTTCGGGTTTCCTCTATAAGTCTTGCCAAAACACTCAACCCTATCCATACAAAAGCCCACTTATTCTTCAGCATCTTCACCTGAAATTGGGGGAGGGTCCACCGTCAGTGGCGAGTAACTAGGCTGTCCACTTAAATGTGGAACCCTAAACCATATAATATCATAGAATCAACCAAGATAAACGTACAAAAATACATGGATAATCGTATAAAAATACATACATAAACGTATAAAAATACATACAAATACGTATAAAAATACATACATAAACGTATGAAAATACATACAAATACGTATAAAAATACATACTCAAACGTATAAAAATACATACATAATAAACGTATAAAAATACATACATGTCAGACGTACGTAGCGGAAGACTTAACATATCATACTTATAATAATACATGGTTAAATACATAAATACGTACTTAAGTAACATAATAGCATACAAATAATATACCAACCCGTGGAATACATATCTTATCATATTATTTCCCGATTCCCATCTTTTAACCATCTTCTTAAGTTCATGGACCGGTCATTATAGCTCGTAAGGATGCCCGTGTACATCCCAACTTTCCTAAAATGCGTCGGGAAGAATCCATGTATTCTACCCGTAGCTCTCCTTTGCAAGAACTAAGCCTAAGCTATGACCATACCTCCTAAATAGTAGCCCGTGTACTACTACTTAGACGACTACACATCTTAGAATCCAGAACTGCCCAGAGACCGCAGTAGGGCAGTGGCTTCGACTTAACCTAATCCGGTGACCCATGTATCACCAAACAGGTGTCCACTTATTATCTTATCTTATCTTATCTTTTTGACATGGCCATCATGAGACCAATAACATCTTATCATCTTATTATTAACAAAGTCAATCCTTTTTCTTATTATTACAACTTATCTTCTTATTTCCTTTTATTCCTTTAATTGTATTAAATCCTTAAATCATAAGCTAAAATTATTATAAGCCAAAAATTAAATTAAATTGATCATAACAGTATCCATATCATTCGACAATTTCGAGAATAAGCCACATAAATAATTAAATTCAATTCTTTTTAAATAATCACACAAATAATTCAATAAATCAAATAAATCATCAAATCAATACAATAATAATAAATTATCATAATACATGATAAAAATATTCTTTTTCCATCCCTGCATCATTCGAAACACTTAGGCTAAATAATAAAAATTGACACTTTAAAATATTAGTCACAATATCAAGGATAAATTATTAAAACCTATTAGATAAATAATAAAATCATGGATTAACTGTAAATTACCAAGACAGTAGTCAAACAAGATCAAAATTTACTCTTTTTATAATTATAATATTCGGCCTTCAACAACAATAATAACACTCGAAAATTTTATATACTTAACTATCATATTTTTTATTATTAAAACAGTCATAAAAATTGTAAGATCATATTCTAACGATTAATCATAAAATTATAACCAAAACTGGATCAAAAATTATGTTTTTTATTACCATAATATTCGGCCATCATGGAAGGAAAACAAGAACAAGATTAGTTTATTCTCAAGAATTAATTAGACCATATTCTTAAATCTTTATATCATCTTTAAATTAATAAACAATTATTAAATCAAGATTTAGGCTTAATATGAACATGAAAAATTGAAACTTTAATTCTTTTATAAATCTTGAACCACTCGACATTTTTAAGGAATAAAAACAAGATTAAAAATTTAATTCAAGACTTTAAGTTATACAATTAAATAAATCAAGATCATACTTTTAAATCAAGCATCATAAAACTTCATAAAATTCATGCTTAACGGCTCGACATTCACACGCATAATCCAAGAATTAATTCAAGATTTTATCATGCAATTCTTCTAATTAAAACATGTAATTTAAGATAATAATCATGCATAGAATTAATTAAAATAACAAAGATTCACTAAAGATCATACAAAAATATCAAGAACATCATAGATAAATATATATAGCATGGTTCGAAATCCATAACCTAATCATGATACTAATTCTATCAATTCCTAGTTTAATCCTAATCAACTATATGATAAACTAATACCAAATTCAAGGAGGATAGTCTAGTTACCTTGAATTAGGAAGAAACAAAGAAAGAAATCGTGCTTGGGGTTCGAATTCCACACGGCTGTAATGGCCTAGATTTTTCGGTATTTTTGCCGTTGATTTATTTGCTATTTATGTTATTTTATGTATGGTCCAAAATTTATTTGGACTATTTATTTTTATTTTATGAGAATAATTTCGATTAATTTCAATATTACTATTTTTAATTATTTATTATTTATTTTATTATTATTTAATTAATTAGAATTTTATTATTTAATTTTCTAGTTAGTTATTTAATATTTTTGGGCCAAATGCGATTTAAGCATGATTAATCATGCATGAGTGCAATTAGCCCAATTGATCACCAAAAGGCCTAATTTAGCCTTATTATAACCGGCCCCCTTGGTTAAGTGGCTTAATTTTGCCACTTACTTCATGTTCACACCTTAATCACTTCTATAAATAGAAGGGGATTGTAAGGCTTGTGATTCATTTTGCCATCATAAACACTTTTCTCATCAATTCAAAAGCAAAACACTCTCTCCAATTGCCTCCCGTTCACACGCCATTTTTGTCTTGTTCATCACTAACCCTTATTCATCCATCTTTTCAAACCCAAACTTAAAGATTCAACCTCCATTGATTTTTAAGTATCAAAACACAAGTTATACCTCAGTAGTTTCATTCAAGACTTCTAGTTCGGGTTTGGTTTTGGGATTTGTTCG
Source organism: Salicornia ramosissima (assembly GCA_951394345.1). Lineage (NCBI taxonomy): Eukaryota > Viridiplantae > Streptophyta > Magnoliopsida > Caryophyllales > Amaranthaceae > Salicornia > Salicornia ramosissima. Next base: position 15,955,706 of record OX596236.1, on the reverse strand, counting down.
TTGGGTTCGTGTGGGTGGTTCGTGGATCGAGTGGTGGTGCACGGTGGTGCTCGTGTGAAGACGGTGAAGCCGTGCAAGAGCCGTGGGATGATCGTGCAAGGATCGTGTTTGTGGTGCCCGTGTGTCTTCGTGCAAGCCGTGTGTGTTCGTGCTGTGTTGTGCGTATCAAGGGCCGTGTACTTTGGGTTTTTTCGGGCTGCAAGTTTGTGTGTTTTCTTTCCTTGATCTTCAATAAGGTAACATACTCTCTTACCTTGATATGTATACAATGATTATAGGATAGGTTAAATGATCATGTTGGATGAGTTTTGATGATTGTTTTTCAAGTTATGCGTGATTTCTAAGTATGGTTTTGGGTAATGTTTTCATGATGATTTACTTAAGTTTTCATGCATGTTTTGATGGGATTTTCGTGTGGTTTTCGATTTCTTGCTGAGTTCTTGTTGAGTTCTTCATGGGTTCTTGATGAGTTCTTTGAGTTATTTATGAGTTCTTGGTTGAGTCTTGGAATCTTGAAAGTTAGTTTTATGTTCTTTTAAAGTGCAAGATTATTGGTGTTTTCAAAGTAATGTTTAAAGATAAGTAAAGATTTATAAAGATTTTGAAAGAAAGGTTTAAAGAATTTAAAGAAAGGTTTAAAGATTTGTTAAAGATTTGATAAAGATTGATTATGAAGTAGGATTGATTATGGTTAAACTCAAGAAAAGGCGAAAGAAGTGATCTTGAGTATAACTTCGATGTTTGTAAGTAAGATTAGCTTAAGTTTACTTTTAAACGTCTAATCTTGGAGTAAGATTCTAAGTTTTGGGTTAAGACGTTGCCCCTATCCTAACTGCGGTATCGGAATAGTTTATATTTGCTATGTTGTCTGTTTGATATGAATTTCCATAAGATGGGTTCATGGGTTTGGGAGTAAGATTCTCATTCCTGACATAGTAAGAAAGTTCATTCGCGTAAGAAGCGTTTGTACGTGCATAGTCCGGTCTAAAATGTAAAAGGTAGCGACAAAGTTGTTTTTATGATTTTTAAGTTGGAATTATTTTAAGTTGGTCAGTTTTACGATTAATGGTATTTTGATGTTTTTATCACATGTCGGTTGGTAGTCTGATATGTTTGTTTGATTTGTTCTATGATTATGTGTATCCATGTTATGGTGGGACTGTTATGTTGCTCGCCACTGACAGTGGATTGTTGTTATTTTTTAGGTAATTCTGATGATGATTGTGCTGCTTAGCTATTGGTTGGGCGAGTGCCGTTCTAGTGTTCTGTTTTTAGACTATGTTATGTTATTAGTTTGGACATTTAGTTTTATCTTTAGTGTATTTTGACTCTGACAGTGTTTGGAGTTATTTGCTAGTATTGATACATTTGGATTTAGTATTGTACAAACTTGTGGGTATTGTACGTTTTGGGATATAGTAATAATATTTTCGAGGTTTTGTTTTAATTTTTAGTAAGGTTGTTTGTTAGATCGACAATTCGACTCGTCGGTTTCTTCCGCGCCGGTTTAAGCGAGTCGGGTCGTCACGCGGCACACTAGGGGACTTTTGTGGTTTATTTTGAGAGTTTAGAGTATCTGAAGTTAGGATAAAACAATAAAAGTTTTGTTCCCTATATAATTATAAAGAACTAAAGAAACAAATAACTAAATAAAAGAGAAGGGGGGCCGTGAGTTTTGAGTAGTAATAGGGGAAAAGAATCAACTTAGGAGACTCAGTAATAGGTTAGTTAAAAATAGGATTTTTAGAATATTTAAGATAATTATAATATTAATTAGATATTTAGACTTGAAATTATCCAATTAATAATATTAACAAAAAGGATTAAAATAATCCTTGGCCAACTAAAGCGGAGGGCCAGCCAAGAGAAGGAAAAATTGAGTCATTGGGCCCAATTTTAAGACAAGGAAAAGAAATAAGAATTAAACAGTCCAAATAATTGGGACTTTTGGACTTAGAATATTAGAATAATAACAATTAACCACAAAATTTTCTGGCCCAGAATTTCGGGTTATTACAGTGAGCTACGGGTAGAATACACGGGTTCTTCCCGATGCATTTTAGGAAAGTTGGGATGTACACGGGCATCCTTACGAGCTATAATGACCGGTCCATGAACTTAAGAAGATAGTTAAAATATGGGAATCGGGAAATAATATGATAAGATATGTATTCCACGGGTTGGTATATTATTTGTATGCTATTATGTTACTTAATTACGTATTTATGTATTTAACCATGTATTATTATAAGTATGATATGTTAAGTCTTCCGCTGCGTACGTCTGACATGTATGTATTTTTATATGTTTGAGTATGTATTTTTATACGTATATGTATGAATTTTTATACGTATTTGTATGTATTTTAATACATTTATGCATGTATTTTTATACGTATTTTTATGTATTTTTACACGTTTATGTATGTATTTTTATACGATTATCCATGTATTTTTGTACGTTTATCTTGGTTGATTCTATAATATTATATGGTTTACAGTTCCACATTTAAGTGGGACAACCTAGTTACTCGCCACTGACGGTGCCCCCCCCCCCAATTTCAGGTGAAAATGCTGAAGAATAAGTGGGCTTTTGTATGGATCGGGTTGAGTGTTTTGGCAAGACTTATAGAGGAAACCCGAAGTCTATTTTACTTTTTAGTTTATTATTTCTTTGATTTTACCTAGCTTGTTGGGAATAAACAATTTTAGTTGTAGTTTATTAAATAATATGGATTTATGGACATTTTATCCTTTCATTAGTTCAATAATTAATAAAGAGTTATCTTAATTTAAGTATAAAGGTTTCAATTTAGTGATAATCTAATATGTTTTGTTTGATAATGTAACGACCCGACTCGCTTAAATCGGCGCGGAAGAAACCGACGAGTCGAATAGTTAGAAACTACAACTCAAAACTTAGGAAATTAAACTAATTCCTCAAAATATTATTAATCAACCAAAAACGTACAAATACCCACAAGTTTGTACATAACTAGTCACAAAAGTCAAACTAAAAATACTAAGCATACGAGTAAACTCCAACTACATGTCAGAGTTATAAACAACGTAAAAGAGTCCATACAATACTCCAATACTATCTAAAAACAACAGTAATAGTAAATACAACAGATAGCAGAAATAACAACGTCGCTCGCCCAACCCAAAGCTAAGCAAGAGTATCGTCATCAGAAATACCTGAAAAATATACAACAGTCCACCATCAGTGGCGAGTAACATAACTGACTCACCCTAATGGGAATACACATGTACATAGCACAAATCAAATAATCAATATCAATAATCAAAGTACGAGAACAACCCAAGACGTGAACTCGACTCAAACCAACCTAATCAACTATCTTTGGCGCAATCAATCATATTCTAGACCGGACTGTGCTCGTACGAACGCATCTTACGCGATCGAACTTTCTACTATGCTTGGATTTGAGAATCTTACTCCCAAACCCCATGAAACCAATCTTACTAGAAATCCATGTCCCGTGAAACCAATCTTACTGGAAATTCACAAAGATCGCATAGTATGACTCCAACTATCCCAATACCGCGGATGGAATAGGGGCAACGTCTTAACCCAAATACAATGAATCTTACTCAAAGTATCAGGCGTCTAAAAATGAAATCAAGCTAATCATTAATTAATTCTTTAGTCATTTTAATCATGTTATTCATTTAATTATCTCAACTTAACTAAATTACAATCAAGAATTGCCTCAATGCCTTGATTCTTGAAGATAACTAGTTAAATTATCGAAGTTATTCTCAAGAACTGCCTCTAGCCTTAATCTTGAGTCTAACCAATCATAATCCAACATTCAATAATCATTCTTTAATCATATTAGACACTTTCTTTAACTCTCTTTATCACTTAAACCATTTTCTCTAACTTTCAAGATTCGACCAAGAACTCATAAAGAACTCATCAAGAACTCATAAAGAACTCAATCAAGAACTCATAAAGAACTCAAAGAACTCATAAAGAACTCATTCAAGATTCAAGATCTTCAATCAAGAACTCAATCAAGATTCAAGAACTCAATCAAGAACTCATCCAACATAATCATCACACGCATATCATCATGATTCATTCGAAAACTTCAACTTAAACTCATCCAAATTCATCAAACTTTGACATAATAATCATGATCATAAAACAACATATATTCAACCATAAAATCATCAAAACCATCATCAAAATATCATGAAAACCATATCAAAATCAGATTAGAAACAATACACTAAATCATGAATAAACTTCATCAAATAACCCATACATGCATTTAATCTATACTATAAACATAGTATACCAAAAAGGTTGAGAAAGCATGTTACCTTATTGAAGATTACACACTAAACAACACAAAAAGTTGCTGCCCGGAATACACAAAATACACGGCCAATTAGCACGGCACAACCACGCACAACGCGAACCTTGCACACGGTACCACACGATCAACACGGCTCAACCACCACCCGGCTGCACCTGCACCACGGACCACCGCTGCCACGGCTACTTCCCACGAGCCTGCTGCACTTGCACGGCCCGGCTGCTGTTCTTGCACGGCCTGGCTGTTGCTCTTGCACAGCCTCTACACGGCACCACTCGGTCACCACCACGAACACCCACACGAGCACGAACACGAACCCAAAACCAAACCCGAACTAAAAATCTTGGATGAAATAATTGGGTTTAAATTGTGCTTAGGATACTTAAAGATCAATGAACTTTGAATCTTTAAGTTTTGGGCTTAGAAAGATGGATGAACAATTTGATGATGATCAAATGCCAAAAATGGCGTGAAAGTGATGAACAATTGAGAGGGAGAATTGTGTTTGAATTGATGGCAAGAGCATTTGATGGCATTTGTGTTTTAGATGGCAAAAGTGAGCAAAAGCCTCACTAACTCCTCTATATATAGAGTTAGTTAAGGTGTGAACATAAGGCAAGTGGCAAGCCTTGCCATGCCACTTGAGAACCGGCCAACAAGGGGGAAAAGGGCCTAAAATGGGCTCTCGTGATCAATTGGGCTAATTTGCGAAAACCGCATAATTAATCATGCATAAATCGATTTAGCCCAAAATATTAAATAACTAATTAGAAAATTAAATAAAAATTCTAATTAATTAAATAATAAATAACATAAATAATAAAAACTGAAAAACAAATATTTCGAATTAAATCGAAATTATTCACATAAAATAAAATAAATAGTTCAAAATAAATTTGAACTAACACATAAATACACATAATTACACATAATTATCGGCAAAAATACCAATAAAAATCTGGGTCATTACAGATAATGATCCATTTGTCGATTTCCCTTCGTAAATCGACAGCTTATAAGAGTCGGGTCGTTGCAGTTGGTACCAGAGCATAGGTTAAGACCCTAAAATTACTTCTTCATAAGTAGCTTGAAAGACGAGTGCTTTATGTATCACGAGTGCAACTTAGCCTAAAATGGAAAACTTAAGCGAGTGAAGCCATGTGTAGAAGCCTGGGATAGGATATTTTGTAATTTTCCGAGCTTCTTTTATGATTTTAGTGCGTGTATGATTATGCTAATCGAGTCATTATTTTGTAGCATGTCGACCCCAGAACGCAACTCACGATTTAGGCGCTGAGCTTTAGAGGATGCTATCCTCACCTTAGCGCAGAGAGGCGTCCAACCGTCGAGCGGCCAGACTTCGTTTAATCGAGTTGCGCGACTTCGACCTCCGGTCTACGTAGGGCAGCAGACCCAACCGTTCTCGAGAACTGGATTCGAGAAATGCGGAAGTTGTTCGATGCTCTTGCGTGTTCCGAGAGTGAAAGAGTCCCGATAGCATCTTACTACTTGAGGGGCGAAGCTGATAAACTGGTGGAGTGCCTTGCGGGACAACCCCGAGACCGAACTAGTCTTGGACTGGAAAGACTTCACCAAAAAGATCCAGGATCGGCTCTATCCTGATGAGCTGAGATGGCTGAAGCAAGAAGAATTTCCCACGCTCACCCAGGGCAGCATGTCCGTTTAAGCTTACACAAACAAGTTCACAGAGCATTCTCGGTTCGCTACTGCAGTCATTCCTTCTGAAGCCGAGAGAGTCAAGAGGTACATAAAGAAGATGGACCCTCGCATTCGGGTTCATGTGATTAGTAGCGGAGCAACAACTTTCCAGAGGGCGTATGAAGTGGCTCTGGAAATTCATGCGTCAGTCACCGAAGAAGAAACCACAAAGAAGAGGGTGTCTTCGGTTCCAGTGCCAGCGCCAGCAAAGAAGCCTCGGTTCGAGTCTACTCAGAAGCCTCAGCAGAGTCCTCGACCAGCTCCCAGTCAAGGCCCGAGAATTTGTCAAGACTGCAAAGAAAGAGTATCACCCAGGCAAGAGATGTGACGGGTCACCGATCGTGTGCTTTGAATGCGGTCAGGAAGGTCACAAGTCGGTGTTCTGTCCTAAGAAGCGCCCAGCTGCAACAAGTAGTCCGGCACCGGTAAAGAACATAATCTTCAGCATGACTCAGGAGGAGGCGGATGCTCAGCCAGATGTGGTGACGGGTACCTTCCTTGTCCATAAACTTAATGCTTATGTTTTGTTTGATACGGGTGCCACTGTGTCTTTTGTTGCAAGATCATTTATTGTAAAGGCTAACCTGACGAGAGAGTCTCCTGTGAAATCTGTGATAACTCTACCTACGGGAGAGGATTTTGCCTATCATCGGGAATACAAAGATGTTCCCATTGTTATCTTGGGAGTGCAGTTTGAAGCTGATCTGTAGGAATTCCCTATGATAAAGTTTGATTTAATCTTAGGGATGGATTGGCTAGCGAAGTATCGAGCAGCTTTTCGTTGTCGTGATCAGGCTATTACTTTGCGAGGACCCAACGCGAAGAGGGTAACCCATGTCGGGAAGCCCATGAGCAAAGGTCTGAAGGTGGTGTCTACAATGAAAATGCGCAGCATGCAGCGCAAGGGTGAAGTAGTCTACCTGTGTCAAGTCAAAGACGTGACCAAAGAAGAACAGTTGGAGGCCATTCCAGTTGTTCGGGATTATGCAGACGTGTTTCCAGAAGAGTTGCCAGAATACCACCGGAACGTGAAGTGGAGTTCAACATAGATTTGGTGCTCGGAACTGCGCCAATCTCGAAGGCTCCATATCGTATGGCCCCTGCAGAGCTGAAGGAGTTGAAGACCCAGTTGCAGGAATTGATCGACAAGGGTTTCATAAGGCCCAGTGTGTCTCCTTGGGGTGCTCCGGTATTGTTCGTCAAAAAGAAAGATGGCAGCATGCGGTAGTGCATTGATTATCGGGAACTCAATAAGGTGACGATCAAGAACATGTATCCATTGCCCAGGATCGAGGATTTGTTTGCTCAGTTGAAGGGAGCTAGCGTGTTCTCCAAGATCGATCTCAGGTCGGGTTATCTTCAAATTCCAGTGAAGCCGGAAGATATACCTAAGACCACTTTTCGCACCAGATACGGGCACTACGAATTTGATGTAATGCCGTTCGGTTTAACTAATGCTCCTACAATTTTCATGGACCAGATGAACCGGACTTTCCATCATCTCTTGGATGTGTGTGTTGTGGTGTTCATCGACGATATTCTCATATATTCGAAGAGTGAACAAGATCATACTCGACATCTGCATATGGTGCTAGACGTCTTACGAGCTCAGTAGTGGTTCGCGAAGTTGTCGAAGTGCGAATTTTGGCTCAAGGAAGTAGCCTTTCTAGAGCATGTGATCAATGCGGACGGTGTCAAGGTGGATCCAGGAAAGATAAAGGCAATATTGGAGTGGCACAGTCCTAAGAATGTGACCGAAGTTCGAAGTTTTCTCGGCCTAGCAGGTAACTTAAAGCATTTAAGAAAGCTAAATTAGTTATTTATGCATGAATACTTACTTGTGAAATTCCTGTGTCAGGTTACCATCGGAGATTTGTGAAAGATTTCTCTAAGGTAGCAGCACCTATGACCAAATTATTGCACATGGATTGCAAGTACTTATGGACAGATCAGTGCGAAGAAGCGTACCAGGCCCTCAAGCAGAGTCTTGTATCTGCGCCAGTTCTTGCTCTGCCAAATGAAGGTGTGGGATATGAAGTTTACAGTGATGCGTCCAAGAAGGGTCTAGGTTTTGTTCTGATGTAAGAAAGCAAGGTGATTGCATATGTTTCGAGGCAACTCAAGGTTCATGAGCAGAACTACCCTACTAACGACTTAGAGTTGGCAGTTGTAGTGTTCGCTTTGAAAATCTGGCGACATTATCTTTATGGAGCTACTTGCAAGCTGTTCATCGATCATAAGTGTAATAACCCGAAAATCCGGGCCAGAAAATTTCGTGGTTAATTATTATTGCTTCTAATATTCTAAGTCCAAAAGGCCCAATTATTTGGATTGTTTAATTCTTATTTCCTTTCCTTGTCTTAAAATTGGGCCCAAAGACCCAATTCTCCACTCTCTTGGCCGGCCCCCCTTATGGATTGGCCAAGGATTATTTCGATCTTAATTAATTATTAATTAGATAATTCTAAGTCTGAATATCTATTTATTAATTTAATTATCTAATTAATTATAAAAACCATATTTTTAACTAACTTGTTACTGAGTCTCCTAAGTTGACTCTTTTCCCCTAATATCCCTCAAAACTCACGGCCCCCTTCTTCCTTTTATTTAGTTATTTGTTTTTTTTGTTCTTTATAATTATATAGGGAACAAAACTCATATTATTGTATCCTAACTTCAGAAACTCTAAACTCTCAAAATAAACCACAAAAATACTCTTGAAGGGTTGTGTATAGTTCAAACCCCCAAGCAAGAATTTTTCTTTATTTCTTCCTAATTCAAGGTAACTAGACTATCCTCCTTGAATTTGTTATTAGTTTATCATATAGTTAATTAGGATTAAACTAGGAAATTAAGTAGTATCATGATAGGGCTATGATTGTTCGAACCTTTTGATGATGAATGTTCTTGATTGTTTTTTGATTTCATGGTCTTTTTGAATCTTTATTGTATTAATTAATTATATGCATGTTTTGCTATCTTAAATTACATGTTTTAATTAGAATAATTGCATGATAAAATCTTGAATGGTTTCTTGTGTTGTGCGTGTATATGTCGAGTGGTAGCAAGAGTTTTATGTTGATTTTAGGATGGTTTTCTTGAATTTAAGCAAGTACATGATTTATTTAATTGTATAATTTAAGTCTTGAATTAAAATTTTAATCTTGTTTTTACTTCTTAAAAATATCGAGTGGCTCAAGAACAATAAAAGAATTAAAGTTTCAATTTTTCATGTTCATATTAAGCTTAAATCTTGATCTAATAATTGTTTATTAATTTAAAGATGATTTAAAGATTTAAGAATATGGTTTAATTAGTTCTTGAAAATAAACTAATCTTGTTCTTGTTTTCCTTTCATGATGGCCAAATATTATGGTAATAAACGACATAATTTTTTATCCAGATTTGGTTATAATTTCATGATTATTGGATAATTTACAACCTTATAATTTATATAACTGATTTAATAGTTAAAAACATGATAATAAAATATGAAAATAATTTATATAATTTTCGAGTGATATATGTTGATAAAGGCCGAGTATTAATATGATAAAAAGGGTAAATCTTAATCTTGTTTTGACTAGTGTTTGGTGATTTAAAGTTAATCCATAATTTTATTATTTATTTAATAGGTTGTAATGATTCATCCTTGATATTGTGACTGGTATTTTAAAGTGTCTATTATTTGTACTTTAGTTTTTATTTGTAGTTTAGTTTTTATTATTTAACTTGAGTTGTTCGAATGGTGTAGCCGTGTAGGGATGGAAAAAATATATTTTTATAATGAATTATGATAATCGTTGATTATTATATTGGTTTGATGATTTATTTGTTTTATTCAATTAATTATGTGATTATTTAAAAAGAATTTAATTTAATTATTTATGTTGCTAATTTTTCGAAATATCGAGTGATATGGATGATTATATGAACAATTTAATTTAATTTTTGGCTTATAATAATTTTAGTTTATGATTTAAGGATTTAATAATATTAAGGAATAAAAAGGAAATAAGAAGATAAGTTGTAATAATAAGGAAAAGGATTAACTTGATGATAAGAATAAGATGATAAGATGTTATTGATCTCACAATGGCCATGTCAATAAGATAAGATAAGATAAGAAGTGGATGCCTGTTTGGTGATACACGGGTCACCAGATTAGGTTAAGTCGAAGCCACTGCCCTATTGCGGTCTCTGGGCAGTTCTGGATCTTAGAATATGTTGTCGTCCGGATTAGTAGAACACGTGCTGCTAATATGGGAGTGAGGGCCCCACTTAGACATAATCCTTGCAAAGAAGGGTTACGTGTAGGATACACGGGTCCTACCTAGCATGTTCTGGGAAAGTTGGGATGTACACGGGCATCCTTACGAGCTATAATGACCGGTCCATGAACTTAAGAAGATGGTTAAAAGATGGGATTCGGGAAATAATATGATAAGCTATGTATTCCACGGGTTGGTATATTATTTGTATGCTATTATGTTATTTAAGTATGTATTTATGTATTTATCCATTACAAGTATGATATGTTAAGTCTTCCGCTGCGTATGTCTGACATGTATGTATTTATGTATGTATATGTATGTATTTTTATACGTCTATGTATGTATTTTATACGTTTATGTATGTATATTTATACTTCTATGTATGTATTTTTATACGTCTGTTGACACCGGATTTAGTCCCCTGTCCCGAGGGAAGACTCGATGATGATAAATAAACTCACTTTTCTAGAAGATTGACTGATTGTGTGTTACTGGACATTATTAAGCCTTATTACAATATTTTTTATTTTCAACCAAAAATTATTTCAAAATTATATTACAGTCATATAGTAGACTGAAAGAGCTTCAAAACGATATATTATATGTCCTATTTGGAGTTACAGATCAAAAGATACGGCGTTTTGAAATTTTGCGTCAAATATTTTATCGCCCAATAACCAGCGATTTTAATTAGGATACGCTAACAAATCAGCGCTTCTAATTAGGATACGCTGATCTGTCAGCGTTGCTTTATTTTATACGCTGACTTTGCTAGCGCGTCAAAAGATAATACGCTGATTATATAGCGCAAATCCTTGATCTTCAATGATTTTTTTCCTCATTAATTGATTTCCTTTCTATAACTTGAGCGTATTTTGATTCGACACGCTTGCAAATCAGCGTGTTTTGGAAAGATACGCTGATTAGGTTAGCGCGTCCTATTATTTTGCGCTGCCATATCAGCGTTGATTTCCGAAACGCGCTAATTTGTTAGCGAATTTCCTAATAAACGCTGCCATATTTTCCTATAAAAACCCTAAAATTTTATAAACGAGGACGGTTTTCCTTCTCCTAACTCCCTACTATTAATTACTCATCAAAATACTTTTGTTCTTGGAAAATAATTTCATCTTTTGGCTAAAGGTTTTAATTTATCAAGTTTTATAAGGCGAAGTTCTGTCCAACTTAACACTCAAGGAAAAATCTTCGAACGAGAAGTGGTACGTTTCCTGAGAGTCTTAAATTAATTTATTTTCTTTGTACATATGTGTATAATTTTATAGTTTATTTTATTTATTTTTTTATATTTTTTTGTTAAAAATGAATAAATTTGATTCAAAATTGCTAGCGTAAAATTCTGGTACGCGCTGATATATCAGCGCGTTTTATTATTAAGTGCTGGCATATCAGCGCGTTTTATTATTACGCGCTGGCATATCAGCGCGACATTCTTCATTACGCTGATGTATCAACGCGTTTTTGTTTCTTACGCTGATTTATCAGCGTTTTATTCATATGTACGCTGATATCTTTTATATAAAAAAAAAGTTTCAAATTTCTTTTTTTTATTTAATTTTTTTTATATGCTTTTTTATTAAATTTGATTATTTAAAAAATCAGCGTCAAATTATTTTTTACGCTGATTTATCAGCGACCAATTTTTTGATACGCTAATATATCAGCGAGTAATTTGTTAACGCGCTGATATATCAGCGTAACTTTCTGGGACGCGCTACTATATCAGCGCGTCAAAATATTTTGTGCTGATTTATTTTTTATTTTTTATTTTTTTAAATCGTATTTATTTATTTATTTATTTTTGAATAACTTGTATATTAGCAATTGAGAGAAATTAGTAAAGGCCGCCTACGGGCTAATATGACGCATTCCGCCATATTAGTACCCTTGCCCCCGAATTCAATCTTTGGTTCGCATGACCATTCTTTGGAGTCATCCCCGTAGGATCGAAGGGGCAAAATCGTGCTATTTAGATCCGTCCCTAAATCGTGTCCCATTCGTTCTTTTGATCTAAATACATGGTTTATGAGTTTAATTCCTAAAACTCATTGGCGACTCCTAATATAATTGACCATTTTAATACTTTATTTCTTACCTTGAACAAAAAAGTGGGGAGCCGGCCGTGGCTCCTACAGTGGCGACTCCACTGGGGACAATTTAGGAAATTATTTCGATAATTTTCTATAGAGGGAAAAACTTGAAAATTATCTCTTAATTTGATATACTTGTTATATTTAAACAAATTTCTTTTTTATTTGATTTTATTTTATTTTATTTTATTTGACTTTATTTTATTTTATTTTATTCATTTGTTTATTCATTTATTTTTATTCATATTATTGCATATATGTGACAAACACTTGGCCTCCATGTGTTTGAAACATAATTAGGCTTAACCCTTTATTATAACCTTTCGGGGAGGAACTGTTGACTTGGCGGGGCCCATGGCCTCTAATTAGCCGAGCAAAACAGAACCTTATCCCAACTACATCAATTTCCAAGCTGCCCATGGTGCTTGGATGGGAGACACTTCATAACTGACGGTTTTTCCGCAAAGTGTTGAAGCACACTCCTTAGATGTAGGACCCTTTTGACCCTTACACCATAGCCATAGCTAGAGACTTTGCATAAAGTTGTAAATTATTTGATTGTTATTTTGTATTTTTTTTTCCCTAGTAATGCTTGTTTGTGTAGTTGACCTTAGGATTCTAACTTATTTAATCACGAGATTATGTTAACTTAATTAAAATAAATGATATCTTTCAAATATGTTTAAAAATGTAATTTTATTGATATTACCCTTTAGATAGGATTTTATTACTTCAATCTCAAAGACTTTCAAGATATCAATTTTAATTTGTTAACATAATCTTGTATTAATTAGGAGTTAACTAACCTTCCCCGTTCATTAAAGTGAAAGATTTTATTTACATTAACAATTTTTATGATTTGATTTGAAATTATTAGTGTAAATTAAATCAGCTTAAAATTTGACTAATTATATCCTTTAAGTAGGATTTAAATAGTCTAGTTTAAAACTTCAATGAATCTAACCATATATCCAACTTTTTTTTCCTCTTACTTTTTTTTTCCTCTTACATTTTTTTTCTAAAAAAAAAAATCAATTTTTTTTTTCAAAATTCTTTTTTTTTAAAAAAAAAAAATCAAAATCAGCGAAGTTATTTAAAAAACGCTGCTCTGTCAGCGAGTTAGGTTTTGAAGCGCTGATTTGTCAGCGTGTTGTTATCTATAGCGCTGATGGTTCAGCGTTTCTTTCTGGAACGCGCTGATTATTTTTTTATTTTTTTTAAAAAAAAATGTTTTTTTTTCCTTTTTCATTTTTTTAAAAATATTTTTTTAAGGGTCCTAAACTTTTTACATGTAATAAAACACTCATTCAACTGTTCTTTGTGCTACAAATAAAATCAACATTCACTTGTGCTCATTTACAAGAATTGTTCCTATATTTTGTAATTGTTCCAATTTTTTTAATAATAGACTCATTCCAAGTCTTTCAAGTCCTTGACTCATTTTAAGTCATTTAAAATATGGGCTCACATAAGTCCATATTGCAGTTATGGGCACATGGACTTAAATAAATAAAGTCTTAACCCATTTTATACATAAATTTGAAAAAAAAAATGCAGCGTCACACTTAAATTTACGCTAATTGATCAGCACTTCATTCCTTGCTACGCTGATTGATCAGCGATCATTTCTAGCTACGCTGATGGATTAGCGACTATCTTCTTTTATCGCTAGCTAATTTAATCAGCGTTCAATTTTTTCTATACGCTGATCTCAATCTTCATTTTAAGAGTATTTTATGATTTCTTCTTAAAATAATCCTAAATTTATAGATCATAAGTCCAATATGTTCATTAAAGAATCACCATGGACTTTTAATTTTTTTTTTTTTTGTGTTAGAACTACGCATGGTCTGATTCCTTTCTCGGGATACGTAGGCAACTTTTTTTTTGGTTCGGCCTCATCATGATATAACTTTATTTCCAGCATATTATTGGCATAAAAAATGTTAAAAAATGCCTAATGTAAATAATAAAATTGTTTGCATAAGAAATTGATAATATGTATTTTCTTCTTAAAATTCACTCTCAATACAATGAAAAATGATACATTCCCATGCATCGAGAGACTTGAATTTGCAATATTTTTTTAGACCATTCGTCTATTTTTTTATCTCAATAAACACATTTTTTATGAGATAGTGTTGAATGAAACGGACCCTTGGTCTACTTTTCAAAAAAAAAAAAAAAAAAAAAAACATTTATACAAAAATGTTTTAGATTAATGGACCCAAGGTTCATTTTCTTTTAAATAATCCATTTGGGTTATTAAAAATAGTGTGCCACATGCTACTCTTTGGATTGGATAATCTTAAAAGATGATATTTCTAACATTGGCTATCAAATTAAATTGAAAAATCACTCGAATGTACACTCGAGAAAGCTCAATAAAATCAATGACAACCACAAGAAAAATTGAAAGCTGAATCTAAACTAGACCACCCCTTCCTTCACTTCAAATTTTTTTCTCTCAATTTTTTTTATTTTTATTATTATTCCTTTTTTTTGATTTCATTCTTTAAATGTTGTATTCTTAAGCTATCAAGTCATATTGAATCGTACTTATCTCTATATGCAATAACATGAGATTCACATCTAAGTACTTTTCAAATTTATTCAGAAGAGTTGTCTTGTTTGATTGAAACACAAATCAATATTATTAATGCAATGAGTTTGAGAACAAATATTCGGCAAAGCGTAGACAATGCAACTCAATTAAAATGCGTTAACAACTTCGCGTACCTCCATATTGATGTATCATTATCTTTGCTAACTTTCATTAAATAAAATTGCCGATCATTGAACAACAATTAAATTGACCCAAATAATCATTCTATTGGGTCGAATATTATGCTCTAATGTATGTTGTGGGCTATAAACGCCCAAATTTAGGCTTAACTAAAGCCTTGAAAATAGGGGGCTCATTCTAAGTCCACCTACAATGATGAATGACACAATACACCAACACAAGAGGCAACTTTGTCACCTTCAAATCTGAACTACTTTAAACCTACATTGTGATCCACTTTTTTGGAAGCCCTTTTGAGCCCAAACACATGGCCTATTCTTTTCAACACATATCATACTAAGCCTGGGAATGGGAATTGTGATAAGTTGGCTTTAATGTTCAATTAATTCCAAATGCAAAGTATGTGGCAAAAAGCCACAACATTAAAGTCTTAAAAAATAAAGTTGTCCTAAACAAAGGAAAGTCAAATAAAGATATAATAGTATAGCACATTGGGGTTTCATTTTAGGGTATTTGAGCCTTTTTGTCCATTTCTTTCTTAAACCCTAAGCCTAGCCACAATACAACCTTGGAAAAGCCTGAATAAAGTTGTCCTCCTTGAGGTGTGCTTTATTAAGTGTCTTAATTTTCATCACAAATGACTCAGATTGAAAGAGCTACGTAAGGCCTGATTCCAACTCGAATTGGATACGTATCCAACCTTCTATAAGGTGCGGCCACACTTGTCCTACATTTTAAGGACTTTCAATAAAATAAAAAAAAATAAAAAAAACTGAGCAAATTTTTAAGGGCTCACAAAAGGTCCTTCAACCACAAGACTCACCCTAAGTCTTGTATATGTTCAGTTTAATTAAAGGCGCATAAAAAAACGTCCTAAAGTATTACATTAATATCACTTAATTTAAACATGACATTTTTCATTGTATATATATATTGGTAGCATTTGTTCTTCTTCCATTTTCTTCTTCTTCTTCTTCCTCCTCTTTTGCTTCCTCTTTGTCTCCTTTTTTATCACGACCAAATTTGTTTTCCTTTAACTTAGGATTTCAATCCCTAGCCACCAATTTATACAGAGTAATTTGTTTCATCCTTGCACCAAACTTCTTCTATTATTTCTTCTCCACAATCACATAGCCCACATAATTTTCATCACACCTAAAACCGTTTAGGACTCTTAGAATCTTCATCTCAACTTATTCTTATCATAATAAGTTCAATCTAATCACTCATTCCTCATAGCAAGGATGCCACTAGTAGCTTCCCTTCCATTAAGATTTGGTTTTCATAAACAATTTTGGTCTCTTATTACTTTGAGCATTATCTGATAAGCACATGCAAAATCGTGAGTGAGCATTATATCTCTTACTTCTTCACAAGAGATTATCATAACATGATAGCCAAGTTAAAAAAACACTTATCTTTTAAAATATGAGAAAACAATTTTCAACAATGGAACACTTTTGAACGATCAGATGAGCACATTGTTGGTTAAGAAGCACCAATGAACAATCATTTATCAAGTATTGCTTGTGTTAAAGATAGGACCCTGTTTTTTTTTTTTTTCTTATTTCATTTTTTTACTTTGTCATATTTTTTTTTTCTTTAAATTATTATTATTATTATTATTATTATTATTATTATTATTATTTTAAAAATTATTTTTTATTTTAATTGGAAAAAAAAAAGTTGAGATATCCCCACTCCTTTAATTTGTATTCTACTCCTAACTTACTTGATTGACTAACTTATTATTTTTTGGTGTACATATTTTGCTTTGTAAAAACACATGCATACCCTTTAATAGGGGGCTACTTTTTCTTTCAAGTTCTTCTGAAGCCATTCGCTTCAATCCATTGCTAAACATTCGACAATTCTTCACTTGAAAAATCTAATTTTAAGTGAATAATTTAATGTTTTATTATTTTTGGGGAATGTCAATAATCCTCCATATAAAATTACCAAAAAATGAAAAATAGACCCTTGGTCTAATGCATAAGCCCATTGGTTTAGTCGTTTAGATTACAAAAGTTTGGCCCAAAGTCATAAATTAAAATTAGACTCAAAGTCTTGTTAAATAAATTTAAACCATATGGTTGAATTATGAGTTTTCAATCGCTCAAAACAACAACCAAAACTAAGATTACCGTCCATTAATCAGTTGCGGTTTTCAATAATTTTGTTGTTACATTAGCGATAAATTATTTCAATCGCTGATCATGTCAGTCTAATAAAATTTCCTTCACCAACAGAGCCTTGCTCACTATCTTTACTTGAGTCTTGCTTAGCCTTGCTCGCTAAGCTATCATATTTGGGCCCTGCTCAATCACCATCTTCAACCATTATATTAGCATAATCTCATCTGATCTTGCGACACTCTTACATCAATTTCATCCGGTGGAGACATAGACATGTTCTACTATCAATATATGAAGCACATTACTTTCTAAATATTTAAGAAGCAATTAAACTTCTTATTTAATTAACATGTAGCACATTGTTAACATCAATTTAGTGACGTTTGGAGCACTTTACTCCGAAGCACAAGTCATTTATAGTACGCTTAATTTGGAGCATTTTATTTCAAATTTTCAAAGACAAAAAAAAAAAAAAAAAAAAAAATCCCGTATAGGATTTTGAAGGCCAAAATAAAAGGGTCTAATAATGCTCAAAATGTAAAATAAACCTCAAATTCTTCATCCATTCAGCCTATATATACATGGGGCAACATCTTTTGAACAATTAAAACATGCAAACTTCAAGATATAAAGTACACACAAGTAGTGCTTAAAAATCTCCAAAATAAACAAAGTTGGAGTAACAAGAGCATAGTACTTGAATTTCACAATTTAACTCAAAAAAACTTCAAGATCTAGCAACAATGGTGGAAGATAAGGATTGAAGATAACAACTTCAAATTTGAAAAAAAAAATAAAAAAAACAGCGACTCACCTGGAGATGCGCTGAACAGGTGGCGTGCTGTTTCAAGTCGCGCTGAAGCTCCAGCGGAGCTGGATTGAAGACGCTGAGACTTCAGCGTTTCCAATATTGATGTGCTACTAGTCTGCTACAGTGATAATGCCTCCCCCTTTCCTTGCTTCTTCACTACTCAACGTCAATTTTGTTCTTTTTTCCTTTTTATCCCCTTTCTTTTCTCATTATTTACTGTTATTATTTTTATTATGATATATATATATATTTCTTTTTTTCTTTTTTCAAACACTATCTATTTTATTCAACTTCTTTCTCCATTATCGTACTCCAGTAAGTACTTTAGCTTTTATTTATTTTTTTCAAAACTTTAACTAAATAAGCGAATTTACTTACTTTTCTACATCTTACAGTAAATAAGAGAATTTACTATCATTTGCCAAGCTTTAGTAAATAAACGAATTTACTACATTTTTTCTAAACATTAAGTAAATAAACGAATTTACTTACTCTGCTACAACTTATACTAAATACGCGAATTTACTATCTTTTGCTAATTTCATTTAGTAAATAAGCGAATTTACTACATTTTACTAAACTTTAAGAGTAAATAAGAGAATTTACTTACTTTGCTACAACTTATAGTAAATAAGCGAATTTACTATCTTTAGCTAAACTTTTAGTAAATAAACGAATTTACTACTTTTTTCTAAATTTTTAGTAAATAAGCGAATTTACTTACTTTGCAACAACTTTTAGTAAATAAGCGAATTTACTATCTTTTGCTACAACTTATAGTAAATAAATGAATTTACTATCTTTTTTCTAAAATTTAAGTAAATAAGCGAATTTACTTACTCCGCTACAACTTATAGTAAATAAACGAATTTACTATCTTTTTTCTAAAATTTAAGTAAATAAGCGAATTTACTTACTTTGCTACAACTTATAGTAAACAAACGAATTTACTATCTTTTGCTAATTTCTTTTAGTAGATAAGCGAATTTACTACGTTTTACTAAACTTTAAGAGTAAATAAGCGAATTTACTCACTTTGCTACAACTTATAGTAAATAAGCGAATTTACTATCCATTGCTAAGCACGTAGTAAATAAACGAATTTACTACCTTTTTCAAAACTCTAAGTAAATAAGCGAATTTACTTACTTTTCTACAACTTCTAGTAAATAAGTGAATTTACTATCTTTTATTCAACTTTTAGTAAATAAGCGAATTTACTACCTTTTTCAAAACTTTAAGTAAATAAGCGAATTTACTTACTTTTCTACAATTTATAGTAAATAAGCGAATTTACTATCTTTTGCTCAACTTTTAAGTAAATAAGCGAATTTACTACCTTTTGCTAAACTTTAAGTAAATAAGCGGATTTACTAACTTTTCCTAAACTTTTTAGTAAATAAGCGAATTTATTATCTTTTGCTCAAACTTTTAGTAAATAAACGAATTTACTAACTTTGCTACAACTTATAGTAAATAAGCGAATTTACTATCTTTTGCTAAACTTTTAGTAAATAAGCGAATTTACTTACTTTGCTACAACTTATAGTAAATGAGCGAATTTACTATCTTTTTCTCAACTTTTAGTAAATAGGCGAATTTGCTAACTTTTTTCTAAACTTTTAGTAAATAAGCGAATTTACTTCATTTGCTAAACTTATAGTAAATAAGCGAATTTACTATCTTTTGTTCAACTTTTTGTAAATAAATGAATTTACTACCTCTTTTCAAAATTTTAAGTAAATAAGCGAATTTACTTAGTTTTCTATAACTTATAGTAAATAAGCGAATTTACTATCTTTTGCTCAACTTTTAGTAAATAAAAGAATTTACTACCTTTTTTCAAAACTCTAAGTAAATAAGCGAATTTACTTACTTTTCTACAATTTATAGTAAATAAGCGAATTTACTATCTTTTGCTCAACTTTTTAGTAAATAAACAAATTTACTATCTTTTGCTAAAACTTGTAGTGAATAAGCGAATTTACTATAAGCAAGTCTGCTCGTTTTTCTCAAATGTTTTCTCTCTTTAGTAGATGAACGAATCTGCTAAATTTTCTTTCAATAAATGAGCGAATTTATTACTTCTTCTATTTCTTTTTTTTTATAAAATTTTCTATCTGTCGATTTCTTTCAAAGAAATTGATTACTTAGAAAAAGATTTTTTTGTTTTCCAAAATTAAAGGATAATTTTTTTAGTTATGTTTTGGAAGCCACCCGCTTTCTAAAACTTTCACTCGCCCATCGGTATTTTTAGGAGCCCTTGGTTCCGAATCTAAAGTCTCGAAAAGCGATTCGAGCATACTTTGATTGTCATCTTACTCAGACTCAATCAAAGTGGGGGCTAACTGTTGACACCGGATTTAGTCCCCTGTCCCGAGGGAAGACTCGATGATGATAAATAAACTCACTTTTCTAGAAGATTGACTAATTGTGTGTTACTGGACATTATTAAGCCTTATTACAATATTTTTTATTTTCAACCAAAAATTATTTCAAAATTATATTACAGTCATATAGTAGACTGAAAGAGCTTCAAAACGATATATTATATGTCCTATTTGGAGTTACAGATCAAAAGATACGGCGTTTTGAAATTTTGCGTCAAATATTTTATCGCTCAATAACCAGCGATTTTAATTAGGATACGCTGACAAATCAGCGCTTCTAATTAGGATACGCTGATCTGTCAGCGTTGATTTATTTTATATGCTGACTTTGCTAGCGCGTCAAAAGATAATACGCTGATTATATAGCGCAAATCCTTGATCTTCAATGATTTTTTTCCTCATTAATTGATTTCCTTTCTATAACTTGAGCATATTTTGATTCGACACGCTTGCAAATCAGCGTGTTTTGGAAAGATATGCTGATTAGGTTAGCGTGTTGAACCCAGCTTATATCAAGAGTTACGGGAAAGTCAGAAGGAGGACCTGCTACTCGAGAAAATTCGTGAAGCCAAAACTTCAAGGCAAAGCAGAAGACTTCACGATTGAATCAGACGGCAGTATGAAGTTCCATAACAGGTAATGGAGTTAAGAGTTTTTAGTTAAATTGTTTTCACCTAATGGATACTAAAATTTGCTCCACAACAGGTGGTGTGTATTCCAGGATTCGAAGTTGAAAAACAAGATCATGGAAAAGGCTCACAATACTCCCTATTCGGTGCATCCAGGTGGTGGAAAACTCTACAAGGACCTGAAGGAATACTTTTGGTGGCCTAGAATGAAGCAAGAAGTCGCAGACTTCGTTGCACGGTGTCTCACCTGTCAGAAGGTCAAGATTGAGCACCAAAGACTAGGTAGACTTTTGCAGCCATTGCCGATATCCACATGGAAGTTTGATTCCATATCCATGGATTTTGTTGTAGGCTTACCTGCGACATCTACAGGTTTGGATACCGTTTGGGTTATTGTTGACCGTTTGACTAAAGTCGCCCGATTCTTTCCGATGAAGGTAATTTGGTCGATGGAGAAGATGGCGGAAGCTTACTCAAGGGAGATCATACGGTTGCATGGTGTACCTAAGGATATCGTGTCTGACCGAGATCCCCGATTCTTGTCACGGTTCTGGAAGTCTTTGCAGGAAGCTTTTGGAACTAAGCTTAATCTGAGTACAGCATTTCACGCAGCCACAGATGGCCAGATGGAACGGACCATCCAGACGCTAGAAGATATGCTACGGGCTTGTGTGTTAAATTTCTAGTAGACATGGGTTAAATCTTTGAGCTTGGTGGAATTTTCGTACAACAACAGCTATCATGCTAGTATCAAGATGGCTCCTTGTGAGGCGTTGTATGGGCGCAAGTGTCGTAGCCCTACTTGTTGGAGCGACATCAGCGATGCTTTGGTGATTGGTCCTGATCACATCAAGGACACGGTGGAGCAGATCAAGATCATCAGGGAAGGGTTGCAGGCAGCTCAGAGTCGACAGAAGTCGTATGCTGATCGTCGACGGAAGCCGTTGGAGTTTCAGGTGGGTGACAAAGTTCTGTTGAAGGTGTCCCCGATGAAGGGCGTGATTCGTTTTGGCCAGAAGGGTAAGCTTAGACCCAAGTATGTCGGGCCATACGAAATTCTAGAACGGGTCGTAGTAGTTGCTTATCGTTTGGCGTTGCCTCCGGATCTATCGAAGATTCACGATGTGTTTCACGTATCCCAGCTACGGAAGTACATGAATGATCCTTCCCATATTATTCCGGTGGAATCGTCCGAAATTGAGCTGAATATGACCTTTGAAGAGAAGCCAGTAAGGATTTTGGACTGCCAGGATCGAATTTTGCGTCGTAAGGTGGTGCTATAACACCCCCAAATTACCCTCTATTAATAACGGTTATAAATAA
Source organism: Salicornia ramosissima (assembly GCA_951394345.1). Taxonomy (NCBI): domain Eukaryota; kingdom Viridiplantae; phylum Streptophyta; class Magnoliopsida; order Caryophyllales; family Amaranthaceae; genus Salicornia; species Salicornia ramosissima. Next base: position 15,933,223 of record OX596236.1, on the reverse strand, counting down.
GAATTAGAGAGTAACTCGGGAGTATTACTGCCACGTGATTACGTAAGGCGAAACAGAGTTTTGCAGCGGAAAACATACTTATACTTTTATTCATTAAATAAAAATAGTGACATAATAGTTTTAGTACATAATTGAAATAAGTGCTTAAAACAAATGCATAAAATTAAACTTAGACTAGGTGAATTATTGCCCTTCGCCCCAATGCAACACTTAGAACACATCGTGACCACCATCACCTGTCTACTTATCAAAAGTGATAAGTAGGGCCAAGCCAAAACAAAAGAGAAATACGAGTTAGCAAAAACGCTAAGTACATACAAATGCTAAATGTGTAAAATCAACTTAATTAAGCAAACATGCTTTCACAAATCATTTATGCTTTGCCAACTATAAATATTCAAATAATCCATAAATAAGAATTCCGTAAATTGGAAATGTAAACCAAACCAATAACTCACAAAATATAATTGAATGATAATATGCAATTCATTTTCATAATTCATTTTCCACCCAAGTATGCACACCCCCCAAGCTAGTAACTCCTTTATATAGCCTATACTTGGGGAAAGACTAGATCATACAAAGTTCATAGTCTTATCAATTTATCTCCAACATAATGGGAGTCGAGATACCCAGTCTCCACGTAGTGGGGGTAAAGAAATCTCCACATAGTGGGAGCCAAGAATCCAGTCTCCACATAACGGGAGTAAATAAACCAATCTCCACATAATGGGAGTAAAGAAAAGCAAAAGTGTTCGATGAAACGGACTTCTGAATTCCCGTATAAGGGATATCCATAATCCATTCACTATGATGGTAACCTGTTTAAATTTATTTTGCAATATATTTTGCAATTGATTTAGAATTGATTTTAACAAAGATAATGTCAGACGAACAAACTTCCAAAATCCCGTATAAAGGATGTCTAGAAATTTGTAACGGTAACATTTATAATCATTTAAAAATGATTATCAATTAGAAATTGTTTTCAAAGTCCTTTTCGAAACATTTTATAATGAAATAATATTTTAAATATAATTATAAATAACCTTTTAAAACAATCAAATATCCACAAATATATAACACCCAACATTTTCATAATTCAACACCTTAAACATATTTACATTAAAATCATGTTATAAAAAATCTAGCCACTTGTACGTACCTCGATCCCTGCTCTTAAACATGAAAATCCTAGTTACGAGCTTAGAATCCCGAATCACGAACCTGGAAATTCCTCCTAAAATAACCAAATAGTCCTAATCAAACCTTTGATCTATAACATAAGAATACTAATACTAACCCTTGACTAGTTGTGCATGAACAATTATTTTAACTCTTTTTATCAATTGAACTAAATGGGTATTCTTTAAAACTTTATAAAATTTAAAGTTGGAAAACAATTTAAGTCTTAATGAAATGATAGGAATAGTATAATTGTTAATGGTAATAACCACAATAAAAGCAATAATAATAATAATAATAATAATAATAATAATAATAATAAAGCAAAGTAATAGTAATAATAAAGCAATATAATAATAATAATAATAGTAATAATAATAATTATAATAGTAATAATAATAATAATAATAATAATAATAATAATAATAATAATAATAATAATAATAGTAATAAAACTTTGTAAATATCTCTGAGGATATCATCAAGCAGGGCAATACTCTTTCTGACATCCACAAAGAGAAATTCAACTGTAACTTCTCTGTGAAGGAAATCAAACAAGCAATGTTCTCTATACCGTCTAATAAGTCTCCAGGGCTAGATGGCTACAACAGTCACTTTTTCAAAAAGACTTGGAACATCATCGGGGATGATGTGGTGAAAGCAATCAGGGACTTTTGTGCTAATGGTAAGCTTCTCAAAGACGTAAGTGTCACTACCCTCACTATGGTGCCTAAGGTTGCTACCCCCAGTACCATAGGGGAGTATAGACCTATTGCTTGCTGTTCCACTATTTATAAATGTATTTCAAAATTGTTGTGCCAAAGACTAAGTGTTGTGCTGCTTGACATAATTAGTCCCACTTAGGGAGCTTTTGTCTCAGGAAGAAGTATCATGCATAATGCTTTAATTTGCCAGGACATGATGAGGTTCTATAGACCTAGCCAAATACAAGATTGTTGCATGTTTAAATATGATGTGAAAAAGGCATATGATACGGTCAGATGGGGCTTTATGAATGATATGATGCATGCCTTGGGATTTCCTGAACATTTTATTAAACTCATTATGGTTTGCATTACTTCCCTCAGTACTCTCTTTTGATCAATGGGGTTCCTTCTCCCCCACTTAGTCCTAGTAGAGGGCTAAGGCAAGGTGACCCCCTTCCCCCCTCCTGTTTACTCTCTGCATGGAATACTTCTCTAGGTGCATGAAGAGAACAGGTCTGCTCCCTGGCTACAAATATCACCCTCTTTGTAAGCAGCTGAGCCTTAATTATCTTTGTTTTTCTGACGACATCCTTATGTTCTCTAGGGGTGACATCAACACTGTTGCTATGAATTTGGCTAGCTTGCAGACTTTCTCTCAAACATTGGCCTTGAGATTAGTGCTGCTGTAATGACCCAGATTTTTATTGGTATTTTTGCCGATAATTATGTGTAATTATGTGTATTTATGTGTTAGTTCAAATTTATTTTGAACTATTTATTTTATTTTATGTGAATAATTTCGATTTAATTCGAAATATTTGTTTTTCAGTTTTTATTATTTATGTTATTTATTATTTAATTAATTAGAATTTTTATTTAATTTTCTAATTAGTTATTTAATATTTTGGGCTAAATCGATTGATGCATGATTAATTATGCGGTTTTCGCAAATTAGCCCAATTGATCACGAGAGCCCATTTTAGGCCCTTTTCCCCCTTGTTGGCCGGTTCTCAAGTGGCATGGCAAGGCTTGCCACTTGCCTTATGTTCACACCTTAACTAACTCTATATATAGAGGAGTTAGTGAGGCTTTTGCTCACTTTTGCCATGTAAAACACAAATGCCATCAAATGCTCTTGCCATCAATTCAAACACAATTCTCCCTCTCAATTGTTCATCACTTTCACGCCATTTTTGGCATTTGATCATCATCAAATTGTTCATCCATCTTTCTAAGCCCAAAACTTAAAGATTCAAATTTCATTGATCTTTAAGTATCCTAAACACAATTTAAACCCAATTATTTAATCCAAGATTTTTAGTTCGAGTTTGGTTTTGGGTTCGTGTTCGTGCTCGTGTGGGTGTTCGTGGTGGTGACCGAGTGGTGCCGTGTAGAGGCTGTGCAAGAGCAACAGCCAGGCCGTGCCAGAACAGCAGTCGGGCCGTGCAAGTGCAGCAGGCTCGTGGGCAGTAGCCGTGGCAGCGGTGGTCCGTGGTGCAGGTGCAGTCGGGTGGTGGTTGAGCCGTGTTGATCGTGTGGTACCGTGTGCAAGGTTCGCGTTGTGCGTGGTTGTGCCGTGCTAATTGGCCGTGTACTTTGTGTATTCCGGGCAGCAACTTTTTGTGTTGTTTAGTGTGTAATCTTCAATAAGGTAACATGCTTTCTCAACCTTTTTGGTATACTATGTTTATAGTATAGATTAAATGCATGTATGGGTTATTTGATGAAGTTTATTCATGATTTAGTGTATTGTTTCTAATCTGATTTTGATATGGTTTTCATGATATTTTGATGATTTTATGGTTGAATATATGTTGTTTTATGATCATGATTATTATGTCAAAGTTTGATGAATTTGGATGAGTTTAAGTTGAAGTTTTCGAATGAATCATGATGATATGCGTGTGATGATTATGTTGGATGAGTTCTTGATTGAGTTCTTGAATCTTGATTGAGTTCTTGATTGAAGATCTTGAATCTTGAATGAGTTCTTTATGAGTTCTTTGAGTTCTTTATGAGTTCTTTATGAGTTCTTGATTGAGTTCTTTATGAGTTCTTGATGAGTTCTTTATGAGTTCTTGGTCGAATCTTGAAAGTTAGAGAAAATGGTTTAAGTGATAAAGAGAGTTAAAGAAAGTGTCTAATATGATTAAAGAATGATTATTGAATGTTGGATTATGATTGGTTAGACTCAAGATTAAGGCTAGAGGCAGTTCTTGAGAATAACTTCGATAATTTAACTAGTTATCTTCAAGAATCAAGGCATTGAGGCAATTCTTGATTGTAATTTAGTTAAGTTGAGATAATTAAATGAATAACATGATTAAAATGACTAAAGAATTAATTAATGATTAGCTTGATTTCATTTTTAGACGCCTGATACTTTGAGTAAGATTCATTGTATTTGGGTTAAGACGTTGCCCCTATTCCATCCGCGGTATTGGGATAGTTGGAGTCATACTATGCGATCTTTGTGAATTTCCAGTAAGATTGGTTTCACGGGACATGGATTTCCAGTAAGATTGGTTTCATGGGGTTTGGGAGTAAGATTCTCAAATCCAAGCATAGTAGAAAGTTCGATCGCGTAAGATGCGTTCGTACGAGCACAGTCCGGTCTAGAATATGATTGATTGCGCCAAAGATAGTTGATTAGGTTGGTTTGAGTCGAGTTCACGTCTTAGGTTGTTCTCGTACTTTGATTATTGATATTGATTATTTGATTTGTGCTATGTACATGTGTATTCCCATTAGGGTGAGTCAGTTATGTTACTCGCCACTGATGGTGGACTGTTGTATATTTTTCAGGTATTTCTGATGACGATACTCTTGCTTAGCTTTGGGTTGGGCGAGCGACGTTGTTATTTCTGCTATGTGTTGTATTTACTATTACTGTTGTTTTTAGATAGTATTGGAGTATTGTATGGACTCTTTTACGTTGTTTATAACTCTGACATGTAGTTGGAGTTTACTCGTATGCTTAGTATTTTTAGTTTGACTTTTGGGACTAGTTATGTAAAAACTTGTGGGTATTTGTACGTTTTTGGTTGATTAATAATATTTTGAGGAATTAGTTTAATTTCCTAAGTTTTGAGTTGTAGTTTCTAACTATTCGACTCGTCGGTTTCTTCCGCGCCGATTTAAGTGAGTCGGGTCGTTACAGCTGCAAAATCTGAAATCTATTGTGCAGGTGTAGATTCATCTATAGTGGATAGAATCCAAGCACTCTCTGGATTCAAATTGGGGAATATACCTTTTACTTACCTGGGCATTCCTATGAGCCCAAAGAAAATACACCCCAGTGACTGTGAGAAACTTGTGGATAAGATGTGTGCCAGGGTCAGGAGGTGGAGTTCCAGGAACCTATCTTATGCAGGTAGACTCTAGTTGGTGAACTCGGTCCTAATGGCAGTTAGCTCCTACTGGTGTCAGATCTTTCTGTTACCTAAACAGGTGCTCCAAGGTATTGTTACTGTTTGTAGATGTTTCCTATGGCATGGGACTAGCTGCTCTAGTAAGCCTAGCCCTGTGGCATGGGATGAGGTTTGTAAGTCAAAGAAGGAGGGTGGCCTGGGTATCAGGAATATTCACTTGTGGAATATGGCTGCAGTTGGTAAACATGTTTGGGCTATTGCACACAAAAAAGACAACTTGTGGGTTAGATGGGTGCACTCTATTTATGTCAAGACTCGGGAATGGGTTGACTACAAGCCCACTCAGATTTGTAGCTTGATTTGGAAGGACTTCTGCAGAATCAAGGATGAATTAGTGGCTCATCACATTGACATATATAGGGGGGAATACTCGATTCAACAGGTATATGATACTATGATCCCTCATGGTAGCAGGGTTTACTAGGATAAGGTGATATGGAATAGAGGAAGTGTTCCTAAGCACCAATTTGCTACTTGGATGGCTGTTAAAGGGAGAATGATGACCAGGGATAGGTTGAGCAAGATGGGGGTAACAGGTGACCTCTCATATTGTTTGTTTGATAATGGCATGGAGTCCCACTCACATTTGGTCTTCTCATGTCATTTTAGCAGGGGCTATTTGCTGCAGGTATATAGTTGGCTGGGTCGTAACGCCCCAGGAGATCTTGGCTGTGTGGTTAGGTGGCTGAGCAGAGATGTAAAAGGGAGCAAAGTCAGATCTATGGCTTACTGTGTGGCTCTTAGTGCACTTGTGTATGGTATTTGGCAAGCCAAGAATGTGAAGATATGGCAGGGGAAACACACTACTACCAATCAGATCATGAGCAGCATCAGATACACTGTTAGAAATAGGCTCTTACATGTGGGAGCTAAGATGGGTAGGGGAGATAGAATCTGGGTAGAACAATTGTAATGAGTTGCTCCAAATGATTAGGGATGCCATAAGAACCCTTCCTAGAAGGTGGCTTATGGCATGCCAATGATGGTTCCTGCAACTCTGTTAGGCACTCTTGTTTATTTGTGCTTGTTTTGTGGTCTTGAGCCCATAGCTCATGCAATTTTGATGTAAATACCCTTTTTGTTTGGTTATTAATATATTTTATTTACCTTTCAAAAAAATAATAATAATAAAAGCAAAATAATAGTAATAATAAAGCAATATAATAATAATAATAATAGTAAAGCAATATAAATATTATAATTATAATAATAATAATTAAAGCAATATAAAATAATAATAATAATAATAATAATAATAATAATAATAATAATAATAATAGTAATAAAGCAATATAAATATTATAATAATAATAGTATAGCAATAGCTAAAAAAATAAAATAACAAAAATAATATTAACAAGATTATTAGGTATAACCCGGCCCGACCCGTGACCCAGCCCGTATTCGGCCCGTGACCCGGCCCGGCACGGACCGTGACTCAGGCCCAGCCCGTTCGGCCCGCCCGGACGGGTTCTGCATGCTTGCTGCCCAACGGCTCCCTGCAAATGCATTCTTCTCCTCTCCTTTTTCTACATGCATGCAGGCCCTTCTCCCTTCCCAAGACCTCAACCTGTCCAATTAATCCCCTCCTCTCACTACCAAAATACCCTACCTTTCTCTACGCTTTTTCCTTAGTTTTTCGACACTTTAAAGTGTTGGAAGCGTCACTACCGACACTTTTATAAAGTGTCGGGATTTCACATGTCGAGAATTCCCGACACTTTTTTGTGTCCACAATCCCGACATATTAAAGCATCAAAAAATAAATTTTCCCGACACTTTTTACAGTCGAAATATTCAGAGAAAATGTGTTGTAGAATTTTCCCTCCTCTTCTCGACACTTCAAAGTGTCGGTATATTTTTCCCTCCTTATTATCTTAACAGTTTAAAGTGTCGAGCATGGTTTTGCCACCAAAAAATTGGGGTATACTTTAGACAATTTAAAGTGTCGGGAACGCTTTGACGTGGTCTACAATAATTAATTTCTAACATTTTAATGTGTCGAGATAAATGTGATTAGCAAAAAACTTTAGACGATTCAAAGTGTCGAAATCATGTTAATCTATTCGCAATCCAAATGAATTATTATATTATTATTATAAATGATATACTGAAGTATTTTTAAGAAGAATAAAAAAAATCTAATGTAATAAAAATTATAAAACCCATACAAATGAAATAGGAAAACAGGCTATCATATAAATGTAAAAATCGTAATAAGTGACCAAAAGTCATACAATACTTAACAAACATACTTAATTAACTATACATAGCAAAATGAAGTTTTCAAACGTACTTCATAACACGACATCTAGAAAGTTAATAACAACCTACAAAACATTAATGAATCAATATCCATCATATATACATCATTGTTTACTAGTTATCCTAAAAGATTATTCATCGTCTGATTCATCTTCATCTTCCGATCTTTCATTTGATGCCTCTGGATTACTCTGGAAAAAAAGAATAAACCATCAAAATTACGTGCATTTTAACTGAAATTACATATTTTGAAGATCACATCATGCACTCGTAGAAGGTTTTCAAGAATAACACAGATTGGAGCAAACTTGAGGAACAAAGGGAGTAGCTATGGAAGAAAATATATTTCTCACCAACAACACATGAGGGCCTACAATCTTCTGTAACTTTCAAAACATTGAGAAGACTTGAGATATCCAGTTATCGATTTTTCTTTTGGTGGTCACATGAGGCAAAACCATCAACATTGTTCTCTGTAAATGCAGCATCTTGCTGCTGCTGCTGCTTGTTTCCTTTGCTCAAAGTATTGCTTTTGCCTACAAAGTAAGTAAAGTTCATTAACAAATGCTAAGAGCCTCCATGTAGCACTCATATCTAAATAACACCAATAGTCCAGCTCATAAACAAAGGAATCTGATACAGAATGTCAGAATCTGTAAAACATGTACACAACCAGACTGGAACCTTTTGAGTATTGCCACTTGTAATAATAAAAATCATGTTGTTCATCACTCACATTTTGAGTATTGCAGCATTTGCTTATCAATTTAGAAAAAACTCATTAGACTAAACTATACTATTTGATAAAAAGCTAACTATCAAAAAGCTATGTTTTGATATTTTCTTCAAAATTCAGACAGATAAATATACTAGCAAACTGAAATTAAAACAAAAGAAAAGGGGAAAATAATCAACTAATCATATCAAACAAACAATCATAGATCCCAATTTCAAGTCATTGAACTTCTTATTCAAATCGGAAAATTAAAACAATTTCTGAAAATTCAACTTCAATAATTTATGCACATTACAAGCAAAAAAAGATCCAACTTCAGCAACAAAAACACTCTTTGGGCAACAATAACACTAATCCAATGAACAATAACACCAACAAACAATCCATAAAATCAGAATTTTCATTACCCTTAAACATGTATAAACAACATAAACAAAATCAGAATTCTAGGGTTTAAAAAAGGTCTAACCAACATATATAAAATCAAAAATCAGAATTTTAAATCCATTAAAACATATTCTGATTTGTATAAATTAAACACACAAAAATCATGTATAAAATTTCAAATTTGAGCTAATAAATAAAGATTAAAACAAGAATAAAATAAAATAAAAAGAAGATGTTTTTTTTTGTAAGTAAAGGAACTCACGACAGGGGAGCAGCTGCGGCGCCATGGTTGGGCACCGGAGCCCGACGGCAGTGGCGCAGTGGATGCCGGATCGAGACGTGGGTCGGAGGCGAGTGGCTGGTGGCCTCTAGTGGTGCTGCTAGCTATGCGTGAGGGAGGAAGAACAGAGCAGGGATAGCAGGGGAAAAAGTAGGAGGCGCCGGCAGCGGCTCGGTGGTGACGCAGACTCGGCGGCCAGTAGCGTTGACAAAGCCAAACCTGGTGGTGCTGCTTGCGGGGGTGGCCGTATGTGGTGGTGGTGGTGTGCTATTGAAGTTGAAATGTTGAATGCTGTTGTTATTGTTCGTAAATCAGAGAGATTTCTCTCCTTTATTATTTTTTTTTTTTTGACCTATTTTAGTTTACGCTATGGATATATATTAAGATTGGGTCCAATTTGGGTTTCCCGTTGGGTTGGGCTTGCGACAGTGGAAATAAAACTTTTAACCTTTTTCAAATCAGAATATTTTATTTTTATAAACGATGCCCAAAATACATAATTAAAACCTTTGATATTTTTTCCAAATATGATTTTATAAAATCCCTTTATAAACATCCATAAAATATTTAAATACCCAATAAATAATATTTTGTAAATATTGATTTTAAACTATTTTATTAATCCTAATTCGTAAGCATATAAAATATTCTTTTAAGCGTATAAAATACGTGTATAGGTTATAAAATACGTATAAAAATACATGTGTAAATGTATAAAAATACGGGATATTACAAGTGGTGTGGTAGCAACGGTGGTGTTGTAGCGGTAGCGGCGGCGAGGAGTGGTGGACCGATGGTGATGCGAGGCTGAGAGAGAGAGAATATGGGTTAGGTACTTAGGTTTTTCTGGTAGAACCGACTGAGAGAGAGAACGATCGTAAATGGCAAAATAATAAGGGTAATATTGTCATTAATTAGCTACAAGGGCAATTTTTGTAATATTGCCCTATTTATTAATACTAAAGATTGCAAATTTTTAAAATTCACCCTTTTTGCTAATATAAAAAGTCAATTTAAAATTTTGCCCTCCTTGTTAAAATAAAAAAGTCAATTTAAAATTTTGCCCTCCTTGTTAATATAAAAAAGGAAAAATTGCCAAAAATAAGCCAACCTTTGGGCGATCTTCCACAAATAAGCCAACCTTTTGAAAATCCAGAAATAAGCTAACCTTGTTATCATTTAAGCCAAAAATAAGTCAAATGATTATTTAACATGTTATTTTCTATTTTTTTTTATCACTATTTTACCATCATTTAACCTATTTTTTGCTTTAAGTGATAATAGTAACTTGAAACAACAAATAACTAATAGATTAAATAATCGTTTAACCTATTATTGGCTTAAATAATAACAAGGTTAGCTTATTTCTGGATTTTTAAAAGATTGGCTTAATTGTGGAAGATCGACCAAAGGTTGGCTTATTCTTGGCAATTTTTCCTATAAAAAAGTCAATTTAAAATTTTGCCCTCTTTGTTAATACAAAAAAGTCAATTTAAAATTTTGCCCTCTTTGTTAATAAGAGGAGGACAATTTAAAATTTTGCCCTCTTTACTCATATCAAACAAGACAATTTTTAATTGCCCTATTTGATAGTAACTAATAAGGCAAGTTTAATTTTGCCTTCCTAGATAAAGAAAAATTGCCCTCTTAGCTAATATTTCTTGTAGTGGAGTGACGAGTGTTTGAGATTTTGGGTTGGGAGTGACGAGTGTTTGAGATTTTGTGTTTTTTTCCCCAAATTTTGAGTCCTAAATTTTGAGTGGTACCGCCAAAGTAGTTTTGAGAGCCCGGTTAAATCAAATGAAATTTTTTACTAACCTACAGTTTAATGTGTCGAGTAAAGTGTCGGGATTTCAAGGAAAACAAAGACTCATATCGACTGTTTTGAAAGCGTCGGAAGGAATGTGTCGTGAATAGATGCAAATTTTAGTAGTGTCTCCTTTTTCTGCTCCCCTACTGCACTCCTGCATGCATTATGCTCCTTGCTCCCTACTGTCCAACGCCCAACAGCTCTCCTCTCTTTCTTTCTTTTTTTTATAATTTTTTACATTTTCCCTCCCAATTTTCCCCTATAAATACCCATCCAATTTACCCCAAATGCTTCACAATTAACATCATTCTTCTTCTCTTCTCTTACTCTATACTTCTCAAAGTTCTCATTCTGAATTCTTAATCTCTCAATTTCAATACTTAAATTTTAGAAGTTTATACTAAAAAAAAAAATCATAAATTACTAATTTATATTCAAGTTTTAGTAGTTATATTAAAATTTCAGTTCTTATCTTTTTAATTAGTTTCTAACTTTCAAAAAAAAAAAATGTCTGGAAGGAATAGTGGTGGTAGAATTGGTGGTGGTAGTGGTTGTAGAGGTGATGGTAGAGGTAATATTCTTGTTTTTCCTAATGTTAATGATCAATTTTACGGTTCGTATGAAATAAATACCGATGAAATTGAATCATTAGCTAGGGCATTAGACAGTCAACAAAATCCTCGTCCACCTCGACCCAACCCACATCAATCCCATCAATCATCATCATCAATGCCACCTCCTCATATTCCGGTGGGCGCCGGAGGCGGTGGGTACGGTCCCGAAATTGAATCGGAGGATAATATGGAAGGTGTAAATTCAAATTAATTTTTTTGAAGTTATTATAGTTTTTTACTCTATCATACATTTATGAATCATGAGTTTATATAAATAAATTAATTGTTTCTGTAAATAATATAATTTGAAATTAATTTCGATTCATACATAGTTACATAGTTACATTAGTTACATTAATGAGTTTATAAATAAGTTAATAATACAAATTAATTGTTTACATTAATGAAATTAATAATATAAATTAATTGTTTACATTCATGAAATTAATAATATAAATTAATGGTTTATGTAAATAATATAACTTGAAATTAATACTTTCAAGAGTTTAAATAAATAAATTAATTGTTTATTTATGTAAAAACATGGATATATTATGAAAATAAAGTATTAATATTTCATTTTTTTAATTAAGGAGGAGGTGAACAAGGTGGTCCTAGTAACACTAACACAACATCAACCGGTAAAAGAGAAAGAGGTCATACTTCATGGGTATGGCCTTACTATGACCAAGTAGCAACTAATAATCCCGACAAATATACTACAATTTGCAAAATATGTCGAGATGTTACCAAAACAAAAAAACCAAAAAGTTACAAGTGGACGAAAAACGATGGAATCGGAACATTGGCCCGTCATTTAAAAAATGATCACAAGTTGGGGCCCGATGGTGCAGAAAGAGATGATTCGAGACAGGCTCAAATCCATGGGTACGCAACGACTACTCCCGGCGCAGGTATGCCTTTTGTTTATAATCGTGATAGAATGATTGATGAATTTGCTAAATACGTTATTCTTGATGAATTGTCGTTTACTCATGGGGAAAGCCCCAATTTGGAATATTTTAACCGGGTTGCTATGCAACCGGCTTTTAGAAGAATTCCTAGAAACACCCTTAAACGTCGCACCATGAAACTTTTTAATTCTTATCGAGCTTATTTGATGGAAATGTTCCGTACTTATGATGGTCGGGTTAGCATAACTAGTGACTGTTGGACTTCTTTTGTAGGTGAACCATTTATTTGCGTAACTGTTCATTGGATTGATCATGATTGGTTTTTACAAAAACGGATTATTTGTTTTGAGGGAATGGAGGAAAACCATACGGGTTTTAACATTAAAACACGTATTGTGAATTGTTTAAAAAAAATTCAGTTGGTTGACAAACTTTTTTCAGCTTCATTTGACAATGCATCGGCTAATACCCATGCGATTGAATTTTTAAAACAAGGCAGTGACGTACCTTTGCTACTTAATGGTAGCCTTTTACACGTTAGATGTTGTGCGCATATATTAAACTTATTTGTGCAAGAAGGTATTAAAGAGTTATATCCCCTATTAAAACCTATTAGGATTGTAGTAAAGTGGATTAGAGTCACTCGTAGTATGAGCAGGGCTTATAAAAGAAAATGTGAGGAAAGAGGACTAAAGAAAAAATGCATTGGTATAGATCGCGTAACCCGGTGGAATTCTACTTTTAAGTTATTGAATGATGCGATTAAATATCGTGAAGTTTTAACTGAATTATATAATGAAACTCGTTCGGAGCCTAGTGAAATGATTACTAACTACAATTGGTCTGCTGCAATGGTTGTTCGTGATGTACTTGCCGCATTTGAATATGCTACTAACGTTTTTTCTTATGTTTATGAGCCTAATGTACATTTAGTTGTATTAGAAGGTATTAAAATAATTCAAGCCATTCACGAAGGCAGCCAGAACAGTAAAGTTGCTGCCGTCTCCAACATCTTGGAGAGAATGAAGGCAAAATGGGTGTCCTATTTTGCCGAATTCCCTTATATTTATGGCATTGTAGTTATTCTTGAACCGGGTCTCAAGCTTGAAGGATTGAGAAGCTTGTTGACCTTTTATTACGAAACTCTTGGTATGGATTATGATGTTGATAATTATGTAAATGATTGTAAGACAATTTGAGATAGACTATATGAACATTATGCTGGTATTTATCAACCCGGTACGTCTTCACAACCAAAGCCGAAAAACAGAGATCCCTTCCTAGCATCTATCCTACGGAAAGGGAAATCGAAGGTACCATCCACATCATCACCCTCCCGAGATGAAGGTTCAGGTATAGATGATTATTTATCTTTTCAATTTGAAACTAACGAAAATTTTCAGATTATTAAATGGTGGCATTACCATTCAGTTCAATTTCCTATTCTAGCTAGAATTGCTAAGGATGACCTAGCAATTCTGGCTTCAACTATTGCTTTCGAGTCAGCTTTTAGTACAGGTAAAAGAGTATTAGATGAAAAAAGATCTAGCCTACACCTTGATACCATAGAAATATGTGTTTGCAAAAAAGATTGGGATCAGGCGGAAAAGAGGATACAAGGATTGAAGGAAGACGACGAAGACGAAGATGACCCATGGATGTTGATGGATACATCGGAATCCGATGCAGGCCCTAGCGGAAATGACACAACCTAAGTCAAAAGTCACAACAACGGTCCACGACCAGAACTATGTGGGCTTTGATTCCTTAAGTTTACTTAAGAAACTTAAGGATACGTAGGCAACTTATTTTGAAAATTAAAATTTAATTCAAAAATTAAATTTTAATTATCAAAGTAAGTCCAAGCCCCCCCCCCCCTCCCCCTCTCCCCCGGGGGGGGGGGGTCATATATTTTTGCCTTATATTTTTTATGTAATTATTTTAATTTTTTTAATTAAGTAATTATTTTTAATGTATATGTTTTGTAAATTGTAATTAACTAATATCATTTGGATTTTTTTCCAGTGTGTTGAAGTGATTTAATTTTATTATTTTTTATAAAAATATATTTGTAAATTATAATAAATTAATTATTAGTTACGAATTCTAGTTGTGTAATTAGGAATTCTAGTTGTGTAATTAATACTTTAACTTTCTAGCTTTTACATTTTTATAATTGTAATTTGTAAATTATAATATAAACTCAATATATATTGCAACTTAATTTATTTGGTCAACAATATGATTTATTAAAGTAAATTTGTTACTTGTTTAATTGTTTTAATGTATTATACTAATATTACAAATTTACTATAAAAACTCAAAACCATTACAAACCCTCCAACCCTCCAACCCCCTAAACCCTCCAAACCCCCCTAAACCCTCCAAACCCCCCTTAACACTCTCCAAACCCGCCTAAACCCTCCAAATGCCTAAACCCCCTTAAACCCACGAATCCAACCCGCGAACCCATGAACCCGGTCCAACCCGCCAACCCATGAACCCGGCCCAACCCGGCCCGGTCCCTAACCCAGTCCCAACCCGGGTGGGCCGGTTCATGGGTCGCCACTCCATGAACCCGGCCCGACCCGGTAACCCAGCGGGCCGGTTCATGGGTTGCCTGGCACGGACCCGGCCCGGTCACTGGCCCGGCCCAGCCCGACCCGTTCGGTGGCTAGCACTAGAAGCAGGTATGCAGTCGTTGTTATTTATTTTATTGTGCGCTTTGTATTTGTTTTGTGCTTGTTGCTTGAGCTTCTTTAAGTAAATTTCGAGGTCGAAATTTATTTAAGGTGGGGTGACTGTAATAACCCGAAATTCTGGGCCAGAAAATTTCGTGGTTAATTGTTATTATTCTAATATTCTAAGTCCAAAAGGCCCAATTATTTGGACTATTTAATTCTTATTTCTTTTCCTTGTCTTAAAATTGGGCCCAATGACCCAATTTTTCCTTCTCTTGGCCGGCCCTCCTCTTTAGTTGGCCAAGGATTATTTTTTCCTTTTTGTTAATATTATTAATTAGATAATTTCAAGTCTAAATATCTAATTAATATTATAATTATCTTAAATATTCTAAAAATCCTATTTTTAACTAACCTATTACTGAGTCTCCTAAGTTGACTCTTTTCCTCTATTACTACTCAAAACTCACGGACCCCTCTCTCTTTTATTTAGTAATTTGTTTCTTTAGTTCTTTATAATTATATAGGAAACAAAACTCATATTGTTTTATCCTAACTTCAGATACTCTAAACTCTCAAAATAAACCACAAAAGTCCCCTAGTGTGCCGTGTGGAATTCGAACCCCAAGCACGAATTCTTTCTTTGTTTCTTCCTAATTCAAGGTAACTAGACTATCCTCCTTGAATTTGGTATTAGTTTATCATATAGTTGATTAGGATTAAACTAGGAATTGATAGAATTAGTATCATGATTAGGTTATGGATTTCGAACCATGCTATATATATTTATCTATGATGTTCTTGATATTTTTGTATGATCTTTAGTGAATCTTTGTTATTTTAATTAATTCTATGCATGATTATTATCTTAAATTACACGTTTTAATTAGAAGAATTGCATGATAAAATCTTGAATTAATTCTTGGATTATGCGTGTATTGACCCAGATTTTTATTGGTATTTTTGCCGATAATTATGCGTAATTATGTGTATTTATGTGTTAGTTCAAATTTATTTTGAACTATTTATTTTATTTTATGTGAATAATTTCGATTTAATTCGAAATATTTGTTTTTCAGTTTTTATTATTTATGTTATTTATTATTTAATTAATTAGAATTTTTATTTAATTTTCTAATTAGTTATTTAATATTTTGGGCTAAATCGATTGATGCATGATTAATTATGCGGTTTTCGCAAATTAGCCCAATTGATCACGAGAGCCCATTTTAGGCCCTTTTCCCCCTTGTTGGCCGGTTCTCAAGTGGCATGGCAAGGCTTGCCACTTGCCTTATGTTCACACCTTAACTAACTCTATATATAGAGGAGTTAGTGAGGATTTTGCTCACTTTTGCCATCTAAAACACAAATGCCATCAAATGCTCTTGCCATCAATTCAAACACAATTCTCCCTCTCAATTGTTCATCACTTTCACGCCATTTTTGGCATTTGATCATCATCAAATTGTTCATCCATCTTTCTAAGCCCAAAACTTAAAGATTCAAAGTTCATTGATCTTTAAGTATCCTAAACACAATTTAAACCCAATTATTTCATCCAAGATTTTTAGTTCGGGTTTGGTTTTGGGTTCGTGTTCGTGCTCGTGTGGGTGTTCGTGGTGGTGACCGAGTGGTGCCGTGTAGAGGTTGTGCAAGAGCAACAGCCAGGCCGTGCAAGAACAACAGCCGGGCCGTGCAAGTGCAGCAGGCTCGTGGGCAGTAGCCGTGGCAGCGGTGGTCCGTGGTGCAGGTGCAGCCGGGTGGTGGTTGAGCCGTGTTGATCGTGTGGTACCGTGTGCAAGGTTCGCGTTGTGCGTGGTTGTGCCGTGCTAATTGGCCGTGTACTTTGTGTATTCCGGGCAGCAACTTTTTGTGTTGTTTAGTGTGTAATCTTCAATAAGGTAACATGCTTTCTCAACCTTTTTGGTATACTATGTTTATAGTATAGATTAAATGCATGTATGGGTTATTTGATGAAGTTTATTCATGATTTAGTGTATTGTTTCTAATTTGATTTTGATATGGTTTTCATGATATTTTGATGATTTTATGGTTGAATATATGTTGTTTTATGATCATGATTATTATGTCAAAGTTTGATGAATTTGGATGAGTTTAAGTTGAAGTTTTCGAATGAATCATGATGATATGCGTGTGATGATTATGTTGGATGAGTTCTTGATTGAGTTCTTGAATCTTGATTGAGTTCTTGATTGAAGATCTTGAATCTTGAATGAGTTCTTTATGAGTTCTTTGAGTTCTTTATGAGTTCTTTATGAGTTCTTGATTGAGTTCTTTATGAGTTCTTGATGAGTTCTTTATGAGTTCTTGGTCGAATCTTGAAAGTTAGAGAAAATGGTTTAAGTGATAAAGAGAGTTAAAGAAAGTGTCTAATATGATTAAAGAATGATTATTGAATGTTGGATTATGATTGGTTAGACTCAAGATTAAGGCTAGAGGCAGTTCTTGAGAATAACTTCGATAATTTAACTAGTTATCTTCAAGAATCAAGGCATTGAGGCAATTCTTGATTGTAATTTAGTTAAGTTGAGATAATTAAATGAATAACATGATTAAAATGACTAAAGAATTAATTAATGATTAGCTTGATTTCATTTTTAGACGCCTGATACTTTGAGTAAGATTCATTGTATTTGGGTTAAGACGTTGCCCCTATTCCATCCGCGGTATTGGGATAGTTGGAGTCATACTATGCGATCTTTGTGAATTTCCAGTAAGATTGGTTTCACGGGACATGGATTTCCAGTAAGATTGGTTTCATGGGGTTTGGGAGTAAGATTCTCAAATCCAAGCATAGTAGAAAGTTCGATCGCGTAAGATGCGTTCGTACGAGCACAGTCCGGTCTAGAATATGATTGATTGCGCCAAAGATAGTTGATTAGGTTGGTTTGAGTCGAGTTCACGTCTTAGGTTGTTCTCGTACTTTGATTATTGATATTGATTATTTGATTTGTGCTATGTACATGTGTATTCCCATTAGGGTGAGTCAGTTATGTTACTCGCCACTGATGGTGGACTGTTGTATATTTTTCAGGTATTTCTGATGACGATACTCTTGCTTAGCTTTGGGTTGGGCGAGCGACGTTGTTATTTCTGCTATGTGTTGTATTTACTATTACTGTTGTTTTTAGATAGTATTGGAGTATTGTATGGACTCTTTTACGTTGTTTATAACTCTGACATGTAGTTGGAGTTTACTCGTATGCTTAGTATTTTTAGTTTGACTTTTGGGACTAGTTATGTAAAAACTTGTGGGTATTTGTACGTTTTTGGTTGATTAATAATATTTTGAGGAATTAGTTTAATTTCCTAAGTTTTGAGTTGTAGTTTCTAACTATTCGACTCGTCGGTTTCTTCCGCGCCGATTTAAGCGAGTCGGGTCGTTACAGTTGGTATCAGAGCTGAATAGGTTCTAAATGAAGTTTTTAGGATTTGAGTTAAACCCGGGAGTTGAGAGCTTTACTATTCCCGAGTGATCAACCAAATTCTAGGATTAAGTGAAGGGAGGAGAGTTGGGTAGAAAGACCGGGATAGGATGCTTTCTATTTTCTTTCTTCCTTATGTTGTGTACTTGATCTTGGTGGGGTATATGACTAACATTGTATTTTTGTTATGTCTTTTGTTGTGATGCGTGGCAGCATGCCTACACCTCGCCGGTTAAGTACTGGACGACAGAGGTTGCGGGCACTCGAGGAGGCGATCCTTACGTTGGCACATCATAGTCGTCATCCGCCGAGTACGCAGTCGACGTTCGATCGTATCGCACGTCATCGACCTCCGACTTACGACGGGGTTGCCGACCCCACTACTTTGGAGAGCTGGATCCGCGAGATGGGGAAGCTCTTCGACGCGACGTTTTGTCCCGATCACGAGAGGGTGTAGATCGCCGCCTATTACTTACGTGGAGAGGCTGATAACTGGTGGACGTTAGCGAAGGACGCGTACCAGCCGTTGCATGCGATGACTTGGACCGACTTTATCGATAAGGTCCAGGAGCGTTTCTACCCCGACGAGTTGCGGTGGCAGAAACAGGAGGAGTTCCTTACTCTTGCACAGGGTAAGATGTCTGTCCAGGCATACACTGATCGATTTACGGAGTTGTTGAGGTTCGCTACGTCTGTAGTTCCATCGGAAAAGGATCGGGTCAAACGCTACATCAAAAAGCTAGATCCGAGGATTCGAGTTCACGTGATCAGCAGTGGAGCTACGACATTCCAGCAGGCCTACGAGGTAGCACTCGAGATACAGGCATCGATTACTGAGGAGGATTCGAGCAAGAAGAGAGCTTCGGTTCCAACGACTACAGCTTCGTTTAAGAAGCCCCGGTTTGGCACATCTAGCAGTACCCCTTCGACCACGAGTTCGCGTAAGGGTAGTGATGGCTCGAAGTGTAGAGGTTGCGGCCGAGACTTCCATCCAGGGAAGAAATGCGACGGTTCTCCGACCACTTGTTTTACTTGCGGGAAGGTAGGCCATAAGGCGTCGACATGCCCCGAGAGGAAGCCAGATTATGAGGTTAAGCAGCTTCCAGCACCACCGAAGACTCCGGTGAAGAACCGAGTCTACTGTATGACCGAGGCGGAGGCCGAGGTTCAGCCTGACGTCGTATCAGGTAGATTTCTTGTCTCTGGTATGTTAGCTTTAGTTCTGTTTGATTCTGGTGCTACTGTTTCTTTTGTGGCTAGTAGTTTTGTCTCGAGGTCTAATCTTCGAGGCAGCCTTCCTGTTAGTTCAATTATTACTCTCCCTTCCGGAGAGGATTTTGTTTGTCAGCGTGAATTCCGAGGAGTGCCTATCGTGATAGCTGGGGAGCAAGCGACGGCCGATCTGAAGGAGTTTCCGCTGATGGAATTTGATGTTATACTAGGGTTGAGTGTTTTGGCAAGACTTATAGAGGAAACCCGAAGTCTATTTTACTTTTTAGTTTATTATTTCTTTGATTTTACCCAGCTTGTTGGGTATAAACAATTTTAGTTGTAGTTTATTAAATAATATGGATTTATGGACATTTGATCCTTTCATTAGTTCAATAATTAATAAAGAGTTATCTTAATTTAAGTTTAAAGGTTTCAATTTAGTAATAATCTAGTATGTTTTGTTTGATAATGATCCATTTGTCGATTTCCCTTCGTAAATCGACAGCTTATAAAAGTCGGGTCGTTACATGGTGACTCTCTTTTTGGCTGGGAAATGCCCGACAGATTTGGGTGAGTACATCGCTAGTGCTCCACTAACTCCTCTTGTCAAGCCTGGTGGGGGTATTCGACTCATAGTTGTGGGCACTGTTTGGCGGCGTCTGGTTTTCAAGGTTGGGGCTGCGATGATTGGATAATGTTTAGCAAGCTATTTTGATGGTCTCCAATTCAGTGTGGGGGTGTTTATGGGGGGTGAAGCAATTCTTCATGCGGGTAAACGGTTGGTTGAGGAACGCGATAATAATGTTGGTCTTTCAATGTTGTTGGTTGATTTCCAGAGTGCCTTCAATTTAATTGATCGGGAGGTGAAGTTACGTGAGGTTCGGCTTCGTTTTCCGGTCATTTCACGCTAGGTTGAATTCTGTTACTCCTCTCCTTCTAGGTTGTATTATGGTGAACACATGTTACGTTCAAGTCAAGGCATGGTACTTGGATGACGGCACCATTGTTGGTGATACTTTGGTGGTGGGAAAAGCCTTGGAGTTGATCATGGATGAAGGGCCTCGTTACGGACTACATCTTAATGTGGAAAAACGGAAGTGTACTGGCCTGTGGAAGACCCTCGTTGTAGGCTGGCAGGTGTTTTTCCTGCTAATATCTCACGACCATTGCGAGGTGTTAAGCTGCTTGGTGGGCCTATTAGTTCAGACTCAGTGTTTAGTGCCGAACTTATGAAGACCCGTGTAGACAAGACTATTATGTTGATGGACGTTGTTGCCATGCTTGAAGATCCACAATGTGAGCTATTATTACTTCGTGCTTGTACAGGGGTTTCAAAGCTTTACTTTGCTTTGCGGACCTGTCCTCCTTGTGTGTTTCAGGAAGCGCAACTCTCTTTTGATGAAGCTCTTCAGTCTTCTTTGGAACGTGTTGTCACTGCTTCGGGGCCATGGTTTGGTGATTGGCAGTGGCGTCTTGCTACCTTACCTTTTGCTTGGGGTGGACTTGGTGTTTATTCTGCAGGTGATGTTCGACATTATGCTTTCCTTGCTTCGCGTTTGCAGTCTACTGACCTGCAAGCTAAGCTCTTACATGGTGCTGGTGTTGCCGGGTTCGGACGTGCTTTTCAGGATGCACTGGGCTATGATTGTGGAGACTAACTTTTTGCGTAATCCTAGTGAGGTCGCCCCTCTAAACTCATGAAGAAATTGGCGGATATATATTTCACTAAGGTTGATGCAGTTGTAGAGTCCACCTTCTCTTTATCTTCGCGCCAGTTGGCATTGTGGAAATCGCAGCAGGGCGACCACACCTCTGCTTGGCTTCGTGCGATTCCTATCTTGGGTCCGGGTCAGACGATGAATGCTAGGACTTACCATTTTGTTTTATGCTATCGATTGGGAGTTCCTTTGTTCTCGATTGTGGCACCCTGCTCTGCTTGCTCGAGGATTTTTGAGGGGGATATTTTTGGAGATCATGCAGTGTCATGTCCTGGTATGGTGGGTATTAAGAATTGGCATAATGTTGTTCGGGATACCCTTCTTGATGTTTGCTATCGGTCTGGGATTATAGCAAAGAAGGAGGTGGATATTGGTTTAATAGGGGAAATGATGGAGCACTACGGCCTACCGACGTTTTACTTCATTCTTGGGATCAAGGGCTTGATTTGTGTGTGGACTTAGTAGGGTCTTCTCCTTTAACTCTTTTGGGTTGGCTGGCTTCATTCCTGGTCGTGTTGTGACGGGTGCAACTCTTCGTAAGCGGGCTAAGTATGCAGATAGGTGCCGAGCATTGGGTGATGGGTTCCTTCCTTTATTTTTTTCTTGATTAGGGGAATTGGAAGGAGATGCTGTTGCCTTGTTGAAGCGAATTCAGAATTTCTCGTGGACTACGGATGTTGGAGCTCATGCGGCTGTATATATCGTCACAAGAATAGGTTTCTATAGCTAGGTGTGTGGGGGCCCAGATTTTATCTCGCCTTCCCACTAACTTCTTGTAATTCTGAACTTTTTGTGTAATTTTTTTTCCATGATGATGATGATGATGATAATAATAATAATAATAATAATGGTAGGGCAGGTTTTGGATTTAATTTTAACGGAGGGCCCCCTTCTTGGCCTCCAAGTTAATGTTGAGAAAACAGAGGTTTTCTGGCCGACAGAGGACCCACGTAGCCGGTTCGTGGGTGTTAAGCCTCATGATATTGCTCGACCTGTGCATGGTGTTCGGTTGCTTGGTGGTCCAGTCAGTACTGAATCTTCTTTTTGTGGTGAGCTCGTTTCACAGAGGGTCTCCAAGACTATTGTGCTCATTGATGCTGTAGCTAAGCTTGATGATCCTCAGTGTGAGTTGTTGCTACTTCGTGCGTGTACTGGGGTTCGTTTCTAAACTTTACTTTGCATTGCGCACTTACCCCCCTCAACATTTTGAAGCGGCTCAACTTTCATTTGATGCTGCTCTTCGAACATCTTTGGAGCGTATTGTCACTGCTTCTAGGCCTGGTTTTGGTGATTGGCGGTGGCGTCTTGCCACCTCGCCGTTTGCTTTCGGTGGTTTAGGTGTTTATTCGGCCGGGGATGTTCGGCAATATGCTTTTCTTGCGTCACGTCTGCAGTCTGCTGGTCTTCGAACTTCGCTTCTTCGGTTTTCTGGTGTCATTGAGCTAGGTTCCGCCTTTGATGATGTTCTGGCTCTTTTCAATGAGATCGTTGGAACTGACCTTATGAGTAACCCTAGTGAGATCGCTGCCCCCAAGCTCATGAAGAAATTGGTAGATATATATTTCACGAAGGTTACTACTTCTGCAGAATCCACTTTTTCTTTGTCTTCGCGTCAGGTTGCCTTATGGAAATCTCAGCAGGGGGATCATACCTCTGCCTGGCTAAGAGCCGTCCTGATCGTGGGTTTGGGTCAGATAATGAACGGTAAGGCTTACTGTTGTGTCCTTTGTTACCGGGTGGGAGTTCCTTTATTCTAGGTTTCGGCTCCGTGTTCGGCTTGCTCTAGGGTTTTTGATGGTGATATTTTCGGTGATCATGCTGTGTCATGTGCTGGGGTGGTGGGTGTTAAACATCGACATAATGTTGTTCGTGATACCCTTGTGGATATTTGTTATTGGTCTGGGATTTCTGCTCGAAAGGAGGTTGATGTTAGATTGACTGGAGGGAACGACGGGGCACTTCGACCTGCAGATGTACTTCTTTATTCTTGGGACAGGGGGTCCGATGTTTGCATTGACTTGACGGGGTCTTCTCCTTTGACACAATCAGGGTTAGCTGACTTTGAGCCTGGGCGGGTTGTGTCGGTTGCAGCTTAGCGGAAGCAAGACAAGTATGAGGCTCGTTGCAGAGCAATTGGCTATGGTTTTTTTACCTTTCTCCTTTTCTTCGCTAGGGGAACTAGAGAAGGGGGTTGTAGTGTTGCTGAAGCGGGTACAAGTGTTCGCTAGGACTTAGGATATAGGAGCTCGTGCTGCTGCTCACATCTTCAGCAGACTTAGGTTTGCTATAGCTAGAGGGGTAGGGGCCCAGATTGTATATCGACTACCCACCAACTTCTTGTAATTATTTTGACTTTGTAGGTTTTTGACTGTTTATATTATAATAATAATAATAATAATAATAATAATAATAATAATAATAATAATAATAATAATAATAATAATAATAATAATATGAACTTAGAAAAACTGAAATAACGAAAACGGAATATAATTCCAAAAGAACAGTGGCACAATTAGAAGAATTACATGATTATTATCTTAAATTACATGTTTTAATTAGAAGAATTGTATGATAAAATCTTGAATTAATTCTTGGATTATGCGTGTGAATGTCGAGCCATTAAGCATGAATTTTATGAAGTTTTATGATGATTTCTTAATTTAAAAGTATGATCTTGATTTATTTAATTGTATAACTTAAAGTCTTGAATTAAATTTTTAATCTTGTTTTTATTCCTTAAAAATGTCGAGTGGTTCAAGATTTATAAAAGAATTAAAGTTTCAATTTTTCATGTTCATATTAAGCCTAAATCTTGATTTAATAATTGTTTATTAATTTAAAGATGATATAAAGATTTAAGAATATGGTCTAATTAATTCTTGAGAATAAACTAATCTTGTTCTTGTTTTCCTTCCATGATGGCCGAATATTATGGTAATAACAAACATAATTTTTGATCCAGTTTTGGTTATAATTTTATGATTAATCGTTAGAATATGATCTTACAATTTTTATGACTGTTTTAATAATAAAAAATATGATAGTTAAGTATATAAAATTTTCGAGTGTTATTATTGTTGTTGAAGGCCGAATATTATAATTATAAAAAGAGTAAATTTTGATCTTGTTTGACTACTGTCTTGGTAATTTACAGTTAATCCATGATTTTATTATTTATCTAATAGGTTTTAATAATTTATCCTTGATATTGTGACTAATATTTTAAAGTGTCAATTTTTATTATTTAGCCTAAGTGTTTCGAATGATGCAGGGATGGAAAAAGGATATTTTTATCATGTATTATGATAATTTATTATTATTGTACTGACTTGATGATTTATTTGATTTATTGAATTATTTGTGTGATTATTTAAAAAGAATTGAATTTAATCATTTATGTGGCTTATTCTCGAAATTGTCGAGTGATATGGATATTGTTATGATCAATTTAATTTAATTTTTGGCTTATAATAATTTTAGTTTATGATTTAAGGATTTAATATAATTAAAGGAATAAAAGGAAATAAGAAGATAAGTTGTAATAATAAGGAAAATGATTTACTTTGTTAAGAATAAGATGATAAGATGTTATTGGTCTCATGATGGCCATGTTGAAAAGATAAGATAAGATAAGATAAGAAGTGGACGCCTATTTGGTGATACACGGGTCACCAGATTAGGTTAAGTCGAAGCCACTGCCCTACTGCGGTCTCTGGGCAGTTCTGGATTCTAAGATGTGTAATCGTCTTAATTTTTAGATGTAGTTTTAGAAATTTCAAGTTTTTAATCATATTTTTGGTAATTTAATGTTTAGATTTTAGTTACTTTGTTGATGTCTATTAGTTGTAGCCCTTCTTTTTTTTATTGTTGTTTTCAATTTCTTGTTTCTTTATTATTTCTTTCGTGATTTTCTCATTCTTAAGTTAGATTAGTAGCTAGGGAAGGAGTATAATTTGGTTTTGTGATTGAAATTGGATGATTGTTGGATTTTCATTGTAGTTGGGTTATGAATGTTGATTAGTCTAGGTTTTGATGAGTAAAGTTTGAAGAGTAGCTAACTTCATGCTTGAATATTGAGCTATTCATGAGTTGTGCGAGAGCGAGCTTGTGTGTAGCGAATAACTAGACTAAGATTGACCACGACCACCGCGGCGGGATTGGGTAGTCGGACTATAGGAGTGCACGATAGTGACTTCTTGATGTTTGACGATTTGGATGAATTTAGGGAGTGTGCGAGAGTGACTTCCCAATGTAGTGCAAATCACCCCTTTCATGAGCCAACACTTTGTTTTCCATGATTATTTAATTGAAATCGCATTAATCCAAGTTTCCCCCTCTCCCTAGCGCTCGTTTAATGCTTTATTATAGTTTTTAGTGACTTTACTTGTCTTTAATAAAGTTGTTTTTATTATATTTATTTATTAGTTAATTATCTTAACTTTTAAATCTTCAAAAAAATCCCAAAAAAAAAAAATTACCCTCATTAGGTGAATATAATTTTAAAGACAATTCTCACTCACCTACCTCCCTGTGGATTCGACCCCTTACTCCATTATACTACCCTTTTAGGTTAGTTAGGAATTTGGGTTTTTATTCTTGATTCCGGCTCCTTAGGAATTAACGACGCCTAAGGGACTGACCATTTATATATAGTGGCACTTAATGAACAAAAACTAAGCAAAGTTGTCAGACTCTCCCATACTTCAAAGAGCAATATTTTCGAGAGTCCAAAAAGATCAAACAGAACAGTTTACAAACTACAAGAGCATTCAAAAACCCAGAACTTAACTTCATCTTTTGTAAGCTTTTGAAAAACATCTTTTTTGAGAAACTTTCTGTAATTCGTCACTAACAGAGGGGTTAGTGATTGGGAGCATTTGAGAGTTTATTTGAGAGTGCTTGTGATTTCAAGTGTGAAACAACACTTTTGGGTTGAGAGTGAGAAAGTTTGTTGAATGAGTTTACGACAGCAAGTTGTACTATCTTTTGTTCTTCAGAGTTGATTAATAAAAATTAGTAGCGAGAGTAGGAGGATGTAGGCACAGTGGCCGAACCTCGTTAAATCTGTGTGTTCTTTATTTACTTTACATTTTACTGTTCTAGATAATTCCGCTGCTAAACCAATTATCTGGTTCTATAGCTAGAACAAATAAAGAAAAAGTCGATAAAGAAAATTTTAAAGAAACACTAAATTCATCCCCCCCCCTCTTGAGTGCTATTGGGACCTTCAAGACGTATTCATGATGATTTGAAGAAAGATTTAATGGAGCACATATGGAACATATATGGGTCCGACAACAACTAATTACAAAGTCACACCCGTTTAAAATAATCTATTGTATTTTAAATTATTTTGTGTTACTTTTCATATTTTTATAATCCATGTAAGGATCAATACCTTTTTTTAGTTATATTGTACTAAATTTTCTTTTATATTTTTATAACGAAAATAAGTGGTCAAATAAATTAGAGGAAAAAAAATCATACAAAATACGTATATCAATTGTATACCGGTAAAATACACAAAAGGAAATATGTCATCAAATTACATTACATAAATAAATTAAACATTAACATGATAACAAATAAATTATTTAAAAGTAAATAAATAGCAAAGATAAGAGTGGTGGGTATCTCTATTATATAAGTCAAGAGGGAGTTATGGTGTCCCCTTAGAAAAGTCCGTGTTACCTAGTGGTGAGCAAAACCGGGTACCCGGTCTTTTTCTATGGAACTGGACCCGGAACCGCCGGGTCTGAAATTTCTGGAACCGGAACCATTGCAATCGCGTAATATGTTTTTGGAACCGGAACCAGAACTACTGGGTATCGGTTCCAATACTGGGTACCCGGTTTTCTTTAATGGTTGTGTATTTTGTTCAATTTCTTAAATTGAAATTACAAATCGGCTCAATGACCAACAACAACTCTACTACATATTTAATTATTTACCACTAAACATCTACAAAGAAAGTTTCCTTAAACACAATTTTACAATTTTAAATAAAACATACAAATTTACCTAAAGTAATAAACACAAGTTCACACAGATTACATACAAGTTTACAAAGTCATAAACATACAAATTTTGAATGTAAAAAAAAAAAGGAAAATTCCCAATGGTACCATTGTACATTTGGGAATTCCCAATGGTACCATTTAGTTTTTAAAATTCCCAAACATACCATTACTTTTGAAAATAATCCCAAATGTAGCATGATGGAGCAAAGATTCCATTAACTTTGGAATATTCCGTTAATTTTGGAATAAAAAAAATTAAAATAAATAATTTTTGAAATATGGTCCAGCCACCACCCTTCTTCACCTACCACCCTTCTTCACCAGCCACCACCCTTCACCGCCACCCCCAACAAGCACCACCAGACAAGCCAACCATAGCCAAAGCTGACCAGCCCCTTCCCTGCCCCACTTCCCCTCGCCCCACCATCGCAGCCACCCGCACAAACCGTCACAGCCTAGCTAAGCCACCCTCGCACGCCATCGCAGCCTAAGCCAAAACAATCAACCACTAAACCATCAATTCGAACCCCCACACCATCGCAGCCACCCTCGCACCACCAAGTCGACCACACTCAAACTCCTAATTCGACTACCCACCCGAACCCACAGCCAAATTCGAAACCCAATCAAAACAACAAAAACCCTAATTTTTGCCCCAATTCGATGAAATTGCTCGAAATTTGCACGAATTGGATGAAATTTGGAGGAAAGGGTGGCAGTGGTGGGTAAGGTTGGCAAATCGGGTTGACGGGTCAAGTTCGGGTTGTCGGGTTATCAGGTCATGTACCCTCAACCCGAACCCGACCCATTTAATAAACGGGTTGAGTTTTTGTAACATAACCTGACCTGAAAATAAAAGGGTGGGGTTCGGGTCGACCCATTTAAATTTTTTACGAAAAATTTCTTCTGCAATATGAAGTATTTACATTATATTCCAACAACGAAGAATTTACATTTTCAACAAAGTTGAATATTAAAATCTAATTGATAATAGTTAGTTTGTATTAGCTTAAAATTAAGTAAAATAGAGCATTAAAAAGAGCATGTAGGTTAAAACAACCGCTTAAAATTTAAAAACAACAAATAATCAGGTTAAACGGTTATATTCAGGTTAGAATTTTCAACCTTAACCCAACCCATATAATAATGGGTCGGGTTCGGGTTGACCCATTTAACTAAACGGGTTGAAAATTTCAACCCAACCCATTATTAATGGGTCGAGTTCGGGTCGGGTTAGCGGGTTGGGTCACTTTTTGCCGGGCCTAGTGGTGGGTTCGATTTGGAGGAAAGGGTGGGTTCGATTTGGAGGAAAGGGTGGCGGTGGTGGGTTCAACGATGGTGGAATTGGGTTCGAATAGGAGGAATTGAGGGTGGAGGGTGTGGCGGGGAGATAGGGAGCACTGGTGGTGGGGCGAGGGCGGTGGGCTGGGAGGTGGGGCAAGGGAGGTGGGCTGGACGGTGGAGGTGCTGAACTGCTGATATGCTTTTGCTTTTTTTTCCTTTTTTTTTGGTTTTTTTTCATTTTTTTTCTACTTAACAGATTTTTTACAAATAGATCTTACATTTGGGAATTTATGAAAAAGTTGTGGTACCAATGAGATTTTTAAAAATTGAATGGTACCAATGGGAATTCCCAAGAGTACAATGGTACCATTGGGAATTTTCTAAAAAAAATTAGGGTTATTATATTTTGGTTTAGTTAGTAGTCACTTTAGTACTTCACTATTTACCATTAGATAAAATTATAAAACCCAATTCAACTGCGTCAGGTATTGGGTACCCAATTGAAACCGTTACAACTGGGTACCCACCGGGTATCCGGTCTAATTTTTTTGGAAACGGAACTGGAACCAGTTGCGACCGGGTAGTAAGAACTGGATCCGAAACCAGACCCAGTTGAACCGGGTCTGGTAATTACCCGCCGTTTCCTAACCGGGTCCGGGTCCGTGGATGGGTACCCGAAACCATTGCTTAGCCCTAGTGTTACCCCTCAAAAGTTTCCAAAAATTCGATTTGCATCACCCCAACAACCTATTATGGAAAGTTATTTCAATTTTTTAACTTTATAAAATGAAAATATTACAAAATATAAAATTCATAAAAATAAAATAAAAATATCAATTCATATTTTTGAATTCTTTATAAGTAGATATCCATATTGATATTGTGACGACCCGACTCGCTTAAATCGGCGTGGAAGAAACCGACGAGTCGAATAGTCATAACTAACAACTCAAAATACCTAAGAATTAAAACTAATACCTCAAATATTATTATTATAACTCCAAAAGTACAAATATCCACAAGTTTGTACAATACTAAACCAAAAGTCAAACTAAAAGTCTAATATGCGATAAAACTCCAAACACATGTCAGAGTCCAAAACCAACGTATACAAGTCCAAACTTCAATCCAAAAATTATCCAAAATCAAATAACAATGAAAAGTACAACAAAGCATAATAACGGCGCTCGCCCAACCCAAAGCTAAGCAATAACCTCATCATCAGAATTACCTGAAAAATAAACAACAGTCCACCATCAGTGGCGAGTAGCATAACTGACTCACCCTAATGGGAATACACATGAACATAGCACAAATCAAATAACCAAACCAATCATCAAAACATGCGAAAATCAATCAATAACAAACTCGACTCAAATATCTTATCCAAACTTATCTTTGGCGCAATCATTCATACACTAGACCGGACTATGCTCGTACGAACGCATCTTACGCATTCGAACTTTCTACTATGTTAGGAAATGAGAATCTTACTCCCAAGTCCCGTGAAACCAATCTTACTGGAAATCCACATCCGAAGACAACATAGTAAGACTCCAACTATCCCAATACCGCGGATGGAATAGGGGCAACGTCTTAACCCAAAAACATAGAATCTTACTCTAAGTTTTAGGTGTCTAGCTACGAAACCAAGCTAAATTATTAATTACATATTTAAATCTTAATCAACTTAATCATAACATAATTAATTTCAAGAATTGCCTTTGCGCCTTGATTCTCGAAAATAATCAGTTAAATCACGAAGTTATTCTCAAGAATTGCCTTTACGCCTTAATCTTGAGTCTAACCAACACTTAACCACTTCTTAAAACCATTCTTTAACTATCTTTAACATCTTAATCACTTTCTTTAACTTCCAAGACTCAACCAAGAACTCATCAAGACTCATCAAGAACTCAACAAGAACTTAAAGAACTCAATAAGATACCATAAAGAACTCATCCAAGATTCAAGAACTTCAATCAAGAACTCAATCAAGATTCAAGAACTTCAATCAAGAACTCATCCAACTCATCCAATTCACACGCATAACTCAACATTAATCACGAATTACCAACTTTACTATTATCCAAAATTCATCAAACTTTAACATAATCATCATGAACATAAATCCAACATATTCAATCATAAAATAATCATATTCAATCATCAAATCATCATTTTAACAACACATAATCAGATTACATACATACATAAAAATCATGATCAAACTTCACAATAAAACCCGAACATACATTTAATCTATACTATAATCATAGTATACCAATTAAGTTGAGAAAGTATGTTACCTTATTGAAGATAACACACAAAATCAATACAAAATTTCAGCCCGGAAACTAGAACTACACGGCTAACACGCACGACACACACGACTTGCACCACGGTTCTTGCACTCGAACCCACGACTTGCACGGCTGCCCAGCACGGCTGCACGAACCAATCCACGACCCACGTGCTGCTGTTGCACGGCCGCAATGCACGCACACCACCACGGAACACCGTCTTCACACGGCCCCAACACACGAACCACCCGACACTAAACGAACAAGACCCAAACAACCCTGAACAATAATTCTTGATCAAAGGCAATGAAGTTTAATTTGTGTTTGAATACTTAAAGATCAAAGGATGATGAATCTTCAAGTTTGGGTTTAAAAAAGATGATGAACAATTGATGGGTTTCAATTGGCCAAAATGGCATGTGGAATGGGAGCAATGGAGAGAATTGTGTTTGATCTTTTGATGGCAAAAGCAAATGATGGCAATTTAGCAAAATGGATCCTCAAGCCTTACTAACTCCTCTATTTATAGAGGTTAGTTAAGGTGTGAACACAAGGCAAGTGGCAAATCCTTGCCATCACCCTTAAGAAACCGGCCAAAGGGAACAAATGGGCCTAAATGGGCTTTCGTGATCAATTGGGCTAATTTACAAAAAGTACATGACTAATCATGTATAAATCAATTTAGCCCAAAATATTAAATAATTAATTAGAAAATTAAATAATAAAATTCTAATTAATTAAATAATAATTAAAATAAATAATAATAACTGCAAATAAAATAATTCGAATTAAATCGGAATTATTCACATAAAATAAAATAAATAGTTCAAAATAAATTTGAACTATACATAACATCACATAAATACA
The DNA here is from genome assembly GCA_951394345.1 of Salicornia ramosissima. NCBI lineage: Eukaryota > Viridiplantae > Streptophyta > Magnoliopsida > Caryophyllales > Amaranthaceae > Salicornia > Salicornia ramosissima. Next base: position 15,901,360 of record OX596236.1, on the reverse strand, counting down.
CATAAATCATGGCAGAAATATCATGAAAATCAGGGTCGTTACAGATATATTCTGTCACATAAAATTTTACCTTTCGATTATCGTAGAAATTTGATAGCTAATAGAATATATAGTTAAAAAAACTTTTTTTTTTCCATTTTTGTTGTGTGATGGGCTGATGAAAAGAAAAAGAGAAGGTATTGTGTCGGACAGGTCTGAAGTAAGCTTACTGTCAGACCAGTCCTGTCCCCAGTAGTTTGACCTTAGAACATGTAGTCGTCTGGTAACCGTATCTGCGAGTCGCTACCAGGAAGTTATGGCCATAGCTTAGACTTAGCGGTGAAACACGGGATCCGCTATGGGATTGAGTACACGAGCTCCTCCCGGCATGTTCTAGGGAGTTATGGTGAAACACGAGATCCATAACGAGTTATTAGTGACCGGTCCAACAAAGATATTATATTACGATCATACGATTTGATAAGATGAAATCATAAGATGAAGTATAAGATGATTTCAAAAGATGATAAGATATGTTATGATCTAATGTGATAAGAAAGACATGATATGATATGATTAAGATATGATTTATGATGATATGATATGATATGATAAGAATATGATAAGTCATGATGATAAGAATATGATAAGTTATGATGATAAGATATAATTATGATTTATTAATGATATAATTTAAGAAGGGTTAAGAATAAGTTAAGGATTGAAGATGTATAGCATAAAGTATAAGTTAGTATATTGTAAGTCTTCCGCTGTGTATTTCCTGAATTTATGAGCATGTATGTGTATGTATAATTATACGGATGTGGAATGTATTTGGTATGTATTCTAACCGTATTTGCAGGGTTGAACGTACGTATTTATATACGTAATCATACGTATTCTAACCGTATTTCTGCAGGGGTATTTATACGTATTTTTATACGTATTTGTATACGTATTTTATACGTATTATTATACGTACGTATATACGGAATTTGTGTATCTTTGTGTAAAGCATGTATTAAATCTTTTACAGTTTTTATGATATCTTCTATGATATTATGTGTTTGGTGGTCCCTCGATTAAATGGGACAGCCTAGTTACTCGCCACTGACGGTGGACCCCCCCTCAGTTTCAGGAGATGTTGCAGCAGAATAGAGCGGGCTTCGCCGGATGGGCTTGAGAGATTTAGTCTTTATTTAAAGTTTCTAGTATTTTCCAGAACAGTATAAACCTTTATTTAGTTTATAACATGATCCCAGCATGTTGGGACAGTAATTCTAGACTTTTGGATGTAATAACAATTATTGGATTTATTACGGTTTTTAGCAGTTATATTAATAAAGGATAATTTCTCCCATTTATTTGTTGATTTATTGTTTAATATGATTAAGTAATGATCCGAATGTCGATTTCCCTTCGTAAATCGACAAGCTAAAAAGTCGGGTCGTTACAAGTCCAACTCAACCTGGACACATATTATTGAACCTGGACACATATGGTTGAACCTGGACACATATTGTTAAACCTGGACATAGAATGTTAAACTTGGACATAATGTTAAACCTGGTGACATAATGTTGGACCTGGATACATATTGTTGAACATGGACACATATTGTTGAACTTGGACAAATGTTGACAAATTTGGACAAATCTAGACAAACATGAACAAAACTGGACAAACCTGAACAAAACTGGACAAACCTGGACAAATCTAGACAAACATGGACAAATCTAGACAAACATGGACAAATCTGGACACACTTGAACAAACCTGGACTAATGTTGACAAACCTGGACAAATATGGACAAACTGGACATATGTAGACAAACCTGGACAAATCTAGACAAACATGAACAAACCTGGATACATATTGTTAACCTGGAAACATTTGTAAACATAGACACATATTGTTTAATGTGGACACATATTGTAAAACCTGGACACATTTTGTAACTAACTTGGACAAAATATAACATGGATACGTTTTTTTGCATTTTGAGCCCTTTAGAGGCCTCTTTTGGTGATTTTCGGTGGCCAAATTCCCTTCGTCATATTATATGGCCCGATCCGACACCCGAGCGCAAAGTTATAGCTTCCCGAAGTTTTTCACTATTATAAGTGGGTATATGGGTCAGCCGTCTGACCAGATTGTTTGGTTAGACCGTCTAACCCAATACTTTCACAAAGGAAAAAGTTCGTTATGAAAATATTTCAGTTTTTCAAACAAACAACCTTCGTTTTTTTGTTTGTTTATACAAATTGAAAGATACAAATAAAATATCATCACACGCAAAGCATGCATAGGACGCTAGTAGTAGATGATAAAGAGATAGTGTGGTAAGTTTTTTTTACCTCAATATTGGTGTTACATTTGTAAAAAAATATTAGCCCATAAAATTAAATTGTAAAGTGTAAGAAAATAAGCAGGGAAATATTGATGAGAGAAATTTTTTGCCCATCGCTAACAAGAGCGCGGGACCATCTCATTCTGTACGCAGACGGCAGGCGCAAAGCAACTCCTTAATTTCTTGCCTTCGGTAGTAAAGTACAAAACGACAAAAAAACCCGGATTTGAACGCCCATTTCAAAAACTCGATTGAATAATTGACCCATACGTCCGAACATTATTCTGCAATTGGGTAAAAGAAAAAAAAAAAAAAAAAAAATCATCAAAACAAAAAAGAAAAAGAAAAGGAAAAGAAAGAGGCATTTGGTTCATGTTTCTCTCCTTCCTTCCTCGGTTTCACCTTCTTTTTTCAGTCAAAAAGGGGGATAAATTGCGAAATTTCTCCAAAATTGCGATTAAACTGATACACAAAACACGTTAACAAGATTCAAGGAGAAAGTTTAGAGGAGTGACAAAAAGTTGAATTTTGCGATTTTTTTCCTGTGCAATTCCTACTTCTCAGACGACGATTTCATCCAATTTACGAGTAAATTTTCATTTCTAGGTTTTCTGTTTTGTTTCAATTGTTTTAATTATTTTTTTTTGTTTTGATTTTCCAATTCGAGTTGCGGTTTTTTTTAGGTATACATGTATTATCATTTTGTTTTGATCATGTATTTTTGATGGATTATTCCTAATCGAAAGTTTGGTGATTTTTGAAAATTTGATGTGAAGTTGGTGGACTTTTGAGGCTGCCTGAGCATGAGGTGCGTTTGCTAGTGTCCATTGAGCTGTGTAGCACTTGACGTACACAGTTAGCTGTGGATCTTGCAACTGAGTGATGGATTTGGCAACTAGTTGTAAGGTATACAGTTCTCATTCTTTTATCTGTATCTGTCGTTTTGCTTACTTAAATTTGATTGTTTTTTTTTTTGTTTTTTTTTTTTGTTTTTTGTTTCATTCCTTGAACACAATGCTCAACTATGATGTTGAAAACACCTTAATGTTATGGTGATGTTTTTGTTTATGCATATTTGTCTAGATTTTCCTGTTTGTGTTCTGCATTCAGTTACTCCATACCAAATGTTAGATGATGTCTGAGGACCATACTGCAACTAAGTTGTTTGCTGTAATGGTTCACTGAAATGATTAGAGGTTTGGAGGTAGGGAATGTTGAAACATAGTGATGAGGTCTTGCGTAGTACTTCTTAATTTCATCTTGTAAAGTGTCTTTCTTTGGCTAGTTTTGTGTTTTTAAATATAAGTACAATGCATAGGTTGACTTGTCCTCTATGTTAAGGTATTGTAGTTTTAAGCTTATGTGTTTCTAACTGTGAGGTCCTAATTTTTTCCCTTGAGCGCTTATTATTTGTTTAGACCGCCAATTTTTAAAACTTTAGTTTGGTATTTTGAAATCATCTTGTTCAGTCATAAGGCTGTTAGAATTTGAAGTAGTAGTGTCTTATGAATCTTGTGATACAGTCTTTTGAGAAGTTGATGTGAATATTATGCACAAGCACAACATAAAATTTGACAGAATATCCATTGTACCGTTGTAAATTATAGACATTTTACATGTCTTTGCAAAGGGTTTTAACTTGATTACCTTGGAAGATTTGAGTAAAATCTGGAAAAATATTGAAAAGGTAAGGTTTACACTCATTTAGATGAAATTAAGAGAAAGGGGAACTTTCATGAAGTGATTTTTCTATAAATCAATTTCAAGGTGAATAATCACTTACAAGTTCCAGCATGTTGGATTGACAATTTTGTTTGTAATGTGAGAAGGAAAAGAAGGGGAGAAAATATGAGTATTTCATTAATGGAAGCTGTAAAACGGAGCATTTGAAGGTTTTAACGCTAGACTGGTTGAATGCAATTTGTTAATGCGATAAACCATTATTTCTTTATTAATTTGGGTGTATTGCATCTACGAGAAATTCATGTGATGCTTTAGCATTTTGTGTAAGTGTGTAAACCGTAAATCCTTGAAAGTCTAGTTTGTATATAATTCTTTATTTTGCCTTGGTGTAGCCCATACACAAGCATTAATTCTTGATTGCATGACAGTACACTATTTTTATATGTTTTCAATGTCTTTTAACTTTTGTCATTCCATAACAGTGCAACATGTATGTAAGTAGCTCCTTTATACGATTGAGATAAATTGTTCTGAATTTTTGGAAGGCTTTTTTGCATGTCTTTCTCAATTCATATGGTTTAGTTTAATAGAATAAACCATTAGGAATTTGAGATTTAGGTGATATGAGGGCTAGAGGAATTGGTGGAGTTCTGAAGGATTTCATCTTCCATCATGTGTATTAAATTTCTCTTGTTTTTGTGAAGGAGGGTATAAGTAATGCCTTGTGAAGGAGGGTATAAGTAATGCCTACAATATAGCCTATGTATTTGTATAGATGTATTCCTTCATGTTTCTCTTTGAAAGAGACATGATGCAAGGTGATATTGTGTTTTGGTATCATATCGTATAGCTCCCTCTTTAACAGGTTTGTCAATATGTTTTAGTTGAATAGGTTGAAAACCAAAGCTTGAACCTGATCTAATTGCTTAAATAGGTTGGAATTTTCAATCCTACCCAACCTAATACTTAAACTTATCAACCTAATTTTAACCTATCAACCCATTTAATATTTATTCTATTTAAAAATCTTCCAGTGACTTGATTATGACCCATTAACTTGGTTAAATGAGATGGCTTTTCGACTCAGTACATTGCATAAGATATAAGAAAGTTTAGAATGTTAATTATGGATAAATGGGTCAATCCTATACGAACGTGTGTTTATTGGGTTAAAGGTGTTGACTTGAATCTGAACAGGTGAATCACGTTGTCTCAATTAATTAAACGGGTTGAAGTTTCAACTCAAATCATTACTAATGGCCAAGTTCGGCCAGATTGGTCCAATTTTTGCTAGATCTACTTGAATAACAACCTTGCCAATCTTTCTCTTACCTTAGTATGCTATGGTATCATCGATTTATATCCTTTAATGTGTCTACATTAATCTTTTGTAGGACAAATTACAATATTTTAGAATCAAGGAGCTCAAGGACGTGTTGACTCAACTAGGGTTTTCGAAGCAAGGAAAGAAACAGGTGCAAAATGATCAAAAGTTGTTTGTATTGCTTGGTGTGAGGAGCCTTTGAAGCTGGTGTTTTGATTTTATATGAGTTATTCTGTTCTCATTTGTATCTTTCTCATATCTTTTGTTAAATTTTATTTTTCAAAGTATGGTTTATTGTTGCTGTTGGATACATTGCTAAGCTTGTTGCTCTTGCACTAGATACTCAAGGGTTGAGTTAATTTTGAGACAAGCTTAAAACTTAGGGTTGATCAAGTCAAGCTCAAGTATAATTGTGCGACATAGTGGTTAATTAGGGCCACCCAAGCCGGGCTTGACACAACTTTGCCTTGGCTCGTAACCTTCTCCATGTTATTTATTAGTTTGCTTACCAAATTGCAAGTTCCTATGTGTAGCTATTGTCATCTAGTCATCTTGTTGTGTGTAACACTGAGTGAGAGCACGTGCTTAGTTTTAAAAGGCGCGCCTAGTCACAAGGCATTAGCAGTTTGGCTTTTTTTAGGCGAGGCGCAAGGACCCCTTGGAGGTGCTGGAAAGGCACACCTTTTGGCGCCTTTTGGGGAGGCACAAGGCGCAGGAATGGTGCGCTTCTTGGTGGTAAGGTGCACATCAAGTTTTTTTAAAATACAAATAGGATTTTTATTAGGTCATGTGAAGCATTTAAATTAAAATAAAAAAAGAAGAGAGAGAAGAAGTAGAAGAAAATGATCGGCATTTTGAAAGAAGAGAGAGAAGTAGAGAAGCAAACCTTAGGTCCCTACCTGTTGCTGCCATCATCACCCACCGCCAGAGCTATCGTCATCACCGTTGGTCACCGGGAAGTTTCTCTTTATTTATTTATTTTTCTTTTCTTCCTCTTCTCCTGTCTTCATCCCTTTTAAAATGCTTTGTTTTTCTTCTTTTCTTTTCCTCTTAAAAAATGTTGAAGTGTAAACTCTTCTTTTGATCTGCCTTGCGTTCGGACTTTTTTTCCTTCTGTTCTGCCTTCTGATTTGTCTTCTACCTATTGTTGTTTGGGGAGAGATGATGATGATGATGACGAAGTGGAAGAGGACATTGGTGGAGATGAAGAATACTTAGGAGATCAGGATGACAATGAATATAGTGATGGTGATGAGTATGATTTGGATTAGGATTGTTCTAGTACTTTAGGCAAAAAAATTAGTTTGGAGAACCAAGTTTGCTTTTCCTTCCCTTTTTTGTTTTCATCATGTCATGTTTTAGACTTTTACCGCCTTTTTTAAGATATGAATTATACTTTGTTATCAAGGAAAAAATCACGGTCGCGTTGTCGCGGAAACGACTTATAATGGAGGAATGGAACGGAACGTGGATTTCGCGGCATGAACTTTTAAAAAAAAAAATCACATAAGTTCAATTTCAAGCTTGTTTATTCATCTCTTTAAGTAATTATATCATATATTCTCCAAAACATTGTTATCAATAATTATTTCATCCGTTTTTTTAGTTGTTACACTTTTGGAATATATGTGAGAGATAAAATATTAGGTGTATCAACTAAAAAAAAGAAGAAAGTATTTATTTAATTTAATTTAATTTTAATAATAATATATTATTATTATTATTATTATTATTTTTATTATTATTATTGTTGTTGTTGTTATTATTATGGCTAGAAGACAAAAATGAGTATGACCCACAAGAAAAGGGTAAAAAAAAGGAATAAAAAAAGGGGAAAAGAGGTACTCTATAGTATTATACCCACCGCCCCAATTGGGCGGGGATGGGTCCAAATTTGTCGAGGATGGGGATTTTGCCGTCCCCAAGCCGTACCCGTTTTTTGAAAATTTTGATTTTCCCATTTTCGATTTCCATCCCCATCCCTGTCCCCGTTTTTGACCCCGTATCCGTCTCGGTGCTACCTAGTATGCAGCTGACTTGTAACGGATTTGATTTCTACTAAACCAATATTTCGCGATGTAACTTGACGGTTTGTTCAAACACATCCCATTTTCATTCGATTTCTGACGCGATATTGCTTGAAGTGGTTGACATGAGATGGAAATGGCCGAAATTTTTTCTAGGAGTCAAATGCCATTTATTGGTATAAAGCTCTGTTAACCGACACTTCTGTTTTGCCTGCATACCCGGGTTGGTACGAAGCGACACGGAGCCGGGTATGGAATCCGTTCCGGACTCTCCACTTTGATCTTGGGTACAGCAACCACCATTGAAGACTTGAAGCTTGAAGAACCAAGATGAAAGAAGGGAGAAGATGAAGTGTTGAAAAGAAGACAAATAGTACTGGCAACTACAACCCTAATAGGGGCAGAAACATTATAAAGGAATACTCACGTATGAGCCCGATGATTGCCAATATGACCTAGTGACCTACTTACCTTTTTATTTTGAACAAACTTTTTACTTTTTTAATTTTTACAGCTTTTTAATTTTTAAAACTATATGGCTTTGTAGCTTCCCAAGAAAGAGGTACATAGTACTTTGTTTTTTTTTATTATACTTTGGCTTCCCAAGCAAGCTTTACCAAATATGTGAGGTTTAAATTCCTTAGTATTCTGTACCAAACTCATTAGGTGTCGTGTATGTCATGCACTCACACAAAACCCATGCCTAAACTTATTACGGAATATTTTGTACGAAACTGTGTTTATGTAATCAGTTTTATTGAATACAGTATATTTTTTTTTCTTAAAAAAAATATTGCCGTATCCGTACCCGAGTCCAAAGTTAGGATGGTATCCCCGTGTCTTAAATTTTTTTTAGAATGACATATCGGAAACTCGGATCCGTACCAATATCCGATACTGGTACCCGTGTCAATGTAACATAGGTATAAAGAAAAGCAAGGGAGGTTGAAGAATGGCTTTCTTTGTAAAAATGGCGTGTGGACTCGCTGAGAGTCTTGGTTTTATCAGTTGAGGAGTTGAGGATGAGAGAGTAGGGAGGTGGAAGAATTAAAAATAGGGGGAAAGTGAACTTATTAGACATGAACTGAATTTATCAAATCTGAAACTTATTTTTTTAAGGTGAAGAGAGATATAGAGAGAAAGGACATTTCATGAGGAAATAAAACATTTACAGCAACTAGTATGATTTTTTTTTTTCAATGACAAATGTTGAAACTCCATTGAAAATTTTCATGATGAAATTAATGCTATTAACGACAAATTAGTGCAAATAATATGATATGCTCTCATGTGAACTTATTTATCCTATGCGGTCTAATTATTATTTTTGATTAGAGGTTATGATATGAATATGTAATAAGGTGCTGAAATAAGGTGAACTAAGCATAATCTTAGTGTTGATAATTTTTTGTGTTGTTTACTTATATTTGCCTACAACACTTTTTTGCAGGATCTTGTTGATCGAATTTTGGGTTTTCTTGTTGATGATCATGGTAGGTGTTTTTGTCATCCCCTCGTTTTATAATTTTCAAGTTTTTGATGATATTGAGCTAAGCACGAAACATTTATGGTTGGAAGCCTTTGTTTTATATTGGCTCATGAGGAGGTTTAGATTTTCAGAGGTTTATGTTTGGTCTAGAGTGTTATTCTTTCCTTTTGAAGTGAGACGGAATTCTGTTGCTGCTTTTATGAAGGGAATATCTTAAAATGTACTGCATCTTGTGTCTAGCCATCTTGCATTTCAGCGTTCTTGTGATTTTCTTTCATTTTGTGTCCATCAATTCATATAGTCAATATATTGGTGAAGATTATGCTTGAAACCCTCTGTTTTGGCTGCTTGCTGCTGCTTTGGATCCTTTTATTTTGCACCGGCAGCCTCCTTTTGGAAGTGTATTTTTACTATGGGGATCAACTCAAATACGATCTTTTCCAAAAATTATTATGGGTAATGCATTTCCCGTCGATAGTTGAATACGTTAAAATATTTGGATAGCAAGAGAGATTGGGGATTGAAAACAAAGGTGGCAGCGAGCTCTGATTTTTGTTCTTTAAGTTATTTGAAGATGGAAAAGATTTGGTTTATTTCATAGGAAAGAGAACTGAACTCTTTTGGTTTTCTCACTCCATATCATGTCCAAAAACGGTCCAGTTTAGTATTATTGCTTGAATCCCTGCACCTCATTGATCGTTGTTCAAACCAATTAATGGACTCATAGCCCTAGTGTATTGAATTCAGTGTCTTTTTTGGAGTCTGGACCAATTAGTCAAGGATAGAGCTGACAGGTTCCACATGTTTTGGATTCAGTCTAGTTGGATTTCTTTGGTGAACCCTATTTTTCATGGCATGAATGTATGAAATAACTGAGCAGGTACTGGTCACTGAGTTTCTGTAATTTTCTGTATTGATTTTTGTCTCTCTTAATGAGGTGTTTCTGATTGGAGGCAGACTTGTTTCTAGTCCACTCTTTTTCATGTTTACCAATCAACAACCTGGCACGTGATTTGAACTATATATCTGATTTTTTCTAGAGGTGGAGGCAGACTTCTAATTTCCATTCATTTCTTTTCCTTTGCTTATGATTTGACAACCAGGTGCCTAATCTGAACTCTATATTCTTGGTCTTTTCTGCCCAACCTGTGTTCCATTCATTGCCCTACATTGTACTTCCAATTGGCCACTGTCAATTTTTATAGGGCCTCTTTTCCTCTTTTTTGCTTCATTCCTGTTCCATAGTCCATGACTTCTGGAAGGCCGAACATATTTCTTCTATTAGTTGTTTCTTACATCATGAAAAATGCTCCATGTTGCATTTACTTGATCAATGTTATATGTTATCTTTTGCTGTTTCTTCTGGCTTGACTGGTAATCTTATAATTTTTCCTGCAGCTTCCAAGTTGTGGGCAAAAAGACCTGGGCTTTCAAAGGAAGAACTAGCTAGATTAGTGGATGATATCTACAGGTTATATGATGAGACATTTGTTTTAATGGTGAAAAGTGTATCTGACTTACTGTTGTTTTTTCAAATATATATATATATATATATTTTTTTAGTGTATTGGTGTTATTTTGTAGATTTCCTCATGTAGTTTACTAATTCTTAGAAATGTCCTTGTATCAACCATTCTTGTATTTATATATAAAGTTGAATCAACATTAAAAATTAACAATTGTCATATCTTTTGGCTGCCAAGGTTCTATATATATATATATAACATCTTAGTGGAATTTATATAAAGAAATTGAGATTATCAAGCATAAATGATCTTTATCTAATTATACTAACCATATGTATAGTTGTGCAATAATAATAATTTTTTGATCAATTGTTTAGTTGTTTGATTATGTTTTTCATACTTGCTTCCTTCCGCTATGAACTTACAATTTGATACCAGTCTGTTTCATAAATTTTTTTCTATTTTTGCTTTATTTGCTACATTAATTTTCTTCCCTTTCTACCCTCCATCGGTCCACATGTTGAACCTACTCAAATCCATGTTTTCCCTATCCAAAAAATTGTTTCTTTCACTCAAAGAAAAAGCAAACCTGAGATCATAATCTCATATTCCTTCTTTGGTTACTAAATTACAGTGGAACAGAAGCTTCAGATTTGATTTTTTTTTTCCAACAATTAAATTACAAAAAAAAATCTTTTGCAAGACACAGGTTGTTACCAGTCAAGTGAAAATTTATAGTTGAACCTTTTAAGGTTGATTTGTTTGCAGTCTCTTCATTTCTGAAGTCTTTCTTTTCTATCAAACATGATTTAGATGGAATAGAACAAGATTCGCATGCATAAACATTAAAAGTTCTCTTAAACAGGCATTCATGGCTGTTTCTTGTTTTTAAACATCAGATCTGGTAAATCTAAATTATTTTAAGCTCTCAAATGTTTTTTTTTTTTTGTTCAGGAAAATGCAGGGGTCCGGTGCTGCTTCTGATTTGGCATCTAAAGTACAATGCACATCAGAATCTGCTACAATTACCTTGAAACCCAAAGAGGAAGTTGAGGACTCTCTGCATGTGGACATGAAGGTTCGATGTCCTTGTGGTAGTTCATTGCTTACGGAGTCAATGATCAAGGTCTGTGTTTCTTGATTCTTTATAAACGCTTTTGATTTAAAGCTAGGTTGTTTTAGATGAGTATGGAATCTTCTATTCAGCATTTCAGCCTTCAACACGTTAACCTAATGTGGGAGTTTCCTGACTCTGGCTGGACATATCGAGTGCTATGGGGAGAGATTAATAATCTCTATTATATAAGCCATGGTGTCCTCCATGGGAAAAGTCCATGTACCCCCTAAAAGTTTCTAAAAATTCAATTAGCATCTCTCCTATATTAAGGAAAGTTATTACAATTTTTGAACTTTTTAGGTGTCGTTTAGTTGACGTAGGAAATAATTTACCTCACAAATTTCCTAGGAAATATTATGTATGTGTTTGGTTGACACATGGGAATTTATAATTCCCACAAGAAATAAAACTTACCAAGGGGTGTCATGGTGAGTGATTTCCTACATGTTGGAGGGATTAAATTTCTGTGGGAATTTGGAATTTCTATGGAGGTGTAAACTAAACTCAACCTCTTATTTGCATTTCCTAGGAAATTAGATCTCCCATGGAAATCTCTTCCATCCCAACAACACCTTAAAATGAAAAAATTACAAAATATAAAATTTGTAACAATAAAATAAAAACACCAAAATTCATATTTTTGAATTCTTTATAAATAGACACCCATATTGATATAGTTTGTCACATAAAAAATTTACCTTTTGAATTTTGATTATCATTGAAATTTAATAGCCCATATAAGCTGTCAGCAGATCATCTATTTGAATTTAATAGCCCATAGAATATTGTAAAAATTTTACCTTTTGAATTTTGAATTTTGGGTATTAGGAATATCTTTTTCAGTGGCTAGGTTGAGGGTGGAAGGGGTTTGGTTACCTGTGGTGAAAGAAATAGATCTATGTTGTAGTTAACATATTGAGCTTTTGTTCAACTATTTGATTTTCTATTATTTATAGCTGTATTTATGCTTTTCTCGTATCCCGCAATTGATTTTGATACCTGGTTTCTTGTGGGCAGTGCGAGGATCCGAGGTGTCAAGTATGGCAGCATATTACCTGTGTTATTATACCTGAAAAGCCAATGGATGGGATTCCTTCAGTTCCTTCTCAATTCTATTGTGAAGTATGCCGCCTTAATCGAGCTGATCCGTATGTATCTTTGAAGCTTTTTAGGGTATCTCTGAAAAATAAGCATGCCTAATCTGAAATTATTTTCCCAGATCTGATTTGATTTGATCTGAAATTCGTAAAATTAGGTCTTGAAATTGGGGGAAATAATTAAATAAGCATGCCCAATCTGAAATTATTTTTTCAGATCTGATTTCATTTGATATGAAATTAGTAAATCCAGAAATAAGATGAAATAAACATATATTTAGTTAATATGCTTTTTAAACTGGTTCTTAAATTTCTGAGTTCGCATCTGGTTATGCGAGTATTGATGGTTTTCTTTTGGTGGCACCTTTAATCAAATCTTTGTCATGTCTTGTGTATTAGATAATTATGTTTGCTTTTTGAATGGGAAGCCCTAGTATATGTTGGAAACTCCATTTTACGAGGGATCTCACTGAGAGTTTGATGAGGTTGCTAAGCTATGGATCATTCAGCATTCTTTTTCTTATTCTCTGTTTAAGTTCTTGGAGCTGAAAGTTTGAAGATGTATAAAACCCATACAATTCTTGTCTGATATCATTAACCATGCTATCCTTGTTATGAATGCTTTATCATAGCATTTCTCTACAGAAGGAGATGAATATCATAGAAATATTCTTCATATGTCCAATTTTGTGTTGTACCCTTATGCCAGGCCACAATTGCTATGTATCCTTTTGTAACATTTAAGATATGGGATACAAAAGAGTTGTCAATAATGTAATATTATTGAGGGCTGTAAACACAAAATACTGTACCTCGTTACACTAGCAATTATAGGGTATGGAAGGTTTCTTGGACAAAATTCTCTAGTCACTGCCTGTATTGGATACTTCAGCCTGGTCAAGTACATGTTGAAATGGATCCTGCTGTGACAAACTAAGCTATTTCAACTCTCTCAGTACATCTGCTCAACGGAGTAAAAGCTTGCTCTGCCTTAGCATCTCAGTTTTAAAAAGGGCGCGCCCGGATGCAGGGTGAGTCAAGGCGCCAGTAAAATTGCCTCTGAATTCGCAGGCAAAGTGAGGTCTAGAAAGCGTCTTGTGTGCCTAGGCAAAGGCAAGAGGCACACCACCTCATTCGCCTTTTGGTGTCAATGTGTAGATTTAGTTGAAAAATACGAAAAAACATATTTCTTTAAATTAATACTTGAGACTTGTGAAGAAATTTCAGGCAAAATACCCAATGTTGTAAATTTGTAATTAATCTACCTGATTTGAACCACAATTCCTTGTAAGAGTTTGTGGAACCCTGAATTGCGAATTGTAAAATAATGGGGAAATTGGTGGTTGCTGTCATAGCAGAGCTTGTCGGTGACCAAATCCTGGTGGTTCCCAACATATATGCTACTGGTTGCTAGTGGTGATCACAAATTCTAGGTAAGTGCTCTTCGATTTGCTTTCTTCTTCTTCTTCTTCTTCTTCTTCTTCTTCTTTTCTATCTCCTTGAACTTCTGCTCGTCTCTTCTCCCTCTTGTGTTGCTCTTCTTCTCTCTTTTTGGATGCAACTCTTCTTTTTCTTCCCTTCACATCTACCGATGTTTTCCTTCCTTTCCTATCTATTATTTTTTGGTTATTTTAAACCCTTTTATTAAAGCTGGTTGTGGTGAAAACTTCTCTACCACTTTATGATTTTGCTGTGTCACTTTGACCATTCTTTCCTCTTTTTTCCATTTTTTTTAATAAATAAATCAAAAGAGTTTATTATTAAGCTTAGATTTGATTTTTTAGGAATAGATATTTGTTGACGATAAAGCAATAGAATAAAAAGCGAGAAAATTTTAAAAAAGTTGCGCCTCATGTCCGTAGGCGCGCGCCTTTTTCTTTGTTCCTACGATACATGGACCTTTTGCACCTCGATGTGCCTTGCGCGTTTTAAAACCAAGCTTAGCATGACTTTGCTCCTTTCTTTTACCTTAAGTTTTTGATATTCTTGACTCTTGCATGGGACATTTTCCTTTATTTTATCAGCTGAAGTAGCACAAGTTTTCATTCAATGACCACTATTGATATCAAGGCTTATCAAGGATGCTCCTCGGATCACTCTATTTAAAAGTGTATCACCCAATCAATTTCCACAATATATGATCTTTTTGCCCTTTAACCACTGCCAAGCTACACGAACATCTATTACTTTACAGGACTGGATCCTGTAATCGCTTAATAGAAAAAAAAGTTAAGTGCTATTGAGTTTGCAGCACTGTCAAAGCTGTCGACCCTACAAGTTTTCAGAGATTACTTCTTGCAAAGATGAAATGCTTTCATTTGACCACTTGCATAGAAAGCTTCTTTGTGGCTGTCATGAATAGGGTGTGTTGCAGAAGGTGTTTAGGGCTTGTAACGATAGTTAAAGTTTTCAGATTCTTGAAGTGTTTCTTGAATTTCCTCATTGAGTAAACACCTTACTTCATGCAGCTAAATAATACTTCTTTTTGGTTGCAAAAACCGGCTTTCATGCTCGCTAATGTTCAGCTTTGATATTTAATATCTTTAATTATATATAAGCAACAATTATGGAATGTTGAATATTTTTGAAAATATAGTTTGAGACAACTCGATTATAAACTTGCATGATTGTGATTTCTTCTCCTTAGTAAAATATTATGTCACAGCGAGTGAAGTTAAAAAGAAAGTCTTGCTGTTAATAAGAAGCAGGGAAAATAGATTTTAAGCTTTCCTTTGAAACATCATTTTATCGTGATATGGAGTCTGTTGATTGCCTCTTATTTTCTAAAGTGGTTTCATATTTTTTGTGTTCTTTTAGAAGGTGCCATAATGATCTTGTCTTTTCTCGACCTGTAAAAAGACTGTACTTGAAATCTTTTTTTGTGCTGGATTTTTTTTTGATTTCTTCTGCTGCTTGAATGTCTCATTATCTTTTGTTGTATATGTAACTAGCCTTTCTGTGACTTTGTTACTTGAGGTTACGAATGTCTATTTATATACATCTTCACCTATTATGCAGGTTTTGGTGTACTTTAGGACATCCATTGTATCCTGTGAAGTTGATGGCTAGTAATGTGCCAACTGATGGGTAAGCAGTCCACTCTTCTCCCTGAGAAGCTGTTGAATTTTACTTTTTTTGTTTTGTTTCCATTTATCCCCTCTGGGACTTTAGTACTTTGGGTTGGGCTATGTTTCTTAAAACAGGAGAGAAGATGATGAAAAAAATAATAATTTTGCTCTATGTTTTCTTGTTTGATGTGATTTTTATATTACCCATATTACATTATAGTATTGTTGATGAGAGCTACTGCACTCTCCACCCCCTTTTTTTTTGGGCTAAAATGATTTTGGGCTAAAATGATACGTAGTATCTGTGGGCTGCCGACAACCAGGCTGTCATACATCAAACTAGCAAAGTAAGGGCAAGCATTTTTTTTTTTTTATTGTAGAATTTTTGGGTCTAAGGCCTTCTAATTGTTGTTGCAGTAAAGTTTTTGTTTTGTTAACTTATGTTTTCAAAATCCAGAAAAATGTAATGATACTATAAATTAGAAATATTGTTGCTGTTTTTTATTCTTTGCCCGTTTTTTGCTTGAAAATTAACGTTTTCAGTCCAGTTGCCTGCATCTATGTTAGGGAAAACTAAGATGGAGAAACAGGTAGGGGCTGTGTATGAGATCTTTTCTTCTGGATTGCCATATAGTAAAACCTAAGGTTTGGTTCTTAAAATGGGCTCTAGCTTTCTTACATTGCCATTAATGCTGTGCAATAAAAAGTTGTGTCTTGAAACACCTGAGACCACATAGACTGATGGAGAAAAGAGTGATGATAGAGACAGTTGTTTGATTTTTTGGCATTTAAGTGTTGTTTTAGATCTGAGAACAATAATTTGAGTAAATTTATTTTTTTGTGAAGTTCTTGGGAAAGAAACTTGCTCTTGAGGTACAAACATATTTTGGTGTGTTATAGCTCAGTTTGGATCCTAGAGTTTTGATGCTCGCTGGCGTTTTCAGAAACGTTTGTATTCCTGCTGACGTTTAGGTTTTAGTACACGCAATTCCATAGGCTGTGGTTCGTTGCTTGATATTGGGTTGCCTGACATTATTTAGTACAAGCAATTCCATAGGCTGTGGTTCGTTGCTTGATATTGGGTTGCCTGACATTAACTTAATAATTGTTTTGGCTTAAAGTTTTGCTTGCTTCTTTTTTGTAATTGTGTGTGTGGGTGTTGTATTGTGCTCCAACTCCACAGATATTTGTCCTACATTTTCTTACAATGATTTTTTTTTGTACCATCTAAATTGTTCTACATTATTTGTAATGTTGCAAGCACCAATTTTGAATGGACTTCCTTTGTTTTCTTTATATTATTATTTTTCTTTTTGCTTCATTGCAAGTCATTCGCTTTATAGATTACTAAAAGATTTGGCTAATTTTTGTTTCCTACCCGTTTATAGTGCCAACCCCGTGCAGGCTTTGGAGAAAACTTTTCATCTTTCAAGGTCTGACAAAGAGTTGTTATTAAAGCCTGAATATGCTGTTCAGGTTGGTTGATTGCTCAAGTAAAATCATGGGCATCCGAATCATGCTACCAATTTTTGGCTTATAATATATGTGGTTTTTTTTTTTTTTTTTGGGTAAACGGTAAATATAAAGAACTCTATTAGTATATGTTGCAAACAAATTTTATGTTTTTTTTAAACTTTTAACAAAATTGGCATCCATGATTGACATTGTTTCTGGTACTTGGAATTGGTTGAGAATAAAAGAAATATCCTAATCACTTGAACTTCGTGCAGGTTTGGTGTATGCTTCTTAATGATAAAGTTTGTTTTAGGATGCAGTGGCCTCAGTATGCGGATCTGCAGGTCAATGGTAAGCATTTTTATTTAAATGAAATGATCCTGTTGATCTTAAGGCAGTGGCGGGTCCAATATGTACAAATTGGGTGAATAGTGAACCTTAACCTGCCCACATTGTATAACTATGAACATTATAACATGGAATTGTGTTTCATGAATTCCAAGTTGCTTAGTTTGAGTTATACGCGGCAAATCGGTCGGTATCAGCCGGTCAATATCAGGTTTCCGTCGTTTTCAGGTCGGTCATTTTTCGGTAACAGGCAAAATTCTTTGTTCATGGCCCAGAGTTTTCGGTAACAGATCGGTCGGTCTTTTTTTTTTAATGATTTTTTGTTCGATGTTTCACGAAAGATGGGCTAACTATTTGGACTTTAGGAGTTGAAAAATGCATAATGTAACTAAACTAACTAGGATTTTTCATCGAAATACTTCCTTCTTTTCTTTTTAATTGCAAAAAGTGGGTTTATGCACTATTTACATTTGTAACTTTGACTAATATTTGTGATTTGTACATAATAAAAACATATTCAAGTGGGATCCTGTTGGATATGTCTTGTGGGCTAATATTATTTGCAAGTGTATAGGACTATACTTGGAAAATTGGTCAGTCATGGTGGTAACGGGTCGGTCAATACTTGAAAACGGGTCTCCGGGTTTGGTCAAAAACGGGTTTCGTGTTCTATTTTTATGTTCATGACCCAAATTTTCAAGGTTGGTTTTCAGGTCGGTATTGGGTCGGGTTTGTTTTTGCCAGGTATAGTTTGAGTAGATGTGTTGGTACCTTAAAAGTTCACTTGATCAAATATTAAAAGAACCACAATGATGTGTTTTTTCTAGACAATATAATCAATACAACCCTATTAATATTATTTTATATCTTTGTTTGGATTTTTTAATAGAGTATAGCGTGGTTATATTGGCAGTTTAACAGACCTGAGGCTTTGTCTAGCATTTGGGACTTCAGCATTGACATGTGATCTTGTGTATACTTTCTTAGTCATTTTTGGTATGGTGAAGAATTAACAGGGTACATGGAGTACAATATAAAAGGATGGGGGGAAGCTAGTTTAAGTCACTTTTATTTTATTACTCTTTTTTTTTGTCTTTGCATGTTATTTTTATGTTTTATTGCTAGCATCTTTGGCTATTAATGTTGTATTAATGAACACATTTTAGGCATACTGCTCATTGGTGTCTTATCGACATAATCCTTTATTTATCAAAAGAAAATGAGGTACTACTTGTTGAGTATGTCAAATTTGTTTCTTCTAATCTTTCTTGCACGAGTGTGAGGACTAGTGTCAGGAGTTAGCGTTATTGGACTACACCAAGGTTCCACACATAGCCCTATTCTTTTTGCCATAGTCATGGACGGGTTGATAAGGTCAATTCAAGACGATATAATATGTTACATTGACACGGGTACGAGTATTCGATATTGGTACAGATATGAGTGTCCGATACATCATTCTTGAAAATTTAGGACACAAGGACACCATCTTAACTTTGGACTCGGGTACAAATATGACAATAATTTTTTTAGATAAAAAACATTGATAACTCGTGTCAGATTTTATAAATATAATAAATATAAATTTATGATTTTTATGATATTTATTTTAAATATAATAAATATAAATTGATAATCAGAAAGGGAGAGGAGATGAAAGGAGGAACTGAAGAGTCGCCACTTTCACTGAATTGGTTCACGACCCAGTTTGGGTACTAACAACCCAGATGACAGATCGAGGGTTCGCACCGTGAACCTGGTATCAATGTGTAAAAGTAAATTAAATGCCGTGTTCTTCATTTCTTCTTTTAATGCTTCATCATCTTCCTTCATCTTGGTTCTTCAACGCTTCAAGTCATCAATGGCCGTTGTACCTGAGAGCTAACTGCAGTGTCCGGAACGGATTTTATACCCAGATCCATGTCGCATCGTACCGACTCAGCTATGATGGTAAAACAGCCGTGTCCAGGTAACAGGGAGTCGATATACCATGGTGTATGATTTTTGCGGATGATATTGTGTTAGTTGATGAGACAAAAGAAAGAGTAGAAAGCATGTTGGAATTGTGGTGAAAGACTTTGAAATCTCGTGGGTTTATGTTTTGGGACCCCAAAGTATGTCTAGCCGTCCCCAAATTATGTCTAGGTGGAACGGTTCATGTTTATCTTTCTTGCTGGACTTGTCTTGTTGAGTTTTACATTGAGTTGTAGTCTGCCATATAGTAGTTAGCTTTTTTTTTTGTCGTAAATGTATGCAGTCTTTATGGTGCCTTTCTTTTATTAATGTGGCATATCTATCAATTTGGTTTCAGGAGTGCCTGTCCGAACTATCAGTAGACCTGGTTCACAATTGCTTGGGGCTAATGGTCGTGATGATGGTCCCAATGTGAGTTTTTCTTTCTTCCCAGTCTTTTTCCGTTTCAAAAACTATACTGAGTATATGTTATTTAATCTATCATGTTGATTAAGCTTTCTTGTGAACTTTGCTACCTGCTCTCTTTTGTCAGATATCACAGTGTACCAGAGATGGAATTAATAAGATCATTTTATCAGGATGTGATGCTCGCATTTTCTGTGCTGGTGTTAGGTTAGTGAAACGACGCCCTCTTCATCAGGTATGGTCATTCTTTCTATTTAAGTGCTGTTGTAGCTGGCTTTAGGTGAATTAAATGGAATGGCTGGTATCTAGATGCCTGTTTGAATTAATTTAAATGCTGTAAGATTATAACTGGCATACAAGGGGATAGCATGTAAAAAAGTTTAGAGCACAAGTTGAAGAAGATTGCACTCTTTCTTTTTTTATGGCTATTCTCCTATTTTTGCTTTTCACAGACTTTGTGATTGAACAAGATCTCAAACTAGTGTGCTTTGATGCATGAATGCATTTGCTTCACTCAAGTAATGGTTGACAATTATGGCTCATTTGGTACCCGGTCATATAGATGGTAATGGGAATGGATTTGCATATAAAAAATTGGAAGGAAATCAATATTCATTACCATGGGGGTGCTAGTTTACCTCTAAATCAGCTGATTTTCTTCGTAAATTTCCATTTCCATCCAATACCACATTTACTTAAAAAATCATTCCCATCTCAGCAATTTATTTACAACTACGAAACATGCCGTTAGGGCAATCGGTTTCAAATTCACCAAAATGGAATTTACAATCCTTTTATTGCGTCTATAAAAGTATTTACAAAATTATTGACTGTTGTCACTGACACCCCTAATCAAGGCTGTACCATTTATAGAAGAATCTTCTTAGCTGAGGCTCCTGTAAATTCTCAATCATTGAAGTTTTGTTCTAATAAATCTAACAAGATCTCACATCATAACCTTTTTTTTTTGGTACTTTGTAAAAGGATAAAATACGGTCAAAATTGGTGAAATTCGTTTCACCAAAAGGTAAGAGTTACAGTTGTTAAAAAATAGAGGAACAATATACTTTGGTTGTGTTATCCTGCTTGCTTTTTTTTTTCCCTGTTTTCCTGTGAAAGGTAAATATCTATCAATAGCACCAAAGACAATACAAACAAAGCCCAACAAAGGCTACACACAAGAAACCCAAAAGAAGGGAAAACAACTACAAAACATCACTAAACAAAATGCAAGAAACATTCTTTCACGAATCGCTATTCCTATTACTAGTTTTAATAGGAGCATTTATAAGAGCTCTAGTCAAAACATGCTGCAGATTCTTATTCATTACAAAATCAGGCAGAAGAGCATCATTCTTCCAGGCCACCTCATTTCTTTAGCTCCAAGTAGAGTAAACCAAAGAAGCATAACAAGCCATCATAAGCAAAGTCAATTAGTACCCCAGCTTATCATTCAACATTTCTACACATCTGGCTATAAGCACAAGCAAACATAAGCTGCTCAACAGTTTCATCCTCTTGCAAGCAGAGAGGGCAGGAAGAACTCTGGACAACTCCAATTTTGTGCAGCAAGCGATTGGTTTTAAATCTGCCCCGGCAAGCAAACATAGAATAAATCTATGCTAGGAACATTAAGCCTTTTCCAAATCCATCCGCACCATTCTACCTCAGGATGACAAGTCTTCAACGGTTCAACCAGCAATAACCACTAGACCCTGTGTATATCCTCTGGGATTAGCCATCCAGATATCTCTTCTATAGCCCTTTCGAAAACATCCCTCACCTTCCAAATCATTTTCCACTTCCATCTGATAGTAGTAGGACACATATACCCATGGTTCAAACCGAGTTGATGCAGATTTCAAGTTTATCAAATCAAATTTTCTTGGTGTACAATGCTTTGCTAGAAAGTGACACTTTTTCGGCGGTTCAACCGGTTCATACCGGGCTCGCATGTTAATTGCCGCAATGTGACGGCTTACTTGAGCTTGAATTGCCGTAAAAAAAATAACCATTACGGTTTTAAAAAATTTGAGGTATAGATACAATTGTGCCGAAGAAGATGAATAATTTGGGAGTGGAAGTGGGAATTGGTCCTTGGACTTTCTTTATTAGATTTGTGGTACAGTTATAAAGTTGAAATATAAAAATTAATCTTTTACTCCCTTGTCCCAAAATAAAAATTTACTAGCACACGTCTCCCAGTATAGGAGAGAGACCTAGAAGCCATACTCCTAATCCTCAAAACTACTCTATTAATGAGAAAATGATAATGATCAATAGAAAATTTCGTGCCACTAATATTAATGCCTAAATTTTCAAAAGGCAATATACCTTCCTGAATGCTAGAGAACTCCACCATATCCCTTACCACCTGCTGATCCATGTTACAAGAGACTCAAGAGTACTTGTTAGATTTAGCAACCAGACCTGATGAGCTTGTGAAAGTAGCAAGAGCTCTCAAAAGGAGTAAACCATAATCCTTATCCCTTCCTCAGAACAAGATAAGGTCATCTGCAAAGATCAGATTATTCACCTTGAGTGAGAGGCATCCATGGTGAAATTTTAAGTCCTGCTTGTCTCCAACCACTATGAAGAGCCTATACAAGAATCCCATATAGAGAACAAAGAGAAGAGGAGAAACGATAAAGGTTCTCCTTGTCTCAAACCTTTCCTTCCAAGAAAGAAACCATGGTTTTCACCATTAATTTCCAAGGGATAGTGTAGAAACACGACACATTACCAACTTGATGAGTTTGTCAAGAAATCTAAAATCCATCAGCATTTCTTCCAAAAAATTCCAATCTACTCCCTCCGTAACGAATTACTAGCAACAATAACAAAATACTTGCAACAATTTTTTCCAATTTCATTTTATTCCTTTTTTGGCAAAAAAAACAACACAATACCCCACTTACTTTTCTTTTTCTTACTTTTCTCTCTCTTACTTTTATCATCATACCACATAATATCCCATTTACTTTTCCTTCTCTTACTTTTCTCTCTCTTACTTTTATCATTATACCACCTAATACCACAATTAACCTATTTCATCTAGGAGTCCGTGCTAATCCAATTGTTGCTACTAATTCGTTACGGAGGGAGTACTAAATTATAAGCTTTTTTAATGTCAACTTTCAGAAGATTACCACGAGGAGTTTATTCCTGTCATATCTTTCCACAATATCTTGAACAATGCTAATGTTATGGACAATTTTCCTGTTACTGACAAAACCTTATTGATTATGAGAGATGAGGTATGAGATCTGGAAGGATTCTTGCTAACCTCATACGCAATCTTTTAGTATTACACTTACAAATAAATTTACAACAAGCAATTGGTCTGAATTTTAGAACTGAAGAAGGTTGGCTGACCTTAGGAATAAGGACTAAATTATTGCAATTCAAAGCCTTGAAAAACTGGCCAGAAGAGTGGAACTCCATCACAACATCGCAAACTGAGTTTCCAGCTTGCTTATTTGTCCAGGTATACTTACACGCGGCATGAACCATATCCTATAATCCCTTTGAGAGAGTAAATTCTCTGAAATCTACCAACTCATCATAAGAAATAGGTCCCAATCCTATCTTCGTAATCAAGAGGACAATTAAAATCCCCCAACAGCACCTAAAGATCAAGAGTCTCTACATTGCAAGCTTCCAAACCTATCCAAAGATCATTCCTCAATCTTGAATCATTCATAGCATAGACAAGAACATAGGAAAGAAGTTCCCAACATCTAATTTATTATTCTAGTATGAATAAATTGAGATTGGGTTTGCTGAATATCTACATCAAATTAATCTGAAAGCCAAGCAATGGGGATTCTACCTCCTGAAACCACTGAAAATTTTGAAGCAACACACCAACCTTGAAACATTCTATCATAAACTTCTTCAAATTTAGTCGATTTTATATTAGTTTCCAACAAACAACAAAGTCCAATTTTTATTAGAAGAAAGAAAACTTTTAATCTCAAGCTGCTTGGAGGGCAAATCGAGCCCTCTAATATTCCAAACCATCAATCTATCCATAGCCACGTTCTTGAGTAGTGGCCTGAACCACCACTGGAACTCTGAGGTCACCTACTAGGCCACTAGCATCCCTTCACTCCCTCCAAGACAATCAATGGAGTATCTAGTATCAATATTATTTACATTCCTTCGGCCAGGAGTAGCCAGCTTACCAGCTCCTGCACCATTACCTTGCCCATAGTTCCCTACTTGCATCCTAGGATGCACGGGTACGCCCAGAATTTGAAGAATCGCGTGTCGGGTACGGGTACGACACGTGATTCTATGTGTCGACGTCAAAAAAGCGTGTCTGAGTTTTTTTATAAAAAAATTGGGTATGGGTACGAGTGGGTATGGCTCGGTTACCGGTGGGTACGGGAAGTGTCCTTTGTATTTAGGCGTGTTCTATTGTTTTTGGGCCAAAAAAAGAAGTTGACTTGTTATCAGACTTGTTAGTTATTATTACTAGTTACTCTAATTTACAATTTATCTTCTAAGAATGCCCACTTGCCAGATATGATTTTAGTGTTTTTTTATTAGTTATATTAGTTTTATTCCATTAGTTTTATCAATTTTATGAACCCTAAGTTAGTATATTAAATTACTTAAATTAGTTTTATTCAATCATTTTTATAGTTTGTATTTTAATTTTTATTTCGTATGAATTGCTTAACTAGATTCATATCAGAATTGCATTAATTGCATGTCAAAAAAATAATCAGAATTGGAATGTTACATTCATTTAAATTTTTTAATATAAGAATAGTTAGATTAATTCATATCATAATGTTTAATTTTAACTTCAAAATGGTAATCTATTTTAGATTTATGGAGTTATGGACCTATAGTCTATGGACATTATGGTATGGTTAATGTACCAATTCTTGTTTTATTTTTGTATATATATGATCATTTGTATAGAAATATTTCGTATTCTCATACTATATTTAGTTAAATTTTTTAATATAAGAATAGTTAGATTAATTCATATCATAATGTTTAATTTTAACTTCAAAATGGTAATCTATTTTAGACTTATGGAGTTATGGACCTATAGTCTATGGACATTATGGTATGGTTAATGTACCAAATCTTGTTTTATTTTTGTATATATATGGTCATTTTTATAGAAATATTTCGTATTCTCATACTATATTTAGGAAATTTCCTGTTTTAAAAATATTTTATAATAAAAAATGGCGTACCCGTATCCTATATTTTTTTCTTGCCATATCCCGTACCCGTTCACGTACCTGTATCCGTCCCCGTACCCGATTTAGTGCTTCATAGCTTGCACCCTCCTGGCAAGGCTCTTAAACCTTGCCATTGTTCAACTCCTCCAACTCTCCCACTTCAAACATCTCAGCCTCAGGCTGCTTAGGTTTCCGTAGTTGCGCTGTAGTTGTCACACCACACCTATCCTTATCATGTCCAAACACCAGAATTATCACATTTTTTAGGAAGCTACTCTCTTAAAAGAAATCCTGTTCCATCCGAATTCCTTTTTCAAATTTAAAAAGAAATGGAATTAGGACAAGGACCGGTAATAGGTACTTCCACCAGGAATCTAGCAGAATTCATCCTGTCCCTATCCTTCGTAGCTTTATCAGGCTTCACTGGCATACCTATCAAACTTACCAACCTATTCAAAGTTTCAAACATACAATCCCTCAATACTTCAAAGGTAGTTTAGGCAATTGAATCTTAACTGTAATATTGGAAAATTGATCAATGTTCAATTCCATACTATCCTTCCATTGTTTTAGGAATATCGGCCTTCTATCAAACATCAAGCTAGACATGTTCAGTGCTCTGTCCTTAGTGTTTTGGTCTTGTCATGATCTAGGAACCGGAATAAAAAAAAATGCCTCGCTTATGAGGATCCACTTTATCAATTTTATCTTTTCCCCCCATATGTCTACAAAACCCTCAAACATCTTAATATGAGGATGTAGTGTAAATACATAAGAATTACTCTCTAAACTCCAATGTGAGGCTCATCAGCGACATCAAGAGTCCATTTCATAGTTTTATGCGTATCCACATTATGATTTCAAATGCCTCCTGCATGCTTTTTGAATTGTTAGTTAATTTGGCCAATCTTTTTTGGTTTGTGAAGCTGGGGCTTTTAGATGTAACTTTGTAACTGTTCTAGCTTTGGTTATTTATTTATTTATTTAGGAGTATGGTTATTTGTGTCTTATCTTTTCGTGTCTTTTGTCCGATAGTTTAAAGTAGCAATCAATTACTCTTGCGGTTATTTGGCCATCTGAATAACTGAACTTCACCCCCTTCTTTTTTTCCAGATATTAAGCATGATTCCAAAGGAAACAGATGGCGAGCTCTTTGAAGATGCTCTTGCTCGGGTGCGACGTTGCATTGGAGGTGGTGAAGCGGAGAATGCTGATAGTGACAGTGATTTGGAAGTTGTTACAGAATCGATCTCTGTTAACCTGCGGTGTCCGGTGAGTATTGTAATCTGAGTGGAGAAGTATTGCTTTTAGTTGTGCAGTCACTCATTTTGTCCTGTTAAAATGGGTGGTTTTTCTTTGCATGAATCAATCATGCAGCTGACAGAAGTTAAAGTACTATGTTTCTTGGAAACTGAGCTTACACTAGGAGAATATTCTGAATTTCTAATATCACACTGTTATCCACATCATGTGGTTTCTTCATTGTGTCATTAATGATTTGCAATTATGCGTAGATATTTTAATTGGCAAATTATCATGCAATTAGCACATTTTTTGATGGACAGATATTTTGATATTGGTGTACATGTGCATATATTTTGTTAATTTTTTGAAGCTGTTATCTAATTACTTTGGGTCTTTTAAACCAGATGAGTGGTTCGAGGATGAAGACTGCTGGACGATTCAGGCCATGTATACACATGGGTTGTTTTGACCTTGAAACTTTTGTGGAGATGCAGCAGCGTTCAAGAAAGGCAAGCAATGGGTTACAATATATCTGTATTCTGGTTTTCTGAGAAAATTACTAAATAAATATATATTTTTTTCTCTTCCCTTCTACAGTGGCAATGCCCGATATGCCTGAAGAACTACTCCTTGGAGAGTATTATTATCGACCCTTACTTCAATCGCATCTCAAACATGGTAGTTACTGCACTTATCTTTCAGAATGAAGTTTATACTTAATTTTATATAGGCCATTTATACTTGGGACGATTATGGTCTCCTACAGATGCAGTCTTGTGGTGAGGACACAACCGAGATTGAAGTAAAGCCTGATGGTTGTTGGCGTGTTAAAGGTGACAATGAACGCAGGGATCTTAGGCAATGGCATCTTCCTGATGGAAGTCTTTTTCTTCCTGAAGAAGGAGAAATTAAACAAAAGCCTGAAGCATCAAAGCCAGTAAAGTCAGAAGGCACTGGTTTGAAACTGGGAATCAGGAAAAACAGTAATGGATTATGGGAAGTTAGTAAGCACGGAGATACTAATACTATTTCTTCAAGCGAAAGAGTACCAGAAAATCTAGATAATGGTGGTCTAAAGGTTGTTCCAATGAGCAGTAGTGCCACTGTTAGTGGTAGAGATGGTGAAGATCCGAGCGTTAATCAAGATGCAAATGCTAACTTTGATTTCTCTGTTAACAACGGAGTGGAGCTTGATTCTATATCGTTGAATCTTGATCCTACATATGGTTTGAATACTCAGAATGATTTAGCACCTGCTAAGGACACAGATGTTATTGTGCTCAGTGATTCAGATGAAGACAACGGTATGATGGCACACGGGATTGTTGACAACAATCGGCTTTTGGATAATGGAGTCAGTTATGCTGTTAGCACACATGGAATTACAGGATCGTATCAACCAGACACTGGTCTTGGGATCGGTGGAAGTTCATGCCTTGATCTTTTCAACCCAGCAGATGAAGGATTTGGTCTGCCACTTTGGCCATTGCCTTCAACTACTCAAGGAGTCTCCAATTTCCAGTTATTTGGTTCTGACTGTGATGGCTCAGATTCTTTAGCTAATCCACATCTTGCTGCTGTGAACGGTCCAACGTCAATGAATGGCTATATGCTGGCTCCAGATACTGCTATGAATCCTGGGGCTTTCATATCCAATTCGGCAATTACTCATCCGAGCAATGATGTAAATGGTGGTTTAGTTGATAATCCCTTGGCATTTGGTGGAGAGGATCCATCTCTTCAAATATTTCTTCCAACAAGGCCTTCTGATACATGTGGGCCTACTGATGTGAGAAATCATCAAGATATGACCAATGGTTTACGTAATGAGGACTGGATTTCTCTGAGGTTAGGGGATGGAGGTGGCAGGCATCATGGGGACTCAGGCACAGTTAATGGGTTACATGTTGGACAACAACCTTATTGTAGAGATGGAGCTATGGATTCCGTGGCTGAAACAGGTTTTTTCCCTTTTCTTAATACTGTGTTAACTTTCATATATCCTATTGCTTCTGTTTGTTTAGAAGCCTAAAGTTCGTTCTGGTAAATTCTGGCCAGATGGATTATAGGATTGCCCCCCCTTTTACACCTGCAAGGAATGCAGATTGCATCCACTGGGACAGGTGTTTTTTGCTTATGTAGTATCAGTTTAGCTGATATTTTTCATATTGCTACTCTGTTTTCATCCAATGGAACATGGTTTTTATCCCTTAGCGTGTGTGTGTTGTGCTTATTTTTTATACTCCCTCCGTTTTTATTTAGATGTAACATATTGACTTTTGATACTATTCATTAAACACACTTTGACTAGTAATTGCTAGTTATATACGAAGTACAAGGTAAAATATATCCAAGTGGAATCTTGTTGGATTCGTCTCCGTACAAACTATCCAAATATATATTTTTTTTTATAATTTTTACAATTGTACAATTAAAGATATTGTAAGTCAAAGTTACATCTCAGCAAGTGTGAAAAGTCAAATGTTACATCTAATAAACAACGGAGGGAGTATTTCTTTATTATTACGAAGTGTTATTTTTTTTTTTTTTTTTTTTTTGGGGGAGTGTTCCATAGTTCAATGTAAATTAACTTGCTCTACTTAATATGTAACCCTTATCTTTTAAAAAAATAAAAAATTCCTATTTGTAGGTAAATTCTATTTGTAGGTAAATTAACTTGAACCCTTATCTTTTAAAAAAATTGTAAATTCCTATTTGTAGGTAAATTAACTTGAACCCCGTTAATCCCTGCTAGATTTGCCCTTTTTTATATACCCCTATTTGTAGGTAAATTCTCATTTTGGGTGAAAAGTGGTTTAATGGTTTTTTTTAACCGTTTGTGTGAGACAGTGCAAAATGAAATTAAAATTAGATGAGAGAGAATATGTATTTTAATTGTCTACGGGGTTTACGTTTACATTCAAAATTTTACCATGAAAGGAAAAAATAATGTGCAACATATATTTTGAAACATCTCAAGTTAGAAAATGTAACAAAGTATTTTGAAATGGATGAAGTACTACAAAAGAAAAATAAATAAAATAGAATAGAATAAAATTGCGCCTCACCTGGTATTACAGGAATCACATCGATTAGCCTTGAACCTAGGCTCCAAGAACCAATTATTCCTCTAGCTCACCACTAACTGCAAAAACTACAAGGGCAACAACTACTGCTGGCCTCTCACCTACTACCGCAACCCTTGACATAACCCATACCTTACATGATCAACCTCCTAAACTCCAAGCCAACCTACCCCACCTGTGTGGTTTAGCCACAACAAATGATTCTACCATTGCATAATTTGCATCCATAATGAATGGAATTGAAAAGAAACATATGGATAGACCAAGAAAAGATAAAGGAGCTCAAGGGGAGAAGAAATGGGATTTAAAAAAATGG
Organism: Salicornia ramosissima; assembly: GCA_951394345.1. Lineage (NCBI taxonomy): Eukaryota > Viridiplantae > Streptophyta > Magnoliopsida > Caryophyllales > Amaranthaceae > Salicornia > Salicornia ramosissima. The sequence goes on along the minus strand of OX596236.1, from coordinate 15,871,723 downwards.
AAAATTGATTGGTTAAGAGATATTCCATCCGTCCCAAATTACTTGCTACATTCTCTTTTTCACATTTCCCAGTACACAACTTTAAATTAAAAATCTTGAACTACACAATAAAAAAATTATAAGAATTATATATTTGAAAAATACATATTGAGACGAATCAAATTAGATCCATCATTACTATTTTTTTCTTTATGTAAATTAAACTATAAACAGTCAAAGTTTTCAAATGAACAATCCCATCTTTCAGAATGTAGCAAGTAATTTGGGATGGAGGGAGTAGGAGATATGGAGGAGAGAATGAGTTTATGAAAGAAATTATGAGAAGTTGGCTAGTGGTGGTCAGTTTTCTAGATTTGCTGATGTCTTTTGATGTGATTGACAGCATATATTTTCTACTATCATTGATGTCAGTTGCTAGTGGAACTCTAATAGTGGAAGTGGGTTTTGGTGAAGGATTGGGATGAGTAGAGGAAGAAAATTTTGCTGATAGAGGCTGGAGATCTTGAGGATGGTGGGCTGGAGGAGAAGATTAATTGTATCAGTAATAAATGTCTTAGGTTTAAATTCTGTTAGGAGGTTTGTCGATTGGAGGAGTTTATTTATTGCTTAGTTAAGTTTAATTTTGAAAATTATAATTGTTAACAATAAATATCATGCAAAAACATCATTGGTTGTGAGTATTATTCTTTTTTCTCATTGGCTTGTAATCTTGTCAACAGTGCAAAGGTCTTGCCACTATTTTCTATCTTCCAAATTTGTAGCTATTCCATCTAGAAAAAACATACATTCCAACAAAATGCATGTATTTCTACGCTCCCCAAATGGTATGTCATGGTCATTGTGCTAAGTTTAGTCCCAAGTCTGAGGAGGGTAAGTACTTACGCTGAAACCAGGTTTGTTTATCCTGGTGATAGGGATAAGCCAGCTTTTGTAAATTCTTCCTGAGCTGACTGTTTCCCGTCTCACTGCACTGTGCACGTTTACTTGTTGAACTAGTGGCTTATCTCATAATATTGATATTAACATTTTTTTTTTTGGTCTGGGCAGCATCTTTTCTTTTGGGCTCAAATGGCAGCAAGTCCGAGAAAACAAGAGAACGATCAGATAGCCCTTTCCTGTGTCCTCGACCCAAACGGCTGTACCTATCCATTGATACTGATTCTGAGTAAGTGTGTTTCAGTGGTTTTGCTCGCCATGAGGTTTCATACGAGGTTGGCTTGCTGGCCAATAATATAAATATTATTGACCATTGTGAAGCTATCCTGTACATAGAAAACTAGGAAGATTGCTTGGGCTGAACATTTTGGATGACAATTGAGAAACAGGATACTTCGTACAGGAAGATGAGAAAAGCTGGCATTGTTCATGATAGATCAGTGCCTCGTCACTTTTGGTACTGACGCTGGAATATCTCTTTTCAGCTTCAGATGTAGCTGGATGGTACATATCATAGCTAATTTAATTTTGTGGGGCAGGGTTTTGCCGACACTAGCACATACATTTTGATGGAAGCAAGCCCAGTCTGGTAAATTCGATTTATGCAGTGTTTAGGTGATCTTTCATCGGGAACAGAGGAACAAGGAGCATAATTCCTCTATTTTCTGCGAAAAAAAAATAAAAAAAACCACAGCCTCCTGTTTTTAACTGGGGCTTATTGCCTGTAATTATCTAACGAGGATGAGTAATTTATAGAAAAGGGGCTTCTTCCCTCTCTCCCTCCTTCCTCACCCTTTACCCCCTCTCCTTCCCATACCCCAAAAAAATACTTTTTTTGCATCATGCAGCTATCATCATCATTCAAGCTGCAATTTGCCATACATGGATATGATCATCATACATTTTGGTCATTAAACAGATTTTATAAGAGATGCTGAACTTGTATGCTAGGTGTTTTCAGAAACTGTTGTGTTTGTTTAATCTGTTGTATATATATTTTATTTGTTCGTCGGGTCTAAATGCTTGAATAAGGTTCAAGTAGACTTCCCTTTAAATTGCACCGTTGAGATTAATAAAACTTTTTCGGTTGGGAAGTATTGTGTCAAACGAGTCTTCCTGATCTGGACAAATTTTGTCACTAATCTAGAAAACTATCAATTGACCTGGACAATATAGTAACTTGGACTAAATTACAATGGACTTGAAAAATTATACTCCCTCTATTCCAAATTACTTGCTACATTCTCTTTTTTAACAATTCCCAATACACAATTTTAAATTAAAATATCTTGAACTATACATAATAAAAAATTATAAAAATTATATGTTTGAAAAATACATAGTGAGACGAATCAAACTAGATTCATCATGACTATATTTTTCTTTTTGTACACGAAACTTTAAGCAGTCAAAGTTTAATGAATAGTGATCATTTTCATGATGTAGCAATTAATATGGGACGGAGGGAGTAACTTGGAATAAAGGACGTCAAACTGCTCCACACTGCAAAAATATGGTTTGCAATTTTTTGAAACCGCACCGCACCACAATTTATATCAAACCGCAATGCAAAATACGGTTTGGTGTGGTGCGGTTTTGCGGTTTAACTCACTTTTTAATTTTTAATTTTATAATTAGTAATTGATAAGGACAAAAAAACACTAGATTTATTTTTTGATAAAGCGTTAAGGAATTAGAGAAGTCTTAGGGCGTTGCGGGTTTAAACAACTAGATAAGGCCCAAGAAATAACGAAAGGCATAATTTCAGTAGAGTAGTAAGCCAAATAACAAGTATGAAATTAAATATTTTAGAACAATTAAAAAAATTGGGGTTTGCGGTTTGGTGCGGTATTATTATTATGATTATTTTTTCCTGATTTTTTATTTTTTTAAAAAATCTATTTTTTATATATAAAATCTAGTTTTTTTAATCTAAAATTCTACTTCATTTTTTTTTTTGTTTGGAAGTACATCTTAATATGTTCAAAATTTTATGAGTCATGTTCTAAAATTTTTACTCCATGTTCATAATTTTATAAACTTTGTTCTAATTTTTATACACCATGTTCTAAATTTAAAAAACCATATTACAAAGTCATCATATTTTAATATGTATGTGTGCTTAATTTATTAAAAAGCCATATTTTAAAGTAGTTTATTGTTTATTTTATTTTAAGTAGATGAAATATTAAAAAATTTGTACATCATGTTCAAAATTTATAAGATATTTTCAAAACTGTATACAATAAGTTTGAAATTGAATATACTTAATTTTTAAAAAATAAATAAAATAATACAATTATAATACAATTATTGACCTTTTATACAAAAAATATAATAAAATATATACCTAAACAATTGAATATTATTTCAAAATATTCTTAATATTTTGTATTGAGGTTGATCTATGAAACCCGTAAAAAATATTAAAAAAAAACAAAATAACTTATTTAATGTTCTAAATTTTATTAGCCATATTCTAAATTTTATATGATATGTTCTAAATTTTATATGACTAATTGACTATCTGAGAGGATAACGGTTTAACACATTCCAAATTTTAGTTTTCTTTTTTCGTAAAACATAAATTTAAGTTTTTTTTTTTGATAAAAAATTAAATTTTAATTTTTTTGATAAAAAATAATTTTTTTTTGGATAAAAAATAAATTTTTTTATTTATCCCCTAACAAGTAAAGGTTAGTTACGTAAGTTTTTTTTAATAAAAAAAAATAGTCCATTAAATCCTAACCATTAGATATCACTGAATCGACGCTCTAGATATATTCTCACATAAACAACCCTTCTCACCTAAAGAGGCCTTCTCACATGATCCTAACCTCTATATATATATATATATATATATATATATACACTTATAAACAGATAAATTATAAGTTATATTTTTTACCTCTTGCCAAAAAAATAATTATTATATAATCAATGCGATGGGTCGATAAGAATTTTTTTTTCGAATCTTTAACAAATTAAAGTTATCTTCAAGTAATATACTTATATGGATTATTTTTATTGCTTATTGGTAATTAAACATTATTGATAGACTTTTTATTTTTTTTTGCAATAGGGTTCAATGTTTAATTGACGTACTTCGTATACTGTTTATTATAAACTTAGATGTTTTTAATAATTTAGCATTATATAATCCATATTCTTTCTTCACGTATACTGATTATTTTTTTTTGTGTACTATATACATTTTTATGTTTATGAAAGTCCAGAGAGCACAGCAAGAGGAAGAAGAAAATGTTCTTATTGCACTTAGAAAAACGAGCCTTCAAACCAAGTCGACCAAAACAGGAGCCAAAAACCAAAATAATGCTAAAAACTAAACTATTTATCAAAATAATGCTAGCTTAAAAATATTTAGCAAAATACAGTTTTGGTATTTATAATTTAATCCCTAAAAGCTTTTTAACTTTAAAATATTGCAAATAAGTCCTTACTTCAAAAACTCAAAATAAAACTAACTTTTAATTAACAAAATACCCTTTGCTTAGTTAGCCTAAATTATTATAATCTAAGAAATAAGTGACAAAATTTAAATAACTACACGCGTTCGACTACTTGGTATCAGAGCCACATTATAAAATTAATTATTAGAGTTATAATTAGTAGATTAATCTACACTTAATTAAGTATTATCAATTAATTAATGTCATTTCGTTCAAGGGCTCCCCCTCTCCCAAAGTGTAAGGAACCCACTTGTCCACATTTATCTCATTTACCTGAAGGTAGCACTGCTATAGGAGCTATATTAAATTATATTGTAGATCAAATTAGTGATCTAAAGGTAGAAGTAGAAGGCACTTCTTGTACTTGCACCAACCTTGATAGAAAGTTTTCTACTTTTACGGAAGAATTTAAAAAGGAAATCAAGGAACTTAAGGACGAAGTTAAACAAATAAAATTAGCCTTGATTCACGAAATTAGACATCAACGTGCTCAACGAGATAAAACTCCTACTAAAGCTACCCCATATAAATATAGTTATCCATTTCAAAACTTAAATAAAAATAAGAAATTCACCGTAATTGACCTTGAGAAAAATAAACAAGTTAAAAAGGATGAGCCAGAATCTTCACAACAATAATAATCTAGAAAAATTACAAAGAATGTTCGACCTAGAAGAAGATCCTATAAAATTAAATGAAATAATGACTAAAATAGCAGAGACGCAAATAGTCCCAGAAGAAGAGATTAAAGAAACAAATTACGTATCAATAGAAGAAGATATATATCAACAAATGGGATTAATAAAACTGGATGATTTAGAGAACATACCATTAGAAATAATCCAACAAAAAATGGAAAACAAAATGGGTAAAATAGTAGATAATAATGAAATAGGTGAAGAAGTATGTCCTGAAGAAAATAACTTTATGAAAAATCAAGTTATGAAATTCCAAGGAGAAACAAGTAAACCAAAATATGTCCCAGGGAGGACTACTCGGTTTAGTTGCAAATTTATGCCAAATAAAACCCCAAAACAAGAAGAAGTAACACTAGAACCTATTAGTCAGTCTGGATACAAATTAAATCTAGATGGCGTAAGAAATAGAGTTGAAGTCTTAGATCAATGGAAGAAAAGCATGAGTAGTGTACTTAATTTAAATACTGAATGGACTTCGGAAAATTTCTTAAATTACATAGAACATAGCTTCTATGGATGCGTTGCTGACTGGTATGAGGCAATAAACTAGGATACCAAAATGCAATTAAGATAATTGGAATTACCTACTACTATGTTTAGACAACTATGTCATTTCATAGAACTAGAATTTGTAGGCTACAAAGCAGATCCAAGTGAAAAAATACTAGAATATCAGAGAAAGTTAAGTAACTTAATGATTTGTAATTTAAAATTTGTCGAGAGTTACATTGCTAAATTTGAAACATACTATTACAAAATTGGAGAAAATGATACTAATCTAGAAATGTTCTTCCATAAATTACCAAGTCCTATTAATGAAGAAATAATAGAAAAGTATCAAGAATGGAAAGAAAAATATGGTACAGGAGATAGCTTGGGAAAAAGAATAACATTTTTAAGGCAATGGATTGAAAAGAAATGTAGGGAAGTAGCTGGAACACAACAACTTAAAAAACAATTCCTTACATGTTGGGAAATGCCTAATGAATATGGTTGTAATAGTAATAGAAAATCTGATAATAAAAGAAAATACTATAAGAGAAATAAATTTGATAAAAATAGAGGAGAACAATATAAAAAGAAGTATTACAAGCATAAATATAAAAAACCAAGACGGTTTTTTAGAAAAGCAACATATTGTCCAGAAAAGAAACGAAATTGCAAGTATTGGTCTTGTGGAGAGATAGGACATTATGCTAACGAGTGTAAAAAAGTAAAACTTAAATTAATGGAAGCTGGGATTACATAGAAATCTCAGAAGATGAAGCTCTAGACTTGGCATTAAGCAATAATAAAGGCATAATAGAAATTATCGAAGAAGATAATGACAATGAAGAAATCGAAAGTTCTTCTTATGAAGAAGAAAATGAATTAGAAGAAATTAATAATATGATGGAAAGCGAGGAAGGTTTTGAAGATGAAGAAGATGAAATTGAACAAAAAATTACTATAGGTCAATTAAGGCAAGCTGAATATGCCATGGATGACAAAGAAATGGAACAAATGAAAGAAAAGGGATGGAATTTCCCTGAAATAACAAAAGATAAAATATTCAAAACATCTTTCTTTAAAACAAGATCAAAATATGTTTGTGAAGAAATGGAAGGAAGTATAGTTATTGGAAATTGCGAAAAAAGAGCCGCTGAAATTAACATCATAAACTGGAAGCGAATTAAAGAACATAGTGAAAAAGGAAATTATGGTTATATTTGTGTTGGAGCTGTACAAGTTTACATAGAACCTTTACATGATTTTGGTAAAGATATCAAATGTTTAAGCTTCGTTTGTGATATTAGACATAGAAAATTCTATGATCAAATAATTAGTGGCATCACATGCAATCTAAGCCAAGGTAAGGTAAGCTATATTTGTGAGCCTAAGTATTATGTTAGCTTAGAAGACTCATTTAAAGATAGGTTCCTAGCCATTAAGTTATTAACAATTGGAGAAGATATGTGATAGGTCGTTGCACAACCAAAATTTATTCCTAATTTATCTGACTAGTATAGTTGGGCAAGTAGGGTCGAACCACTGAGGAAAGACAAATATATCACAAATCGAACCAAGTTCATTATTACTAACGATCAAAGGTTGGAGTTTTGTTTATCTAATTGGAACACAAAAGAAAGAAGCGAAGATAATTCAATAATTTATAAACCTAGGGCTAAAAGGATTCACTATGCATCGATCATGATTCAAGAACAACAATTGGGATAGGAATGAATTTAGGCAAAGGAAGAAGTTACTCTCGCAATCAAATTCCACAACTAAACAATAAAGAAGCTATCGCAATTAAGGTTTAATTGTTCAAAGATAGAATTCCTTCACTCAAACTCGCAGCTCTCGCTCATAGAATTGAGCGAATAATACTTGCAAATTGGCCAAACATGCAATCGATCCAAAACCTATCAATTGAATTGCCAAGACAAACCGAATTAAACCCTAAAAACTAACAAGAATCATGACCGTAACATAGCTTCACCAAGCCCTAGAAGAAAACTACTCACTAAGCATATTGAAACTAAAAAGAAGTTCAACAATGGAAACCATGGAAAAACTCAAATTCAAGTGCAATGGAGAAACAAACATTCAAAAATAACAACCATAAAATAAGGAAAAAGAAAATGGAGATGAAACTAATACCTTTAATTTGATTGAAATTGCAAAGATAAAGTGTTGATTAAAAAAAAAAAATCCTAATACAATCTCAAAGTCTCTTAAAACCTCCCACAAAATCATGTGGGAAAATGAAGAGACGAGCTAAAAGAAATGAAAAAAAGGACCGGACCCGGGTGGGTATGTGGAAACCCGGGCGGGTACACAGCTTAATTTCTTGATCTTCATGGAGACCCGGCCGGGTATGTGAAAACCCACCCGGGTGCGCATAACAACTTTTTATCTTCAAAACACACCTTCAAAACTTCTAAGTACCAAGTGGTCACCCGGCCGGGTATGTGGAAACCCACCCGGGTTTGAGACCCGGTCAGCCCAAAAATGACCTCTTGAGTAGCTTTTGACCTCCCAACTTGCGAATCTCGCTCCAAGGGACGATTCCTAGCATAATTAGAGCTTTGTACCTACACAATAGATAGGAAACAAACACTCCAACCAAGCATAAAAACCAATAGAAAAATGAGCAAAACAAGCGAGAAAATGCAATGAAAATGCGATGGGGATACTCTAAAAATACTATATAAAATGCACACATCAATATGTTTAAAGGAACCCGACCTATAAGGTTTCATTGGAAGATAATATATAAATTGGTAAACACCATAGATACCTTCGAAAGAAAAAGAGTAGTGAATGCTGAAAAGTATGAGCAAGGTGGAGGACCAAAAAAGAAAATAAATCCCATTAAAGTAAATCCTAATGACATAGTCATAGAAAAAACATGGGAAGAATTTTTTATGAACCCTCCATAGCGGAGTAAATCCACTTCCAAGAATGCAAAGAAATTTAAGTATTCGAAGTAATAGCATGAGTAGATTGAATTCGTCTAGGAATATAAGAGAACCTATCCAAACTGAAAAATATGACCCAAATAGCATTGAAGACGATGAGGAAGAACTAAGACGATTAATAAAACAACAAGAAAAATTATAAGGAAGAACTAAGACGATGAGAAGTGGCATTCAGAATATCTCAAGATGATTCTACTATAAAAGAAGAAATAATAAAACAACAAGAAAAATTATGCGAGAAACTATATTCTACTAATCCTCTACAATATTGGGAAAGGGATAAAGCCTATGCCAAAATAACACTATCAGATCCTAATAAAATTATAAGGGTAAAACAAATGGTTTACACGTACCAAGATATAGAAGAATTCGATGAACAGATCAAAGAATTATTAAAAAAGAAACTGATTAGGAATAGTAATAGTCCCCATAATAGCCCTGAGTTTATGGTAAGAAATCATTCGGAAGAAAAAAGAGGAAAAGCCCGGATGGTAATTAATTACAAAAGGCTAAATGATAACACTATATTTGATGGATATTATATTCCTAACAAAAATGTTTTGTTTAATAAAATCCAAGGAGCTACATGGTTTTCAAAAATGGATTGCAAAAGTGGATATTGGCAAATTAAAATGGAAGAGGAAAGCATTCCACTAACAGCGTTTAGTGTCCCACAAGGACATTACGAATGGTTAGTAATGCCATTTGGACTAAGAATGCACCTCAGATATTCCAAAGAAGAATGGAGAGTATCTTCAAAGAACTAAATCACTGTTGCCTAGTATACATACATGATATACTAATATTTTCAAAAAGTCTTGAACAACATAAAAATGATTTAAAAGCGGTAACTCAGAAATGCATTAATCATGGGATAATACTTGGAAAGGATAAATGTGTTTTTGCTAAACGAGAAATAGAATTTCTAGGATTAGAAATAAAAGCTGGACAAATAATATTGCAAAAACATATATTAGAAAAAATAGAAAAATTCCTTGATGATATAGAAGATAGGAAGCAACTAGAAAGGCTTTTAGGATGCTTAACTTATGCTTCTGATTTTATTAAAAATCTTGCTTTATTAAGGAAACCATTACAACAAAAATTGAAAAAAGAAGAGGTATGGACCTAGTCAAGTGAAGATACGAAAAAAGTAAAAAATCTGAAAAAGTTATTTAAAAACCTGCCTGTTCTAACATTACCAGCTAATGACGATGAACTAATATTAGAAACAGATGCAAGTAGTGAGCATTGGAGTGCTGTCTTAAAAATAAAAGAAGGAGAAAAACTCTGCAGATATAATAGTGGAAGCTTTAATAAAGCTGAATGCAATTATCCAACAATGCAGAAAGAAATCCTAGCAGTAATAAGAGGAATAGAGAAGTTCCTAATATTTCTAGCACCTAAACAATTCCTAGTAAGGACAGATTGTAAAGGAATCTTGGGTTTTGTCAAAAAGAATTTATCCAACATGCAAGCGCAAGGGAGGCTCCTGCATTGGCAATTATGGCTTAATCAATTTTCTTTTACTGTTGAACATATACAGGGATCAAAGAATTCTCTAGCTGACAATCTAACTAGAGAATTAGCCAATGGCATCATCATCCAACCTGAAGCCAATTTACAAGAGGATGAAACAACAACCGTCTATAGAGACAAGGGGACTCTTGGCTGTAGAACAGGAAACTCTAATTAAAGAAACACAAGAAGAATTGGTGAGGGTGTCACCCACCACAAAGGCATTGATGCAGGCCTTAATAGCATCAGCAAAGAATAGATGTAGAGATGGATTAGTCAAAGGATGCCACAGAGCTGTCCGAAGGTTTTTTGTGTTAGAGATACAAGAAAACCTACAAAAACTTAACTATGATCTACAAAATATAATTCTTGATAAAATTAAAGTTAATGATTTCAAAACATGGTACTTTGAGGTCGTAACAAGAAGTTATAAGTTCTACGTTATATTCGATATGTGGGGAAGCCACATATGCTATGTTAAAAATTCTGGTGTAGGAACCATGGTAATAGATGTGAATCCTATTTATCATGATTGTGGGTATGCTAGAGCTAATCTTCAGGCCTGGAAGTATGGCATGATACATGGATTTCATTCTATACCATTCCCAGGAAGTTACCTATTTGAGCATCTCACCAAGTTCCAGAAGTATATATTTAAAAGGGTCGAGGATTACAGAAAAGAAGATCTTCGGACAACTATGGAAATACAATGTGCAAGTATAGAGGTCAGAGAAGGAAAGATTGATCCTCCCCGTTATCTCATAATGCTAAACCAAAAGGTTCGATATGTACAAGAGCCAATAAGTAGAAGGTAACGAAGAGTAGATGATCCAGTAAAGGCAAGAGCATTTGGGTTCTTCTATATTGCTCAATATATCAATCGAGCTTTGGAAAGACAAAAGAGTCCAGAACATCCCATTGAAGCTCCTATAATATTCCATGTTGGAAACACCACAGTAATAGCACCAGGAGAAATGCAACCATATTTTAGAGAAGGGCTAGTTCATATAGAATCCGTCCATGACTATTTAGAAGAAGTTGAAGCTGGAAAATTCTTATCAGAAGAAGGAAAAGGTTATCTGCTAGACACTTTTCTAACTTGGGATGAGACTTATGCACCTAGATATTTTGGAGATATTTTCATGGAAGAAGATGCTGATGATCATGAAAATTGGGAATCCAATGTTGGAGATGAAGGGATGTACAACATCAGAATGGAGTAGGACCAGCAAAAAATAAGCATGTGACTACTTTTGTAAAATAGTGTCTTTTATTTCACTTTTACTTTTGCTTTTACTTTTAGTGTGTGGTATGTAGTTGCTGAAGTTTTGTAACCATTCAAAAGGGATCCAATGCTTGGATACTCCCTCTATAAATAGAGAGCTTAGGAAGCTTAGTAGAGGCAGACTTGAGCCAGAAAAATTTAGAGAGAGAAAAACTCAAGTCATCTAGAGAAAGATAGCCTTAAGATAAAGAATGGGATTCCATCTCTCCTAAGAGCAAAGCATCTCTAGAAATCATTCTGAGTGTTTAAGTTTGTAAAATTTCTTTAAATTAATAAAAGTTTTTTTTAGAAGGGAACGTTATCCTTTCGAACCTTATATCTTAAATGATTAATTCTTCTGTTTAAACTCTTATCATCTAAACACAAAATATTATAGAATGAGACTACGGTCTAAGGTAGGAAACGTATTAGATCTGTGATGTGCCTGATCTAAGGGAAGCAAGGTTGTGGTTAGCTACCACAGTAAAGCCGGAGGATCTAGTGCCGACTAAGTTCAGGTATCGGTCAAAACTCTCTATCCGTAATTATTTTGCGAAGCATGGTGGGCTAGTGAGCAGCTAGAATAACTTATTTAGATATAAGTAGTAGAACAGTGATAATTAGCACCATAAAAGTCATCAAAAGGTTAATCGAATATTAATTTGCATAATAGTAATCTGCATATTATTAATATTGTTATTGTTGTATTAATATTAAGTAAGCAAAGCTTAAAATCACTTAATTTTAGCACAAGGACTAAATCATAAATAGTAAAAGTTGAAGGATAATACTAGAAATAGTTTGGTGAGGTGGACATTATTTATGTAAATAGTTTTGAAGTAACATTAGTTTGGTAAATAAATTTATGGGGAGCATTATTTATGTTAAACACCCCCAAAACAGAGAGGAATAAAGAGTATATATATACAAAAGAAGAGCCAACTAACTTAAAAATAACTAATTAAACATAAAAGGATAAAATATCCTTTAATACATTAATGTAAATTGAAAATATCTATCAAGCTTAAAAATAAAGCAATAATTTAGTATTATATAATGATAGTACATATATTATCTTTTAATTAAAACAAATACATATATAAGTATTTATTGTTTTTTGACAAATTATTGTATGAGCACGAACTTTAATTTGCTTTTGATACTTTGATGTTTAATTTTGCAATGGTTGGAAACCTTAATTACATGTAGCTAGCTTTTTTGGCCCATTTCATGAACGGACTACTTTTTAAAAAAATAAGAAAAATATAATGTATAATTCTAAAATCTTAATGTACAGAAATTGGAGAGTGGAAGACTGGAAGCAATGTGAAGATGATAAAAAAAAAATTAAGAGTTTTTTTTTATTTTTTTTTGGTTTTTGTGAGATCACATAATGATATGACAACAAAATATTTCTTTTAAATATAGTGTATATATTTCGTATGTATTCATAAACAAAAATACAAAATACCATAAATTCCTAAAATAACAACTATTTCTATCAAACGAAACATAGAGAACTTAATAATAGATAATGATTCAATTTTTTTTGTAGGGATAGCCCATCATTTGTAGTCATTTTGTGGGGATATTCCATAATAATTTATTTTTTTATTTTTTTATTTTTTTTTGTGGGGATATCCCAAGCTAAATTTAATGATTGTGAACTTAGCCCAAATTCTATTTTTCGGGCAACGAAAGTCAAGATTCAGTGTATTGATTTGAGCGGTGGAATTTGTTTATGGTTTGATTATGATTTGATCAGTGAAATTTGTTTATGGTTTGATTTTGTTTAGAGTAAATGTCCAAATCAATGCTCGAGATATTGACTTTTTTGCCTGAAAAATCAAATTTGGGCTAATTTTACGGTCATTAAATTTATTAAGGGATATCCCACAATAAACATTTATTGAAGGATATCCTTACAAAATGGCAACAAAAGTTGGGCTATCCCCACAAAAAATTCAAATCTTTGGTATACAATTGGGAATTAGATAAAACTAGGGTATAATACTAGGAGTTTTCCTTAACTTTATACTCCCTCCGTACCATAATGTTTTGTGCATTTACTATTTGGGGAGAAAATTAGGAATAATGTATTATAATATGAGTGAGGTAAAAAAAGTAGGGGAGAAAGCATATAAAAAGGGGAAAAGTGGAGTATGTAAGGGAATATGGGGTTAAAAAGTAGGAGAAAGGGTGTTCCAAAATGGAATAAAGCACAATGCATAAAATATTATGGAACGTCCAAATAGGAAAAGTGCATAAATCATTATGGAATGGATGGAGTACTTCATTTATTTATTTATTTATTTTTTGGCAATTATGGAGTACTCCGTACTTTATTAATCTATACTCTCTACTAAAGTAAAAGCCACTAAAAAACAAAATTTCCCTCCAAAACTCCTAATTTCCCCCCTTCTAATTATTTACAATGATATTTAATGCTCCCCTTTTTCAAAGAAGCATTTTGTTTTTTTCTTCCCTAAAACAACTATGTACATATATTTATTTCCTCTTATTATTTAATGCTTACCCATCTAAAATTCTTACCAATAAAAAAAAAAAAAAATTCATCTCAAACTTCAAATTTTTCTTCCTGAATGCACATTCAAGTGAACAAATAAAAATGCAGCTCCTACCTTTCTAATATGGGAAAAAACATACATTGGAAAAAAAATTAATTAAATGAAGAAGGTTTATAGCCTTATTTTTTAAAAAAAAAAAATAGTTTACAACCAAGATTTAATGTCATGGATTTGGAAAATAAAAATGTATAACTCAACTGTCTAATACTGAAATATACTTTTATTTCTCAAAAAAAAATACCTTTTAAATGAAAAGCCTAATTTTTGTCCCTTTCTCACATAAAACAATTTTCAATCTTTCTCCTACATTTTGTCTTCAGATTGTACATTGTCACCCAACCTTTTTTAGATGGTAAACAAATTAAATTTTAGAGGATTAATGATGGCATAGAACAATCTAAATTTTAAAATATAAATCCAAATACTAATTATTTATTCATTATATCGATTTAGACATGTATTTTTCTCCATAAAATTTTAAAGTTTAAATACCTGATGACTAGACTATATATGACATAATCCAATCATAATTTAGGTCTTATTGAAAATTTATTGAATGTAAATCAATTGAATTTTATCCTAAGCTGTACAGTGAAGATATTTAAATTTCACACCAAATTATTTTGTTTAGGGGTGAATGTCCTCCTTATTGTTATAGAATATCTTAATTGTCATATTTAAATAGTTAATAAATATGTCTTAATTGAGTTTTTTTAATTATTCAATAATATAATGTCTTAATTGTTATATAATTTTACGCCAAAACAATTCGAAATTCTTATATAATGTCTTAAATATTAAATAAATATCAATTACATTGTTTATGCAAATTAAATATTTAATTTAGTTAGATCATCATCAACATATTTTTATCCTACATATTAACTTAAAAAAATTAAGCCGTGCATTGCACGGGCATTAGCTAGTCTTCATATTACATCGATTGCCAAAAAGTAGTTGATATTGGCGCGCGCTAAGCAAACCATAAAACAGCTTAACAAGTATCCTCTAATTTCTTTCCGCGCCATAATCAACCACTAACAACTGTCTTCATCACTTTCTCATAGATCAACCCTTACAATTCAAAGGTCCTTCCAACGTTAAAATTTCAACATGAATAATGGTTGAAAAGTGAATCGAATTTCAATTCCCAAAAAGCTTGTTGATTGTTTAACCTTTGAATCCTCTGACTGTCATTGCCTACCAGCTGTTCGATGAAATTCCTCTATCAGAATCAATTGCCCATTTCTGGAATTTATTCCAAATTTAATTCATCCTTTTAAATTTCTCCATTTTTCTTTCAGAATTCGAACTCATTGATTTTGCCCCTTTTTGGGGTCTACTTATCTGTATATAAATACATGGATTAAAGCCTTAAAGGGCATATAAATTCAAGGACTGAAATAGAGAAGAGTGCAGCAACACTATTCTGTTCTGGGTTTGTTTCTTCAATTTTGCTTATTTTATATTCACTCTTTCTAACTGTTGATTGTTTTATTGCTAATTTATATATTTCTTTATTTTTATTTGATAGGTAGTGATAAATTTACTTGATTACTAAGGCCCGGTTCTTTAGCTCTTATTTTCACCAAATTTCAGTTCAGTTCGACTTTGGTTAGTTCATCCTTACACTACATTTCAGTTTAAGTCCGTATAGTTCAGTTCAGCGCAGTGCATCACGGTGTATAATTGGACCATGGATCTCGGCTCATCGTTGCTTTGTTTCATTTCACTTGAACTTAAACTATTAGGTCTTAGTAGTTGTCACATCTAGACAATAAGTATACTGTAGTCCCAGGACCACGGCCAAAACGACGTAGTTTTGGAGTTAAAAAAAATAGTTTTTTTACCTAAAATCAGTTTCCTAATAAATACATGGAAAAATCAGTTTTTGGGGAAAATCTTTTATTATAGAATTCATACTTACATGGAATTTTTTTTTTTTTTTTTTTTTTTACGTAAAAATCAGTTTTTTACGTTCAATAAGTATACTGTAGTCCCGGGACTACAAAGCAGTGTGCTCTCGCGCGTGGTCTTGTTGCTGTGCAGCGCGTGGGATTTTTTTTAAAAAAAATAAAAATTTTCCCCAAAAATAGCAACAGCCAACAGTACCGTTTCACTCTCCTTATTTCACTCTGTTTCAATTCTTGATGTTCATTTTTTTTATGTGGAACATTCATTTTTTCATGTGCAATCTCCGATTCTTCATGTTCATTTTTTCATGTGCAATCTTCATTTTTTTATGTGCAACCTTCATTTTTCATGTGCAATCTTCATTTTTTGATGTGCAAACTTCAATTGTTCATGTTCATTTTTTTATGTGCAATATTCATTTTTTTATGTGCAATCTTCATTTTTTCATGTGCAATTTTCATTTTTTGATGTGCAAACTTCAATTGTTCATGTTCATTTTTTCATGTGCAATCTTCATTTTTTCATGTGCAAACTTCAATTCTTCATGTTCATTTTTTCATGTGCAATCTTCATTTTTTGATGTGCAAACTTCAATTCTTCATGTTCATTTTTTTATGTGCAATCTTCATTTTTTCATGTACAATCTTCATTTTTTGATGTGCAAACTTCAATTCTTCATGTTCATTTTTTCATGTGCAATCTTCATTTTTTCATGTGCAAACTTCAATTGTTCATGTTTATTTTTTCATGTGGAACATTCATTTTTTCATGTGCAATCTTCAATTCTTCATGTTCATTTTTTCATGTGCAACCTCCTTGCAAGGCACAACAACATCATCCATCATATAAAATCCAACGAATACGTGAATCTTCAATGTCTTACTACTGAAAAAAACTGATTTTTACGAAAATTATTATAAGAGATTAAGCAAGGAATTAAGTTGTGCTTTTAATTTAAAAAAAAAAATGATTTTTACGTAAAAAAAAAAAAAACTGATTTTTTTTATGAATATAGAAACTACTTTTAATTCCTTGAAAGTAGGAATTCTATAATAAAACTAATTTTCCCATGTATTTAGGAAACTGATTTTACGTAAAAAAACTATTTTTTTTTAACTCCAAAACTACGTCATTTTGGCCAGGGACCACGTAGAGCTACGTGGTCCTGGGACCATATAATATTTTGCGACATCTAGATTGTCATAGTCCTAGTCCTAGTACTTACCTTTTGAATTTTGTCGAAGTGTAATTGTGGTTGGGGATCTGAAAAGGTATATCTGCCCACTCAACTGTGCTGCTGAAACTAAACACCAGCTAGTGAACGCTCGAGATCATAATCTTTATCAATCAACCCCATGGATTAACTAACTAAAATTTACAGATACCTATTTAGAGCAACATTTGTACACCCCATTAATCTGCTCGTGTTTGACATTACAAATTTCATTGTAAACCCTCCACCCTTTGATGTATTTTATATGCACCAGATTTAGATGAAACTATTTTACATTACCTGGGAATGTGTTCCAATCCCCACTCTCGAGTCTCGAGCTCTTGTTTCAAGTAACAATATTTATTTCAAATCTTATAAGAATTGGTGATGAGGAATCAAGGCTCGCTCTTGTTTTTAGTTGAGTCGTGTTGTTAATTAATTTTGCAGCTAGTTTAATTTATCAAAAAGAGAAGCTATTGTGTCAGACCAGTCCAATTCACTTGGAAAATGGAAATGGCTGGGATGAAGAAGATGAGAATGGAAATCGTTTGGCCGGTAATTTTAATTTTCTCCAATCTTCAAATTCAACTCCTCATCTACGCAACTTCTAGAATCTAACTAATTACCGCCATGGTTGTCAACTTGTCAGACCATCTTCTTCTTCAAATCTTTGATTTCCTCCTTTTCCAACTTCATATTTTCAATCACATAATTCTCCATTATCTCATTATTACAATGGAGTTTAATCTGAAATAGTTTGATAATGAAGAAGATGAGAATGGAGATAAAAAAAAAATGAAGATGATATATAGGTTCTTAACTTCTTTCCTGATCAATTTATTTTTGTCCTAATAAGGTTTAGTTTTGTCCAGGTAAGTCTTAAGTTTTGTCCAGGTTAGTATGGAGTAAGTTATCCAGATCAGTTTTAGTTTTGTCCAGGTAAGTTTTAATTTTTTTCTAGGTTAGTGCTTATTTTATCCAGGTTAGTTATCAGTACTTATTTTGACCTGGTTAGTGCTTATTTTCTCCAGATTAGTGCTTATCCTGGAACATAACATTATAACTCACCTGGACAAAATATAATTGACCTGAAACAAATGCAATTTTACCTTGGAAAAATATAACATACCTGGATAAATTTTACACTTACCTAGACAAAAATATAACTAACCTGGATAAAAATTAAGCTTACTTGGACAAAACTAATATTGACAACCTGGATAAATTTTACACTTGGACAAAAAAATATAACCTGGAAGTCTATAACTCATTTCCATCCTCAAACGAACCTCACTTCCCGCTCTTCATCTTTTCTTCTATTTTCACATCACTATTCACCATCCATTGTATTCACAGTTGGCAAAATTCATCTCCAATTCTTCCATTTCACATCACTATCATCGTCCACTTTCGCATCCTCTAATTTTGATTCTTCTGATTTCAATCATCTTTTACACTTTTGTTCAATTTCCAGCTGATTTGAAAACATAAATCTTCGAAAATCAAAGGGAAATACAATAACCTAAAGCTTTTTAATCTTGTTTACGATTTCGACTATATCATCTTGGCACCATAGACGAAAGTCCGTTGAAACTTGATCTTTCCAATTTGGTGCAAAGAAGCTTCACAATATAACTTGGTCATTTTGCCACTGCTGTTGGAGGCTAGAGATTGAAAAAGAACAAGTATTTTGGGTAAAGAGAGAAAGAGGAAGAAAGGTTTGTTGGAGGTTGAAGAAGAACAGAATGAAGAATAATATGATATTTTGTGTGTAATTGGTCAGTCGTCTGACCAAAATTTTTGGTCAGAAATACTTTCACTATCAAAAATCAGTATTTTGGTGTTGCAGGAGTCATATTTTGAATGAATTTTCTATTACGTTTGACAAAGAACTATGAGTCATGTGAGTAGTCACATTAAAGCAAATGATGTCTAGTTTTAGGGAAAAATAGTAGCTAGAAAAATCAAATAAAATTGTTTGCCAGTCGTTTTTGACAATTTTATCAGAACTGGTCACTTTCAGGAATCGTATTACAGTGAGGATTGAGTTAGAGAATTGTCCGGCCTTTTCTGTGTTTTAGGGATTATGAAAGATTTATTTTTCAATCTTTTATGTAGCCTATATAAGGAATTAATCATAAAAATAATAATAATATTAAGATTTACAGTTTGCTAGACATATTAAACGTGTGATTGATTTACAGTTTGCTAGCCTATATAAGGAACTTGTCTGAGTTTGCTAGTTGGGGGCATTGAGTGATTCTTGAATTTAGGTTTGAGAGTCTAAGTATCAAGATTGAGGTTTCATAGACTATATCCCTTGTTTAATTACTTGTTTCATTCGTTCTAATACAAATAGCCTTAATTTCAATAAAACCGAGTGATTCAATCAAAACCAAGAGATATAGTTGCATTCTATCTTATCAAAGATTGTGTCTTTATTCCAAGATTCACCTGACTTTACAAGTTTTGATCAATAAACTACAGCATAATTGAATCAATTTGCCAAACTAGTCAGCCAAGAGATGAATTTTTTATCAAGAAAACAAATCGAGCCCATAGAAACTCATCAATTGGGCTCTAGCTTCTTGCTTAGTTAACTCTTTTTATAGTCATCAGGAATATGCTTTCTTCTTCTCTGGTAGTAGTTTAAGTAAAATATATAGAGGCATATGCATGTTCAACCTGTTATGTTACGAACTGGCAAGTGCATATTGTGAATACATGATGATCAAAGGAACTTTTTTTTATTATTAGATTCAGAATTTGACCTGTAGTACGAATACACTGCATAGAAGCTCTGTATGGCAGTCAGTATCAGTAGTATGGAAGCAGCCATCAGTGAGATGATGGCCCAAGGATTGTTGAAATACTTGTCAAGCAGGCTTGCTCGCCATCTATTTCTTCTCTGTCTGTAGTATGCATTCACTTGTTCAGATAGTTTTGCATAGTAGCCACCCTGTGCATCCACTAAAATCTCCTTAGATATGCTCTTGAACATGTCAACAACTTCCGCGTCGTGTCCAAGAAGATGTTGAATGATTCCACAACGATGAAGGTGGCTCACATCTTCCGGGGTTTTAATCAAGCATTCCATGAAGACCACGTACGATGCAATCACAGCATCACTGATCTTTAGATGACAGTGCTCGAAGGCAGCTACATTGAGGAGAATGGTCGGTGTACTGTCTTGAATCCAAACTGTAGGGATTTCAAGAACGCCATTCTCAAACCGTATGTCCCAGAAACAATTGGCGTCCCTTTTTTGGAATTCTACTCCTCCTCCTCTAAGGTCGGTGACACTATGTATCACTTGTCCATGCCTTGACTTTCTATCTGGGGCTCCATTGGCTTCTAACCACCTCTTCAGACATCCGGGAAAAAGCTTATCATATAACCTCCTTTGAAATTTAGGTCTGCAAATGCTACCCTGTTGGCGCCCTGTATAGAGTAGGCTTCTCCTGAAGACATCAAGGATGTGAAGGCACTTCTCTTGCTGCAGTGAAGATATCAACTCATTGAACTCTCTTACCGAAATTTCTTTGCCTGTTGGTTAAATTGTGTCACTATGAATATGATTTAAAGATGCCAATTAATGTATGTATATATGAAATTTAAAAAGAAAAAAAAAAAAAAAAACAGATTACAATTAATATGTTTGTCATGTTTCTTCCTTAAGAAGTTAAGAATTTGTTGGGCTTGTATCTCTAATGTATTGATCTAATTATGTGTTAATAGTGGGGAAAACTATCTCTGTGCTCTGATATTATGATAATCAATGAGTTACGTTCCAAGATTACCTGTCAGCCATTCAGAGTTAAAGAGGGTTATGACTAAAGCTATAGCATGATCTTCTCGGTGCTCGCCAGTAAGCTTCAGTAGCCTGTCAATTACGAAAAGTGGGATTTGGTTTTCAAGCATTACCATGTCTAACAATATTGTGTTGGTGATTCTCTGGTTGGAGAAAACAGGGTTACCCGTCTCGCTTTTCCTTGGATAACTTCTGAAGAGCTCAAGGATAAAGCAACCGTCAAGGACCATCATCTCCACAAACTCTGTGCTGCTGAGATGCTCAAGTTCTTGCTGATAACAAGCTCGTGCCTGTTCTTCAATCGCTTCCATGTCTTCGAGGTAAAGGTTTAGGTCTTGACCTGTGCGTTCTAGGATCTGGTGCAAGGCTACTCTCTTGTGGCGGTCCATGTCTCGGACGTGTTCCTTCTCAAGATGGTGAGGCCCTATAGAAATTGTCTGTGGCGTAAAGGCTTTAGTGTCCTCTTGCACATCTCTTAGGCGTCGGGGCAGTTGATATATGCACCATTGCTCCCATGGCCTTTCTGCAACATATTTGTGGGCCTCCTCGAGTTTTTCTTTAATTGATAGCACCCATTCTGCTCTAGGATCCATGTCGGGTACTGCATTAATTCTCTTTCTGCAGATATGATCAGATTTTGATGACATATCTGCAGAAAGAAAATTAGGATTCGGATTGGGATTGTAATTAATCAAATAAAACTAGCAAGTTATTTGACCTTTCTTTATTTCTTTTTTTCCCCTGCCCCTCTTGGACAGTATCCGTCCTTGTCTAATTCTATATCAAAACCTGCACGCTACTAGTTTGAATAATTTTAATTGATCAACTAATACTTTAGGCTTCAATTGGTCGAAATGCTCCATTAGCAATTAATTATTGTGGTTTTATTAAACATTCATCATGTACCCGTTTCTTTCCAATGAAAAAACAGCGAGCAATCTCAGAAATACTCCTAATGGAAAGTCAACTCTGCATCTAGAAAGTTTTTAAAAAAATATCGAAGTATATATTATTATATGTTAATATGATCATGTTTTGATATAAAATATACAGTAGTTTTATTTTAATCGGGAAACAAATAAAAAGAAATATACCTTATCCAGTTGCACTATAAGAACCCAATGAATGTTGTGCTTCTTGTTCACCCACCTAAGATTTCTTTGAATACTCTTGTTTTAATCTTAAAGCTCTAAATCCCTTTAAAAAAACAAATTGTTAAGGTCTGCTGCTTCAATGTCTGTAAGTTCGTTTCTTGTTCTTTTGTAAGTACTGTAATTCAATCATTGGCTGATCTTTCAAATTGCGCGCTCTTTATTTATTTATTTATTATTTAAAATACTGTAGTTATATTAGGACTTACTGTCTGATATATATATATATATGTGTGTGTGTGTGTGTGTCTGTGTGTGTATGATGACTTGTCATTTATAATACTACTACTCCCTCCGTCACACGTTAAGTCATTAATGGCATTAGTTGTTATCGTTTGTAAGAGCTTGCCAATATTGTGTTTATGGAGAGAGTAATTATTTGAGACTTAACAACCTGAACTACCCTGATATGCTCCGCATCCACAGAAACAGAATGAAGGCGGCGCTGCAGGCAAAGCCACTGCTCCAATTGGACAGGAATCCCAAACGTTTCTCCTTGGTCATGATAGGCCGCGTCTCAATTGGGCAGTGACCTCGCTTGTGAATGTGGACGCTGCAAATGAAAGAGCTCAATCTCTACTTAAGAAAGGCGATTGGGAAAAAATGGTTGCCAACAACGGAAATGCATCCCAAGAATCTCCAGTTTCTGCATCAGATCAGCAGTCCAATAATAAAAAGAAAAAGGTCTGTCTTTATGCATCCATATGGTCACTGATTTTGACACTCCGCCTTTTAAATCGCACACTCCACCTCCTCCTCACAAAAATAGTGTTTGAAGCCACCGATAGGAGTGCGGAAATTAATAGTGGAGTGCGGAAATCAGCATTCCGTCCAAACAAATTTTACTTTAAAACTGGTTGTATCTTGCAAGGTTTAACAAACTTCAATATTTGTTCATTTGATATCAAATAAACATTTTTTTTTTTCATTTTATTCAACTAATATTAAATAAGCAAATTATTTATATAAATTTTTTTACTTATTTGTTATCGGTAAAATGAGATGAACAAAATAATTTTTGCTCATTTGATATCGAATGAATAAATGTTGCAATTGTTTGTACTTTGCTAGATACAACCCGTTTTATTCTCCGTCCATATCTTTAATAAACATACCCTACTTTGCTTCAAAATCCACCGCAGGTCCAAAATACTCTTACGGCCCGTTTGGTTGTTGGTAATAAATTTATAGTGTAAATTTTTTAAGGGGAAAACTTATAATCTCTATGGAAAACAAATTTTCATTCTCAAGCTTCAATTTTCTTCTCTTTTTCATTCCTATCCACTACCATTGGGGGGTGGTATTTGATGGGAATGGATATTTGTGAAAAATATTAGATAAATTGGAGCTAGCACCACCATGGGAATGCATTTTAATTTCCCTTCCAAATTTAGTTATAAATTCATTCCCATTACCATGATTTATAACCGTTTACCAAACGGGCCGTTAGTTTAGTTTATAGTTACAATACATTTGTTAAGTTGTCTTGTTTGATCTCTCTCTCCTTCCACAGATGGCTAAACAAGGAAAGAAATCGGTTTCCTGAAGCCTTGGATGATGCAGCTAGATTTGGGAGAATCTCACATGTCAGATGTCGCTACTCAATAATAAGGATCCACCTCTGTTTTACCCCCTTCCCCTTTTTATTTCTAAGCTATATTACCAGATTATGTAATCTTGTTAATCTTATTGTCCTAATAAAATATTAATTGTTTCAATTACTATATTGGTTACATATAAAAAAAAAAAATTAATGGACCCATTCAATACAATTATTATACTCGTAATTATTATTATTATATTTTTAATGCAACCATTCAATACAATTATTATTTTAGCAGGACAAGGTTAATATTTGCAAATTTTTAGGTATGTAAGGTTAGGGATGTCAGTTTGGGTTGGAATCCGTTGGGTTAATTTAACTGAAATAAACTGAATCGAAAGTAACCCGTAACCTAAAATTAACCTGAACTGAAGTGACCTGAACTGTTATTGGCCCGTTAATGACCTGAACTGAACTTAAACTGAAAGTAACCTGAATTGAGGATAACCTGTCTCAAATCCGAAGATTTATTAAATTGAACTGAACTGAAACCAAACCGTTATATTATTTGACCTGACCTGAACTGAATTGAACTGAAATCTTATTCAACTGCCCCGGGAATCGTGAAATATACTCCTTTCGTGAAATTAAAAAACTTTTGTATTTTATGATCAATTTTAATCGTAATGGACGCTCCAAAATAACCCGATGTAAACTGATGTCAACCTGAAACGTATTGTTTCTTATCGCTAAACTGTTGTATTTACTTGAACCGTTTTGGATTGAACTGATACCAACCTGACCGTTAATGAGCTGAACCTGAACTGAACTGTCACCGAGAAAAAGACAACTTGTTATGACCAGAACTAAAATAACCTGAACTGAACTGAACCGAACCGTTGGGCTAATAACCTGAACCGAAATTGAATTGAACCCGTTTGGATCAACCCTAACCTGTACCGTTAACCCGTTTTGACGTCCCTACTTATGGTGCTCATAACTAATTCTAAAAAAGAGGACTGCGAATAATTAAGTGTTATGGGGTCAACTTGGGGGTGGTATACTTTACACTAAGCCCTTGTTTTACTACTAATTAATTAAGCTGTAAATAAACTTGAAAGAACAGAGCCCTTGGGGGTGGTATCATAATTAAGTGTTAAAGGAGAGGAAAATTCTAGTATTTAGAGGCTATGGGGAGTAATAGGGAATGAAAATGACAGTGGAAAAAGGTCAAGTTGGGATTAAAGGAGAGGAAGTTTGAGGAGATGAGGAAGAGAGAGATGGAGAAGGAGATCAGAAGAGATCGATTGAGAGAGATGGTAATATATATAATAGACACACAAATTTCAATATTGTAACTTATATGTATACTAAAGTCCTGTTCTATAGGACTGAGAAAACATGAACTTAAATTAAATTAACTGAACTTAAATTAAATTAATTTAAATTAAATTACAACTAACCTTAATAAAAGTAAGTAATTTGGAGAGTATAACTAACTTGAACAAAATATAGGAAAATTTTATTTTTGAGTTATTTCTAGAATAATCCTAACTAACCTATGCTTCTTTCCAAAATACTCCATAGAACTAGTAACCTGCTAAATCTATTTTAATTTGTTTACCCAAAAAAAAAGTAAAAATTATTTGACTTCACCCTTTGAAAATTAATTCGACATCCTCCCACAAAACTTGAAATAAACTTTCCATCTCCCTCCTCTCACTCTATTTAACCAGAATTATGATTTTTTTTTTTTGGGTTTGAAATTTTCTAATTGGAGTTGATTCTGCTTAGTTGCTCTTCAAAAAAGGGAAATTCTCAAACTTTAGCATCCTTAATTAGAATGCATTTTTGTACGAAGTATTTTTTTTGTTTATATTTTTCTTGTTGCTGTAGACCTTTGTTTTCATTTTTTTTTTCATTATTAATGGCATAGCATGATCCTTACAATAGTTTTGTTGAAGATAGTTAGTTAAGGTAGTTAGGTTAGTTTTATTAGTTAGCTTTTATGTTTCTTTTAATTTTATTTTGCTTATATATAGGATAGTATGCAGTTTGTTTTACTCACTTGAAGATTATTCTCTTCAATTTTAGCTTACATTTCTTTCATTGATTACTTTGTACAAGCTCTCCTCTGTTCACAAACATTCTGTACTTTACATTCTTCCATTCAATACGATCAATTACTTCTAAGTGCCTGAGCCTAGATTAGAGGGCTATGAAGGTGTAAAAATCCTTGTGTTCTTGTTGTGATTATCCATTTTTTCCTGTGGAATTTGACATGGTATCAGAGCTTGGTTACTAACAAATTCGTTTTTTCATTCATACATTTGATCGAACATTTTGTGTGCATTCTGGGTTTAATTTTCGTATTTTGTGCTTTCTTGATCAAGCACTGCCTATTCTTCATTTTCTAATTAATTTCCATTTCTTTGTGGTTTATTGCCATACATTTTTCTTTCCTGATTAAGTCCCCCTTATTATTCAGATCATTTGTGGTGTTTTTATTTTGGATCAATTCCCTCATTTTGTTTTTTTTCCCCTCTTCTTTTCTTCTTTGTTTTTCAATATGTCTTCAATTCTTGAAGCAACTCAAGATCCTAGTAGTGTGTATTACATTCACCATTCAGATAGTAGCTTGCATTCTTTTGTCACAGAAAAATTTGATGGAGAAGGATTAAGTTCTTGGAAAAGATCAATGTTAATTGGTTTTTCTACCAAGAATAAAATGGGTTTTATTGATGGGTCTTTGCCACGGCCTGCATCTACTGATGCTAAGTATAGTGCTTGGGTGAGATGTAATGATATGGTGATAGGATGGATACTCAAAGCCTTAGGTCCAGTGCCAGCCAAGTCTGTTTTCTTTTTCATGACAGCTAGTGCTATGTGGAAGGATCTTGTCACAAGGTATGGGCAGATCTACATCTACACAATTGTATTCTTTACAAGAAGAAATTGCTTCTTTAGTTCAACGTAATGATTCCATTCTAGAGTTTTTTTGCTAAGATTAAGGTGTTGTGGGATGAGTTAGATGAGTTGTATCCACTGCCTACTTGTGAGTGTGGTGGAACTTTTACCTGTAATTTGGCTGCCAAATATGTTAAAATACAAGAGGATAGTAGGTTAATGCAATTCTTGATGAAGTTGAGGGATGAATATAAGCAGATCAGGAGTAGCATTTTAATGCTTAAACCCTTGCCACCTATAGCAGAAGTCTATAGTATGCTTTTGCAAGAGCAGAAGCATAAAGAAATTACAGCTAGTCAAGTAGGTTATGAGGTTGATTCTGTAGTGTTGGCTGCTGATAGGAAGAGGTTCTATGAGAGACCCAATGATTACAGGCCATTTAATGGTTCAAATGCTAAGATGAGTGGAGGTAATGACAGAGGAGGTTTTGTGGATAGAAGGAAAGTGCCAAGAAGGAATGCAAATTTGGTGTGTGATCACTGCAAGATGACAGGGCACACTATGGATAGGTGCTACAAGCTCCATGGGTATCCTCCAAAGTTTGGTTCTAATTCAAGAAATTTTCAACAGAAGAGGTATGCACATTGTGCACCAGTTGATGAGTCTAATGGTCTTGTTGGAGTGGATGAAGATGTGGTGCAAGCTTCTTTTACTAAAGATCAATATTCAAGAATTTTGAAGATGCTGGATACTCAGCCTACTGTAGGAGCCACGGCCGGCTCCCCACTTTTTTTTGCTTCCTCCGCCTGTCGCCGCTAAGAGGCCGTTTTAGACCTAGGCGTATTGGCGATGGGAGGAAGAATGGACTAATTAGAGGGAAGAAAATATTAACGAAAGGGACAATATCAATAGGAGTCGCCAATGAGTTTTTAGGAAGTAAACTCATAAACCATGTATTTAGATCAAAAGAACGAATGGGACAAGATTTAGGGACAGATCTAAATAGCATGATTTTACCCCTTCGATCCCATGGGGATGACTCCAAAAAATGATCATGCGAACCAAAGTTTGAATTCGGGGGCAAGGGTACTAATATGGCGGAATGCGTCATATTAGCCCGTAGGCAGCCTTTACTAATTTCTCTCAATTGCAAATATACAAGTTATATAAAAAAAATTATTTTAAAAAAGAAATTAGCGACAAAAAAATTTTAACGCTGATAAATAAGCATTTTGAAAAATAATGCGCTGACATATTAGCATTGAAATAAAATAAAAAAATTACTCGCTGATTTTTTGTTAATAAAAAAAAATAAAAAAATATTTACATATGTACAATGAAAATAAATGAAAAGTAAGACTCTCAGGAAACTTACACTTCTCGTTCGAAGATTTTTCCTTGAGTGTTTAGTTGGACAGAATTCCGCCTTATAAAACTTGATTGATTAAAGAACTTTAAAAAAAAAACTAAGATAATTGAAAAGAAGTGTTTTGAGAGAGAATAGTAGTAGGGAATTTGAGGAAAAGAAAAATCGTCCCTTTGAAATGAAAAATTGGGGGTTTTATAGAAAAAAAAAATGTCAGCGCGTCTTGGAAATCAACGCTGATTTGTCAGCGCAAAATATTAGGACGCGCTAACATAATCAGCGTAAGTTTCCAAAACACGTTGATTTGCTAGCGTGTCAAATCAAAATACGCTCATTTAATTGATATGCAAAATAATGAAAATATTTTTGAAAAAGGAAAAAAAACAATGAACCAGCGTATCAAATAATATTTCGTTGATGTTGTCAGTGTGCCCAAGTAGAAAACGCTGATTTGGTCAGCGTGTCCTGGTACTATGCGCTAATTGATCAGCGAGAATAATTTTTATTCGCTAATGTTTAAATTTTCCAAACACCATAATTTTTTATCTGTAACTCCAAATAGGACATGTAATATATCGTTTTGAAGCTCTTTCAGTCTACTATATGACTGCAATATAATTTTGAAATAATTTTTGGTTAAAAATAAAAAATATATTTTAATAAGGCTTAATAATGTCCAGTAACGCACAATTAGTCAATCTTCTAGAAAAATGAGTTTATTTATCATCATCGAGTCTTTCCTCGGGACAGGGGACTAAATCTGGTGTCAACACCTACAGTGGAGCCTAGTGTGCCTGATCAGAATGGTAATTCTGCTTGTTTTGCAGGTAATGTATGTTTATTTTCTCATGCTAGTTCTCAATGGATTATTGGTAGTGGTGCTACATATCATATTTGCCATGATTTGTCTTTTTTTAGTTCATATTTGTCTTTAGAGAAAGCTGACAGTTTCATAACTATTCCTAATGGTTCTAAAGTTAAGATTACACATTATGGAGTAGTTCATCTTTCTTATTGGATTACTTTGCACAATGTTTTATTTGTTCCTGACTTTCAATATAATTTGATATCAGTTACCAAATTGTGCAAAGATTTGCATTGTTCTGTTGTATTTTCTAATGACAATTGCGTTATACAGGGGCCTTCCTTGACAAAGGACTTAGTTCTTGATAACTCCAAGTTAGGCCTTTATTACACTACAGACAAACTTCTTTCAGGTCAGACCATTGATAGTGCCAAGACTCTAGCTAGTGTTAGAACTGCTAAGGATTTACATGAGGCCAAATTGTGGCATTTGAGGCTAGGTCATTTACCTTTTAATAAGCTTTCTTACATAGTTCCTTCTTTAAATTCTAAGAATTGTTGTGGTGATATTATATGTAGATTTGTCCTAAAGTTATACAAGTAAGGTTGTCTTTTAATAAGAGTGCAATAAAATCTTCTAGAATTTTTCAATTGTTGCACATTGATATTTGGGGGCCTTACAAGCATGTGACTACCAACAATTGCAAAATGTTTCTTACCATTGTGGATGATTTTAGTAGGGCTACTTGGGTTTATTTGTTGAAATCCAAGTCAGATTCTGTGTTTATATTGGAGAATTTTATTGCTTATATTGAAAATCAGTTTTCTACTGTGGTGCATATTATAAGGAGTGACAATGCTAAGGAGCTTTGTGAAGGTCCTATTTTAAATCTTTATAGGAAAAAAGGAATTTCTCATCAAACTAGTTGTAGTCATACATGCACCTCAGGAAAATGGGGTGGTTGAGAGGAAACATAAGCACCTTCTAGAAACTACTAGGGCTTTGTTATATCAATCTAACTTGCTTATACATTTCTGGAGGGATTGTGTGCTTGCTGCTTCTTATTTGATCAACAGAATACCTTTGTAGGTGCTCAATTTTCTTTCTCCATATGAAAAGTTGTATGGTGTTAAGCCTAGTTTGGATTATGTTAGGGCTTTTGGCTGTCTGTGCTTTGTTTCCACCTCCCCTGTTCAGAGGTCCAAATTGGATCCTAGGGCTGAGATTTGTGTGTTTTGGGTTATCCTGCCACTCAAAAAGCTTAATTATAAGGTTTTAAATATTAAAACTAGAAAAGTTATAATTTCTAGGAATGTTATTTTTCATGAAAAGTTTTTTCCATTTCATTTTGAAAATAAAAATTCTTCTAATGAAGTTTTTAAGTTTTTTTTTTTACCTTCTTCTAATCATGAGCAATTTTTTGAGGTTGAGCCTTCTAGGCCTAATTCTTCTACATTTTTTAATGATAATCTTGATTCTATTACTAGGACTGAAATGCATTATGATATTCCTCATGGGGTTTCTGATGTTTCTTTTAGTGCACAAGATTCTGAAAATTCTTTAATTTCAGAACATGGTTCTTTGTCTCCTGATCAAGTTAATAATCATGTTTCTTCTGCCTCAGATTCTATTGTTATTGATCTTTCTAATTATCCCATGTCTAGTAATCAGCCTCACACTAGTATGGTTCCTGTTAGATCTTCTACTAGGGAATCTAAGCCTCCAACTTATTTGCAGCATTATGAGTGTCAGCTGCCTGCTAAGAGAGTTCCTGCTACTTATAGTTCAGCAGTGCATTGGTGTAATCTTGTTTCTTTTCAAGAAGTCATACAATCTCATAAGGCTCTTTTAGTGTCTCATGATGTCCCTACTGAGCCATCTAATTACACACAAGCTTCTAAAGATCCTAAATGGGAAGAGGCCATGGATAAGGAGTTGCAAGCCTTAAAACAGAACCACACTTGGGAAATAGTTGCTCTGCCTCCCAATAAGAAATCAATAGGATGTAAATGGGTATACAAGGTTAAGCTTAAGGCAAATGGTTCCATTGAGAGGTATAAGGCTAGGTTGGTTGCCCAAGGTTACACACAAAATTATGGCATTGATTTTGAGGAGACCTTTTCTCCTGTAGTTAAACTAACTATTATTAGAGCAGTTATAGCAGTAGCTGCCAGTAGGCATGGGGATCTGTTTCAGCTTGATGTTAACAATGCTTTTCTTCATGGTGACCTCCATGAAGAAGTGTACATGAGAGTCCCTCCTGGTATCTCTGTTGAGAATGGTCAGGTTTGTAAATTGCAAAAGTCTTTGTATGGCTTGAAACAAGCTTCTAGGCAATGGTTTGCCAAACTTTTTTCAGAACTTCTTCTTCTTGGTTTCAATCAGTCCAAGAATGATTATTCTTTACTTGTCAAGAATAATGGTGGTAAGTGTACTGTTGTTGCAGTTTATGTTGATGATGTTATATTAACTGGTGATGATACTTTTTCTATTATGCATTTATTAATAAAATTTTTGGCATCAAAGATTTGGGTAAGTTGCACTATTTTTTAGGTCTTGAGGTTACTTATATGGGTCAAGGAATTGCCCTTACTCAGCATAAGTACACCAAAGAGCTCTTGCAATCATCAGGTATTACTTCTTTCAAACCTGTTCTTACTCCATTACCTTTGAATTTGAAATTAGATGCTACTAATGGAGATTTGTTGCCTAATCCTGAATATTACAGAAGTTTGGTTGGCAAATTAAACTTTCTCACCAACACAAGGCCAGATCTTGCCTACACTGTGCAGCACCTTAGCCAGTACATGCAATCACCAAGATCTCCTCATCTTGCTGCTCTTCAACACACCATACAGTATGTTACAGCTACAGCAGGACAAGGTATTCTTCTAGCTGGAGATGTTTCTCTCACTCTGCAAGCCTTCTCAGACTCTGACTGGGCTGCTTGCATGGATTCAAGAAGATCTATTTCTGGTTACATTCTCAAGCTAGATAATTCTCCCATCAGCTGGAAGTCTAAGAAGCAAGCCACTGTTTCTAGAAGTTCCTCAGAAGCAGAATACAGAGCCATGGCTAGTGCTGCAGCTGAGGTTACTTGGATGGTCAGACTTGTTGGCTGATTTTTAGGCATTCATAACTTACAGCCTGTGACCTTGCATTGTGATAATCAGTCAGCTATTCACATTGCTAAAAACCCTGTCTTCCATGAGAGAACCAAGCACATTGCTATAGATTGTCACTTCACTAGAGAAAAGGTTTTCGAAGGCTTGATCCAATTAACATACTTTCCTACTTCCAATCAGCTTGCAGACTTGTTCACCAAAATTCTACCTTCTGTTCCTTTTAACAACCTAAAATCCAAGCTTGGAATGTTCCCACATTCAAGCTTGATGGGGGGTGTTGAAGATAGTTAGTTAAGGTAGTTAGGTTAGTTTTATTAGTTAGCTTTTATGTTTCTTTTAGTTTTATTTTGCTTATATATAGGATAGTATGCAGTTTGTTTTACTCACTTGAAGATTATTCTCTTCAATTTTAGCTTACATTTCTTTCATTCATTACTTTGTACAAGCTCTCCTCTGTTCACAAACATTCTGTACTTTACATTCTTCCATTCAATAAGATCAATTAATTCTAAGTGCCTGAGCCTAGATTAGAGGGCTATGAAGGTGTAAATCCTTGTGTTCTTGTTGTGATTATCCATTTTTTCCTGTGGAATTTGACAAGTTTCTATCATTTTTAGTTTTTGTTTACATTGTTAACTTTGTTTTGAACTACATGAATTTGGGGTTTTGACTTAGTTGAAAATGGCATACAGTGATTCTGTAGTTGCATTGAAAATTTGGCAAGGAGGGGGGGTGGGGGGGTTTCAAGAGATAAAAATGGGGTTTTGTCATATGTTGATCATGGTTATAAAGTGATTTGAAACAATTATTTTACAGGCCTTTGAACTCCATCAACGAACCAGATGAAGCTCGTGTTTCATGGCTTGGGAAAAAAATCCCATTGTAGCTTGACTTCTAAGGTGTAAGTGTGGATGGAGAATGCAACTTTAATTTCATTAAAGAGATGAATATGACAAAATGGGAAATAGCTTATTTCGAACATTGAAAAAAAAATCCACATAATAAGATATAAAGTTGAATAGGTGACTTGTTCAACGGGTTAAAAAAATCTTAAAACGGGTTAAGAGAGTATTTTGGGAAGAACTAGTTTAGTTAGAATTATTCTAAAATAACTCGAAGTTGGGATTATTAAAAGTTGAGCTACAATAGTTTGGATTATTGTGGTCAATTTTTTCCAAAATATAACTAATCTGAATAAAAAAAAAATAAAAAAAAACTAATTGGACAAAAATATAATTGACCTGGACAATATTGCAAGTTACGTGGATTAAGTTACAACTAACTGACTCCAGTAAAAGAAACTAACTTGACTAATAATGTAACTTATCTTGATTAAATTGTAATTGACCTCAATAAAAGTAACTAACCTGGAAAAAACATAACTATTTTAATTGTGTTTTTTTGTCACAACTTCTCTTAGTTTAATATTAAAGAAAAGAGAAGTTTAACCTGTCTAGTTTAACATGTCTAGTTTTTGTCCTGTCTCTTTTAATCTGTCTAGTTTTTGTTACAACTTCTCTTAGTTTAACCTGTCTAATTTTTGTGTTTAATATTAATAATACATTAGTTGTAACTAAAAATTTAATTGACACTTTTGTCTAGTTAAGAGAAGTTTTTGTCCAGATAAAAGAGGTTTCTATCCAGGTAAGAAAAGTTTTTGTCAGGAAAGAGAAGTTTTTTGTCCAGATCAGATAAGAGAAGTTTTTTGTCCAGGTAAGAGAAGTTTTTGTCCATGCATAATTTTTTTTTGTCCAGATCAGAGAAATTTTTTGTACAGGTAAGAGAAGTTTTTGTCAAGGTGAGTTGGACTCATCTGACAACAAGATTATTGTCAGATGAGTCTGACATAATACTTTCTCAATATTTGTTTCCTAGGAATTAGACAAGGAAATTTTCTGAAAAAATCCAATTTTATTGCAAAAGCACATGTTACCCCTAAAATTTTCTAAAAAATCGATTAACATCACTCCTCACTATTAACGAAAGTTATTACAAATTTTGTACTTTTTAAAATGAAAATATTAGAAAATTTAAATGACATACAAATAAAATAAAAACACCAAAATTCATATTTTTAAATTCTATATAAATACACACCCATATTGATATAGTTTGCCACATAAAAATTTTACATTTGGATTATCGTAAAAATCTGATAGCCGAAAACATAGTAAATAAAAAGTTTGTGAATTTATGATTATGTGAATGAGAGGGAATTTGATAAATATTTCAATTTTTCGAACAAACAACTTTCATCGTTTTTGGTTTTTTTAGACAAATTAAAAGATACATTTAAAATATTATCGCACGCAAAGAGTAACTAGTATCTTATATGCAACCCTTAAGGTTGCATTATTACATACTAGTTTTTTATGCACGCAATACGATAGATTGGCAATAACATCAATAAGTTCCCACATAATTGTAAAAAATATTTAAATAATTTTTTAAAAAGAAATTAATCTAATTTTTTCCTTTCGTTAGTTGTTACATATTAAGTATATTGCAAATCGAGTAAATAATTTATTTCTCTAAAAGATTTATTAGTTATGAACAGGACCATGTAAAAACCTCCTAAGAAGTTAAAAACCTAAAAACTAAATATCCTGGTCATTGATTTTTGTCTAGCTCATCTTGACTGTCGATTTAATTTTACAAAAAAATCAGAGGAAAAAAAAGAAAATCTGTTTTTTTTACTCAATTCAATTTTCACACTTGCCGAGGCAAAAATTTGAATATTAATATCTTTAATTGTGTGTTTGTAAAAATTATTAAAACTAGATATTAAAAAACTACATGTTGAAACGAATCCAATGAGACCCCACATGACTATGTTTTATCTTATGTATAAATCACAAACGATAGTCAAAGTAGACTTTGTGAATAGTGACAAAGTCAAATAGAGTAAACTGAAAAAAAGGAGGTAGTACAATTAAGGGGTACATGTTAATATTATAGGGGTGCATGTTAATTTAAGAAGGTACATATTAATTTCCAAATTAACATGTTAATTTAAATCTTACATACTAAATTAAGGGGGTATATGTTAATAATAAAGGGGTACATGCAATGATACAATGGTACATACAAAATCAAACACGAAGAACTGCACTTAAAAAAATTCGAACTTTACAGAAAAAATGCACAAAAAATACTAAATTAAGACGGTACATGTTAATAATAAAGGGGTACATGCAAAGATACAATGGTACATACAAAATTGAACACGAAAAATTGCACTAAAAAAATTCGAACTTTCCAAAAAAAAAATGCATAGAAACATACTAAAATAAGGGGGTACTTGCAAAGATACAAGGGTAAATTGTTGCTTGAAATTAGTGTGAAATCTGTGAAATTAGCGTGAATGAACTAGTTCAATCAAGTAATTTTTTTTTAATAAAAAACTAAGTGAAACTATTTTGTTTTTATTTAAAAAGGTAACTTTATTGGGTGATTAGTGTTTTTTACCCCAAAACTAATCACAACCCTTGATCTATATCTAACGGTTATAACTAAAAGTTTTTAGTTTTCAACTTAACATAGGTTTTTAGCAGATCCTGACTATATATATAGGATCGTGTAAGAAAGGGTGCTTTAGGTGAGAAGGACTTTTATGTGAGAAAACATCTGCACCGCTTATAATTTTAGATCTAAGGGTTGTTATTTGATCTTGTGTTATTGTTAGTAAGGGCAACTTGGTAATTTAATTTAAGTAGTATATTTCTATTTTTTATAACAAAAAAAATATGTTTTTTTTAAATACATTTTTTTAAATATTTTTTAAAAAAATTTGATTTTTCATAAAATAAAAAATATCTAAAATTCAAGTTATTTGTTTATTTGTTCGTAAGTACTCTCATCGTGTTCCAAATTTTATAAGTCACGTTTAAAATTATATAAGCCATGTTCTAAATTTTATAAGCCATGTTCTAAATTTATAATTAAGCTTTGTTCTTATTTTTATATGCTATGTTGTTGTAGACACCTAAATGTGTCTCCCCAATGTAGAGAATAATGATGAACGCATTATATTGCCATAAGGTCCAACTAAGGGAAATTGACGATGAAAATGCACAATATACCTCAACCAATTGCCTAAACTGAGTTTAAAGTGCCTTGGAAGCAAATGTTAGGTTTTGCGTTGATTACGGGATTTGTTCATAATTTTTCTTCATTTTTAGATATTTTTTATATTTTTTGCATGCATTTTTCAATGTTTTATATTCATAAAAAATAATGAAAATGTCTTTTTGCATCACAAAATATTTTTAAAAATCATAAAAATAATTTTATAATTTATTCATATTTTTCTATTTTTTTATCATATTTTTAGAGCTTTTTATGGATTTTTTAGGATTTTTGCATGCTTGGGGGCATTTTCGTTATTTCCGAATGTTGAAAATTTTTCCGCAAAGCATATTAGTGTTTTTCATACTTTTCATAATTTTTCACAATTTTTAATAATTTTTCTGTAATTTTTTAGAGCTTCTGGAGATTTCTAGAACATTCCGGGACATTCTGGGCGTTCCGGAACAATCTGGAACATTCTAGAACATTCCGGGACATCCTGGAGCATCCCGGGACACCCCGAAATATTCCGGAATCTTAAAATATTACAGAATATTTCGTAATCGCATAAAATCAGATTATGATCCCGAAAATCGCGCAAAATCGCCAAAAACGTCTATGGAAGCATCCGGAAGCGGCCAGACCTGCGCCTAGACGCAGGTGGGCTGCGTCTGGGCGCAGCTCTGGTCCTCCCCGAGGCTTCGTTGCAGCTTCTGGCCTATAAATACGAGTCCTTCCAAGCGTTTTAGGGGACACCAATACCACGAACCACCCTTCTACATTGCATAGTTACATCCTATACGTTTCTCTTTCATCAAACATCTCTCAAAACATCATCAAATACATCACAAAACACCAACTCAATCAACTTTAAGGATTTTTGCATGCTTAGGGGCATTTTCGTCATTTCCGAATGTTGAAAATTTTTCCGCAAAGCATATTAGTGTTAGTTTTTCATACTTTTCATAATTTTCCATAATTTTTAATAATTTTTCTGTAATTTTTTGAAGCTTCTGGAGGAATCTAGAACATTCCGGAACGTTCTAGGCATTCCGGCACATTCTAGAACATTCTGGGACATCCCGGAGCATCCCGGGACACCCCGGAATATTCCGGAATATCAAAATTTTACAGAATATTTCCGTAATCAAATAAAAATCGGATCAAATCTCGGAGATCACGCGTAAAATCAAGCAAAAAATCAACCCGGATCAAGGCCTGACCTGCGCTAGACGCAGGTCTATATTACAAGACCTGCGCCTAGACGCAGGTCACTGCTCTTCCCGGATCGTTCTTTGCTCCTTCTGGCCTATAAATACACGTCCTTCCAACCTTTTTAACAGACGCCAACACCACCAATCCCTCTCTTGCATTGAATACTTCAATCCCAAACACTGATACCACATCAAACATCTCTCAAATCATCATTAAATACATCACAAAACACCAACTCAATCAACTTTAAACAAGCACATTGCATTCATCATCGTTGATCCTTCCTTGGTTGTTTGATCAAGGCATTATTAGGTACATCTTTCTGAAGTCTCTACTTATTTTCTATTCATTTATATATGATGATTAATGACATGATTTATGATAATGGTTAATATCGCAAAAAATCTGAATTATTCATGTGAATTCTAATGTCCAAATCAATATTTATCATAATAACGTTTTTTGTCTCATAATTGTCGTTTTATGACCCGGTTGGCTATGATCTGTGATTTTGCAATATGAACGTATAATGAGTTTGATTCATTCACGCATCTTGTATAATCATACATAAACTTTGATTCATATATATTTATTTATTTTCATAATTCAGGACAAAAATAATTTAGTTTTGGTTATCATTCAATTCATAATGCGATCTATACAACACGATCTTTCTCGTTCAAATTCCGTGTTACAAAATGATCGCTAAATTTTCATAGATCTGTAAATATACATAATTATTATTATAGATAAACTGATAATATTTTCATATATTTTGAATATTTTCGATTTATCAATTAAATTGCATATTGTAAATAATAATATATTCATATAATAGTCCTGAATTAGCATAAATAAATAGATCTGGTTTAATTCATTTTATTGCCGAGTCAAATGTATAGATCTGGCCCAAAGGGTAATTAAACTGGCAATTGACGTCATTAATATTAATATGATGAACGTTTTTAATCATTGGAATTCACTTTGAATTATATTTATTGTGTATAAATCTGTACATTTTTTTTTATATAATTATTATTGTAATCATTGTCATTAATCATCATAATTATTATTACTAACCCAACAGCACATCAAATCACTTTTCCAGGAATACACTTTGAATCTGCACATATTTATTTTTATTTGTATTTTATTATTTTCATGCTTTTATTGCTTTTATTTATTTATTTTATTTCGTATTTTGTTCTTGTTTTATTTGCTTTTTTATTTTCTTAGTATTTTAATACGGACTTAATTCCAAGTGGTCACATAATTAGTCATAATCTGCAAATAATTCAAACCCACCTAGTAATATAGGCTATTTAGGATATAATATGGGATATCTTTGAATTCGGGAATAATAACAGTACGACCACAAAAAGAGACCTAGTAGAGACCGCTTACAGGCGGGCGGGCCCAATGCACGATTGGCCCGTAACCTGTCCCCGAACCCATACTCTGGTGCACGACCATATGGGGCTGATTGCTCCTGGCTTTCAGTACTTCTTCGGTGTCCGTGAACCGTATAAAACGCACGGTGGCGACTCCTACTAGTCCGTATTCACATACGGCGTTAACGAGCATTCAAACAACTCGTGAGACATAGGAGGCCGGGTAAAAACGACCCCTACAATTGTAAATTTAACAACCCATGTTTAAAATTTTATAAGTCATGCTCTAATATGTGTATGTATGCAGAAAATGTCAGTTTATTGTTGGGTTTATTTTAAGTATATGAACTATTGATAAAAAAAAGCATATGAAATATCAAAATTTTTATAATTCATATTCTAAATTTTATAATTTATATTCTGAATTGTACGGGTCATGTTCTAAATTTTAATAATATAGTTTCCAAACCATATAAGATAGAACTAGAGCGTTGATTTATTTTGATCTAATGTTGAGTATATTATGAACTTGAAATATTTATTAAAAAAATAGCAAATTACAACTTTTTTAAAAAATTAGGCCTTAAAATTATATTTTTTTTTTAATAAAAAATGTAAATTTCTATTTTATAATTGAATATTATTGAGTTATATATGTATATGCTCTAAAGTTTATAGCCATGTTCTAAATTTTATGAACTATGTTCTAAATTTCATTAGTCATACTCTAAATTACGCTCGAATCTTTTTTTTTAATACAACAAATCTAAAAAAATTTCCATAAAATTGATATTTAAAAAATAAAAATATTCAAAACAAAAAAAAAACTGTTTTTTTAGAAAGCCATAAAGAAAAAAAAGAAAAAAAAAATCCTAATCCTACGTATTATAAGGAAGGGAGGGGAGAAATTTTAGGGTTTTTTTTTTAAATTGTTTTAAATTAAAAAAAATCCATAAAATCTTAGCCTTTAGATCAAAATAAATCAACGCTCAAGATTTTTTCTCACATAAACAAGCCTTCTCACCGAAAGAACCTTTCTCACATGACCCCGACGTGTGTGTGAATATTTTATAAAACGTAATATAAATAAATTTTACGCCTAAAAATTCGGGTTATTACACTGGGGTTGGACGGTTGAGGGTGGTGGCAGTGGTGGCACTGACATTAAAGAAGGTGGTGGTAGTGGTGGGAGGTGAGGAGGGAGTGGAGGTGAGGGTTGCTGGTGACAGTGAAATGGGAGGAGAAGAAAAGAGAGTGGGAGATGAGGGAGGTAGATGAAATATTGTGAAAGTATTGTGTCAAAAGGTCTGGCGATAATATTTGGTCGGACGACCTTGCAACACGGTAGAGGAGGTGCTTCTATTCAGCTCGAGCTTCATGATGTCGACTAAAGTTCAAACCTCCATTAATGAATCTATCGAGTTTGAACCACCATTGATAAATCTAGCGAATTCAACCTCTATTAATGAATTTTTGAATCTCCATTAATGAATTCGAACCTCACAGTGTTAATACTTCAAACAACAATTTCAATGACTCAAACTTGTCTTGTAAAATACTTCAAACCTAAACATTACAATGTCTACCATTAATGAGCGAGGTTTGAACAAATAATAAATTTTTGTTTTTTCTAGAGATGAAGGTTTGATTTAGTGGTAAATGAGAAGTGAGATTGAGTCATTGTAAAAGAGAGGGGGAAGGAGAAACATAAGTGTGCGGCGTTATGGTTGGAAGGGAGAAGTGGTGTTTTTCTAGGGTGGAAGAAGAGATTGTTTCTTAAATTATTTTTAAACAGGTGAATCTTTTTTTTTTTTTTCAAGTTTAGTTTTTATTTTTTCCAAACTTAATCATTTTTTTTTACTAGGTTAGTGATAAAGGGAATATTACCAACTAAAAACCCCGTCGTAGTATGAGTAGGGGTGTCGAACACGGGGAAGGTCCATCGCACTAGTCATAAGCGTTAAACAAGCTAGGTCAAATGGTGGTCGCGAGAGGCGTAGAGAACTATGAAAACAACTAAGACTAAACTACGAAAAACAAGAATAAAAGGGCTAGGGTTAAGAGATCCACATCTCATACCACATTAACACCATGAATTGTGAATCAATCGAGCTTAGACTTAAGTCGTGGATAAAGGGAGGTCGTTCTAAGAGTCGTATCTACTCTTTCGACCTAGTAAGACGACCGGAAAGACATATACGAGCTACTTTCGTGGCAGACACATCTAATGGGCCATAAGCACAAATCACAAAGACTTGTAACTTTCCCTTGATCGAAGGCCGAAATTTTGTGGTGCTTCCATCAATCGGGCAAAGGAAGTCATCACCCACATTCACCTTTCGATCATTCGGTAGGGATTTTTCAATGAATCCTAGCTAGCTAAACACAACACTCAACAAAACCGAAACCTTTGGTACAAACATTACCACAAACCAAGTCCTAAAAACAACT
This sequence comes from Salicornia ramosissima, assembly GCA_951394345.1. NCBI lineage: Eukaryota > Viridiplantae > Streptophyta > Magnoliopsida > Caryophyllales > Amaranthaceae > Salicornia > Salicornia ramosissima. The sequence goes on along the minus strand of OX596236.1, from coordinate 15,830,825 downwards.
AAACCACAAACATGGAGGATTTTGAGGGGTTTCACTCAAATCCTAGAAATTAACTACTCGCACATAATTAATAAAAAACAGAACTAAACTAATAATGATAATTAAAATTAAAGCGAATAACATTAATTAAACCTAAAAACTAAGAACATCAAAATGAAACAAAAACCTAGGAAATAAGAACACTACTAGCAAAAACAAGAACAAGAGCATAAAACCTAACAAATTAACAACTAAACCAACAACAATAACAACTAATAACAAACTTAAACAACATAAAGAAAGAAATCAAAGTAAATAAAAGAAATAAAGTACCTTGAAAAACGGAAGAACAAGAGCAAGAAGAAGGAGAAGAACAAGCAATAACTACATTGCATAAATTGAGAAGGTAAAATTAAGAGTTTACAAGTGAAATTGAAATTAAGAGGAAGCTAAAAACTAACCTAAATCTAGCTTGGAGCCTCTAACCTTAGCTAGGGAGCAAAATGAGGAGAGGGGGCTAATTACACGAGAAAAGACCTAGAAAAGATTGAATGAAACATACAGGGCCGCTCAAGCGGGCGCTTCAAAGTGGGCACTACATAAATCCAAGTGTCCGCTGAAGCAAAAAAAATGAGTTACTGCCATGCTCCACCTAATCAAGCGCTTGAGAATGTCAAGCAGGCGCTTGGAACTCTAGACGGCCGCTTGGCAACTTAGCAGTCAGTTTTGAAAACATCATAACTCCTTCGTTTCTTATTAGAATTTAGCATATGACCAGTCGTTTTGAAGATATCAATAACAAAGCCGGTCCATTCAGGGTTATTGTGTCTAAAAAAATAACAAATTAATCAGGCCAATCCATTTAAGCATATTGTATCTCAAGTCGTGTCATACCAATATACCATCCACTGACACGAGTTATATATGTATAATACCCACTAATAGGGCCTCCTGATGCCAATCACTCAAAACATTCTCTTCAACCATTGCCTTCTTGTTTGTGTTTTAAGGTCCAAGTCTTGAATATCCATTAGTTAGCAGGTTTAATTAGAGTATATACCATCCGCTGACGCGAGTTATATATGTATGATAGTTGGGGCTCATGAACATATGTTATATACTCTATCAATGTACACCACTAATTACACTACATCCTTGCTACCACTAGCAATCGTTCTATCTACAATCATATTTTTGGATTTTCTTTTGGACGTTTCAAAGAATTTTTAATTACAATTTCTTTATTTGAGTTTAAGATTTTATTTCGTATTTGTTTGTCATTTTAATTTAATTTATAGCCTGGATTTGATTTGTTGTAAATAAAATTCTAAGTATGATTGTTAAACTAACATATTCCTGCAAGTTGGTGGTGTGTTTAATGTTGCAATTCAATGGATTGTTCTTAAATGATCAGTGTAGTATATTTAAGCCGCTTAATAATTTGTAAATGGATGCCTGTTCCTTAATTCTATACTTGTGTTTTCTACGTTTATGGAAGAACTGCTAGTTACTCGTCATTGACGGTGGAATTGTTGTCATTTTCCAGATATTGACTGATTTCCATCTACTTACCTTTTGGGTGGGAAGAGTGAGGACATATAGGTCTTACCCAATTATTTTAGCCATTGTGGATGACTTTGACAGTGATGGAAATAGGAAGACCTTTTAACCGCAAATTATTTTGTGCTCCCCCCGGGAGCACCATCCTCATTGTGGTCCCGCGATATACATTTTTCAATACTGCATATACATTTCTTAATACTGCATATTCAATCTCAATACTACATATGATCCTGGGACCACCTTCCTCATTGTGGTCCCGCGATATGCATTTCTCAATACTGCATATACATTTCTCAATAATAATGCATATACATTTCTCAATACCGCATATACATTTCTCAATACTGCATATTCATTTCTCAATACTGCATATACATTTCTCAGTACTGCATATTAATTTCTCAATAATATTAACTAGAGTAAATCGGTGCCAATGCACCGTGTATATTTTTATTATTTTATAAAAAAAATGCACTCCGTATATATTATATTTAAAAAAAAAACTCAAAAAATATATTGAAATATATTTAGTTTTATATTGATCATTAAATAATATAGAATACCATTTTGTCTATTATTTAATTTTCATCTTTTTAGCATAGTGAATTTATTATGAAAACGCACGTAGTTATTGTGGATAATGAGTAATTATTATAGGTTAAGTTATATTATATATGTTAATTTAATTTTTTTCATTTTTTTCTTTATACGTTTTTGCATTTTTTCTTTGTAAGTTTGATTTAATTTGTTTAAACCTGATAGTTTTTTGGTTTATATTAATTTTAATTTTTTTTTTTGTGTGTGATGTTAGTTTTGGTAGTTATATACTTATATGTTAGGAACTTGTTGCCAAAAAAAGTTATAAGGAAAAAAAGTTTATAATTTATGTTTAATTTTTATTCGTAATACCTATGGTTACATTTAAAAAAAAATAAAATAAAATTAGATCACAATAAAGTACACATTGAGATGATTCTAAAGAGAAAAAAAATATATAAGTTAGATCACAATAAAGTACACATTAATACGGTTCCAAAGAGATCACACATGATTATATTTGCTTGCATGTATAATTTATGTTTAAAAATTTAAAATGGCTATTAGAATTTTTTTTAGAAAGATTGTTTTAAATAGAAATTTTATTTTTTTTACTAAAAATTATATCACAATAAAGTACACCTTGAGACGATTCCGAAGAGATTACACATGATTATATTTGCTTACATGTATAACTTAAGTTTTATAATTTGTATTGGCTATTAGAAATTTCTTTAAAAAAATTGTTTTAAATAGTTAAATATGTTTTTTAGAACGATTGTTTAAAATAGTTTGTTATTTTTTTAGAGTGAGTTTTTTAGAGAGTTAATGAGAGGGCTCCATTTAAGATTTGGAGACCTCTCCTTCAAACTGATTCTTCTATTATAATATAGATTTGAATACACTACATTATTCATTTCAACACACTCAATATACATTTCCAACAAACAATATACATTCTTATATAAAAACAATGCTGAATCCACTTTATGATTCATATTCAATTCAATACACTAGCATATTCATTTCAATACACTACAATATTCATTACAATTAAACAACATTGATTCATATATAAAAAATCAGAATAGAATCTAAAAAAATATACATTTCAATATACTATAATATACATTTCATTACACTACATATTCATTTCCATTCAACAATAATAATTCATATATCAAAAAAACCTAAAATACGTAATAACATAAAATATTAAATAACCAAAATCAAGACAAAAAAAAAACTTATCATCAACAATCTGATTATCATCAACATCAAAACAAAAAAAAAAATCAAAAAGCTGAAGAGATCGAAAAAAAATGAAACACAGAAAATATAGGAGGTGGTTAGTAGCAGAACAGAATATTTGTAATTTTTTTGCAAATTTTTTTTTAAAGAAGCCAAACGACGTCGTAAAATCCCGAGACCACAGAGAGGAAGGTGGTCTCGGGACCATATGCAGTATTGAGAAATGTATATGCATTATTATTGAAAAATGTATATGCAGTATTAAGAAATGTATATCGCAGGATCACAATGAGGAAGGTGGTCCGGACCATGATATAACGATTGCCTTTTAACGTCTTAGTATTTTATTTAGTACTCCATATTTTAGTTATGGATGGTTAAGTCGAGATTATTTATACCCCGAAGACTAATTGGAACTAGGAAGACGTGCTCAGTTGTTTGAAACTTTGGAACTTTAGTTACTTCTAGTTTTGAATAATATTTATTGCCGTTGTTTACTTGTGAGTTTAGTGAGTAGTCTCTTAGGGGTCTGTTTGTTTTGATGGAAAACATTTTTCCGGAAAATGATTTTCCTCTATCATCTCATTTTCCTTTGTTTATTTTGGAAAGGGGTGGAAAATGTGATAGTAGAAATGGAAAATCATTTTCCTTTCTCACTCTTTACTTCTCCCTTCTCCACTCCTCTCATCCTTCCTTCATTTCTACTTCATTTTTATTTTCCTTCATAGGTTTTCCTCTCATCCTTCCTTCATTTCTACTTCATTGTTACTTTATTCGCCACCCCCAATCCCGCACCCCCGCCCCCCCCCCCCCCTCTCCCCCTCTTTTGTAAGCCTAATATTAGATATTTGGGGTTTAGAAGAGAGTAGTAGGAAATAAAATATGGTAAATAGAATAAAGTAGTTTAAGGTTTTACTTTTTCTCTCATTTTCTCTATTGTTATGGTGATTTACTCCATTAACAAAGTTGATGTTCCTTTTTATTGGATAATTTCTTTACTTGCTTTCTTAGTTTAATCTTCAATCTATGTTTATAATATATCTTCAATCTCCTTTTGCAATTTTTTTTTTTTTTTGTTTTGTTGATTTTCTTTAGTTTCTCCTTTAACCTGTTGTTTTTAGTGTTGATTGTTGCTTGTTATTTATCTGGATTATGTTTTTATTTAGTGAGTAGTCCTTTTTCACTAAGGTTGGCTGAAACCCAGCCATTTATTGATCATGTTCATGGAATTTACTGCTTGAATTCATAATTTTGAGGCTTGATATTGAGTCTTTGACTATTTGTTGAGGCTTGTATTAGATTCATTTTAGTTTTAATATCTTTTGTAGTCCCTTTTGTCTAGTTTAAGTCTTTTAGTCCCCTTTCCCGTTTTATGTGATTTCCTCCAATTTTGCATTACTCTTATGTTTTCTTCCATTTTGCAGATCCCATACACATTTCAGAACAAAAGGAATTAACCAGGAAGCCCTAAGGAAAAAAAAAGGAAAGGAAGCTAACTTTTGGTCCATGGGTGCCCAACCGTCCGCTTAGGCAAATAGAACACTCAAGGCTCTAGCACCTGAAAAGTGGCCAACCGCCCACTTGGCCTTCCCCTGTTTTGAAGTAAAAGTGTTGATCAAGTGGCCAAGAGTCCGCTTGAAAATCCCAAGCACCCGCATGGTCCTCCTAGAACCATGTCAGACTGCTAAAAATCATCCCAAGTGCCTATTGCTAAAAATTTCAAGCGTCCGCTTGTGCTTTGCCAAGCCGTTTCATTTAATAGCTTCTTAGGCTAGCTTTCTTTGTTATTTTGGGGAGTATCTATACCTCCCTTGTCTCCTTTTGATGGATATTCAGTTATTATGTAGGGTTTATTCTGTCCTTAAAGTTTCTCTTAATTTTTAACATTAGTTCTCCATTGTTCTTCCATTAATTGCTACTTTGTTGAAGTTGGAGCTCTTGTACTCGTTTCATTGAATCTTTTGGAATGAATATTTTTTGCATGATTTCCTAAGTCTTATTTTTTTTTTCCATGAATATTTTTGCTTTGATCATATTTACTTTTGCTTACTTTCATGCTTGTAGTTATGTGTGAGTAGTTTCATTCTAGGATTGTGACTTGTGAGCGAAGCTTATCAAAACCCCCCATGTTTGTATTTTAGTTGGTTCTTCGGTTTAGATGTGGATTTGTTAGTTCAGGGGTCTTGATCATGTTATCTTCTATGTTTAGCTAGCATAGTTGTGATTGTAGTGTTCCCATTCAAGGACTGAATGGTGAATGTGGGTGAAGTCTTCCTTTATCCAATTGATTAAAGGACTACGAAAGTAGGGACTTTGATCAAGGGAAAGTTATCGATCTTCGTGATTTGTGTTAATGGTTCGTTAGGTGTGTTCGCCACGAAAGTAGATCGTATACGTCTTTTGGTCGTCACACTAGCTCAAAAGAGTATATATGGTTCTTAGAACAACCTCCCTTTGTCCATGATCTATGTTTAAAATTCCATTTGATTCATGACTCATGGTAGTATGAGCGATGGATCTCTTGACCTTAGTCCTTTACCCTTGTTTTTAGACCCCTAGATTATCATCTCTTGCTTCCGTTGAACTAAATTTTATAACCATTCTTAGACTTAGCTTGTTCGTGTCTTGAAATGTCAGTGATCAACAACGTTTATCTCTTGGGTTCGACCCTTTCTTGCCGTTGCTAGTTCATCATGAGTTTGACTCAGTTTTATCTTTGATAGGTACAAGAACGGCATATCATCAAACCTTTAATTTATTTCAACACCTCGAAGTATAGGATTTTATATAAATTGTGGCTCAATAACCTTCTAAACAAAGTTTATGGAGTATTGATTTGATTGGCTACATCAAACATCTTGATTTTTTGGTGTTAGTGTATAAAAGCCCATGTTTACGAGAATAATTTTTTGGTGTTAGTGTATCAAACATCTTGATTTTTTGATTCCCTTTTAAATTTTTTTTTAAAAAAAATATACCACCAAATTTTCTTCAAATTAGCTTATTCATGTTGTGTTACCTCAATGACTACCACATGTCCTTTGTGGCTTGACCCTTGCTTACCTTATACTAGTTGTAAGGATTAGCTAGGTTTATATTGATTCAGGTGTTTTATTTGATTACGTAAAGTTCCCCTTATCAACAAGGAAAAGAGTGGATAAAAAATGACTGGTAATTTCGTATCAAAATGCAATTATATATGGAATCAATAATTATACTCATAAAATTAAGAAGAATACAATATTTTTAGTACCTCCATTAAATAGGATTGGGCCATTTTTTGGGGATCCCTCTCTCTTGCCTTGAGAATTCTGAAGCACGCAATAGCCTTGCTTGCCCACTTCTGGGCTCACCCCAAGGGAGTCTCCAAAGATAAGTCCACGAAAAAGGTTTAATAATTCTTTGCCAAAATGATAATTTGTAGGCCAACTGACCTCGCAGGTGTTACCCTATAGATTTAATTTGCTCCGGGAAAAAAACAGATTACTGACTGCTATCATAGTGTGTGTAATTTCACATCCATTGATGACATAAGCTATAGAAAATGCTCTCAAAAAAATATTCAACAAATTTTTTTATCAGTAGCATTGGAAATACTTGCAATCATATTAATGGAAAAGGGAAAAATCAGCTGCGAATCAGTTCAATTGTTTAGCATATTGTAGTGATTCCGTCTACTCTGTGACTAAAAAGTTTAAACAAAAGAACACCAGAGCTTATATACGCCGATTATAGTAAATTAAGTTCATAACATTACTCATAATTGCTTCGGCCGCAGCCTTAGGATCAATCGTGCGGCTGATCAGCAGAATACTTAACATGCTGCATTTTGTACACAGACTCTGCTGCCAACATACTCACTTCTCTGAAGTCCTGTAATGAGAATTCAGAATTCTAAACATTTAATCAATGCATGAGCTTTAGAGCAGGAGTAGCACTTTCAGAAAGTCCATTTGCTAGGTGGGAAGGAATTCAAAATATTTCATGTAAATCAACATAAAAAACATGACATGCATAGAGAAATTTGAACTTTTATTAGAAGTTTTTCTTCCACATACCTATAGAAAATTAAAAAAAAAAAATTATAGCTCTTTGTCACTACCATCCTCTGCTTTTGCTGCTGCCTTTTCTGTTTCCTCCAAAACAAAAGTTTTCAGTGATTCTACATCTCGTGGTCCTGAATAATAACAAAAGCAGAAATCATAAGCAATTGAGCCTTTTGATCTTTTGTAATTTGGTTCTACTACAAGAATATCGACCAAAAAATAAACGCACACACAAATAAAAGTAACGAAAGAAAGAAAACAAGGAAGCCATTATTTCTTGATATATACTATGTTAACAAGAGTTTCCAAATTTCTAGTTGTGGTTGTTGCTCCAGAGATTTGTTTTAAGCAACACTTATTAAGACTCAAGACACCATACATATTATGGATCTATATGGAAAGAAGAAAAAAGAGTAACTAAAGAACAGACTGCAGTTTGTGCAAAGCCAATTATTAAAAGAAATGGAAGCAGGAAATATCTTGGGCATACCAATAGTACAATGAATATCAAAATTGTAGCATCATGGTGCACACAGTACTAAGGTGCATTGACATACCTAAAATGAACATCTCTACACCCAAACCTTATTTGGTGCCCAGGGGTGATGGTTTGAAAATTATATAGTGCACCCATGCACCCACCGTTAAAAACTAACAATTTATGTTATACACTTGGAACATCTATGCTATATATTTTGAACATTTATGTTTTACATTCAGAACATTTTTTCCTAAATTTAAGTGGTTTAAATATAAAAGACAAATGCTCTATATGCATAAAATTTTAAATGCTCTAAGTAAATGCTCTATATGCATAACATGATTAACATCAAAGTTTCATTTTAAATGCAAGACCATGGTGTTCATTGTGCACCTATATAGTTTGGAATTACAACTTTTCTTTTGGTAATAAAATCTTTACTTTTTTACCAAAATAAACAAGACATTGGTTCTCTATCCAAGAAAATTATGGCTATTTGAAATTTTAAATTAGACCACATTATCTATAAAAAAAATCCTTTGTCCTCTCCAAAATAAAAGGATGCTTACTTGTCTAAATTTTTCTATGTTGATTGAGGAAAATATAATAATAATAATCTTTACAAACGAGAGATTGTCTGCGCCGCATATTGGCAAACAATTAAAAATTGTAGTTTGTCCCACATGCTGCAAACGAACCACAAACCGGGTCAAATTTAGCTCTAGCAAAGTCTTAGCAAAACTCAAGAAGTCAAGAGCTTAAGCAGAGCTTACAACACCTTAGGAGCTTGGTTCAGCTCATCAAAGAAACTAGGATACACTAAGGCCAACAAGCCAAGATATATTATTTAAACATAAACAAAAAATCCACGAAAAGGAAAAAGAATACAAGAAGCAAATAAATTGAAAAATTCACCTTGATATTTTATAACTTCTTCACCATTGTAGAAGAGCTTAAATGTTGGATATGAATGTATATCCACATTAGAACAAACTGGTTTACTAGCACCGCAATCAACTTGTCCAATTTCTATTTCGTCTTCACCCTCCATGGCTTTCCCCAAATCTTCCCATAATGATCCTAAATTCTTGCTAAAACACCAAGTGTGAGGATAATTTCATAACATACAAGCTTAGTTATAGAGCATCACTAAGACACTAACCCACTTATACATTTTTGAATCAGAGATTGTTCTTACCAGTGTTTACACCAAGGAACACAAAATTTCACAAACCATGCAGTATCCTTCTCCTTTATCTAAACAAAAACCAAAAAGAATGAGCAAACGAACAAACATGTCAGATTTTATAGTGCTCTAGTCTACTCATAGTGACTGCTAAAAAGATTGAAAATGCATATCATTCGTAAGGGAGCAGAGAAAAACTTCTTATGCACAAAGGTTCAGAGAATTAATTTCAAGCATTTTTGCAGAAGAATCGATTGTCAATTTGAAAAATGTACACAAACATACATAGAGTAATTGAACATTAAATTGCAACTAATCAAGTTTTTGATATTATTTGCTACAGCACAATAAAAATACTAGCATTACCCCAAGCCTTCTTAAATACCAAAAAAAAGGCAGAATCGATTGAAAATTTCCATTTTATAAGGGAAATTATGATGCAGGTTGACTGTAAGCCTTTACCAAACCAAATTGCTTCAATCCCTTAAAGGCAATATTCATGAATAACGATCATTTTTTTTTTTTCAATGATGCTAGGTTATAGATATGGGTGTCATATTGCTATGAAACGAGGAAGTAGGAACCAACAACTAAACGAGGAAGTAATATATATATATATATATATATATATATAGTGGCAAGCCCAAAAATACTCAGAGAAATCCTAAGCCTAAAATTATTTGGGTTAGGTACACATCTGATCTATACACGCAAATAAATGGATGACCTGTGTCACGAGCCAGGCCCATATGACAACTGTCAAATCAATTACTCATTCACACCCTAGCCGGGTGCCAATATGCCTATAAAAGGACTAGTTAGTTCATTATGTCAGGTATCTCATTCATAATTCTTTGACTCCATGCTTTTAACTCATTTTCTCTCGATCTCTACTTAAGCATCGGAGGGTCGCTCCCGGCTTCCACCCCTGGGGTTAGCAACCTTTCCTTGTTTTCCAGGTCAAACTCTAAAGAGGAGCACCACATAGACTACCCAAAACATTAAACACATTTGACCGTATATAGAAGTTCTAGATCGAGAACAGATCTGCGCTTTCTGTGGAGACCATCACAAAAACATGGCAAAAACCCAAGCTAAGACGAACCAAACAGACCTGCCCAATTGACATTTCCAGGGGTTATGTGACTGGCGACAAGAGAACAATGAAGAAAACCAATACTCGAATCAAGCCAGTAGTCAAAATCAACAAGAACCTCGCACGACTACTGAACAAGTGGTCACTCGCCAAGACCTGGAGCAGGCCATGGCCAAGATGTCCACAAACTTTGTGAAAAGCATGTATGAGTTGGTGAAAAGATTGCCTATTTTGGTTGAACCTTTAAAGGCCCCTAATTAGGAGACTATCCCTAACCCAGACAAGAACCAAGTCAACCAACGATCGCAAAATTCTCGATGGAGTCCAAGGGAAGAACTTTGTCAAAAGCCTACCATCGCGATGGGGCAACCTGGTTACAGCAATCAAACATGGGTCAAAGAGCTTCATCGGCATCAAGGCGAAAGAGATGCTAGAGAAATCATCAACTCTAGAAGAGGTTATGCCCGGACCATCATCGAGTCCCTGCGTACTAAAAAAATTGAACTTGATGCTAGAAAAATCATCAACAGTTGCAACGAGACACTCGGATTGAGGAAAGCTCACTAAGAGACTCCAGGCGAGATGAAAAAATCGCACCATACTATTGCAAGAGATCGATCTAAGCAAGGGTCGACTTCCGTCCCTAACCGAGAGAAAGATCGACTTTCGTCCCTGCAACGGGGGTGTTGCCTTATAAGACTCCGTTTAGCAAGAAGATCTTAGAAACTGTCGATCCCTGAAAAGTCAAAGTTCCCCCTATCGAATACTTCTCAGGGACTACTGGTCGGGCCGAGCCTTAACTAAGCACATGAGCCCAAAGGCCGAATTTTTTAAGCCATCTTGGCAAGCCATTTGCGGGCTTTTTGGGTCGAGCTAGGCTTTTGGACAAAAAACCTGTTTTTAGTGTGCCAAGTCCCGTAAATTGTTTGGGATAACAGGGCCAATGATGATCAACTCTACGCCGTGCAAAGCCCATATGGCCATGCAAACTAGCAGTGAAGCCAGTTGGTGTCACTTCTTTCCCAATACCTTGAAAGGATTGGCACTGACATGGTTTTCGGAATTATCGTCGGGCCTCATCAACAACTTTTTTGTGTTAGAAGCAATGTTCCTTAGTCACCTCATGGCCGGAAAGAAGCAAAAGAAAACAAGCATTCATCTAATGGCATTTTAACAGGGAGAAAATCAGTTGCATTTGCGACAATAATGTTCCTTAGTCACTAAATCAAATGATTCAACGCTGAGCTCCTCGAAATCCCTAGCTTCGAGGACTCAGTTGCATTTGCGACAATAATGTCAAGTTTTGATGACCAGCAAGTTCAAATTTTCGTTACTCGAAAGCAAAGTATCGACCTATATTGAGGCGATGGATAGAGCTCAAAAGTATATAAGGGATTCCGAAATCAATAACCCCATTAAGAAGAATGAAAGGAGAGAAGGGAAGTGAAGGAATGATCATCCTAGAGCCGGGAACCGTAGCTGGACGTCAAAGTCAAAGAAGGATGTAAGGGACGGAGGAAAAGACCCCCAATACAATATCAATCAAAGGGAAATATTCCTTGACATAACAGACAAGGACATACTACCAAGACCTTCTACCATGCGTACCTCGGGCGACAGAAGACACAAAAAACTATGGTGTAGATATCATCATGATTGTGGACACACCAAACCAGATTGTCGAGAGTTAGAGAAAGCCCTGAGCTAATTAGTTGACGAAGGAAAGCTGAATAAGTATTTGAAAAAACTCGATAGTTCGAAAAGACAGGGTCGTGAAGATGCCAACAACTGGGATATGGATAACATTGTTGGGATAATAGCCTAATGCATTTGTATGATTGAAAATTACAATCAATGTAATTAAGTGCAAGTTATGAAGATCATATTAGATTACATGCTTGTAACTCACTCGGTTGAATGGTAGTGTTTTTCGAAATGTACTATAATCAAAGTAAAAACCCTTAGCAGGACATCATTTATGTTTATAATATCCTAGATATGAGAATTGCAACTAACCCGGATTAGGATGATACTTTGTGTTCTACACTTAAGCCCTACAATGGTAGGCACTCCATCGAAGGAAATGGAGGAGGCTGGACATGTACTACATCGAGCAGCTTGGGCTCATTAGCACCAAGCTCCTCGAGGACATTTACCCAAGGCCAACATTTAAGCCCTACAACAAGAGTAGGCACCTCGTCGAAGGGAAGGGGGAGGCTGGACAGGTACTATGTCGAGTAGTTGGGGCTCATTAGCCCCATGGTCCTCAAGGATGATTACCCTAGGCCAACACTTAAGCCATAGTGCCATACACATGTAGGCACCCATCGAGGAGAATGGGGAAGGCTAGACAGGTATCCATCGAGTATTTGGGGCTCATTAGCCCCTGAGCCTCAATGGATCACCTTAGGCTAACACTTAAACCCTACACATGTAGGCACCCATCAAGGAAAATAGGAAAGCTGGATAGATATTCATCACCTGAGGCTAACACTTAAGCCCTACACATGTAGGCACCCATCAAGGAAAATAGGAAAGCTGGATAGATATTCATCACCTGAGGCTAACACTTAAGCCCTACACATGTAGGCACCCATCAAGGAAAATAGGAAAGCTGGATAGATATTCATCACCTGAGGCTAACACTTAAGCCCTACACATGTAGGCACCCATCGAGGATAATAGGGAAGGTTGGATAGGTATCCATCGAGTGCTTGGGGCTCATTATCCCATGAACCTCGATGAATCACCTTAGGCTAACACTTAAGTCCTACACATGTAGGCACCCATTGATGACAATGAGGAAGGCTGGATAGGTATCCATCGAGTAATTGGGGTTCATTAACCCCGGAACCTTGATAGACACCTTAGGCTTTCACTTTAGCCCTACACATATAACATAAACATATACTTTATAATTTCTACGGCATATCCTTGAACTATTATATGTTATATTGTATTTCATATATTCTATTTTATTATTTTTAATTTTATTTTTAATTTAATCTAATATGCTAGCTTTTTTTAGGATAATTACGAAGATTTGAACAATGAACATAGCATCTGTTTAAAATTATGAACATAGCATCTAGTTTTTGCTTTCATTTTTTAAAATTTTATTTATGGATATCAATTGTCCAATTAACTTGATTTATATTGAATTAAAATTAAACTTTAAACTAATGTAACTTCATTAATAGATTGCCCATTAACCAATGTAGGGAAGCATTTGCATACTTCAGCCACTCACAAATAAAAATAAAAATAAAATAAAAAAGCCGTAAAATTTATAAACGAAGGTGTACCTAAATATCCATACAAAAACCAAGAATCAAAAACACAAAATCACTAAATCTGGATCTCAAACAATACTAAATTAGATATAAGCATGTTTTCAATTTGTCATCATCCAAAAATAGCATAAATTCAACGGAATATAATATATATATTTTTTTTTTACAAAAAAAGGGGGGGTTAAAGATAGAAATTAAGCTAAAAACAATTGACTGAAAAATCGAATAAACGCAACAATTGATGAGAAAGTATTGCGATAAATATGAAAATAAAGAAGGCAAAGATGAGCAGATGGAAGTACCTTATCGGAGAAAGTATCTTCACTGAGAGTAACAACATCAGCATTACATCGAATTCGAATCATTAGAAGGAGAAGAAAAACAACAATACATGGCGATTGTTTGACAAGAAACCTTCTGTTAGCCATGGCTAATTGGCTATTGTGCCTTTCGATTGGCTTTACTCCGCAGTCCGCACCTCTTTCAATTCTTTGTTCGGCTATAAAGTTCGCTAGTTTGAGGGAATTTCCTAACGGGTATGTTGGAAAAATTACTTTTATAGGTAATAAATATGCGCAAATTATTACGGGTGCCAGGACCACGTAGGTTTCTGAGGTTTCTGGTCAAAATGATGTAGTTTAGGAGTAAAAAAAATTAATAGACTTTCTATTTTCAACGATTTTATTCTGCAAATAGGGTGAAAATTAACTGCTTTTAATTACGTATAAAAAAATAATTAGTAGGTAACAACTAAAATCTTCGCTTCCACTTCGCTAATAACAATCTGCAAATACATTCTATAGTTACCTGCACAAGCTAATCTTTTGCTTGTATTCAGTATTAAAAAAATGAATATTCAGTATTAAAAAAAATGAATGTTCAGTATTAAAAAAATGAATAATCATTTTAGTTATCGGAAAAGTGAATGTAAATTCAGGTTCTTTGTGGTAAAATGAATATTTAGTATAACAGAATGAAAATTCAGTATTAGAAAATGAATATTAAGTTTAGTTAGGTGCAAAGTTGATTGTTAGTTCAGGTTCTTTGTGATAAAATGAATATTCAACATTAACAAAATGAATATTCATTATTAAAAAAATGAATATTCGATATACAATAATTAATATTCATTTTATTAGTTGTTGTCAACGTGGATTTAAGCTCGGATTTTTTGCGGTAAAATGAATATTCAGCATTAAAAAATTTGAATATTTAGTATAAATAAAAAAAATGAATTGAATACTCAGTATTAAAAAATGAATATTCATTTTAGTTGTAAAAAATGACTCGCTGTCGCGCGAGACCACAATTGTTCTATGTACTCCCGGGAGCATTGTATACTGTAGTTTAAAAAATTAGTTTTTAAAAAATGAAGCTTTTAGTTTTTTTTTTAAAAAAATTGTGGTAAAAAAATGAATATTATAGTGTACAAAAATGAAGATTAAAGATTAATAAAAATGAATATTGTAGAGTAAAAATGAAGATTCCCAGGACCACAAAAAGCTACGTGGTCCTGGGAGCACCATATAACAATTGCCAAGTATGAGCGATTCAAATTTGTAGGTACCAACTATTGATTATTCTCCTACGGTACCAACTATGAGACCCCTTTACAGTAAAAGGTCAAGATGACCTAGAACTTGCTAAATAGGTTAATTTTCCAATTAACGACCTATTTAAACTTTAAAAAAAGAAAAATTATTTTTAAAAATCTAGAAATTTTATTTAAAAAAAAAAAACTCTGAATGGAGGTTGGGGCGGCTGATTGGGTGGCCGGGGGGGGGGGGGGCAGAGGGGTGCGGGCGCTGAGGGTGGGGGTGGGGATGTTCGACGGGGCTGGGCATGGCGGGGGAGGGTTCGACGGGGCAGGGAGGTGAGGATGGGGGGTTCGAAGAGGTGGAGAAGGCGGTGGTTAGGGTTTCCATGGAGAGGAGTTTCGGGACTTTGGGGTTACGGGGGAGGGGGGTTATGGAGGAGGGGTAGTCGGCGCCAGGGAGGGGGGTATCGAGGGTGGGGGTGTCTGGGTGGTGCTGGAGGAGGTAGAGGGTGGTCGGGGAGGGGGGTTTCGAGTGTGGGTGGAGTCGGGGATGGGGGAGGAGGGATAGGTTGTGCCGATGGGGGGAGGGGAGGGGAGGGGGGTGGCGGCTGTGCTTGTGGGGGAGGGGGTGGTTAGGCGGGCTTGTGTGGTGGTGGTGGGGGAGGGGGAGGGGGAAGGGTGGGGCTGGTAGTTGATTTCTTTCTTTTTATTTTTTATTTTTTTTATTTTATTTTTTATTTTTAATTAGAATATTAAGTTAATTTGTTAATTTAAATATTAAGTTAATTAATTTAGTTGATGAACAATGAAAAGATGACACGTGTACATTTAACCCATATAACAAGTCACCTTTAGGTACTGCGAGAAAATAATTTATAGTTGGTACTTACAAATTTGAATCGGTCATACTTGGTACCTATAAAATTAATTATTCCTTTTTTGTTTTTGTTAAGGAAGGTAAATTAAACGGTTTTTTCAGCAGGTACCCCTGACTAATTTCAAAATGTATGGGGTACCCTATGTTTTTACGAATGCACCAAATTTCCTTGAGTAATTCGTAAAATGTACTGAATATCCTTACTAATCAAAATCCGTTAGTGTTCTTGATAATTTATGCACTGAATACCCTTACGAATCAAAATTTGCCAAAAAAAGAATCGAGTAAATGAAAAGACAAAGAATGGTGATAGGGTTTTTTCCCATTTTTCTGGGGATTACTATAGGGTTTTTCTTTGGGTTTTGATTTTAGAGCGTAAGAGTAAAGCAAATGAAATAGGAATATGAGTATCGACGGCCAAATATATGAAATGGGTTAACATAAGGAGTGTAAACAATTTTGCACCCAATTAACGCTAGTTACCCATTAAGGGCACTAAGTGTATTTTGTGAATTACTCAAGGGAATTTGGTGCATTCGTAAAAACATAGGGGTATCCCATACATTTTGAAATTAGTCAGGGGTACCTGGTGAAAAACCGTAAATTAAATTGTATATTGCATATAGTTAGAGTTATTGTGTATAATAAGTAGTTATTATACGATAAGGTTCATTAAGTTATGTTATTTGATTTTTAGGTGACAGGAGTATATGATTTTAAATAATTTTTAATATTCATTGTATTCTTTCTATTCTATATTTATTTGTAAATAGAGGCGCAAATGGGTCGTTTGGGTTTGGTATGGTTGGACCGAGGTTGATTTGGGTTGGGTCAATTCAAATTCAAGGACTTTAGCTTCAGGTTGCGCTAGATTCGGGTGTTCTCCAAATAGAATTAAAGGGAATAAATAATCAAGAATACACAAATTAATGGTTGGGTAACTCGAGTCGGTTCGTGTGACGACCCGACTCGCTTAAATTGGCGCGGAAGAAACCGACGAGTCGAATAGTCAGAACTAACAACTAAAATACTTGAAAAATTAAAACAATACCTCAAAGTATTATATTACTAATCCAAAAAGTACAAATACCCACAAATTTGTACATCACTAAACCAAAAGTCAAACTATCAATACTAATAAACGTAACTCTAACCACAAGTCAGAGTTTAAAACAAATGTATACAGATATCAATGCTATAGTCCAATACTATCCAAAACTAATAAGCAATGAAGAAGGAACAACTAAATCATAAAAGTGGCACTCGCCCAACCCAAAGCTAAGCAAGAACCTCATCATCAGAATTACCTGAAAAATAAACAACAGTCCACCATTAGTGGCGAGTAACATAACTGACTCACCCTAACGGGAATACACAAGAACATAGCATAAATCAAATATCCAAACCAAACATCAAATCACGCGAACCATCCAACATATATAGACTCGACTCAACTAACTTATCCAAACTTATCTTTGGCGCAATCATTCATAAACTAGACCGGACTACGCTCGTACGAACGCCTCTTACGCGATCGAACTTTCCAACTATGCCAGGATTGAGAATCTTACTCTCAACCCCATGAAACCAATCTTACTGGAAATCCATGTCAAAGACGATATAGTGGTAAGCACTATTCCAATACCGCGGTCAGGATAGGGGCAACATCTTAACCCAAAAACATAGAATCTTACTCTAAGTTTTAGGCGTCTAGCTACGAAATCAAGCTAATCTTACATTCTTTAACTTTAATCCGAAGTTTACTCACTTAGTTACTTCTTAAGTTGCATCTTACGCCTTGACTTAAGGAAATAACGCGTAAACCAAACATCTTACAACATCTTAACGTTTTCTTTAACTTTTTCTTTAACTTTCTTTACTTTCTTTAACTTAAAAGACTTAATCAAGAACTTATCAAGACTCATCAAGAACTCAAAGAACTCAACCAAGATTCATAAAGAACTCATCCAAGATTCAAGAACTTCAACAAAGAACTCAATCAAGATTCAAGAACTTCAATCAAGAACTCATCCAACTTACATAAACCACACGCATGAAATCAACACATATACATGAAATTACCAACTTACTAGTATCCCAAAATTCATCAAACTTTAACATGATAAACATAAACTTATTATAACATAATCAAACATAAAATCAACATATTCAATCATCAAATCATCGATAAACCACTTAAAAATCAGATTTACATTCATACATAAAAACATGATCAACACTTCTACATAAACTAATCTTATGCATTTAATCCATACTATGATTCATAGTACACCAATTAAGTTGAGAAAGCATGTTACCTTGTTGAAGATTAACAAGATAATACTCAAAAACTTGCTGCCCGGAAACCCAAACCACACGGCTAGACTACACGGTCCACCACGGCACGACACGGCTTCGTTCAACACCGCACGAACACGGCCCAACCACGGCAACACCACGCACGGCACAGCTTCAACACGGCTGCCACCACGCACGGCTTCCCACGAACACGAGCACCACCACACGGCCACCCACACGAGCCACCACACGGCTTCACTTGACCCACACGATCAAACCCACACGAACAAGTGCCAAACCAAACCCGAACTAGAGATCTTCTTTGGAAATTAGGTGGTTTAGTTTGTGCTTTGATACTTAAAGATCAATAGACTTTGAATCTTTAAGTTTAAGGTTAGAATTGATGATGAACAATTGATGGGTTTCAATTAGCCAAAAATGGCGTGAGGCAAGGGAGCAAATGGAGGGAGTTGTGTTTGAAATTTGATGGCAAGAGCATAAGATGGCAATTTAGCAAATGGATCCTTAAGCCTTACTAACCCTTCTATTTATAGAAGTGGTTTAAGGTGTGAATGCAAGGCAAGTGGCAAATCAAGCCACTAATCATCAAGGGGGCCGGTTCTATTGAGGGCAAAATGGGCCAATTTGGGCTTACGATATCAATTGGGCTAATTTACAAAAAGTGCATGACTAATCATGCTTAAATCGATTTAGCCCAAAATATTAAATAATTAATTAGAAAATTAAATAATAAAATTCTAATTAATTAAATAATAAATAAAAAAAGATAAATAATAATAACTGCAAATAAAATAATTCGAATTAAATCGAAATTATTCACATAAAATCAAATAAATAGTTCAAAACTAAATTTGAACTATACATAGCAACACATAAATACACACAATCACCTAGCAGAAATACCTATAAAATCAGGGTCGTTACAGTTCGAGTCATGTCAAATTCAGGTCGATAATATCATGTTAATTCGGATTTTTTCGTGCTGGGTTACTTACTTTAATTTTGTCACCTCTACTTGTATACTCAAATAAGACATGAATTCGATATTATATTTGGTCAATTATCAACATATTAATCTACTTTATCATAAAAATAGAAAAACCTTGTTTGGGGAGTTAGCTGATAGCTCTAATAGAGGTTATCTGGCTTAGTTAGCTGCTTTGACTAGCTGATTGTGATAACTGATTGGACTACCTGATTATATTAGTTGTTTGTGTAAAACTGTTTAGTAAATAGCGGTTAGCTGTTAGATTTTTCAGAGTAAAAAAAAGAACCAAATAACTATAAGCTCTTCCAAAAAGCTCTTCATACAAGTTTTTTGAAAAAGAGCTTTTTCATCCCAAAACTCTCTTCCAAACCTCTAACTCCCAAACACCAAAAATAGCTTTTTGATTTAGTTAAACCTTTTTTTTCTCTCAAACCTCTCCTTTCCCTCAAATCTCTAACTCCCAAACAACCCCAAATTTTTTGTTGATATTGTTTGACTTCCATATTTTTATCATTTTTTTGTACATCAATATGTTAAATATTTATATTATAATTTAGGAGTCAGTTTTCATGATGTAAATATGCTATCATAACATTCTAAATATACCTCTTGCATTTGACTAAATTTTAATTTATCGTGGGTGTAATAGGTGTATTTTGATTTTTTTGAGGCGATTACATTTTTACCCATTATTAAATTATTATTTTTTTAATTTGAATAATTTTTTTTATTTTTAAAAAGAGTAAATTTTGTTATTTGTGGGTAGTCACTTTTTTATATTAAATTTAAAAAGGTTTTTCTCACTAATACCCATGTGTTTTTGAATTTTCTCAGGTGTACCCATCTTTACACAACTTTCTCAGGGGGACCCATCAGCCCATCCAACGTTAGTCACCCATAACCTGAATTGCATCTTAAATGACGACGTTAGGTGAAAGGTGTTAATATGTTAGTTAAGACCCAATGTTAAATTAAAAAAAAAAAAGAAAAAATAGTACTCATTCATTTCCCTCTTTATTTCAGTCATCTAAAACACACTCAGTCACTCACTCTCTATTCTTCTAATGCATTCCATCATCAAGCAAACACCATAAAAATTCAAATGCTTAGTTCTTCAATTTTCACTTATCTTTTGTGAAGGTTCGAAGGATTTTTGTCACAAGAAACCCTAAATTGTGGGTTTTCACTTTCGGATTTTGGTTGAAGAAGATTGAAATTCGGAAGACGACATTGAGGTTTGTTTTTCGTTTTTAATAAATTTTGAACTTTACTTAAAATCACATGTATATCATACTTGTGTTTTGCTCTGAATTTTGAATAGTGAGAAAGATATGATGTTGTTGTTGGTCATTTTGTGGTGAGTATGTTTTGGGGTATTATTGATTTTGGGTGTTAAGGTTTATAATGTGACAACTTCAGCTTTGTGTGCCTGTTGTTTTATTCATAATTTTGTGGTTTTATTTGATTTAGGGGTTTCATTTATTCATAATTGAGTTAGGCTGTTCTTGTTTTTGGATTATTACAGAATGAGTGATTCAAAGATCTTGAGACTGTGTTATTTGAGTAATTGTGTGGAGCTTGAAATCCCTGAGATTAACAAATGCTTGTTGATTAATGTTATGAATGATGTTACTATTGAGTATAGTGAGAAGGGTTATTGTTTTCCTAAATATCCAACATTTAGTTATGGTTTTAGGGGTGTAGCTAATTAGTAATTGATGATGAAACTTTGATGAAGTTTTTTGAGGATATCAAAACTGTTTTTTTGTACTCATCTATGCTTTAAGTATAGTTTTCAAAACTGTGAATACTGTACCCATCTATGCTTCTACTACTTGATTTGTGTTCCTTAGGCATACGGAGAATAGCTATGGTGAGGCATGCTACAAGACAAGACATTTCTGAGCAGTGGCCTTATGAAGGAGTGTGTCCTAATATTGCGCAGCTGGTGAAGGTTCTCGCCAAAGATTCAAGACTATGTAATGCTTACCCATCAGGAAGGGGTACATATGAGGTTCATGTTGGTAGGGCTAGGGTATCAGTTTCTCTGCAGGATCAATTTTGTGCTTGAGGTAGGTAGTAGATTAGTGGGATACCCTGCAAACATGCCATCAAAGCCATACATCATGAGGGTAAAGATCCATTAGCATATGTGAGCGAGTCGTTCTCAATGAGAAGATATAAGGAGGCTTACAATGGCAATATTGCCCCTGTACATGATC
Source organism: Salicornia ramosissima (assembly GCA_951394345.1). NCBI lineage: Eukaryota > Viridiplantae > Streptophyta > Magnoliopsida > Caryophyllales > Amaranthaceae > Salicornia > Salicornia ramosissima. The sequence goes on along the minus strand of OX596236.1, from coordinate 15,809,450 downwards.
AGGATCAGTGGCCTCAGAATGTATCAATCCCAACATTATTCCCCCATCCATGCAGAGGAGTGTCGGAAGCCCTTCAAGACAAATAAAGGAGGAGGGAGCTAGGTGAACAAAAGAAAGGAAAAAGTAGCACCACCATTAGTTGCAGAAAGTGCAAAGGATTTGGTCAAAATGCGAACACTTGTAAAGGAGGAAACACTAAGAAAGAGATTACTGAAAAGAATGGAAACAATAAGACTTTAACCACTCCTAAGTACTCCAAAAAGAAACAGAAGTATCAAGCACAACCTAAATTTGATGGCAGCCTCATTGAAAGTCTCATTGCTGGAACTGTCATCCCTCAGAAGAGGTCGTTTGAAGTTGGTGAGTCTTCAAAGACTGGGGCAAAAAAGCAGAAGGGGAAAAAACGAAAGCAGCCAAATGTGTCCCTTGATGATTTTGAAGACTTTAATGATCATGACATTAGTCTCATTACAACTTGGTGACAGAACCACACCAAATGAATGAAGCTACAACTCTGATAGGAGGGATTTTCATACCAAATAAAACCCCCCGTCGTAGTATGAGTGGGGGTGTCGAACACGGGGAAGGTACGTTGCACTAATCTAGGCATGAGCGTCGAACAAGCTAGGTCGGGTGATGGTCGCGAGAAGCGGAGAGAACTAACTAAAACTACACTAAGGAAACAAGAATAAAAGGGACTAGGGTAAAAGATCCACAACTCATACCACCATGAATTGTGAGTCAATCGAACTTAGACTTAGGTCGTGGATAAGGGGAGGTCGTTCTATGATCGTACCACTCTTTCGAGCTAGTACGATGACCGGAAAGACATATACAACTCACTTTCGTGCAGCGTCACATCTAACGAGTCCTAAGCACAAAATCACGAAGACCGGTAACTTTCCCTTGATCGAAGGCCCAACTTTCGTGGTGCTTCCATCAATCGGGCAAAGGAAGTCATCACCCACGTTCACCTTTCGGTCCTTCGGTGGAGATTCTTCAATGAATCCTATGTTAGCTAGACACAAGACTCAACATTACCGAATCCTAAGGTACCGACATTATCACAACCAAAAGCCAAGAAACAACTAAACCACAATCATGGAGGAATTTGAGAAGTTTCACTCAAACCCTAGAAATTAACTACTCAAAATTATTTAATAAAAACATAATTAAAAATATAACTAAAAGCATAAATTAAACCTAAAACTAAGAACAACTAAATTAACAAACTAAAACCTAAAACTAAGAACAACTATCCTAACAAACTAACAATTAAACATAAAACTAAACTAACACCAAAACCTAAATAAACTACTAACTAAAATCAACTAAAACAAACATAAATAACTAAAACAACAACCATAAACAACTAAACTAACATTTAAACAACAAAAAGCAAGAAATCAAAGCAATAAAAGAAAGCAATAAAGTACCTTCAAGATTGAAGAACAAGCTAAGAAGAAGAGGAAGAACAAACTAGAGATTCATTGCATAAATTTAAGTGTTTGATACCAAAGAAATCTAAAGGATTACAAGCTAAGCTAAGGTGAGAGAAGAGAGGCTCTCCAAGCCCTCCAATCTGCGGTTATAAGACGAGCTTTCAAAGTATATATACAATAGTAATTTACAAAGCAAAACACGGCCAAAAAACGCGAGAAAACAGAGCTGCCAAAAGGAGCGGCCGTGCAAGAATTAGGAGCGACCGCTCCTTTAGAGGAGTGGCCGTGCAAAGAAGAGGAGCGGGCGCTCCTTTGGTCCGGTGCTTAATTCTTCATTTCAGAGCTTGGGCGCGACCGTGCTACTAGGGGAGCGACCCCTCCTTTTGTAAAAAGCCTCTAAATTTGCCTTGGCTCAGATATCCAATGCTCGAACGACTCGTCGAATTCCTTGAAGTATGAGTTACCTACAAAAATGGGGAAAACGACCAAAAAGGAGTAGCACATAGCAAGAATACTGCAAAATAGCCGAAGCACAACTAAACTACAAAAAAGGAAATAAAAAACACAAAATGAAATAAGAAAAGGGAAAACTAAGCTATAAAACTAACATAAAAGCTAAGAAAAACACTAACAAAAAGTCGGTTATCAAACTCCAAATCCTTTCAGTTCACAACAAGCAACAACTTCCACTGTCATCAATCAAAAAAATGAGCCCAAAACCTAGGAAGATCCTGAAGAGGTTGGACATGCTCAAATGAATGTACTACTCCATTGAATGTGTTTAAGCTTATTTATGTAAATGTGTGATATTTTTGGTTGTAAATAATCAGCTTATAGGTATTATTTTGGACAAATATATCACAAATATCATTATGGCTTAGATTGGATTGAAAAATGGTTAATGTGGCCTTTTTTTTGGAAGAAAACTTATGTAGTACCCCTGTTTTGTGATTACTACCATCATGAATGAAATATATGGTATTATAGTATTATCCTTTGACTATTACTTTGTTGTAATTTCATTATTTGACTAATTAACTGGTGATTAAATTGGAGATAAGCGATGATAATGGATGAATTTATACGATTGTTGAAAATTCTAGTTTTACATACATATAAGTGTTCAATGCTTTAATCAATTTTTCATAATTCTTTACAACTTTCATAATGATGAAATCTTCTTTTTAATCACCATTTTATGTTTAATTTTTTATTATTTCATGAGTTTTACATGATCTAAATACATGCGTTGTGATTTACAATTCACTTATGCATTATAATAGATCGTACATAAAAAAACCCGATTTCGATATTAATTCATATGCATAGATTAATTCTTATTTTGTATATATTAATTTGAATCTCTTTTATTATGTGTTTTTGCAATCATAGATTTATTTCATATATTTCTTCATTATGTGATTTTAATTTATTATTTTTAGGATTTAATACGAACTTAATTTAAAGAAGTTACAATAATTAGTCGTAACATGTAATAATTCAAACCCTCCTAGTAATATGCACTTTTAGGATATAATCTGAGATATCTTGGAATTCGGGAATAATAAAAGTACGACCACAAAGAGAGACCTAGTAACATGTCCCCGAACACATACTCTAGGGCACGACCTATATGGGGACAATTGATCCTGGCATTGGTACTTCTTCGGTGTCCGTGGGGCCGTATAAACGCACGGTGGTGACTCCTACTAGGCTACTAGACTATATTCACGTGTGGCGTTAACGTGCATTCAAAACAACTCGTGACTTAGGCGGCCGGAAACGACCCCTACATGTAGTGGCCATGTTTTGTGTTGGGTTTGCCATATAGAAATGTTGTCATCATTTTGAAAAAACACAAATATTGCACAAAATTATGATGAAAAAAACCCAATGATATTTAATCATATTGCAATTCCAATCATAATCATGTTTTCATTAAGTTCAAAAACCATAAATTACATGACTAATTATGTAACGCCCCAGATTTTGGGCTATTTTCGTGTTTGTTTGCTGGTAATTATTTTGTTTCGGTGCATGGTCCAAATTTATTTAGACTATTTTTATTTCTTGAATGTAACCATTTTTATTTTATGGTTTATTATTTCTTAGTTTTATTTTATTTTAATTAATTAGAATTTTATTATTTAATTTTCTAATTAATTAATCAGTTTTGGGCCAAGTGCGAAATTATTCATGATTAGTCATGAATTAGTGCAAATGGCCCAAGTGATCATTTTGGCCTATTCCTTCTAAGCCCAACCGGCCCCTTATGTCATATGGCAAAGTTTTTGCCACTTGCCTCATGTTCATACTTGACTAACTTCTATAAATAGAAGTAGTTAGTAAGGCTTTGGGATCATTTTGTTCATTTAATCACCTTTGCCAAATTTAAACACAAACTCTCTCCATCCTTGTCCATCTTATTCCACACGCCATTTTTGGCTTGTTCACCACTAACCATTGTTCATTATCTTTTCTAAACCCAAACTTAAAGATTCAACCTTTATTGATCTTTAAGTATCAAAACACAAACTAAACCTCAATTGTTTCATTCAAGATCACTAGTACGGGTTGGTTTCCGGGCTTGGTTGAGTTTGGGACGTATTCAAGAGAGGTGCCTCGTGGTGGTTCATGGTGAAGATCGTGGTGGTTCGTGGTGAAGATTGTGCAAGCCGTGGTTGAAGCCGTGCGTGTTCAAGAAGGTGTCGTGTTATGCGTGGGCTATGGGCCGTGTGGTTCGATTTGGGCAGCAGGTTTTGTGTCTTTATGTGATTGATTTTGATCAAGGTAACATACTATCTCAACCTAGTTTGTATACCTTGAATTATAGTATAGATTAGATGACTAAGTTAGACCAAAATTTTATGTTTATGTACCCTTTTGTGTGTGGTTTATAATCTGATTTTGGGGTGATGATTTATGATGATTTCTTCTTGAATATGTGTATTTTATGATTGAATAAGTTAGTATTAAGTTTGATGTTCATCTTGTTCAAGTTTGATGAATTTTGGATACTAGAAAGTTAATGATTTTATGTGTTGAATTGGTTAAAGTATGCGTGTATATTAGATGGTTATAGATGAGTTCTTCATTTTGGATAAGTTCTTGATTGAGTTCTTGAACCTTGATTAAGTTCTTGGTTGAAGATCTTGAATCTTGGATGAGTTCTTGATGAGTTCTTTATGAGTATGGTTGAGTTCTTTATGATTTCTTTATGAGTTCTTTACGATTTCTTTATGAGTTCTTGATGGTTGTTTATGATTCTTTATGGGTTATTATGGATCTTAAATATGTTGGGATGAGTCTAGGATTCTTTGATCATGATTATATAGTCTTAAGTGTAGATTATATAGTCTTGGTTAAAGAAAATTAAGTTAAGTTTTAAAGAAAGTTAGATGAAAGTTAAAGAAAGTTAAGAAAGTTAAAGAAACGATTAAAGATTGATTAAAGAACGGTATTGTTGTTGGTTAGACTCAAGATAAAGGCGTAAAGGCAATCTTGAGGATAACTTCGGTGGGTTACATGTTATTTCTTAAGTCAAGGCGTAAGATGCAACTTAAGAATTAACTAAGAATGTAAATGAAAGATTAAAGATTTAAAGATTTAAAGTTTAGCTTGATTTTACTATTGGATGCCTAAGACTTAGAGTAAGATTCTAAGTATTTGGGTTAAGACGCTGCCCCTATCCTGTCCGCGGTACTGGGATAGTTGGTGATCTTACTATGTCGTCTACGGATATGGATTTCCAGTAAGATTGGTTTCATGGGGTTGGGAGTAAGATTCTCAATCCTGGCATATTATAAAGTTCGTTCGCGTAAGATGCGCTCGTACGTGCATAGTCCGGTCTGATATGTAAATGATTGCGCCAAAGATTTAGTAAAGATAAGCCTAAAGTCGAGTATTGGGAGTTAGTCGAGTTTTGGGATAATATCGTCGATGTCGTTATTGTTAACGTTATTATTGTTGGATATTGTTGATTTGATATGTTGTTTTACATGATCGTATGTTGTATGTCTGGTTTGGTTGTTTGATGTATTCTATGATCATGTGTATCCACGTTAGGGTGGGACAGCTATGTTACTCGCCACTGACAGTGGGTTGTTGTTAACTTTTCAGGTAACTCTGGTGATATCGGTGTTACTTAGCTTTGGGTTGGGCGAGTGCTGATGCTCTTTATTTGGTTGGATTGTATTTCGTTCCTAGTATTAGACTATTGTAGTGGCATTTGTAATTTCTAACTCTGACATCTATTTGGAGTTTATATTGTTAGTAGTATTAATAATAAGGATTGGGTTTAGTATTGTACAAGCTTGTGGGTGTTGTACCTTTGGGTTATAGTAATAATATTTCGAGGTTTTGTTTTGATTTTTTAGTCTTTGAGTTGTTAGTTATGACTATTCGACTCGTCGGTTTCTTCCGCGCCAGTTTAAGCGAGTCGGGTCATCACAAATTAACCATCTTAATTTTACCCCAAATACATCAACAACAAAAACAAAGAAGGAATTAAACCCCTTAACCCAAACCCCAATTACATCAGCAAAAAAAAACCCTAAATTCTTAGCTACATCTTTACAATTATTACAACACAATATCAACCCAAATTTAATCGATTCCCTGATTAAAGACCTAATGTCCGAAACCTTCTCTTCCACAACAACCAATTGTTGATGTATTTCAGCAGCAAGACCATTTCATTCTGGAGCATCTCCTACTCTACCACTGTAATACCCCAATAATTCTCACCAATTTAAAAAATTGTCTTTCTAGAAAATATATAGAATTATTAAAGCATTACCATTACGTGTGGAAATGTATAGGCTTATTCAAACTATTGCAGCGGAAATTAAACTAACTCATACCAAAATAAGTTCAATATACTTATTACAAATTGGAACCATGAAGGCCCTTAAACCAAAATTATTGAAACAATCTTAAGTTGTTGGAAATCAACGAAATAATCTTTAAAATAAGATAATGAAAGAAAAGGTTCTGGGTTTCACTCAATCACTCAACCCAATTCACCCCTTGTAAACTGGCATGCAAGACATCACCTTGAACCCTGAGTGTTTGCTCGCCATAAGCATGGATCATCACAGGGTCAAGGTAATGAACAAGACCAGAAGTACGAATCAACAAAAGTTGAGTATAGAAAATAATAAACACTTAGATCTAACACATTGACAACATAAATAAGACTCGATATGGTAGATGATTAAGGATAGATGCCTTTTATTCTTTTACACTTTATATTAATTAAGTGGCCCTCTAGAGCCGAAGCCAGTGTAAGCACCGGACGAGTTGTCTAACTAGGAGGTGACAATGGGAGCTACCCACGTTACAAATAAAGGAATGAGCTCAAACCTGCTAATGGAACACGTGGATCCTCCGCCCCCCTTAAAGTCACGAGTCCTGCCGTGAACCCAACCCACATCTATGCCAATACTCCAGACGTGCACTGGTCTAGAGTTTTAATGTTTACCCGAATATTTCACTTTAAGTGATTAGTGTCTTGAGAATCATTACAAGTATCAAGCACACACAACAAATAATTCACATAACGCTAGTTTTAATTTATATTGTTCAAATAAAACACACTGAACTCTTTTCCGAAGAGTGATTCCCATTAAGACCTTACGCCTTAAATGGTATCACACAACTACTACTAGAAGACATGAAATATTCAGAGAATCCATTCATGCATTAAAAAACTTGGAGAAGACAACTTGTCTATATTTAAATAGTTAGCTACAAGTGGGGCATGAAGTATTCATAGAATCTATTCATGCAATAGCTTGCTTTGAACTTGGGTAAAAAAAGTCAATTTTGTTTTCTTTAGCAATGGAATTCATGTGAATTTCATCAAAGTACAAAGTGTTGATTGTAATTGTTAAACTGATATTATTAAGAGGGCTTTATTTTTATTGATTTAGGGTTGGATTCTTATTGTTCGAATTGCTTGATTGTCGATGATGGCTATTGTTAGAGTAATTATTAGTTTGAACAATTTTTCTTGTGAGTTTTTCACGTACACAAAATGTAATGTTCACAAAGTATTTGGAATTTGTAATTGAATATGGGGAAAATTGAATGTAGTACGAGTTTAAATCAAGAAATTGACAGTAGTTTGGTTTTATCATCAACTTGTTGTGTTCTTGCAATGTTACAAGATGAAAATTTTCAAGATTTGAAAGATCTTAATTCTCTTTCTATGATGCTTGGGAAAACTAAGAGGCATGAGACCTATCCTCTTATACATTGCTAATCAAGTTGATGTTGCTTCTTCCCATTGCTAATGCAAGTTTTTTTTTTACCGCAAGAACAGACAGACGTAAATAAGATAAAAGACGATCTCGTCACAACATTGCTTGCCTGGCGTTGATAGCCAAATTGTGGGCAGATGTAGGGAGAGCCCTAGGGAGATACATAATTTTACAAAAAAATAAAGCTGGAGAATAAAGATCTAACAGTACAAAGAATAGATACTAACTCCGGCGAACCTGGACCAGTGAATAGGATGGTGTTATACAAACGAATGTGTTTTGCTTGTCTCAATCCTTTCAAGATTGCGAATCCTTCAGTTTAGAGTGCTGATAGGAAGCATTGATGGACTTACTGCCTGTTCGAGCCATTCATTGGATAGTCGATCCTAGACTTGCAACATGCCGACCTATTTTTGATTTTTTTCCAAGCCCCATGTACAAAATATATAGTGAGTATAACCATCTGGTGGGCGACCATGAACAATTGAGGGAGATCGCTTCCCGACCGGCCTAATAGCAATAACTTGGGCGTATCTGCTAAGTTGTCCCATTGGTAGATCTGCACGGAGTTTGTGGAGATCCTCTATGATTCGAAGCGGTGTCCTATGAGGGTTACGAAATAGGATTTCATTCCTATGTAACCATAGGACCCATAGAGTGAGCAGGAACTGTGACGACCCGACTCGCTTAAACCGGCGCGGAAGAAACCGATGAGTTGAATTGCCAATCTAAAAAACAAACTCACTAAAAATTAAAACAAAACCTCAAAATTATTATTACTATAATCCCAAAAACGTACAATACCCACAAGTTGTACAATACTAAACCCAAATGTATCAATACTAAAGAATAACTCCAATTACTGTCAGAGTCAAAATACACTAAAGATAAATCTATACGTCCAAACTATAAACATAACGTAGTCTAGAACAAGAACACTATAACGGCACTCGCCCAACCAATAGCTAAGCAGCACAGTCATCATCAGAATTACCTAAAACACAAAAACAATCCACTGTCAGTGGCGAGTAACATAACAGTCCCACCATAACATGGATACACATAATGATAGAACAAATCAAACAAACATATCAGACTACCAACCAACATATGATAAAAACGTCAAAATACCATTAATTGTAAAACTAACCAACTTTAAACAATTCCAACTTAAAAATCATAAAATATCTTTGTCGCTACCATTTACATTTTAGACCGGACTATGCAAGTACGAACGCATCTTACGCGAACGAACTTTCCTACTATGCCAGGAATGAGAATCTTACTCCCAAACCCATGAAACCCATCTTACGGAAATTCATATCAAACAGACAACATAGCAAGTATACACTATCCCAATACCGCGGTCAGGATAGGGGCAACGTCTTAACCCAAAACTCAGAATCTTACTTTAAGATTAGGTGTCTAAAAGTAAACTTAAGCTAATCTTACTTACAACATCGAAGTTATAATCAAGATCGCTTCTTTCGCCTTTTCTTGAGTCTAACCATAATCAATACTACTTCTTAAACCAATCTTTATCAAATCTTGAACTTTCTTTAAACCTTTCTTTAACTTCTTTAAAACTACCTTTCAAGAACTTTACAAAACCTTATTTATCTTTAAAATAATACCTTGAAAAACATCAATAAACTTGTACTTTAAAGAACATATGACCAACTTTCAAGATTTCAAGATTCAACCAAGAACTCATAAAGAACTCAAAGAACTCATCAAGAACCCATCAAGAACTCATCAAGAACTCAATCAAGAACTCGACTTCAACATAAAAACCACACGAAAAAACTCACCGAAAGTGTAATACCCCGAAATTTCGGGATATTTTAAATTTTTCTTAATTAATTAATTATATAATTAATTAATTATTTAATTGATTATTATTTAATTAATTATTAAATTAGTTGTAGCAATCTAATTATTTTATCCTGGCCCAAACCTTTTCCCCTTGTCATGCTAAGACCCAAGCCCAATTTCTTTCCCCTTTCTCTACACCTCAGGGCCCCCTTGTTTCTTTTTCCCTTTAATTGATTTATCTAACTTATTTTCACCAATATTACTAACTTATATCTATTTTGACATTTTCCTAAAAATCCTATTTTTATCCCAACTTCTCCTACTTTGACTACTATATTTTAGGAAGCCAATAACACCCATCCTCCTTATGATACCCCACGGCCCCCTTACATTCTCCTTCAAATTATTTAATTCCTTTTCAAGCTAAAATAATAAATCATATCTATGTTTGACCAGATTCCAAAAATCTAATTTTTATCCTCCTACTTTATCTACTAGATTTTAGGAGTTTGTTTTACTCCCTTGCCTAGTATTTCTACACGGCTAACACACCATAAAAAGGGGAACCACTTTTATAATTCTTAATCTCTAAAAACTAAACTACAAATAAAAACTCCTCCTTTTTCCCACACAAATACTTCCTTCACTTCATCAATTCAAACACCTTCATCAAAGAAAGTTCAACCTTTAGCCTTTGAAGATCGAACCATTCACCATCAATATTAGATTATTAGGTAATTAGATTGCTTTATTTAATCAATAGGATAGATTAGTTATATAGTTTTTAGAATAGGTTTGATCATGTTTAGAATAGGTTTAATCATGTATAGAATTGTTTAGAATTACTTAGAATTGCTTAGAATCATGCTGGATGAATTTTGAATTGTTTATTGATGATTAACCATGTTTGCCGAGTGCTTCTAATATTATTCCAAGATGTTTTGACATGTATGAATGGCGAGTGGTATTAAGTAACAAAAAGAGGATTTTTATCATGTTTTTAGTAATATTTGTTGATGATTGTTAGTTTATATGTTTAATTGATTATTGAATTGATTTATTAAATTGTTTATGTGATGATTCGATGAATTGATTTGATTATTGTTTACTAAGGGAGATTGTCGTGTGGTCAAGTATTAAGTTAGAGTTTTGGGTCAAGTTAAGATGAACTAGAATTGAATCGAGGATAAGTTGTGTCAATAAGGAATTGAATTGTGAACTGGAAATGAGAACAGAACAGAATTGCAATATGAAAAGATGACTAACTATGAAGTGACCGCCTATCTAGTGGCTCAAGTGCCATGAACATAGGTATAGTCGAAGCCATTGTCCTATCTTCGGATTTGGGACAGTTCTGGATCCCAGTGCTTGGGGAGTAAATCTTCGTGGTTGACCCGGCATGAGCAAGGAAAGTTGGGGAAGAATTAAGGTTTCCCCTACGAGCTTATGTCTGGTCACGGATTAGCACCTAAACTGAATAGAACTGAAAGGTCAATAGTGGTGTCAAGAAGTCTAGAACTGAATAAGTTAATTAGGAAGGTCTCGGTTATTACGTCGTTATGATTGTTTTCCGCTGCGTACTTGAACGTTATTGTCTATGAATGCTTTTCCTGATGATTTGTTTGACTATTTGGTTGACCTGTTCTGATTATTATGTTTCTAATTGTGTTCTACTGATTAAGTAGAACAATCTAATTACTCACCACTGATTGTGGACCCCAAAACCCTTTTCAGGTACAGGTGATGATTGATTGAGTTACGCAAGGGCTGGGATTGTGTGCGAGCTAGTTTAGCAGTTTATTTCTATTCTAATGTTCACCCCTAGCTTTTGTATTATTTTTAGTGGACTTTTCCTTATTTTGTAGCATTGTTGGACTTTAGAAACGTATTTATTTTGGATTATTTAATGGTTTTAATGATTAATATGAACTAAGTTTAGAGCTTCCGCTGTAATTGATGAATCTGATATTAAAGGTTTATAGATGTTAATGATCTGTATTGTTGTTTTCCCCGAAAACAACGCTGCTAAAATACGGGTCGTTACAGAAAGCATGCATGAAAACTTAAGTAAATCATCATAAAATCAATACTCAAATCCCACTTGAAAATCACGCATGAAATGATAACCAATCATCAAAAATTCATCTAACATGATTACTTAACCTATCCTATAATTATAGTACACATATTAAGGTAAGATAGTATGTTACCTTTTTGATGAACAAGCAATACAATCACACAAACTTGCAGCCCGGAAAACCCAAGTACACGGCCAAAACCATGCACCCACATGGCACAACACGGCTTTGCACGAACTCGAGCACGGCTATGCACGAACCACCACCACGGCTTCAACACGCCACCACCACGGACCATCGTCTTCAACACGGCACCACCACTCGAATCACACGGCCCTTTCAAACGAACCACACGGCCCTATCACGATCACGACAATCGAACAACCCCAAATTCCGAACCCAAACTAGAAGTCTTGATTGAAAATAAAAGGGATTAATGTGTTTAGAGTTACTTAAAGATCAATGGAACTTTAATCTTTAAGTTTTGGAAGAGATTGGATGATGAACAATGGTAGGGTGTTCATACACCAAAAATAGCGCGTGGAACTAAGCAAAGGGAGAGTGTTTGACTATTTTTTAATTGTGGCAAAATGATGAGCAAGGGTGCAAATGATGGCAAATGAGTTCATAAGCCTTTAGTAACCTTTCTATTTATAGAAATGGTTTAAGGTGTGAGCATGAAGCAAGTGGCAATTAGTCCACTAATTACAAGGGGGCCGGCTATAACAAGGCTCAAATGGACTTTTGGTGATGAATTGGGCTAATTGCACTCATGCATGTTTAATCATGCTCAAATTGCATTTGGCTCAAAAATATTAATTAACTAATTAGAAAATTAAATAATAAAATTCTAATTAATTAAATAATAATAAAATAAATAATAAACAACCAAAAATAAAAATAATCGAAATTATTCACATAAAATAAAAATAAATAGTCCAAACAAATTTTGGACCATACATAAAATAACATAAATAACAAATAAATCAACGACAAAAATACCGAAAAATCAGGGCCATTACAGGAACTCTATAATTCGCGGATTAGTATGTCTGTCTTCCTGCATAAAGTAGAGTAAGAAGTTATTGATCCATTGGTAGAGCTGAGGTAGGTTCATGTTCCCCACACAATATACCCAACGGGGAGGAGCACCATATTCTCTTGGCTATATCGCAGTCTCTAAAAAGGTGAGTGAGTGATTCATCGTCTTTGTTGCATGTTGGGCATCTACCAACACGTTGCGCCTATTTAGATTGACCTTTGTAGAGATGGCATTGTGTAGAAATTTCCATAGGAAAAATTTGCACTTGGGTCGGATGTTAAGTTTCCAAATGCGCTGATTAATATGGTTTACTTGCGCCGACTTAAGTTATTTGAGGAGGAACCAGTATGTTGCTTTCGTTATCACTTAGCCTGATACATGGTGTGCCCAATAGATGATGTCCTCCTTTTCTTGGGTCGGGATGTGCATTGACAGTATATGTAACACCCCCAAATTACCCTCTATTAATAACGATTATAAATACGAATTAGAGAGTAACTCGGGAGTATTACTGCCACGTGATTACGTAAGGCGAAACAGAGTTTTGCAGCGGAAAACATACTTATACTTTTATTCATTAAATAAAATAGTAACGTAATAGTTTTAATACATAATTGAAATAAGAACTTAAAACAAATGCATAAAATTAAACTTAGACTAGGTTAATTATCGCCCTTCGCCCCAATGCAGCACTTAGAACACATCGTGACCACCATCACCTATCTACTTATCAAAAGTGATAAGTAGGGCCAAGCCAAAACAAAAGAGAAATACGGGTTAGCAAAAACACTAAGTACATACAAATGCTAAATGTGTAAAGTCAACTTAATTAACCAAACATTCTTTCACAAATCATTTATGCTTTGCCAACCATAAATATTCAAATAATCCATAAATAAGAATTCCGTAAATTGGAAATGTAAACCAAACCAATAACTCACAAAAATATAATTGAATGATAATATGCAATTCATTTTCATAATTCATTTTCCACCCAAGTGTGCACACTCCCAAGCTAGTAACTCCTTTATATAGCCTATACTTGGGGAAAGACTAGATCATACAAAGTTCATAGTCTTATCAATTTATCTCCATCATAATGGGATTCAAGATACCTAGTCTCCACGTAGCGGGAGTAAAGAAATCTCCACATAGTGGGAGCCAAGAACCCAGTCTCCACATAACGGGAATAAATAAACCAATCTCCACATAATGGGAGTAAAGAAAACCAAAAGTGTCCGATGAAACGGACTTCTGAATTCCCGTATAAGGGATATCCATAATCCATTCACTATGATGGTAACTTGTTTAAATTAATTTTGCAATATATTTTCAATTGATTTAGAATTGATTTTAACAAAGATAATGTCAGACGAACAAACTTCCAAAATCCCGTATAAATGATGTCTAGAAATTTGTAACGGTAACATTTATAATCATTTTAAAAAAATGATTATCAATTAGAAATCGTTTTCAAGGTCCTTTTCGAAACATTTTATAACGAAATAATATTTTAAATATAATTATAAATAACCTTTTAAAACAATCAAATATCCACAAATATATAACACCCAACATTTTCATAATTCAACACTTTAAACATATTTACTTGAAAAATCATGTTATAAAAGATCTAGCCACTTGTACGTACCTCAGTCCTTGCTCTCAACACAAAACTCCTAATTACGAGCTTAGAATCCCGAATCACGAACTTGGAAATTCCTCCTAAAATAACCAAATAGTCTTAATCAAACCTTTGATCTATAACATAAGAATACTAATACTAACCCTTGACTAGTTGTGCATGAATAATTGTTCTAAACCTTTTTACCAATTTAATAATAATTTTATAAAGTAATAAAACTTTATAAAATTTAAAGTTGGAAAACAATATAGATATGAATGAAATGGTAAATATATTATAGATGGTAATAAATTAATAATAATAATAATAATAATAATAATAATACTAATAATAATAATAATAATAATAATAATAATAATACTAATAATAATAATAATAATAATAATAATAATAATAATAATAATAATAATAACTTATTGAAATAACTCACAAACTAGATAGTCATACTTTTAGGAGTAATCTATACTACTAAAAGGTTAACCACTAAAAAATGTTTTTTCCCTCCCAAACTCTACTTTCCCTCCTACTTACAAGTAATAAATATACATAGAAAAATGAATACATCATGCAATTAATGCTTTTTTTTTTTGTTTTTACATATCCTTTACTAAGAAACTAAAAAAAAAAAAAAAAACCTTTTACCATGGGACTTATTTACTTTTTTACTATAAATACTACTAAGGCTATATTTGGTTCATCATTTTTTTTTTCATTTGACCTTATTTTACAGATATGAGATGAACTTTTTTTTTTATCAGATCTGGAGTTATTGTTTTATTTCACTAAATTATGATCGTGTATATATGCTATTGAATAAGGAAAAAAATATATCAATTGAGATTTTATTTTATTTGTATTAATGACTAGTTTTTAAATATGCAATTTTTATAATTTATTTACGGATTTAAATACATATAAAGTTTGAAAAAGTCGTATAAAGTTAACAAGCCTACTCAAAGTTTTTTTTTCTAATTTGATCTAAACTTTTTAAAAATTATTTGATCTAATCTGATCTAAAATAAGTAATAAGTACATAAATAAGGTGAAATAAACATAGCCTAAATGGGTGGATAGTTTCCGAATTACTAAATGTTAGAAAAAATCAAACCTTTTATGTTTTATCACTTCCAATACACATGACTAGGAAATATTTTACCAATAGACATATTTACTTTAACCTTTTACTTTTAAAAAAATTAATTAATTTTTACAGTTTTAAGAATTTACCTATCAATGTTTACAATTTTATCTTTGACAATATATGCCACTATTAAAACATCATTTAAATCTTGAACATAATCCGTTTTGAAACCTCTAAAACATGTACCAAACTTTTAAGATGGTATTTGCTTTTTATTACAATTTGTATAAATCAAGTTACAAGCATAAAAGATCCAAAGTATCAAATAAAATTGAAATATATATAATTTAGCCTGAATTTGCAACAAATATAACAACATAAATTTAATTTATACTAAATAAAATTGAACATGAATATAACAGGATTTACAAATTCCAAATTCTAAATTCTAATAATAAAAATAGTTTCATATGAACTCAATATAATTAGTTCTTACCCCTTTTATTAAACTTTTAACTTTGCATGGAATCAAATAAATGTTTGAATTGAATACAATTTTATCATGTTGTAAGGTATTTTGCATAAACTAATTTTGTCATTGTTATCCCAGATATGGTCTTTGTTGCTTCAAATTTAACATTTTTTTTATTGTAAGCGCTTCATTGTAGTTGAAAATTTAGCATTCATTGCATAGAAATTATTGTATAACAATTATGCTCTGTATATTACAACTCTGCTTATGATCATAATAGAAATTTCAAATCAATTAAACTCAAAATAGTTGATTCTTACATCTTGAATGAAGCTTCAAATTTACAAAGATTGAAGAATAGAGAAGGGAGGTTGAATTTTTTTTTGTTGACTTAATATTAGGTTACAAAAAGAACTAAGCCGTGCATCGCACGGTATTACCTAGTAAAGTAATAAGTTTAGAAACAAGTGACCTTACTTGGTCTTTTGGAATAGCAAAACACAGAGGAAAGCAAAACAGGAGGAAGAAGAAAAAGAGTGGCGGTCAGCAGCTGGTGCAACGACGGCAGCAACTCAGGCCGTGGTGGTGCTGCTGGGTCGTCGACGGCAGAAGGGTGGTGCTGGATCGGCGGTGGCGGAGGCACCACGAGGAGAGAGAGAGAGAAAGAACGAGAGAGAGGAGAGCAGAGCAGCAGTAAGCCGCGGTGGTAGCTGCGGTGGAGCAGAAGGGAGGAAGAACAGAAGCAGCGGCGGAGCAGTGGTGGTGTTGTCGGAGGTGGCTGCGGTGTTGGGTCTGGTTGAAATGTTTGAGGTTTTTTTTTTTCCAATTTGTAAAACAAATCTTCAATAATTGAAGGTTTGAGAAGTGATTTTGTGAGTAATTTGGCATGAACCTTGCTCCATTTATAGGTAAAATGGGATAGAATTTCAGATTTTGTGACCTGATTTTGGGATGAAATTGGGGATTTTGCTTTGAACTTCAATGGAGATTTTGATTGAAGATTGGGGTTTGTTTTTGTGATTCAAATCAGAAGGAATTGTGGGTATTTATAGATGAATTAGTCTATTAGAATATTTTAGGGCTTAAGGTTGATTGATTGTTGTGGGTGGTGGAATGTATGGTGAAGAGGGATGTAGAAGGTTGCATGGAGGTAGATTAGGCAAAGGTTGAAGATGAAGGGGCATGGAGTAGTAGAGTACAAATTTAAAGGTGGCCAATGGGCTGGGTCGGCCCGGCCCGGCCTGGAACCCGCCCATTTTTTGGCCCGCCTGGGTCAGCCCGCTCCGACCCGTAACCAGCCCGGCCCGGTACCCAGACGGGTTGGTTACGGGTTGTGGTTTCAAAACCCAGCCCGTAGCCCAACCCGTAACCCAGCCCAG
Organism: Salicornia ramosissima; assembly: GCA_951394345.1. Taxonomy (NCBI): domain Eukaryota; kingdom Viridiplantae; phylum Streptophyta; class Magnoliopsida; order Caryophyllales; family Amaranthaceae; genus Salicornia; species Salicornia ramosissima. The sequence continues at coordinate 15,792,233 of OX596236.1, read as the reverse complement.
CCCGTAACCTAGCCCGACCTAGACCCAGCCCGTAACCCAGCCCAGCCCATAACCCGGCCCACCCGTAGCCCGGCCCGAAACCCAGCCCGCCCGTGCGAATTACTAGCATTTTATTATTTTTATTATTTTATGTTAAGAATTGAAATTATATATGTGATATGATTTTAATATATATTAAGAATTGAAATTATATATGTGATTTATGATTTTAATATATGTTAAGAAATAAGAATTAATATTATATTTATATATGTGATACATGATTTTAATATATGCTAGGAACAAAACTTATATATTTGATACATGGTTTTAATATATGTTAAGAAATAAGAATTAATATTATATTTATATATATGATACATGATTTTAATATATGCTAGGAACAAAACTTATATATTAGATACATGATTTTAATATATGTTAAGAAATAAGAATTAATATTATATTTATATATGTGATACATGATTTTAATATATGTTAAGAAGTTAAGAACTAAAATATATGTGATATTGATATTAATATATGTAAAGAATTAAAATTGTATATTTGATTAATGATTTTAATATATCTTAATAAGAATTAAAATTATATATGTGATACATGATTTTAATATATGTTAAGAACTAAAATTATATATGTAATACATGATTTTAAAAATGTTTCATTGTTTTGTATGAACTTTCCAGTTTAATCATAAGGTTAAAATCTGATTGGTTAGTTGGCTTAAACAGAAGCCCGAAATCTGTCTAGGCAAGATTTGGTATTTAAGTTGACCATTGTGTCGCACCTCTATTACATGGGATTATATCCAGTCAGCATTCGTTTTCAATTCATAATATTTAGTTATTTAGTTGTTCGAATTTAAATTAACAAGTTAAATATACAATTAACATATTTTTGCCAACTAGTGATTACATTTACAAATTTAAAAATAAAAAAAAAAAACCCAAACCCCCTCAAAACCCCCCAAACCCCTTAAACCCCCAAATCCCCTAACCCAACCAATGAACCCAACCCATGACCCACGAGCCCAACCCACGAACCCGCAACCCAGCCAAGCCCGGCCCCCAACCCGCCGGGCCGGTTCGTGGGTCGACCCTCTTCTGACCCAGCTCGGCCCGGCCCACCCAACCCCACCCACGGGCCGGTTCCGGGTCACCCAATCCCGGCCCAGCCCGCCCGTTGGCCACCTTTACAAATGTACATCATACGTGATTTTCTTCTTTTTTTTCTTTTTTTTTTTTTAAGAAATCAGATTTTTATTTTATTATGAGTTGTTAATTGGGCTTAAAATTCATGTGGGCTAAAGAAGTTGATAAAACCCAAAATAATTGTGCCATTGATTTGGAAAATAAGTAATTTTATAGTATTTTTATTTATAAATTTATGAAAATAGACTTTATAATTTAATTAATTGAAATACTTAATAAATTGTTAATAAATTATTTGATAAATAACTTGCCAATATTTTAAATAAATGTCAAAGAAAATAATATTTTAAGATTAATAACCATAATTAAAGTTAATTAATAAACTTGGTTAATAATACGGGGTATTACAGTATATCTGTCGTTGATTCCTTAGAGAAATTTTTCCAGTATATCTGCCGCAAGTGTTGAAAGAGCGTTTTCGGCAATGACTTATGTCAAAAGTCGATTACGAAATAGCATGGATGATCAACTAAAGAATGATTGTTTGGTCAATTTTATTGAAAGAAGTGTTTTTACAAATTCCCGACAAAGATGTCATTAAACGCTTGCCAAAACATGAAGACACGAATAATTGACGGGGATGTAATTATAATTGAAAACTTCAACGTTTTTTTGTTTTATTATTTGTAATTTGGAATGTATGACTTCTATTATTATGGATATTTATGTATCCGGATTATATGCGAAATTATGTATCAGAATTAATTTGATTGAAGGAACTCGTTCCCTCATGTATAAAAACCTGGCTATGCCATAGGTTAGAGTCAATGCATGATCTAGCAATGATCAGTTAGGAACCTAAGGCTAGGATATCAAGCGCATTGGGTTTTTTTTTTTAAAGAGCAACTCAATTGACTAACAACCAAAGTTTCCATTACAACAAAGGGCTCGATACTACTAGGGACACAACCCTTCCAAACACCAATCTCCCCAAGGGAGCCAAGGTTAGAAAGGTGATGAGCCACAAAATTTCCTTCTTTTTTAACATGAGACCAAGAAATAAACTGAAATTTATCAACCTTACACATAATATCATCTAGAACTAAATCAAAATAAAAAAAAATAGGAAAAAGCGCATTGGTTTTGTTTGGTCTTCCTATATTGGTTTTTTTTAAGGGAAATTCTCATTGGTACTACCGTGTTTTGGCAAATTCCCAATAGTACTATCGAGTTATTTTTAATCCCAACGGTAATACCTCTTTATGATTAAATTCCCAAATGTAGCATCATGGATGAATATTCCGTTAATTAAATAAAAATAATAAAAATAGCCTATGTAAGGTTTTACGGGTCATTTTAGCCCTTAAAGGGTCCGATTTGAGATTGGAATTTGCAAAAAACGACCCAATTAGCCCCGATTTGCGTTTCCGATTTGTCTCAATTTGCGCGCATTGATCTACATGTAAAGAGAATAATCTGCTCAAGGTTTTACGTGTCATTTTAATCCTTATGGGATCCGATTTGAGGTTGGGATTTGCAAAAGACGACCCGATTAGCCACAAATTACATTCTCGATTCGCCTCGATTTTCGCACATTGATCTACACGTAAAGAAAAATAGTTTGCTTAAGGTTTTACGGGTCATTTTAACCCTTATGGAATCCGATTTGATGTCGGAATTTGCAAAAAAAACGACTTGATTAGCCCTAATTTGCATTCTCAATTCGCCTCGATTTGCGCGCCTAGATCTACGTATAAAAAAATAGTCTACTCAATGTTTTACAAATCATATTAATACTTAGGGGGTTTGTTTTGTTAATTATGATTAATTATTTTTTTTAATATAGTTTTTTAGTTAATTATAGTTAAGTAATGTATTTCTTTTTGTTAATTTTAACGGTTTTTTTATTAATAAAACCACATTTGGGAATTTAATCATAAAGAGGTGTTACCGTTGGGATTAAAAATAACTCGGTAGCACCATTGGAAATTCGCCAAAACACGGTAGTATCAATGATAATTTCCCTTTTTTTAATTTAAAAAAAAAACAAAAAAAAGGAAAAAGATTGTACATTAGGAATGACTAATTGCCCTAGCTGGGAACTGTCTCTTAATCTCCAAAGAGGAGTCGAGTAACAATATTATGTGGTATATACTTCAAAGATAGATGGATGACAAACTAGTTTTGCATTGAATGAATTCAAAGAAGCGTATCCATAGTTCTAGATAACATAAATTCAATTACACATTAGAGGTTGAATATTGACAACAATATATATCAAACTTGCAATTGAACTTGTGACTTTTCGCAAGTCATCAAGCTCAGAGTTAATGAATGGCAAGGGTTGGAAAGGGAGAAAACTTTGCTCACCCAGTGGGTCATTTACCCAGTTGAGATGGCAATACACATGGCAGCTTACTTGGCATTGGCAATACACATGGCAGATTATTTGCCATTGTTTTACAATTTATAAGCTTAGATAGCATAGCTTAATAACTGCCTTGGGAAAGACTTTTTTTTTGGCAATTAAAAAGGTGTTGGTCCGTATAAAGGAGAGAGAGAAAAATTAAAATAAAAATGATACTGCAAATAACTGGCTTGGAAAATAGTGTTTTTTTTTTGCAATTGCAAAAGTTGGTGGTATAAAGGAGAGAGAGAAATTGGTGACAGAGAAAAATGCATACCTTTTATTAATGATATTGCATTATTATGGGAATACTTAGTTTTATTTCATTTTATTGTAATTATTTAATTTTGTTATTTTAGGATAATTGGGCTTTAGTGGTTAGTTGGACTTTAGTTGGACTTCTTTCTTCTTTTCTTTTTTTTCTTTTCTTCCTTCTGCTTCTGCAGCTCGTGTTCTGCTTTTCTTCTCTGCTCTATAAATAGAGCTTGTTTCATGGCTGCAAGTGAGCAATTCCACTTAATAAAATTTCGATTAGTTTAATTCTTCTATCTCTATATTTCGTTTTACATGGTACCAGAGCAGATTTCTCAATTTGAGAATTTGTTATAATTGTTTCATTTCTGATTTTAACCCTAATTTTGCAATTATGTCGATCAATTCGAGTGATATCTCAGGAATTACGAGTGATATTTTTGCAGATCCACTATGTGTAACTAATTCAGACAACCCAAATTGCTCCCTTGTGGCAAAGGTTTTTAATGGCAAGAACTTCAATAAATGGAGGAAAGGAATCAGGAGGGCACTCGCATCAAAGAATAAGTTGGGTTTCATTATTGGGAAATTGAAGGAACCAGAAGAATCAAGCAAAGACCACGCAAGATGGCTGAGGGCTGACTTCATGGTGGGAAGCTGGATCCTGAGCTCTATGTAAAGAGATCTTGCAGAAGACTTCGAATCAGACGATCAAACGTCATATGAACTTTGGGCTGACATCAATGAAAGATTTGGGCAAAGTAATGGTCCTTTAATATACCAACTCAAGAAAGAATTGGCTGCTCTTAAACAAGAAAATATGTCGATTTTGAGTTACTATAGCAAGATTAAGAATATGTGGGATGAATTGCAAAGCTTGAGGAAGATGCCAATATGCACTTGTGGAGCTTTGGCAAAATGCAGTTGTGGTTTCGTCAAGAAACTGGAAGAAGTTGAATCGGAGGACAAGTTAATGCAATTCTTACTTGGATTAAATCAAGGGTATGATAATAGTGTGACCAATATACTTTCAATGGAACCTTTACCAAACATCAACAAAAATTATTCAATTACTCTCCAAATTGAAGCCCAAAAGGAAGTGGCAGGGGACAATGTAGTGCCAACTAACACTACGACATTGGCAGTCTAAAAATATGCGAGGAACACTGCCCATAGAGGAACATGAAGGGGCTATATAGAAGGACAATACAAGAAGGATTGGAAAAGAGAGAAGTATGATAGGAAATGTGATCATTGTGGTGGAAAGGGTCATACAAAGGATTCTTGCTTCAAGATTGTTGGTTATCCGGATTGGTATGTGGAAATGAAGAAAAATGGACCAAACAAAGGGCCTAGGATCGCAGCAAATATCAATACTGAAATTGATGAGAGTCCTTTTGATGTGCAAGTAGATGATGGTGAAGGGATGAAGTCTAATGGGAATAAGATGAATTCTGCCATGGTGAGCTCAATCAAGGAGGAAGTCTTGAAAGCAATAAAGGAAGAAGGGATCAATGATGGAGGATATGGAGCACTGGTAAACTATGCAGGTATGAATCTAAATTTCTTTATTAAGAATTCAAAAAATGCAAAGAATGTTTGGATTCTTGTCATTATCCTAATGTTTTCATAGAATCGCAAGAATTATCCTAATGGATTTTGAGTATACTAGTATACTCTTTGAATGTTTGGAGCTCAACAAATAAAAACAGACATGCTCAAATGCTTGGAGCTCAAAAAGGTTGGAGCTCAACAAATAAAAACAGACATGGAATCCATTAGGATAATTCTTGCTTTGAAAACACTAATGTTTCCATCCTTGTCTGTTTTAAGGTCTCCAGGACTGTTCTCAAATGCTTGACATGCTCGTCTTGACTCTTTGAGTATACTAGTAGTATACTACAAACCTTCTCACCAGTAGCAATGCTCGTCTTGACTCTTTGAGTATACTAGTATACTAGCAATGCAAAGAATGACAATTATCCATTAGGATAATTCAAAGAATTCTTGTCAACAAATAATTTCTACCAATTCAACAATAATTCTAAGCCATTCTAAACAGTTCTAAAGGTCATATGGCTAATATATTCTAAAGATTAAGTAAAACAACTAATTACCATGCTTTAATGGAAAAAAGAGGTTCGAAAATTCTGGTTGGCCGAGTGGGTTCACGTGTTCTCCTTGGGTTTCTTGACTACTTGCTTCAATCCTTGAGTTGTTGATCAATATATAGAAAATATTGTAATGTGTTTAGGCAATTTTGTGATTGATTGTAGAAAGATGATGAACTTTTGATGGCAATAAAAAAAACAAGGGGCCGTGAGGTTTAATGTGTGAGGGGGGTTTTGTGTTCCTAAATTTTAGTAGGGTAGTTAGGAGAGTAAAAGTTGAGTTTTTAGGATAAGTTAAAAATAGATCTAGTTTGCTAATTTAGGTAAATAAATCAAACTAATTAAATAAAGAAATATAAGAGGGGGTGGGGGGCGTGAGGCTTGTCATGGCATGAGGCTAATGGGCCTTGATTTAGGTGAATGTCTTTGGGCTTGGGTCAATAATTGGCTTACTTCAACATAAATCATGACTAAATTTACTAAATAATTAAATAAATAATTAATTAAAGAAAATTTAGAATAGCCCAAAATTTTGGGTTATTACATAGATAGATATGTATCCGGGTTTAACATCTAAATAAATATTAATATCAAGAGATTAGGAAAAGAAAAGGATATGACACTAACAATAAAACGTACTAAAATTAAGTATTAATTAATACCACGAAAACACAATTTAATGTATGAAATAAATCTTATATTAGATAGCACTAAGATTAAACCAAGTCTAAATTGATTAAAAAAACACACCATATGTAACGACCTAGATTTATCGGTATTTCTGTCACCGATTTATTTGTTATTTATGTGATTTTATGTATGATCCAAAATTTATTTTGGACTATTTATTTTATCTTATGTGATTAATTTCGATTAAATTCGATTAATTATTGTTTTTATTATTCTTGATTGATTATTATTTATTTTATTATTATTTAATTAATTAGAATTTTTATTATTTAATTTTCTAATTAATTATTTAATATTGTTGGGCCAAAAATGATTTAAGCATGATTAATCATGCAAATTTGTAATTAGCCCAATTATTCACCAAAGCCCATTTTGGCCTTATAATAGCCGGCCCCCCCTTTTTTTGTATGGCAAGTTTGCCACTTGCCTCATGTTCACACCTAACTAACTTTTATAAATAGAAGTAGTAGTAAGGCTTGAGGATTCATTTGCTCATTTGCCATCCTTTGCCATCAAAAGCTTAAACACAAACTCCCTCCATTTGCCTCACCCTCACACGCCATTTTTGGCATTCATCAATCCCATTTGTTGTTCATCTTCAATTCCAAACCCAAACTTAAAGATTCAACATTCATTGATCTTTAAGTAACTTTAAACACTATAATCTTAATTAATAATTTTCAATCAAGAATTATTGTTCGGGGATTGTTTTGAGGTCTTGTTCGAGTGGGTCGTGTGTGAGCCGTGTGGCTCGTGTGGTGGACCGTGTTGAAGACGGTGGTCCGTGGTGGTGGTTCGAGCCGGGGTCGTGCCGTGTTTGTGGGTCCGTGTAGCTAGGGCCGTGTTCGTGGGTCCGTGTGGTTCGTGGGTCCAAGCAACAAATAAAAACAGACATTTGAGAAATGGCTTGAAGCCATGAAATCTGAAATGGATTCCATGTCTGCAAATCAAGTTTGGGACTTGGTTAACTTGCCAGATGGGGTAACACCCATTGGATGCAAGTGGATTTATAAACTTAAAACAGACAAGGATGGAAACATTAGTGTTTTTAAAGCAAGGCTGGTGGCGAAAGGTTTCAAACAAATTCATGGCATTGACTATGATGAAACCTTCTCACCAGTAGCAATGCTAAAATCCATTAGGATAATTCTTGCGATTCTTGTTGCGATTCATGTTTTCATAGACGACATACTAGTATACTCAAAGAGTCAAGACGAGCATGTCAAGCATTTGAGAACAGTCATGGAGACCTTAAGAGAAAACAAGTTGTATGCCAAGTTTTCTAAGTGTGAATTCTGGCTAGAAAAGGTTGCATTCTTGGGACACTATGTGTCGAAGGAAGGAGTATGTGTGGATCCTGAGAAGATCAAGGCACTGAGCCAGTGGTCTACCCTAAGAACGTGACTGATGTCTGAAGCTTTTTGGGCTTAGCGGGCTATTACAGAAGGTTTGTGAAGCGTTCCGAACCTTAAAGGACCGATTGACAACAGCACCGGTGTTAACCCTACCTGAAGGAACCGAGGGGTTTGAAGTATATAGTGACGCTTCAAAAAATGGTTTGGGATGTGTCTTACAACAGAATGGAAAGGTGGTAGCCTATGCATCAAGACAACTAAAACCATACGAGGCAAATTACCCTACTCACGATTTGGAGCTAGCCGCTATAGTGTTTGCCCTGAAGATATGGAGACATTACCTTTATGGCGTAAGGTGTAAGATATTTACGGATCACAAAAGCTTAAAGTATATTTTCACTCAGAAAGAATTGAACATGAGACAAAGGAGATGGCTAGAATTAATTAAGGATTACAACTTGGATATCCAATACCACGAAGGAAAAGCCAATAAAGTTGTCGACGCCTTGAGCCGCAAGACGACTCATGGATAGAAGGGTCTTGGCTTCTACATTTGTAAGTGCTTTAACGGCGACTCATTAATGTCGTTCATCGAGTTACCGAGCCACTTGACGTTTTGTCCCGAGCGGATGAGGGTCTTGGCTTCTACATTTGTAAGTGCTTTAACGGCGGTTAAACTATGATATGCAATCATCGCCGCACCAACGAAGTTGTGGGGAGTCCCGTGGTGGCTGTGGAAATATTTAGTTGTCCAGACATAAACATATTGAACTGGGAAGTGTCCACAATGTTGTCCCGGAGTCGGAGAGTTAGAAAGCTCGTTTAAACCTCGGTAGATGCTAGCTAGAACTGGTACAGCAAGTGAAATCCTTTGCTCGCTTGCAAGTTGTGATGCAGGTTTGAACACACCGGGGCGAACGCAACCTATGTCCTTCACGGGCAAAACAAACGCACAGATCCAACAAGATAGGAAGGCGGCAAGATATGTCTGCTTGTGGTATTCCTTTGGAACGCCCAAGATAGCAAAAGCTTCGTAAGCTGTGCGCCAGTATTTAGGGTCTCCAAGATCAGAGAAATCTTGCACGGCTGCAGGCATGTTTTTTAATGAATACTGCTCGGATCCTCTGAACCAAAAGCGGCACCATTCTTCAAAGGTAGCATGCAATCTCCCGGACATGGACGTTATGTGCTGTAGAGCTGCAAACATGTACCTGCAACTAAAAGGAAGAAGTTGTCTACCATCTTTGGAGTCTTCCAATTCGAGGGCGTCATGGACGACTTCATCATAGAACATGCCAGTTATAGGATACCTTGCACCTCCTAAGGAATGAACCTTATAAGGTCCCCATAAGTCCATATGAACTAAATCAAAACATTTCATAGCCCTGTTTGCACTTTTAAGAAAAGGTAATTTATGAAATTTGGAGATAGAACAAACATGACAATTATATTCTTTCAAACCATCACACTTACAATCATTAACATGAACCATTTTTGATAAAGAGATATGACTAAGTCTAGCATGTACAATATCCAAATTTATTACATCTCTGCATTTTTTATCTATACTAGTGGAAGTTTTAGATGGCATGTTCTATGATGAAGTCGTCCATGACGCCCTCGAATTGGAAGACTCCAAAGATGGTAGACAACTTCTTCATTTTAGTTGCAGGTACATGTTTGCAGCTCTACAGCACATAACGTCCATGTCCGGGAGATCGCATGCTCAAAGCCATTTCTCAAGTTTATAAAAACAGACATGCTCAAAAAGGTTGGAGCTCAACAAATAAAAACAGACATGGAATCCATTAGGATAATTCTTGCTTTGAAAACACTAATGTTTCCATCCTTGTCTGTTTTAAGGTCTCCAGGACTGTTCTCAAATGCTTGACATGCTCGTCTTGACTCTTTGAGTATACTAGTAGTATACTACAAACCTTCTCACCAGTAGCAATGCTCGTCTTGACTCTTTGAGTATACTAGTATACTAGCAATGCAAAGAATGACAATTATCCATTAGGATAACTCAAAGAATTCTTGTCAACAAATAATTTCTACCAATTCAACAATAATTCTAAGCCATTCTAAACAGTTCTAAAGGTCATATGGCTAATATATTCTAAAGATTAAGTAAAACAACTAATTACCATGCTTTGATGGAAAAAAGAGGTTCGAAAATTCTGGTTGGCCGAGTGGGTTCACGTGTTCTCCTTGGGTTTCTTGACTACTTGCTTCAATCCTTGAGTTGTTGATCAATATATAGAAAATATTGTAATGTGTTTAGGCAATTTTGTGATTGATTGTAGAAAGATGATGAACTTTTGATGGCAATAAAAAAAACAAGGGGCCGTGAGGTTTAATGTGTGAGGGGGGTTTTGTGTTCCTAAATTTTAGTAGGGTAGTTAGGAGAGTAAAAGTTGAGTTTTTAGGATAAGTCAAAAATAGATCTAGTTTGCTAATTTAGGTAAATAAATCAAACTAATTAAATAAAGAAATATAAGGGGGGGGGGGGGGGGCGTGAGGCTTGTCATGGCATGAGGCTAATGGGCCTTGATTTAGGTGAATGTCTTTGGGCTTGGGTCAATAATTGGCTTACTTCAACATAAATCATGACTAAATTTACTAAATAATTAAATAAATAATTAATTAAAGAAAATTTAGAATAGCCCAAAATTTTGGGTTATTACATAGATAGATATGTATCCAGGTTTAACATCTAAATAAATATTAATATCAAGAGATTAGGAAAAGAAAAGGATATGACACTAACAATAAAACGTACTAAAATTAAGTATTAATTAATACCACGAAAACACAATTTAATGTATGAAATAAATCTTATATTAGATAGCACTAAGATTAAACCAAGTCTAAATTGATTAACAAAACACACCATATGTAACGACCCAGATTTATCGGTATTTCTGTCACCGATTTATTTGTTATTTATGTGATTTTATGTATGATCCAAAATTTATTTTGGACTATTTATTTTATCTTATGTGATTAATTTCGATTAAATTCGATTAATTATTGTTTTTATTATTCTTGATTGATTATTATTTATTTTATTATTATTTAATTAATTAGAATTTTTATTATTTAATTTTCTAATTAATTATTTAATATTGTTGGGCCAAAAATGATTTAAGCATGATTAATCATGCAAATTTGTAATTAGCCCAATTATTCACCAAAGCCCATTTTGGCCTTATAATAGCCGGCCCCCCCTTTTTTTGTATGGCAAGTTTGCCACTTGCCTCATGTTCACACCTAACTAACTTTTATAAATAGAAGTAGTAGTAAGGCTTGAGGATTCATTTGCTCATTTGCCATCCTTTGCCATCAAAAGCTTAAACACAAACTCCCTCCATTTGCCTCACCCTCACACGCCATTTTTGGCATTCATCAATCCCATTTGTTGTTCATCTTCAATTCCAAACCCAAACTTAAAGATTCAACATTCATTGATCTTTAAGTAACTTTAAACACTATAATCTTAATTAATAATTTTCAATCAAGAATTATTGTTCGGGGATTGTTTTGAGGTCTTGTTCGAGTGGGTCGTGTGTGAGCCGTGTGGCTCGTGTGGTGGACCGTGTTGAAGACGGTGGTCCGTGGTGGTGGTTCGAGCCGGGGTCGTGCCGTGTTCGTGGGTCCGTGCAACCAGGGCCGTGTTCGTGGGTCCGTGTGGTTCGTGGTGGTGCGCCGTGTCAGGCTCGTGTGCAAGACGTCTGTGCCGTGTGTTGAGCCGTGTGTGTTACGAATTTGGGCAGCAAAGTTTAATGTATTTTTGTGTTTAATCTTCATTAAGGTAACATACTATCTCAACCTAGTTTGTATACCTTGATTCATAGTATAGATTAAGTGATTAGAGTAGACCGTTTTGATGTTTATAACCTTGTTTTATGCGTGAATTATAGGCTGGTTTGGGAGAAGTTTTTGTGATGATTTTTCATTGATTACATGTATTTCATGATTGATTATGTTAGTTTCATATTTTATGTTGATCATGTTCAAGTTTCGTGTAGTTTTGATGTTGGGAAGTTGATGAAATATTTGTTGAATTTTAGTCATGATCATGCGTGAATTTTGATGATGAATTTATGGATGGTTTCTTGGATGAGTTCTTGAATCTTGATTGAGTTCTTGAATGAGTTCTTGAATCTTGGTTAAGTTCTTTATGAGTCTTGATAGTTCTTTATGAGTTCTTGGTCGAGTCTTTAAAGTTAAAGAACGTTAAAGTTAATTAAAGAAAGTTAAAGAAAGTCAAAGATTTATGTTTGAGGTTCTAAGATGGAATGATTAACATGTTATTCTTAAGTCAAGACGTAAGATGCAACTTAAGATTAACTAAGAATGTAAATTAAAGTTAAGTTTAGCTTGATTTTGCTACTAGACGCCTAAGACTTAGAGTAAGATTCTAAGAATTGGGTTAAGACGTTGCCCCTATTCTATCCGCGGTATTGGGATAGTTGGTGGTCTTACTATGTTTTCTTCGGATATGGATTTCCCGTAAGATGGGTTTCATGGGGTTGGGAGTAAGATTCTCAATCCTGGCATAGTAGAAAGTTCGATCGCGTAAGATGCGTTCGTATGTGCATAGTCCGGTCTAGTATGTGAATGATTGCGCCAAAGTTTAAAATATGCTAATTGTTGGTTAAAGTTAGTCGAGTCAAGCATGATTACTTGATTTGATTCGCATGTTTGTATGTTTGATTTGATTACTTGTTTTATGCTATGTTCTTGTGTATCCCCGTTAGGGTGAGACAGTTATGTTACTCGCCACTGACAGTGGACTGTTGTTTATTTTTCAGGTAATTCTGATGATGAGTTTCTTGCTTAGCTTTGGGTTGGGCGAGCGCCGATGCTATTTAGTTTTTGCGTTGTTGTTTTACGATTTCTAGTATTAGACTATAGTAGTGGTACTTGTGTAATTTTCTAACTCTGACATTTACTTGGAGTTTATATTGTTAGTAGTAGTAATAATGACATTTGGGTTTAGTTATGTACAAACTGGTGGGTGTTGTACTTTTGGATTTAGTATACATTGTAACGACCCAGATTTATCGGTATTTCTGTCACCGATTTTATTTGTATTTATGTGATTTTATCTATGGTTCAAAATTTATTTTGAACTATTTATTTTATTTTATGTGAATAATTTCGATTAAATTCGAATTATTTTATTTATTGGTTGATTATTATTTATTTAATTATTATTTAATTAATTAGAATTTTTATCATTTAATTTTCTAATTAGTTATTTAATATTTTTGGGCCAAATGATATGTAAGCATGATTAGACATGCAAGAGTGTAATTAGCCCAATTATTTATCGAAAGCCCATTTTGGCCCATTTTCCTTGCCATGGCCGGTTATTCCCCCTTTGTTAAGTGGAAAATTTTTCCACTTTCCATGCATTCACACCTTAACTAACTTCTATATATAGAAGAGTTAGTAAGGCTTAAAATTCATTTGCCATCTTAAACACTCTTGACCACCAAATTAACAAGCCAAACACTCTTCATTTTTGCCATAAACCACACGCCATTTTTGGCTCATCAAATTCAATCATTTGTTTATCATCCCTTTAAACTCAAAACTTAAAGACTCAACCTCTATTGATCTTTAAGTATCAAAATACAAACTAAACCCCATTTGTTTCAATCAAGATTGCTAGTTCGGGTTTGGATTTTTGGGGTTGTTCGTTGGGTTGAGTTCGTGATAGGACCGTGTGGTGGCTCGTGTGTGTCCGTGTAACATCGGGACGTGGCCGTGATTGGTGGTTCGTATGGAGCCGTGCTCGAGTTGGTGCAGCCGTGTGGTGGCCGTGCAGTAGGCAGCCGTGCAGGTCGAGTGGTGCCGTGTACAAGAACCGTGGTGGTGTTCGTGCAACCGTGCCGTGCGTGTGTGCCGTGTGGGTGCGAGTTGTTGGGGCCGTGTAGTTCGAATTACGGGCTGCAAGTTGTGTTAAATTTGTGTTTAATCCTTAATAAGGTAACATACTATCTCAATCTAGTTGGTATACTATGATTCATAGTATAGATTAAGTGATTAGATTAGACCGTTTTGATGTTATGTGCCCATTTTTATGTGTGGATTATAATCTGATTTTGGGTGATGAATTTATGATGATTTCTACTTGAATATGCGTATTTCATAATTGATTATGTTAGTTTATTATTTGATGTTGTTCATGTTCAAGTTTGGGGAAGTTTTGATGATTGAAAGTTGATTGTTGAACTTGTTGTTATGCGTGTGTTAAGGGTGTTGGAATTGAGTTCTTGAATCTTGATTGAATTTCTTGAATCTTGATTGAATTTCTTGAATCTTGGATGAGTTCTTTATGAGTTCTTTGAGTTCTTTATGAGTTCTTGGTCGAGTCTTGAAAGTTAAAGAAAGTTAGTAATAATTAAAGAAAGATTAAAGAAAGGTTAAAGAATGTTATAAGAGGTTCCAAGATTTGTTGATTTACATGTTAAGTCTTAAGTCAAGGCGAAAGATGCAACTTAAGAATCAACTAAGAATGTAAATTTCAATTAAAGTTAAGATTAGCTTGATTTTGCTACTAGACGCCTAACACTTAGAGTAAGATTCTAAGTATTTGGGCTAAGACGTTGCCCCTATCCTATCCGCGGTATTGGGATAGTTGGTGGTCTTACTATGTTGTCTTCGGATATGGATTTCCAGTAAGATTGGTTTCATGGGGTTGGGAGTAAGATTCTCAATCTTGGCATAGTAGAAAGTTCGATCGCGTAAGATGCGTTCGTACGTGCATAGTCCGGTCTAGTATGTGAATGATTGCGCCAAAGGTTAAAGATTTGTTAATTGTTAGTTAAAGTTAGTCGAGTCAGCATGATTACTGGTTATTATTAATTGATGGTGGTATGATATGTTGGTTCGCATGATTGGTATGTTTGATTTGATTGTTTGATTTATGCTATGTTCATGTGTATCCCCGTTAGGGTGGGACAGTTATGTTACTCGCCACTAACGGTGGACTGCTGTTATTTTTCAGGTAATTCTGATGATGAGGTTCTTGCTTAGCTTTGGGTTGGGCGAGCGCAGATGTTATTTAGTTTTTGTATTGTTATTTTATGATTTTCTAGTTTTGGACTATAGTAGTAGTACTTGTGTATTTTTCTAACTCTGACATATATTTGGAGTTTATATTGTTAGTAGTAGTAATATGACATTTGGGATTAGATATGTACAATCTTGTGGGTGTTGTACTTTTGGATTTAGTATATATATTCATTTTGAGGTTTTGTTTTAAATTTTAAGTATTTTAGGTTGTTAGATCTGACTATTCGACTCGTCGGTTTCTTCCGCGCCGGTTTAAGCGAGTCGGGTCGTCACATACATTCTATTTGAAGTTTTGTTTTAAATTTTAAGTATTTTAGTTTGTTAGAATTGACTATTCGACTCGTCGGTTTCTTCCGCGCCGATTTAAGCGAGTCGGGTCGTCACAGTTGGTATCAGAGCCGAATAGGTTTTAAGTGAAGTTTTAAGGATTCGAGTTAAACCCGGGAGTTGAGAGCTTTATCTTTCCCGAGTGACAAACCCAAATTAAGATTAAGTAAAGGGAGAATAGTTCGGGTAGAAAAACAGGGATTAGATCTTTTTCTTTTCTTTTCTCTCTTGATTTTGTGTACTTGACTGTGGTGGGGATGTATGACTGAGACTATTATTGGTATGTCTTTGTTTGATTGCGTTGCAGCATGTCTACGCCTCGCCGGTTGAGTACGGGACGACAGAGGTTACGAGCGCTCGAGGAGGCTATCCTTACGTTGGCGCACCATAGTCGTCATACGCCTAGTACGCAGTCGACGTTCGATCGTATCGCATGTCATCGACCTTCAACTTACGATGGGGTTGCCGACCCTACTATCCTGGAGAGTTGGATCCGCGAGATGGGGAAACTCTTCGACGCGACGTTTTATCCCGAGCACGAGAAGGTGCAGATCGCCGCTTACTATCTACGTGGAAAGGCCGATAACTGGTGGACGGTAGCTAAGGACGCGTGCTTGCCCTTACATTCGATGTCGTGGGTCGAGTTCGTTGATAAGATCCAGGAGCAATTCAACCCCGACGAGTTGCGGTGGCAGAAGCAGGAGGAGTTTCTTACTCTTACCCAGGGTAAGATGACAGTTCAGGCATACACCGACAAGTTCACGGAGTTATCGAGGTTCGCTACGTCTGTATTTCCATCAAAGAAGGAGCGGGTCAAGCGCTACATCAAAAAGCTAGATCCGAGGATTTGCGTTCACATGATTAGAAGTGGAGCGAAGACATTTCAGCAGGCCTACGAGGTAGCTCTCGAGATTCAGGCATCGACGACCGAGGAGGATGCGAGCAGGAAGAGGACTCAGGTTCCGGCGATGTCGTCTTCTTTTAAGAAGCCTCGATTTAGTGCTCCTAGCAGTACCCCTCCGACCACGAGTTCGCATAAGGGTTCCGATGGCTCGAGATGCAGAGGCTGCGGCAGGGACTTCCATCCAAGGAAGCGGTGTGACGGTTCGCCCATAGCTTGTTTTATCTGCAGGACGGAAGGCCATAAGGCGCCAGTTTGCCCAGAGAGGAAGCCAAACACCGAGATCAAGCAGCTTCCAGCACCGACTAAGTCACCGGTGAAGAACCAAGTCTATTGTATGACTAAGGCAGAGACCGAGGTTCAGCCCGACGTCGTATCAGGTGGATTTCTTGTTTCTGGTGTGTTAGCTTTAGTTTTATTTGATTCTGGTGCTATTGTCTCTTTTGTGGCTAGTAGTTTTGCCTCGAGGCCTAATCTTCATGGCAGCTTTCCTGTTAGATCAGTTATAACTCTCCCATCTGGAGAGGATTTTATTTGTCAGCGCGAGTTCTGAGGAGTGCCTATCGTGATAGCTGGGGAGCAAGCGACAGTCGATCTGAAGGAGTTCCCGCTGATGGAGTTCGACGTTATTCTTGGTATGGACTGGCTGTCAAAGTATCGAGCGATCATTCGTTGTCGAGATCAGTCAGTGACATTCCGAGGGTTACAGGGCAACCGAGTTACCTACTCTGGGTTCGTCCTTAAGAAAGGAGTTAAGGTAATCTCAGCCTTGAAGATGAGAAAACATTGCCAGAAGGGCGATATGGTGTACTTATGTCAGGTAAGGGACTTGACTGAGGAGCGTCTGTTGGACGATACACCTTTAGCGAGGGATTTCAGAGACGTATTTCCTGATGAGCTACCAGGAGTTCCACCCGAGCACGACGTCGAGTTTCATATCGACTTAGCACCCGGGACAGCGCCGATTTCGAAGGCACCTTACCGGATGGCACCATCGGAGTTGCAAGAGTTAAAAACGCAACTCCAAGATTTGATCGACAAGGGCTTCATTAGGCCGAGCGTTTCTCCATGGGGAGCACCTGTGCTCTTTTTGAAGAAGAAAGACGGTAGTATGCGCCTGTGCATAGACTACCGAGAGTTGAGTCGGGTAACTATCAAGAATAAGTACCTGTTGCCTAGGATTAAGGACCTGTTCGATCAGTTACGAGGAGCGGGAGTGTTTTCGAAGATAGATCTTCGATCGCGATATCATCTGATTCCCGTCAAGAAAGAAGACATCCCGAAGACCGCTTTTCGTACGAGATACGGCCACTACCAGTTCGAGGTGATGCCCTTTGGCCTCACTAATGCACCAGCCGTGTTCATGGACCAGATGAACCGGACTTTCCATCACTTACTCGATAAGTGTGTCGGAGTATTTATAGACGATATCTTAGTCTATTCGAGAGATGAGTCTGAGCATGCGGAGTATCTCCGGATGGTACTTGAGATATTGCGTAGTAATAAGTGGTTCGCGAAACTCTCTAAGTGTGAGTTCTGGCTTCGCGAAGTAGCATTTCTGGGTCACGTAATTAGTAAGGAAGGCATTAAGGTAGACCCGGCTAAAGTTAAGGCTGTAGTTGAATGGAGTAGCCCGAGAAATGTGGCGGAGGTTCGTAGTTTTCTGGGATTGGCCGGATACTATCGACGATTCGTCCAGGACTTCTCCAAGATTGCTAGGCCGATGACTAGTCTCCTACAGAAGGAGATCCGATTCGTTTGGACGGAGGCTTGCGAGCAAGCATTCCAGCAGTTGAAACAGAGATTAGTCTCTGCTCCGATTCTTACCCTTCCGAACGATGAGGAGGACTTCAAGGTCTATAGTGATGCATCTAAGAGTGGCCTAGGATGTGTCCTCATGCAAGGCGGAAAGGTCATCGCTTATGCATCAAGGCAGCTGAAGGTGCACGAGCGTAACTATCCCACGCATGACTTGGAGCTAGCAACTGTGGTATTCGCGCTCAAGATTTGGAGGCACTATCTCTATGGTGGTTCGTGTAGAGTATTCACGGATCACAAGAGTCTCAAGTACATCTTTACTCAGAAATACCTCAATATGAGGCAGAGACGATGGCTTGAGCTTATTAAGGACTACGACCTAACGCTTAACTATTGCTGTAACGACCCGACTTCTTAGCTTGTCGATTTACGAAGGGAAATCGACATTCGGATCATTACTTAATCTTAATAAACAATAAATTATCAATATAAATGAAAGGATGATCTTATATTAATACAACTACTAAAATCCATAATAAATCACTAGTTGTTATTACATCCAAAGGTCTAGAAATACTGTCCCAACACGCTGGGAACTTATAATAAACTAATAAAAGTTAAATTGTTCTGGAAAATACTAGAAACTTAAGAATGAGGCCTAAACACTCAAGCCCATCCGGCGAAGCCCGCTCTAATCCGCTGCAACATCACCTGAAACTGAGTGGGGGGTCCACCGTCAGTGGCGAGTAACTAGGCTGTCCCATTTAATCGAGGGACCACCAAACACATAATAGCATAGAAATTATCATGAAAACTGTAAAGAACTCAATACATGCTTTACACGTAAACATACAAAAATCCGTATAAACGTACGTATAAAAATACGTATAAAAGTACGTATAAACGTACGTATAAATGTACGTATAAAAATACGTATGAATACACCTGTAGAGATACGGTTAGAATACGTATAATCTTCGTATAAAATACGTACAAACAACCCTGCAGATACGGTTAGAATACATACAAAATACGTACATCATCCGTATATTTATACTCATACATGTTCGTATAATTTCAGAAATACACAGCGGAAGACTTATAATATACTTCTTAAATTATCCCAATCCTTAACTTATACCTAACCCTTCTTAAATTATATCATTAATAAATCGTAATCATATCTTTTCATCATAATTCATATCTTATCATAATCATAATTCATTCCTTGTCATAATCACATCTTATCATATTCTTCACATATCATATCATATACGATCATAACTTATCTTATCATCTTTGAAATCATCTTAATCTTCATCTTATGATTTCATCTTAACATATCAATCGTATAATCATAATATAACATCTTTGTTGGACCGGTCACTATAACTCGTTATGGATCTCGTGTTTCACCATAACTTCCTAGAACATGCCGGGAGGAGCTCGTGTACTCAACCCGTAGCGGATCCCGTGTTTCACCACTAAGCCTAAGCTATGGCCATAACTCCTAGTAGCGGCTCGTGTACCACTACCAGACGACTACATGTCCTAAGATCCAAAACTACTCGGGGGAACTCGTGTGTTCGTCCCATTGAGCAGTGGCTCTGACTTAACCCACTAACGACTCGTGTATCATCAGGTGGGCGTCCATATTGTATCTTATATCTTCATTTAATTTAATCATATCATATATTAGGATAATACTAGGTGACCGTAATAGGAAATGAAATGTTCGGAGTCCCAGGAAAGAGAGGTGCGGCACGTATATTGGCCACCTTAAATACCAAGTCTTTCCTAGCCAGAGACCGAGACATAACATGTATAGCTATTACTCTGTTTCCTTTCTTATCCCTAATAATATCTTATGCATTTCAATTCTTATAATATATACTATCCTTCAAATATATAACATATTCTTATAATCCTATCCCTTCGGATACTAACCTTAACATTATATCACATATTAACTCCGTAACGTTATCCAATATATAATTATATTAATTTACCCATAACAATTCGGCCCTAATAGACGTAATATTAATATTATCCCTTTCAATCCCTACACTTTACAACTTATTCCTAATAATTATTTTATCCGTAACCTTTATTATTATTTATCCCTAAAATTTATGATAAGTCAAAATAAATCAAATAGGACTATTTCCATCCCTTTTTACACGGCATTTTCTAAATTAAAACAATAATTAATTAATTCCTTAAATTAATTTAATTAATCAATTTAATTACTAAAATTACCCAAAAATATGATTAAAAGTTCTATTTTCCTTATTTTTGGTCACTCGACACCTTATACTAATTTTACCCAAAAAAATATTCAATTGAATTATATAAATTCAACCAACAATAAATAATTAATTTAAATAGACAATTATCTTAAAATTCATACTTAACATCATTTAACATGATTAAAATCAAGAATCAAGACTTAAATTAACATGCTTCATCTCATCATCACACGGCATTTTCCATAATTCAAGAACCATCAAACAATTTCCAAGAATTAAAAATAAAGATTCATATAATTAATTGATTAGGATCAAGATTGCATAGAAGTAATACTTTTAATACTTTCTTTAATCTTTAGCTCACTCGGAAAAATTCCGAGAACAAGTAGATTTAAATCACCATACATGATATAAATTTTATTAATAAAATAAATCATGATCATGCTTTAAATTACAAAAGAACAATTCAAAAATTCATGATAACAATATTGGGGCACTCGACATTTATAGAAGCAAATCAAGAACATAAATCTAAAATTTATCATGCAAAGATTCGAGTAAGATATAATTAAATCAGAATTATTTATGCTATTTAGATTAATTAAACAATCAAGATTATCATATAAAATTCAAGAAAATTACAAGAAATAATTCCAAATAACATTTTAGCTCACTCGAAAATCCTAGAACAAAATCAAAATTTTGTCATGCCAAATTCGAACACATGCATAAATTCATGAATTAATTTGTAACAATTCTAATAATTAAATCATGCTTAAAACATACATCTTAATCAAGAAAATCATGAAAAACACATCTAATTATCAACACCATGCCACTCGACATTTATGTATAAAACAGGATTAAACCCTA